>OX336393.1:45647130-46327147 GCA_946902985.2 Meconema thalassinum
GAAAATGTAAGGAGTGCTCTGTGACCGCAAGTAGGTAATGTTAGGCGATTCCAGCACAGGGGCTAATGGGCAAGATGGCCGCCGCGCGCAACCAGCCCTATGTTATTCTTATGGAGGGGGCAGTAAGAGCTGGTACAGGGGCTAATGGGCGAGATGGCCGCCACGCCCTGAGACCGTGCATGACGTCACAGGAAGAGGTCGGCCGTGTAGTTGCTAAATGGAATATTTATTATTATTATTATTATTATTATTATTATTATTAGGTAATTATTGATTGATCGTGTACAATCAAGACCTGCCTTGCATTCTTGGCGGCCATTCCTGAGTTTCGAATCCCCGGCTCTGCCAAGAAATTTAATTTCTGGTCTCAGGAGTGGAACGGGGTACACTCAGCCTTGTGAAGCAAAACTGACAGGAGCTAGCTTTTGATTCATACCGCAGCCATTCTGCCTAACCCAACTTCACGTAACCTAACCTAACCTAACTTCAAAGTCAGAACAAATATGAGAGCAAAAGTGAGAGCACACATAATAAACTAAGTTATAACCTAACCTAAATAAACTAAATTATAACCTAACCTAACCTAACCTAACCCACAGAAACCTCATTTAAAGATTTGAGATTTTACATTTTAACATTCTACATTTTAACATTTTAGGGTTTTTATTTTTTTTATTTTACATTTTTTAGATTTTACATTTTTTTATTTTTTTATTATTAATTTTTTTTTTGTATTTTAGATTTTAGTTTTTTAGATTTTACATTTTAAATTTAAGATTTTTTGATTTTAGATTTTTACATTTTACATTTTCCAAAAAAGTAAACTACAATGTCATATACCTAACCAAACCTAACCTTACCTAACCATACCTAACCTAACCTAACCTACCCCACAGAAACCTCATTTAAAGATTTGAGATTTTACTTTTTTAACATTCTACATTTTAACCATTTTAGTTTTTTGAATTTTTTTCATTTTAAATTTTTTAGATTTTACATTTTATATTTTTAGATTTTTTTGTATTTTAGATTATAGTTTTTTAGATTTTACATTTTAAATATAAGCTTTTTTTATTTTAGATTTTTATATTTTACATTTTCAAAAAAAGTAAACTACAAGGTCACATACCTAACCTAACCTAACCTAACCTAACCTAACTTCAAAGTCAGGGCAAATATGAGAGCAAATGTGAGAACACACATAATAAACTAAGTTATAGCCTAACCTAACCCACAGAAACCTCATTTAAGATTTTAGATTTTACATTTTAACATTTTATATTTTAACATTTTAGATTTTGATTTTTTTTCATTTTACTTTTTTTAGTTTTTACATTTTACATTTTTTGATTTTTTTGTATTTTAGATTTTAGTTTTTTAGATTTTACATTTTAAATTTAAGATTTTTTGATTTTAGATTTTGCATTTTACATTTTCCAAAAAGAGTAAACTACAAGGCCACATACCTAACTTCACCAAACCTAACTTAAGCTAATCCAAAGGCTAATGCACACACACAAAGTATATAAGGGTACATGAAACTATCCTTATGCTAGTCTTATAGACCACTGTACAACATAATCACTACCCCAACCGGGGTATTTTTTTTTTCATTTTGTTGTTTACACATTTGTCAATTTTCCAATTTCCCATTCTAAGTTTTTTTAATGCTAGTTTTAAGTTTTTCAATTTCATAATATGGAAACATGGATTTTGCATTTTGTTGTTTACACGTTTGTCAATTTTCCAATTTCCCATTTCCAGTTTTTCTTTTTTTAAATGTCAGTTTTAAGTTTTTCAATTTCATAATGTGAAAACATGGATTTTGCATTTTGTTGTTTACACATTTATCAATTTCACAATTTACCATTTACAGGTTTTAAAATGTCAGTTAAAAGTTTTTCAATTTCATGCTTTAGAAACATGGAATTTCCAATTTGTTGTTTACACATTTGTCAATTTACTAAATTCCCATTTACAGTTTTTGAAAAATTTCAGTTTAATGTTTTTTCTATTTTGTCAATATGGAAACATCGATTTTCCAATTAGTGTTATACATGTTCATTTTTGCATTAGGAGTGGAGAGAGGTGGGGAGTAATTAAAATGTACAAGCAGTGTCCATACATTTTTTATTATTTTAAATACATGTACACTATTTACACATAATACATTTTTATATATTTTTGTTATAACTTATTCAGTTGCTTTTATTTTGTTTTCTATTTTATTTATTTCTGATTATGAATACCAATTTTTAGTGCTATTGTTTTATTTCCTAAATTGTTTTGTTTTATGTATTTGCTAGTTGCAGGCAGAAGATTTTTATATTCATAACTTAACTCTTTAAGCATGGTTAATGATTGAGTAATGATCATAGGCATGTGTACCTATACCATTAGAATCAATCACTCTTTTATCATCACCAGGACACAAAGCAATTTTGTTTAGTCTTATAGATGATATGTCATGTTGTTTAGAAGCTATAATGTTCATTGGTATTCTTTTTACATTGTTTTTCATGACACAATCCTTATAATCTTGAAAGCTTATACAATTATTGACAACACCTCTGTTTATACCTTTAATCTTTTTGATTTCTTTACCATTTATGTCTAAAGCGAACATTTTAGCTCTAAGTCCAACAAATGCTTTTATAATTTGTCCACAAGCCTCGTCTTTAAATTTCCCCAACGTTTTCTTGTTTGATGTAGAGTAACACATGTGATTAGTAGGATAATCTGATGTGTCCAGGTGTTCTAGGAAATCCAACTAGTCTTGATATACATCTGGGGTGTTAACCAAATAAATGAACGAGTCGGTATTCATATACATGAGTTTAAGATTGTTCATTCCATAATAGGGTAACAGGACATCATAGTGGTGGGAATACATTAGAGGTTTTGAAATATCCAGTATACACATTCCAATATATATAGGCTTATTGTATACAATGTTACGTTTAGCCATGTGGAAAGCAACTAGGTTAGAACCATAAATTGTTCTGTCGATAAATGTAGGCTTTGCTATTAGCTTTTCTGCCTTTTTGCTGTCAGTCACAAGACGTATGTCTATTCTTTTGCGGATATTTTCCATTGTTTTTCCAAAAATGGCATTGTTGAATAATTTGTACAGATTTTTCTCAAAATCATTTTTGGCTTGTTTTCGAAGGTTATTATTAAAATCAACGTATGCCTTTAGCCAAGGTCTTTGTTTAAACTTTAACACACGATGAATTTTTATCAATTTTATTCCATGATCTAAAGCCTGTTTTAATGTCATGTAGTGAACAACATATCGCCTTCGATTTCCAAGATGAGGAATTAGTTTTTTCAGAGACGAATCCTTAGGTTGTGTACACTCTGGAAGGAAAGGTAAATCGTTGTGTAGATCATGAAGGTCAGATGGGTAATCAACATCAACGTCTAGAATGTACCCCACAGGGTCGTCTTTCTTTAGTGTTTCTAGATCAACTGTATCTGGAGAAACCCACTGAAATCCACCATAAGGAAGAGAGTGACACATAGCCCACCCATATTGGTTGTTGGCATCATCATAGGTAATAAATTGTGACGGTTTCTCAGAATCATAGGTTTCCATGTATTTATTGTTAGCTTCAGCATACCGATAAGACACTTGACATATGCCTCCACGTATTCCAGACTCTATTAAAAGAATCTGATCGTAATCCTGTAGCATTTCCAGTTCAATTCCGGTGTAAAGGAGCATTGCCTCGAAACTTAAACCAGGCGAAGTAAAGAAGTGTGCAGCATCCACTCGGCGTGTTTCTAATGTTTTGTTTCTGAACGTTTCAAAGCTGTCTGCAATTAGGAGTACATCTGAAGTTAGGTAAAGGTCACTATATTCCCCTAGAGTTTTAATGTTGAACTGATTCCACACATGTTTAGCATGTTCATAGTCTTCTTTGCTAACATTCTCTTGACTTAATTTGTTAATGAATGCCTCTTTTGGAGGTAAACACGTTTCACTTAACTTTTCCCATGAATCAATGTAATCATAACAAAATACTCCTTTACGAGTCATGAGCGTTGCATTGTCTTTTCCAAAGTACTTGTCTGTTTCAGGGTATGATGTTAAGTTGGTAACTAAGTGTTCCAAACTACTAAGCATTAACCGAAACGTATCCACAAATCGAAGCTTGACATTTCCCACATGTTTGGTGAAGGAAATGTACTTTTCTTTAGAGTTAGGAATAACATCCACTCTCTCAGTAGTACACCCCAATTGCTTTACAATGAAATTTGAGTCGTAGCCACTCATATTATGTAGAAATACAGGAAATGGGTTACGTGTTTTACATTTCAAATTACAGTTATTATGTGCACTTCCACGGTATTCTCCTGTAATATGATAATGGTCTCGAACTTTCCAGTCCTCTTTGGTAAATGGTTTTTGACACAAATAACAGGTTTCAGAACATTGGAACTCTGATTCTTGATGCTCAGTTAAGGCCTTTGGAACATTTGAGATGTAAAGGCGATCAATTTCATTAGCTATTAAGATCAAACAGTCCATAAACTCTTCTGCAGCGTCAGGACCACGATAAATAACAGGTTGGCTTGGAAGGTTTGTCTTTATGTGTTCCACAGCAGGCGAGGGTTTGACGTATATACCAAAGCTCATAGGAACATGACTCTGGTATGGCACTGTATAACTTGCCTCAGAATTGGGTAGACAAGTTTGATAGGGTAAGAGTATACTTTCGAAATCTGCATAGATAACGTAAGGTATTCTTAGCATTTTTTCCACATTAACGAATTTCACAATTGGGTTTTTAATAGGCATTTCAACCCTAGCAATGTCATGCAGGACACACAAAGCTCTATGTTCTTTCAATTTTTCCATTCCTTGTTGACCACATTGATTATCGAAGTGAGTAAAACACCGTTTACACGTATATATCTTATGTTGATGGTGTGTAATCTGATTTCTTACTAGTTTATCAAAATCTTTGATAAAGACGTAGTGGTTCTGGCCGGATGAAGAACTTAGCAGAAGGAGGTCACGATGGTCTTGTAGCTCTTGATCCACAACCTTTAGAGGAAACAGTTTGTTGTCTTCTTCCAGTCAAGATACATTAATGGATATGTTGTTGGCTTTCTCAAATTTTTGAATGTCAGCTAGTGATGTAGGAAATGATATTACAGAAAAATCATACTTGTTTTCCATGTCCTTGTATTTACTAATGCGTTGAGCATTCTTTTTAACCAGTTTTGCTAAAATGGCATACATAAAACACTTTTCATCCTTTAAGTTTTGAGGATTAATGCAGGCATTTCTTGCTTTTACAGCTGCTGGTAATGGAGTATATGTGCTACCACGCAAGGGATTATACTTATTTATTTTCAATCGTACTCCTTCCACTGCTAACAAAGCCAAATTACTGCCTTTTAGCTCAGATTCTTCCATTTCTGTAGTTAACTTTTTAAATTGTGTTTACAAGAAACTTAAGTCTGTTTCCAAAAATAGAGCTTGATTTCGTGTTTTAAAAGCCCGATCAGTAATTTCGTTGGTGGACATATGAATGAATCTACATTCAGCCACAAGATTAACTTTTATTAACTTGTGCATTGCTAGTTCTTTCTGCATAACTTGTATTATTTGCTGTTTGGACTCTTTAAGGTATGAATTTAAATCCTTACACGTATCACAACGTATAAAATACGATTTAAGACGACCTTGAAAAGACGTTTCATATTCAGTAAGTCCATTATTATCAGGAACCATTGAGAGCAGGTAATGTTTTGTAGGCTCAGTTTTTTGTCTTTTAGCTGCTGACACAACATTACAACATTCTTCATGACGACGTCCGTTGTAGACATTGTTGAATTTACTACCACAATTTTGCACTCATGAAACTCACCACACGATACTGCATGACGCTTTCTATGATAGTCTCGAAGAAAAGTCTTCCACACTCTTTACACATATAGGTAGGCATGGTTTCTTCCATTATGGATGTAGATTTCTTTAAACAGCTGCTTACTGCGTATCACAAGGCTGTAGGCTGGTCAGTGAGACGGTCTTTCACGATGTGAACACTGCAAAAGGTAGTAATCAACTGATTGTATTCCTGCTAAGAGACCTCTTATATAACCTAATCAAGACCAACAGCTACTTACCATGTAGTACACGGCTAGAGCCTAGTGGGTGAGACGCTCTTTCACAATGTGATCACTGTTAAATGTAGTAGTCAACTGAAAATATTCTTACACCCTACTGAAGGTTATCAGGTACTTACTGCATATCAAAAGGCTGTACACTCATATGTTAGACACTATATCTTGCTAAGGACCCCTATATTCCCTATACAAGGCTATACATGTTAGTTCTAAACACTTAGTGGTTATTTGTATATTAAATTTATATTCACAGCTTATACGAGCACGTTTTTTACGCAGTAAAACTTTATCGAATAGCCACATGCGACACGCAAAGTATGTTTCCGCTATCTAGCGGTGACTATAAGAACTACCTGAACGACAGCATGGTACCTAGCGCTCCATATCATTACTGAACGATCAGCATGCTATCTAGCGGTCGATATCAAAAATTACTCAACTACCAGCATGCTACCTACCGGTCGATATGACAACCCACTCAACTCACCTAACCTAACCTGACCACGACTGACTTGTCTACTGAACCTATCCTAATCTAATCCTAGCTAACCTCACCTGACGTGACCATACCTGTTTGTAAGCAACAACCACAACACACTAAGATTCCATGAATTCCGGAGTACTTTTAGATTAATTATCGACTCTCAACTCCATTCCGCGCCTAATCAAAAATATTTATACATTTCAAATTTTTCAAAACAGGTAAATTGGGAAAGTAGGTTATATGTTTAAACTAAAAATCATATAAAATCATATGCTAACTCCAACACCTACGTCTATCCCACTTTCAGTCAAAAAATATTATATTCTTAAAATTTTTCCAAAAAATATTTGGAAAGTAGGCTATATTTTGAAAACTAATCATCCTATAAAGTCATATATAGACTCAAACCAATGGCTTTTATACCCTTAATCGTTAGAACAAAACATGGAATTTTTGACATTTTTTCCAAAAAATGTTCATTAAAAAAGGGCTATATTTTGGACACTAGGAATTTTACAAAAAAAGTGTGTTTGACATAAATGACAGGTATTTACCCCCTCTACCCACAACCCAAGCCCCAGGACTCTGGGAACAAAATCCAAAAATGTTTAATTGTGAAAGTAGGCGATATTTTGAAAACGTATCATTCTAAAAAGTCATATATAGACTCAAACAAATGTTCATTAAGTCCTTTAACGTTAAAACAATTTTTTTTTCATTTTTCCGAAAAAGTCAAATTTTCAAAATTGTCTATATTTTGGAAACTAAGAATTGTACCAAAAAGTTTGTTTATCGTAAATGAAAGGTCTTTACCCCCTCTACCCCAAAAATAAATTTCAGGACCCTAGGTCAAAAACTGTGCAGTAGTGGTTTTGTGACAGTTCAAAACCCACCGCCACCGCTCCACCGCCAAGATGGCGGCCGTAGCTTAACTTAACCTAGCCTAACCTAACAAGATTGCGGCCGTAGCTTAACTTAACCTAGCCTAACCTAAAAAAATGGCGGCCGTAGCTTAACTTAACCTAACTTAACCTACGAGGTGTGATTAAAAAGTTCCAAAAAGGTGGCTGCAACTTAACCAAACCCTGTGACATAATTTGGATAAAATGCATGGGCCAGTCCATAGGGATCAGTCTAAAGGAGCCGCCCACAGGGACCCGTCAACAAGGACCCGTCCTCCGGGTCCCGTAAAAAAATGACTCCCTTCAAAAAGGACCCGTCCAAAAAGGAGCTAGTCAACAGGGACCAGTCCAAAGGGATACATCAACAGAGATCAATCAAAAGGGGTCAATCAACAGGGATCAATCAAAGATTAAGTTAAGCTACGGCAGCCATTTTGGAACTTTTAGATCACACCTCGTAGGGTTAGGTTAGGTTGAGTTAAGCTACGACCACCATCTTGGAACTTTATGATCACACCTCGTAGGTTTAGGTTAGGTTAGGTTAGGCTAGGTTCAGTTAAGCTATGACCACTATTTTGAAAAATTTTTGATCACACTTCATAGGTTTAGGTTAAGTTAGGTTAGGTTAGGTTAAGTAAAGCTACGGCCGCCATTTTGAAACTTTTTGAACACACCTTGTAGGTTAGGTTAGGTTAGGTTAGGCTAGGTTTGGTTAAGTCGCAGCCAACTTTTTTGAACTTTTTGATCACACCTCGTAGGTTAGGTTAGATTAAGTTAAGCTACGGCCGCCATTTTGTTAGGTTAGGCTAGGTTAAGTTAAGATACGGCCGCAATCTTGTTAGGTTAGGCTAGGTTAAGTTAAGCTACGGCCGCCATCTTGGCGGTGGAGCGGTGGCGGTGGGTTTTGAACTGTCACAAAACCACTACTGCACAGTTTTTGACCTAGGGTCCTGAAATTTATTTTTGGGGTAGAGGGGGTAAAGACCTTTCATTTACGTTAAACAAACTTTTTGGTACAATTCTTAGTTTCCAAAATATAGACAATTTTGAAAATTTGACTTTTTCGGAAAAATGAAAAAAAAATTGTTTTAACGTTAAAGGACTTAATGAACATTTGTTTGAGTCTATATATGACTTTTTAGAATGATACGTTTTCAAAATATCGCCTACTTTCACAATTAAACATTTTTGGATTTTGTTCCCAGAGACCTGGGGCTTGGGTGGTGGGTAGAGGGGGTAAATACCTGTCATTTATGTCAAACACACTTTTTTTTGTAAAATTCCTAGTTTCCAAAATATAGCCCTTTTTTAATGAACATTTTTTGGAAAAAATGTCAAAAACTCCATGTTTTGTTCTAACGATTAAGGGTATAAAAGCCATTGGTTTGAGTCTATATATGACTTTATAGGATGATTAGTTTTCAAAATATAGCCTACTTTCCAAATATTTTTTGGAAAAATTTTAAGAATATAATATTTTTGACTGAAAGTGGGATAGACGTAGGTGTTGGAGTTAGCATATGATTTTATATGATTTTTAGTTTAAACATATAACATACTTTCCCAATTTACCTGTTTTGAAAAATTTGAAATGTATAAATGTTTTTGAATAGGCGTGGAATGGAGTTGAGAGTCGATAATTAATCTAAAAGTACTCCGGAATTCATGGAATCTTAGTGTGTTGTTGTTGTTGCTTACAAACAGGTATGGTCACGTCAGGTGAGGTTAGCTAGGATTAGATTAGGATAGGTTCAGTAGACAAGTCAGTCGTGGTCAGGTTAGGTTAGGTGAGTTGAGTGGGTTGTCATATCGACCGGTAGGTAGCATGCTGGTAGTTGAGTAATTTTTGATATCGACCGCTAGATAGCATGCTGATCGTTCAGTAATGATATGGAGCGCTAGGTACCATGCTGTCGTTCAGGTAGTTCTTATAGTCACCGCTAGATAGCGGAAACATACTTTGCGTGTCGCATGTGGCTATTCGATAAAGTTTTTCTGCGTAAGAAAACGTGCTCGTATAAGCTGTGTATATAAATTTAATATACAAATAGCCACTAAGTGTTTAGAACTAACATGTATAGCCTTGTATAGGGAATATAGGGGTCCTTAGCAAGATATAGTGTCTAACATATGAGTGTACAGCCTTTTGATATGCAGTAAGTACCTGATAACCTTCAGTAGGGTATAAGAATATTTTCAGTTGACTACTACATTTAACAGTGATCACATTGTGAAAGATCGTCTCACCCACTAGGCTCTAGCCGTGTACTACATGGTAAGTAGCTGTTGATCTTGATTAGGTTATATAAGAGGTCTCTTAGCAGGAATACAATCAGTTGATTACTACCTTTTGCAGTGTTCACATCGTGAAAGACCGTCTCACTGACCAGCCTACAGCCTTGTGATACGCAGTAAGCAGCTGTTTAAAGAAATCTACATCCATAATGGAAGAAACCATGCCTAGCTATATGTGTAAAGAGTGTGGAAAGACATTTCATCGAGACTATCATAGAAAGCGTCATGAAGTATCGTGTGGTGAGTTTCATGAGTGCAAACCTTGTGGTAGTAAATTCAACAATGTCTACAACGGACGTCGTCATGAAGAATGTTGTAATGTTGTGTCAGCAGCTAAAAGACAAAAAACTGAGCCTACAAAACATTACCTGCTCTCAATGGTTCCTGATAATAATGGACTTACTGAATATGAAACGTCTTTTCAAGGTAGTCTTAAATTGTATTTTATACATTGTGATACGTGTAAGGATTTAAATTCATACCTTAAAGAGTACAAACAGCAAATAATACAAGCTATGCAGAAAGAACTAGCAATGCACAAGTTAATAAAAGTTAATCTTGTGGCTGAATGTAGATTCATTCATATGTCCACCAACGAAATTACTGATCGGGCTTTTAAAACACGAAATCAAGCTATATTTTTGGAAACAGACTTAAGTAGTTTCTTGGAAACAAAATTTAAACGTTAACTACAGATCTGAGTTAAAAGGCAGTAATTGGGCCATTTTAGCAAAACTGGTTAAGAAGAATGCTCAACACATTAGTAAATAAGGGGACATGGAAAACAAGTATGATTTTTCTGTAATATCATTTCCTACATCACTAGCTGACATTCAAAAATTTGAGAAAGCCAACAACATATCCATTAATGTATTTGGACTGGAAGAAGACAACAAACTGTTTCCTCTAAAGGTTGTGGATCAAGAGCTACAAGACCATCGTGACCTCCTTCTGCTAAGTTCTTCATCCGGCCAGAACCACTACGTCTTTATCAAAGATTTTGATAAACTAGTAAGACATCAGATTACACACCATGAACATAAGATATATACGTGTAAACGGTGTTTTACTCACTTCGATAATCAATGTGGTCAACAAGGAATGGAAAAATTGAAAGAACATAGAGCTTTGTGTGTCCTGCATGACATTGCTAGGGTTGAAATGCCTATTAAAAACCCAATTGTGAAATTCGTTAATGTGGAAAAAATGCTAAGAATACCTTACGTTATCTATGCAGATTTCGAAAGTATACTCTTACCCTATCAAACTTGTCTACCCAATTCTGATGCAAGTTATACAGTGCCATACCAGAGTCATGTTCCTATGAGCTTTGGTATATACGTCAAACCCTCGTCTGCTATGGAACACAAAGACAAACCTTCCAAGCCAACCTGTTATTTATCGTGGTCCTGACGCTGCAGAAAAGTTTATGGATTGTTTGATCTTAATAGCTAATGAAATTGATCGCCTTTACAGCTTAAATGTTCCAAAGGCCTTAACTGAGCATCAAGAATCAGAGTTCCAATGTTCTGAAACCTGTTACTTGTGTCAAAAACCATTTACCAAAGAGGACTGGAAAGTTCGAGACCATTGTCATATTACAGGAGAATACCGTGGAAGTGCACATAATAACTGTAATTTGAAATGTAAAACACGTAACCCATTTCCTGTATTTCTACATAATATGAGTGGCTACGACTCAAATTTCATTGTAAAGCAATTGGGGTGTACTACTGAGAGAGTGGATGTTATTCCTAACTCTAAAGAAAAGTACATTTCCTTCACCAAACATGTGGGAAATGTCAAGCTTCGATTTGTGGATACGTTTCGGTTAATGCCTAGTAGTTTGGAACACTTAGTTACCAACTTAACATCATACCCTGAAACAGACAAGTACTTTGGAAAAGACAATGCAACGCTCATGACTCGTAAAGGAGTATTTTGTTATGATTACATTGATTCATTGGAAAAGTTAAGTGAAACGTGTTTACCTCCAAAAGAGGCATTCTTTAACAAATTAAGTCAAGAGAATGTTAGCAAAGAAGACTATGAACATGCTAAACATGTGTGGAATCAATTCAACATTAAAACTCTAGGGGAATATAGTGACCTTTACCTAACTTCAGATGTACTCCTACTTGCAGACAGCTTTGAAACGTTCAGAAACAAAACATTAGAAACACACCGAGTGGATGCTGCACACTTCTTTACTTCGCCTGGTTTAAGTTTCGAGGCAATGCACCTTTACACCGGAATTGAACTGGAATTGCTACAGGATTACGATCAGATTCCTTTAATAGAGTCTGGAATACGTGGAGGCATATGTCAAGTGTCTCATCGGTATGCTGAAGCTAACAATAAATACATGGAAACCTATGATTCTGAGAAACCGTCACAATTTATTACCTATGATGATGCCAACAACCAATATGGGTGGGCTATGTGTCACTCTCTTCCTTATGGTGGATTTCAGTGGGTTTCTCCAGATACAGTTGATCTAGAAACACTAAAGAAAGACGACCCTGTGGGGTACATTCTAGACGTTGATGTTGATTACCCATCTGACCTTCATGATCTACACAACGATTTACCTTTCCTTCCAGAGTGTACACAACCTAAGGATTCGTCTCTGAAAAAACTAATTCCTCATCTTGGAAATCGAAGGCGATATATTGTTCACTACATGACATTAAAACAGGCTTTAGATCATGGAATAAAATTGATAAAAATTCATCGTGTATTAATGTGTAAACAAAGACCTTGGCTAAAGGCATACGTTGATTTTAATAACAACCTTCGAAAACAAGCCAAAAATGATTTTGAGAAAAATCTGTACAAATTATTCTACAATGCCATTTTTGGAAAAACAATGGAAAATATCCGCAAAAGAATAGACATACGTCTTGTGACTGACAGCAAAAAGGCAGAAAAGCTAATAGCAAAGCCTACATTTATCGACAGAACAATTTATGGTTCTAACCTAGCTGCTTTCCACATGGCTAAACGTAACATTGTATACAATAAGCCTATATATATTGGAATGTGTATACTGGATATTTCAAAACCTCTAATGTATTCCCACCACTATGATGTCCTGCAACCCTATTATGGAATGAACAATCTTAAACTCATGTATATGAATACCGACTCGTTCATTTATTTGGTTAACACCCCAGATGTATATCAAGACAAGTTGAATTTCCTAGAACACCTGGACACATCAGATTATCCTACTAATCACATATGTTACTCTACATCAAACAAGAGAACGTTGGGGAAATTTAAAGACGAGGCTTGTGGACAAATTATAAAAGCATTTGTTGGACTTAGAGCTAAAATGTTCGCTTTAGACATAAATGGTAAAGAAATCAAAAAAACTAAAGGTATTAACAGAGGTGTTGTCAATAATTGTATAAGCTTTCAAGATTATAAGGATTGTGTCATGAAAAACAATGTAAAAAGAATACCAATGAACATTATCGCTTCTAAACAACATGACATATCATCTATAAGACTAAACAAAATTGCTTTGTGTCCTGGTGATGATAAAAGAGTGATTGATACTAATGGTATAGGTACACATGCCTATGATCATTACTCAATCATTAACCATGCTTAAAGGGTTAAGTTATGAATATAAAAATCTTCTACCTACAACTAGCAAATACATAAAACAAAACAATTTAGGAAATAAAACAATAGCACTAAAAAAACGGTATTCATAATCAGAAATAAATAAAATAGAAAACAAAATAAAAACAACTGAACAATTTATAACAAAAAATATATAAAAATGTATTATGTGTAAATAGTGTACATTTATTTAAAATAATAAAAAAATGTATGGACACTGCTTGTACATTTTTAATTACTTCCCACCTCTCTCCACTCCTAATGCAAAAATGAACATGTATAACACAAATTGGAAAATCCATGTTTCCATATTGACAAAATAGAAAAAACATTAAACTGAAATTTTTCAAAAACTGTAAATGGGAATTTTGTAAATTGACAAATGCGTAAAAAACAAATTGGAAATTCCATATTTCTATATCATGAAATTGAAAAACTTTAAACTGACATTTTAAAACCTGTAAATGGTAAATTGTGAAATTGATAAATGTGTAAACAACAAAATGCAAAATCCATGTTTCCATATTATGAAATTGAAAAACTTAAAACTGACATTTAAAAAAAGAAAAACTGGAAATGGGAAATTGGAAAATTGACAAACGTGTAAACAACAAAATGCAAAGTCCATGTTTCCATATTATGAAATTGAAAAACTTAAAACTAGCATTAAAAAGAACTTAAAATGGGAAATTGGAAAATTGACAAATGTGTAAATAACAAAATGAAAAAAAAATAAAATACCCCGGTTGGGGTAGTGATTATGTTGTACAGTGGTCTACAAGTCTAGCATAAGTATAGTTGCATGTACCCTTATATACTTTGTGTGTGTGCATTAGCCTTTGGATTAGCTTAAGTTAGGTTTGGTGAAGGTAGGTATGTGACCTTGTAGCTTACTCTTTTTGGAAAATGTAAAATGCAAAATCTAAAATCAAAAATTCTTAAATTTAAAATGTAAAATCTAAAAAACTAAAATCTAAAATACAAAAAATCAAAAAATGTAAAATATAAAAACTAAAAAATGTAAAATGAAAAAAATCACAAATCTAAAATGTTAAAATATAAAATGTTAAAATGTAAAATCTAAAATCTTAAATGAGGTTTCTGTGGGTTAGGTTAGGCTATAACTTAGTTTATTATGTGTGTTCTCACATTTGCTCTCATATTTGCCCTGACTTTGAAGTTAGGTTAGGTTAGGTTAGGTTAGGTATGTGACCTTGTAGTTTACTTTTTTTTGAAAATGTAAAATGTAAAAATCTAAAATAAAAATAAAAATTATATTTAAAATGAAAAATCTAAAAAACTAAGATCTAAAATACAAAAAATGTAAAATGTAAAATCTAAAAAATGTAAAATGAAAAAAAAATCAAAAATCTAAAATGTTAAAATGTAGAATGTTAAAAATGTAAAATCTCAAATCTTTAAATGAGGTTTCTGTGGGGTAGGTTAGGTTAGGTTAGGTATGGTTAGGTAAGGTTAGGTTAGGTTTGGTTAGGTATAGGACATTGTAGTTTACTTTTTTGGAAAATGTAAAATGTAAAAATCTGAAATCAAAAAATCTTAAATTTAAAATGTAAAATCTAAAAAACTAAAATCTAAAATACAAAAAAAAAAAAGTAAAAAAATGTAAAATTTAAAAAATGTAAAATAAAAAAATACAAAATCTAAAATGTTAAAATGTAGAATGTTAAAATGTAAAATCTCAAATCTTTAAATGAGGTTTCTGTGGGTTAGGTTAGGTTAGGTTAGGTTATAATTTAGTTTATTTAGGTTAGGTTATAACTTAGTTTATTATATGTGCTCTCACTTTTGCTCTCATATTTGTTCTGACTTTGAGGTTAGGTTAGGTTAGGTTACGTGAAGTTGGGTTAGGCAGAATGGCTGCGGTATGAATCAAAAGCTAGCTCCTGTCAGTTTTGCTTCACAAGGCTGAGTGTACCCCGTTCCACTCCTGAGACCAGAAATTAAATTTCTTGGCAGAGCCGGGGATTCGAAACTCAGGAATGGCCGCCAAGAATGCTAGCCACTACACCAAAAAGTGGACAATATAAGGCTGGTCTTGATTGTACACGATCAATCAATAATTACCTAATAATAATAATAATAATAATAATAATAATAAATATTCCATTTAGTAACTACACGGCCGACCTTTTCCTGTGACGTCATGCACGGTCTCAGGGCGTGGCGGCCATCTTGCCCATTAGCCCCTGAGCCAGCTCTGACTGCCCCCTCCATAAGAATAACATAGGGCTGGTTGCGCGCGGCGGCCGTCTTGCCCATTAGCCCCTGTACTGGAACCGCCTAACATTACCTACTACCGCAGGATCAAGCCTAAGGTTAAGGGGAAAATATATAAAACTGTCGTAAGACCTGCATTGCTGTATGGCTCTGAAACATGGCCTGCACGCAAAACGCACACACACAGGCTTGACGTCACGGAAATGAAAATGCTCAGGTGGATGAGTGGAGTGACTAAGCGTAATAGAGTGGAAAATGTCAAAATAAGAGGAACATTGAAGATTGTGGAAATATCTAAGAAGATACAAGAAAAGCGACTTCAATGGTACGGGCATGTGAGAAGAAGGGAGGAATCCTACGTGGGGAGGAATATGCTAGACATGCAAATACAGGGAGTGAGAATGCGAGGCAGACCAAAACGAAGATGGATGGATTGTGTACAGGAGGACCTGAGAGAAAAAACTGTTGTCAGAAGAGGATGTGCATGACCGGGCTAAATGGAGGAGAGCTGTCAGAAACATCGACCCCACATAGGAGTGGGAATGATGAAAAGAGAAAGAAGAAGACACATGAAGATAACTGTGTACGTGTAGTATTCAAACTTCAATCGCATGATTTGGACACAGGACGTAAAAACGAGATTATGAAAACAATTGAAATATATTAAATGCCAGTGGATTAAGAATTTACCGTACCTAGTTTCACTGTACTCGGATGGTTAAATCGCGAGAAACGTCCATTTAAATAGATATACTTCGCGTCACCGCCATGTTGGATTTGTACCCACCAAGTTATTGAAAGTCCTATAGGTGAACGTATGTTCATAGCCTCTATGGCCATAAAATATTTAAGTTTGATTGCTGTAAAAGATTCGTAGATATTGAGAACCGTCTAAATATTTCGGATGGTCGCCACTTTGGATTGTTATATGTATAGGCCATAGAGTTTTGCCATTAAAGGAAAATTATTGCGTAGTTTCATTATGCAAACTTTCACTTCGATCGAATGATTACGACACAAGAAATGAAAACTTAATATTAAAATTTCGCACAGCCTCCATCTTGAGTTTATGCAAACAATTTAACTAAATTGGATGACAGTGCATTACAATATGTATAATCATATACTGTACCATATTTCACTGTGCTCAGATGGTTAAATCGCGAGAAAAATCTATTTAAAAGTCCCAACTTCGGTTGGCCGCCATTTAGGTTTAGTAGTTACCAGGTTTTTGAAAGTTTCATAAGTGCTCATCATAATGCTCTTTATCATCTTACAAAATTTCAGGGTGATGTCCGTAATAGTTTAGGAGATATTTATTTATTTATTTATTTATTTAAACCAAGTCTACTTGTTAATTGTCACTTTAACTCAGAGAGTCATATCGTGACATACAGACAATAAACACATAGATAACATAAATGTACAGTGTGGCGTTAGATAATTAAACCAAATGTCCATTCGGCATTTCATAGCTTCCTTGTTATTTCAAAACTTAATAATGTTTTGCAGTAGTTATCTTCATTCACAATATCACTGGGCAACTTTTCTGATGGAAACTGCACAAAGATCTTTCTTAATCATAAATGTGGACACAGTGTTCTTCATTTTTTGACAGTTCTCCATGGGAGACACCTCACAGAAAGAATTACTTTTATTTCCCCATCAATCCCTTACTGACTGTAAGAGTCTGATAAGTTTTGTGGTAAGGAAAAAAAACCATCAAACTCACAGGAAATATCTACAGACAGCAATATGTGGCTGTACGGTAGTATCGTATAGGCTACCTAGTTAATACAGATAGGCTCTCCTAGGCTTTAACAAGATTTATAGCTTAGGAAGCCATCTCCTGTACTTGAATGCTTAATTTACATGCATCTTTGTTCTGAATCTCATCCGACGCTTTCTTATTCCACATTGCCCTGATGGTATTAAAATATTTTGCTAATTGACCTGCTTTCCCCCATTCCCTTTTTAGTAATTTAATTAAAGTGTGATACTCATTTTCATTTTCTATTCTGTTTAGATCTGCTTTGTCTACAAACTTTGCTCTTATCATTTTAATTTCCTTGCATTCCCTGATCAGGTGCGCCGCACCCATAACCTTCCCGCAAAACAGGCAAATGTCCTCTTTTCCTACTTCTCTCAACGCTTTGTTCTTATACACCCCCATTAACCACCAAATTATCCCTCTCATTTCTCTTTTCATTAGGCATTGAGGCTTTATGCTCATAAAGTTCCTTATTTCGCAGAACTCCGTTAAGGTTCTCCTACTGGTGCACTCTTCCCTTATCACCTGCAACTCTACGTCATTAACCCTTCTGCACACTTTTTTACACACCCTACCTTCCTCTCTTCGTAAGTCCCTATCCCATAGATAACCCATTCCTAATCTTTCCAGTACACTTCTTACCCCGTCCACCCAGTAGCCCTCTTGCTGATGCTTCATTTGGTGCAGGTAGGCTACCTTAAGCATTTCCCCCCCCTCCACCTGCTTTTAAACGAATCCAAGACTTTATGACCCTTTTTATGATATGTTGTCTAATGCTTACATCCTCACACAACATTCTCGCTCCACAATTCGCCGTGCAACTAGGTAGCCCCAAAATTATCTTGGCGAACCTACTTACAATACTGTCCAGGGTTTTCGTTCCTTCCTCTAAACCCCATACTTCCACTCCATAGAGTGCTCTTGAAACGATGAGTGCGTTGAACACATTCTTATACACTTTGTAGTCAAGATTCGGTAACCTACGCTCTAACACTTTAACATTCGCCAATGCCGCTAGCCCTTTCGATTTTGCCCTTTTAATTTGTTCGGTCCATTTACCATTACTCGCCATTATCGTCCCTAGATACTCAAGTTTTTTCACCGTCTCTAACTGAGACCCATACATGACCCACTTTTCATTCTTAGCCAGTTTAACTCCCTTTTTGCAGACCATAACTTTGGTCTTACTCGGGTTAATTTTTAAGTTCCAGTCCTCACAGTATCTCACAATCTCGTCAATACTATATTGCATATTATAGGGTGTTAGAACAAGCAGAAAGATGTCATCAGCAAAAGCTAGGCCCGGGATATCATAATTGTCCAGGCAAGGGTTGGACCGTTGCTCAAAGCCCTTTGAATCAAAAATATCGTTGATAAATAGCAAAAAAAGCACCGGGGATAATTTGCATCCCTGTTTTAATCCTATATTAGACGTTATCTCTCCTAAAATTACATCATCTTTAGTTTTAATTGCACATTTCACATCGGCATACACATTCTCAATTGCTCTTATCATTTTATGTGACACCCCGATTTTTCCCAGCTTAGCCATGACAGCTCCCCTGCTCACTGAATCAAACGCCTTCTCCAAATCAATAGCTGTGATATACAGCTTGCCTCTTTTCCTTCTTATGTACTTGTCCATCACCGTTTTAACCACCATTATATTGTCACTGGTTCTCATCCCTTTTCTGAACCCTGTCTGGAGTCTCGAGAACACCGAACAGCCCTCTGCCCATGCTATTAAACGCTTGGATAAGACCCCGGTGTACATTTTGCTCAAATTATCAAGCAAAGTTATGCCTCTATAGTTGCCTGGGTCTAGTTTGTCCCCACGCTTCTTATATATTGGACAAATTATCCCTTCCTGCCACGCCCTCGGAAATCTACCTCCTTCAAAGATTTTATTAAAGATTTTTACCAAGCTGTCCATCATGAACCTATTATTACTCAACTCTTGCCAAAATTCATTTGTTATCCCCGAAATAGCACCTGACTTCCCTCCTTTACTCTTTACTATTACTCCCTTAATTTCCTCTATCGATATGACTTGGTCCAGCATAGGCAGAACGACCTCCATCCCCCTCGGGACGCCAAACTCATCCCTCTTCCTCCAATTATCTTCAGCATTTAACAGATTCTCATAATATGCAATCCATACTTCATCACTAATAGAGCTCCCCCCACCACTTCTGCTCCCCCTACAGTAAGAATGTATCCTGCTCCACACTTTGCTACAGTCGTTAGCTTTAGAATCCTTATTTAGTGCTGTAGCTTCCTTACCCTGCCATTCATCTTTCATTTTGCTGAGCAGTTCCCTATATTCCTTCCTTAGACGACAAAATTCTACTCTCATCGTATCATCCCCTCCTCTCTTGTATAACTTCAGTGCCCTAATAACTTCGGTTTTCTTCCTTCTACAAGATTCATCGTACCATCCTTTAATTCTCCCTAATTTTCCTCTAGCCTTCACGCGCATTTTCCGCCCGGCCATCATAATTGCATTCTCAATCATACGTATTACCCCTTCAATTTCATCATTACTGATCATGAAACTTATCCCTACCTTTATCAGCTCAAAATTTTCTCCCTGGAAGTAGTTCTGGAACTCTCTGCAGTTTTCCTCCCTCCATCTGAATCTATTTACTTTTCTCTCTATAGCTTTAACTTGTGGGTTCCCTTTTGATTTTAATTTTGTCACCGCTCCCTGCATGTTGACGACAATTGGTAGGTGGTGTGATTCCCCCCATTCTTCAACAGTGAACCTCTTAATTAGGGCTAGTGCTCCTCTGGAACATATTGCTAAATCTATTACACTTCCTCCAGTCTCTGTTATATACGTCAGGTTACCTTCTTCATCCCCCACACAGACACCATTTATATATATAGCTCTTCTGCACCACATAGTTCCAAAATCTTTTCTCCGTTCTTATTACATTCCTTGTCTTTGCTGTGCCTATCCCCACATACGGCCTCGGCAACCCCCTTGCTGTAAAGGGGCTTTCTGTCTGCAACCCTCGCATTGAAGTCCCCTAAAAGCACAATCTCTGCCTCTTCATATATATTTTGAATTCTGTTTATTTCCATAGCTAACTCATCGAAAAAGCTTTCTCTTGCATACGGGGAATTCTCCGGAGGGTTGTAGACAAAGCCGAAACATACCTTTCCTTTCCCCCTCCCCCTAATATCTGCTTTTACCCACACTACTTCTTCCAGTTCTGAACTAATAAATTCTGATAATTCCCTCACCTCTTCTTTAATTAAAACAACAATTCCCCCCGGAAACCTACCTGTACGAGCTTTCCTAATCTTAGGTTTTGTATATATATTGAAGCCATCTATTGGTGAGACGTAGTAAAATTTGAAGGGCAAGGTCGGGGTGGGCCGTAATGGTGCAATGACATTATCGATTTTCATTGAAATCGCTCTAGCTGTTTAGAAGTTATTAGGGGGGGGGGGCACACATCACACAGACACCCATATGCACACACACACACACACACACACACACACACGGACAAAAGGTGATCTCATAAGCCTATTCTTTTCATAAAATGAAAATAGGCTAAAAATGGTACTTAATAACGCATATATTAACCAGTGTCTGTCCAAAATTCTGCCATGTGACGGGCACTAGGTGTAGCAGCCATCAAGTCCTCCATTGCTCAACTTAAAGGACACTTACTGCAATTCAAAAAATGGACTGTGGTTTGGATTTCACCACAATCACATAGCCTGGATGTGCCAGGAAAACCCCACTTTATCATATTGATTCTTGATCTACCAACACCAATGCGAAGCCTGTTCAGTGACTTCCACGTAGACCAGTGTTCCTCATGTCCTGGAGGGAGATGTTCAATAGGTAGCATCAAGTTGAGTATTTCTATATCTCCATAATCTTAACCTTGTGGACTTAGCAGATTCATGTAGATGTTCTGTTGTACTTAAGAAACTCCTCCTAGACCTCAGTCGTCGATGGGCAGGTTCATATCCGTACAATGGGTGTGCGCATGTGGTTCTCTCAGTCCTGGCTGCAACTTCCCTTCTAATACCTGGTGGGGCGATTCCTGCCAAACAGTAGATTCTATCTCGTGGTGTTGGTGATAAGTCGGCATGTTTCATTTAGAGAAGTCTCAACTCTAAGCATGACTGGAACTGTACCAAACAGGACAAGCGTACTCTGCAGCGGAGTAACACAGAGCCAGGGCTGTAGTTCTCATCGTCTTTGGCTGTGTACCCAATTGGTTCCAGAAATAAGGACGTAACAGACTTCATATAGCACGAAAACGGGAGCTAAAATCGTAAATTTTTGTCATTTTCGAATTCAGCGAGCCAATATCTATAAAGATTGGGTATAATGTAAAAATTTCATTGTTGAAGAGTGTTATCATAATACAAGTCATGCTGGCGAAGGGTTGATAACACGTTTCTTTAAAACGTTAAACATGTGTCTCATTATAAACTTAATTATTTTTGTAATGTATAATACAGTCCCTGGAAAAGTCTTAATATTACAATAAACTGTATTCTGCTTGCTTGAAATATCTCCTATTGTCTTGTGCTTGAGGAGAGTTTGATTGCCTCGTCCTTCCACTGAAAGCAATGAAAGCTATCCACTCTTCCAGAGAACACTAGAGTAGAAGTTGGTACGAGCTATTAAATCAATACACAGCCTTGGGGGGTGAGATTTCTCTCCCGAGTCAATTCCATTTCTTGCGCGCTGGACTTCATCACACAACGAGCCCGTGCAATTATGAAGACGACCTGGAGATAGCGATTGATGAAGTATTGTCAGGAACACAGAGGGAGGAAATCAACTTGCACCCTGTACTCCAATGTTCCACAATAGGAACCAAATGACACGTTTGCTCGAGACACCACCACAGGTTCTCTTACCCTTCATACTTGTTACTCTGATATGAAAGGGCAGCTTGGACTGAGGACTCGACCATATTCCTTAGTGTTAAGTTCTGAAGCCACTATTTCAGTGTTGCCAATACAAACAGTTATTTGTAACTCTTCAGTCGGTCAACACGACTGGGTGGGGTACAAATTATTAAATATGTGAATCCAGGAAAAATGTTATGTAATGGTTTACCTACAGCCCGCCCCGGTTCACCCGGTACCAGTTATGAATGCATTACGTGATAAGCGCTTTTTTTCGAACTACGACATATATCCTTTTTATGTCTCGGCATGATGGGTTAAAATCACTGACTGGAATATTAATCACATTATCATGGAGATGCATGTGCAACGATTTCTTGTGAGACGTAATTTAAGAATGGCGAGGTGCATGAAACACAAATCTCCCTTCCGTCCAATCATGACTTGACTGTGTATTTTGCGGAACGAAAAGTTCACAGGCGAAATGGATAAAAGCTGAGTTGCACTTCCAGGGAAACTCCAAACACAACCAACCTTCTCTGAAGTCTTAACTCAACACGACTCGACAGTTGGTTGCTGGCAATATGTGGTGTAATAGGCTCTCCCGCTAGCTAGGCTGTAACTGGAGTCATAGGCTCGCCCCTAGCTAGCTCGTAAACTGTCGCCTCAGTAATTGAATGGAGATTGTTGGAAGAAATGAAAACGTAAAAACACTTATAGTGGGCGATGTATTGAAGATAGGGATATGCTCTCGGGGACTTTTTTTTGTAGAACTTTTAATGCTCAAGAATTCTTAAACTCATAGTATATTGATATTTTTAACGGTTTGCCCAGCGTAAGCTTAGAAAGCGCATGGACGCCTGTTTTTTTACTTTTTCACTGAAATCGTTACTGCTTGGCTTCCTCTGATCATAAATAATTTTCTACAGAAACCTTCCTCGAGATATCTACAGAATGAAACTGCGTCAAAATCCATCCAGTGGTTCTCGAGAGTACCCGTGACATCCGAGAATTGGGGACTTTCATACCAAGTAGAGATGATCCTAAAATTGCCCCATTATAACAGTGTTCATAACTAATAAATGTAATTCTTCCCAGGAGTGTTATTTACATATTATAATTGAAACAGTCATTTACGAAAGGGTTAACCACAAAACGAACATGGCGGCCAAGCGAAGTTGAAACATGTAAATATACTTTTCTCGTGATTTAAACATCCGAACGCAGTAAAACTTGGTACAGCAAATAACTATACAAATTGCAATGCACTGACGTCTAATTTAGTCCAATTGTTTACTTAACCTCAAGATGGTGGTTTTGCAAATGTTTAAATTAATCTTTTATTTTTTGTGTTCAACTATGGAAGGAGCGTCTGTGGAGGGGGAATGACGCATGCGCAGAGAGAGGAGCAGCAGACCGGTGTGCCATATATAATTCGAGTACAACTCACGATGGCAGACAGACACTACAACGGAAGAGCGAGCTGTTATCCGGTATCAATGGGTACGTGGCACTAGTGTGTCAGACCGTGTATGACCATCGTCAAATGGCCGTTGCTGGTGTTGCATGTTCAGTGAAGGACAGCAGAGTCTGGAGAGGGCGTCCCTCCATACCCACGAGTGAATACAACTAAGGTGTAAAACCCGAGGTGATGAGCCACGGGCCTTAGAACGTCAATCAGCCTACAATAATCGAACCCAGCCCTGAACCGAAAGCCTAGCAGAGAGCGGTCAGCCCTAGTCGACAATCAACCACTCGGCAGGCAAAAACAACAACAATACTCCATAGCAATCCGACATAAACAGTTAAAATCCAACTATCTCACTCCCACAACAATTTAATACCATTATAACATCATTTTTCACCCTTCAAATACATTTTAAACAAACTTAAACCAACAGCCAATCATAGCACATCTCCAGCCAATCAGCGTCCAGCACCAGTAAATTCGAATCCCCTGCCTGCGGGGCCTACATTAAACATTAATTACTCCTTCCTCAAACCCATTACACTCAACACTACATCAAATAATAAATCTACACAACTGAGGCTTATTATTATTATTATCGCTTACAAATCTCAAAACCTACTAAAGGTCTATCATTTCTCCTTCTACAAAACCATACCTAACGAGAGGTCTAATCACTCTTCCTAAACAACTAATTAACTACAACCTATACATTTTTAATCGTTTTATTATTATTATCTACCTCGCTGAAGCGACTGCTGACAGGCCACGACTGAGCGAACAGATTATAATAATATCTATTGCCGCTGCGAGTCGGATGGTCAATAGCCTAGATGCTGACCCATTATCCGTACTCGCAGCTCTTTTCAGGCAAAAATCCTACTAGTACTCTCAAATACAACGAATAAAATCTTCTAAAGAAATCAAAGTATTTACCACGACGGAATAAATCGCCAAAGGACGAAATTTTCCCTCTAATGTATTATCTCTTAATACACTGAGGGATACATTACTCAACTCCAATGTAAATGAAATAATCAACGAATTAATTTCAAAAATTATAAACCATTTAACATCGGAGTGAAAGGAGCCCATTAGGGCACCAGACTCCAAGCATTTTTGTATCGCCATTAGGTGATAACGGACTGGAAGAGAGTACTACTACTGAATACAACATTGCTCGAGTAAGGACATGGTGTTAGCGGACAGGCGTGATTTCATCAAACTGATGTCACGCTACGGCGTGAGTTACAATGTCGGCGGCGACTATATAGTGCAAGGTGTGTATATCTATCCCTTATTATTCCAGTTTCCAACGGCATCGGGAATGAGATGTGATGAAAGTATATGTGGCGGGTGGTTTTTACGGCCAGATGCTCTTCCTGACACCAATCTGATTATTTATTTATCGTATGGCTTTGAGTGCCGGGAGTGCCTGAGGACATGTTCGGCTCGCCTGAGTCTGTAGCTGATTCCAGCGGACACCCTTAGGGTGAGCTACAAGCTCCGTTCAATTTCTAGTAGTTCCAACTTTCACTACCAGATATCAATGAAACCTAGTAATGAACGTTGGAACTTTGATAGAGCGTTCCGACGAAATCTAACCTAACAATTTAGCTTCCCTCAAGTTTAGTCTGTGGAAGGATCTTTTACATGCCATAAATAATGACATGGGACCGCCGGCTTTACTTCCCCTCCGAAGGAAGGCGTTCTGAAGGATGTTTAACGCTCTTAAAAAAATCCGACGACTTCGGCCGGGTTTGAACCCGCGATCTTGGGAACAGCAGTTCAGCATGCTATCAACTACGCCACCGAAGCACCAACATGATGAGAGGAGTTAATGAGAGATGAAATGAATTAAGGTGAATGGAACTGGGCAAGGATGTGGAAGGAAGCAGCCGTGGCCTGTCAGAAGGTACCGTCCCAGCATTTCACATGAATTGAAAATGGGGAAACGTCGGAAAACCATTTTAAAGACGGCAGACGGTGGGGCTCGAACCCACGTCTACAGAGTCCACAGAGAGCTTGACCCCATGACCTTAAGCTGAGCGTTAGCGAATGTAGCTACCGCTGTCGGGTATAGTTGATGATATCATGGTGTACAGTAGATTAGTTTGGCAATAAAGGGTCCCTGGGAAAAAACGACGAAACTTATTTTCTGAACTTGTCTCGTACATTACACGCACACGTTTTGCTACTGTTATTGCACAATTTGGCTATGTGGTTTTTGGTTTTGTGTATGTTTTCTGGTTTTGATTTTGTGTTTGCTATGTGTTTTTTGGTTTTGTGTTCGTTTTCTGCTTTTGATTTTGTTTCTGAATTTTGTTTTTCGTCGTGTTTTCTACTTTTGCTTTTATTTTTTTAATTTTGCTTTTTGCTTTCTGTTTTTTCTTTTTTTTTCTTTCTTTTGATTTTTGAGGTTTTATAAATTTTATGCGATACATACAAGGTTGTTCAGAAGGACTCATACGTCTTTGTAAAATACGTCAGTCCAGTGCCAGACATCTCAGAATAGAGCCTCTCTGGTATGTTCTACCGTCATCGATCTCAACCACCACCACAGCAACGATATGTGTGCACCCTCGTGTAATTCAGAACATGCGATTCCAAGTCACTGCTTCGCATTCCCGACAAGTATCGCTCCGTAATCAAGTCATCGTGACTGCATTCCCGCCAGTCCTCATTAATTGGCTCTTGACACCTCCGCCGTGTCACACCATTCTGGTGAAAAGCAATGTTATTTCTAAATATGCACGATGCTCCGATATTTCTCTCCGATATACAAAAGTCAGTAATTGTATTATGTGGGCTCACAGGCAAATAAAAGTGTTGATGCTCGCAAAGCGCATTACGCCCGCAGCAACGACCACAGTTCCTAAACAGAAAACAATGCGATCAATTCAACATCAGTCAAAACAATTTACAAGATTGCAACAATGTATATTATTTAGCATATTTCACATTGAAAGAAAATCAAAGCATAGAAATAATATCCACATGTGAGGCTATTAGAAGTAAATGCTCGAATCGCACAGGCAAACGAAGCCTTCTCAAAAAAGAAGTCTTTACTAACATCCAAGACTGTTAACTTAGAGGTGCGAAAACACTTCGTGAAAAGTTTTGCATGGAGAATTGCAAGTTATGGCTCTGAAATATGAACTCTGCGACAAGCAGATGTATCAAAACTTAGGGCATTCGAGATGTGGTGCTGGCGACGACTACTAAAGTTAGCTTCAACTGATGAAGTCACGAATGAGAATGTTCTCAAAAGAGCAAAGGAGACACGTACCTTGGTTGAATCCTTAAACAGAAAAAGGAATAGTTTTGTTGGCCATTTGATTCGTCATTCTGACTGGTGCACCAGACTCTTCGAAGGGAAGCTAGAAGTAAAGAGGAGTCGAGGAAGACCAAGGACTCAATTTATAGACAGCATTAAAGGCAAGCACACTTATTGCCATTTAAAACTCCAGGCCAGAGAAAGAAGACGTTTTGGAAGACATGCATGTTACCCACCAACCTAGCGGTTGAGGGGAAGAAGAAGAAGAAGAAGAAGAAGAAGAAGAGGGGGAAGAAGAAGAAGAAGAAGAAGAAGAAGAGGCTATTCGGTCGAATCATAATATTAATAAAATAAGAAAAGTGCGCTCAAGTGGAGCATTAATATGCAAGATATAATAACAATCATTAGTCCTTGCTGAAGTCTGTTATTGATTTAGTTCTATTTTGACATAATGTGGGATTTATCACATATCTCCCCTTATAGCGAACATTCACAATCATCAGTCGGCTCATGGAATCTCTTGTTCTCGCAAATTCTGTGATGCAATCCTTTTATTGCGAGTCTTGTTGCGTCGTGTAAACATAATATTGATGGTCAGACGCGTTTCGCGGCCTCAAGGTCATCAAAGTTATTAATCAATTAGTATGGACACTTCATCATTAGTTTTTCTCTTGCCGGATTTGAAACGACCGATACCCGGGCATGCACTGATATTAATTGGCCTTCAGAGACAGCCTGTCTACACTGTGCACAGCATAGTGTAAAATTATTAAAATTGCTCAATACGATGCAATATTTTTGAACAAAATAAAACTTGTACATCAAGTTAAATAATAAGGTATTTAATGTAGGCAATGGCCATGAGGCAATATAACAAGGAGTTCCGTGACGAACTAAAGAGCCTACTTTTCTTAAAATTTAAGATTCATGCCAATCTATATACACCTACCTAGAGTAATGACGAAATTAATATGGTAATATCGAAATTTCTAATTAGTTAGAAATATACCTGGTATATTGTAGCCTAATAGAACACTACAGTTTGCAGCCCTGGTGACTCAATATATTAGTTTCATCTCTTAAGGTACAGAATACAAAATTTGGTTGAAGTCCAATCGATAGCATGGACATTACATGCAGTTAGACATTGGATCTATCAACGCGCGTAAAATCATGTTGGCAACAATGTCATGCATGCGTTGGTCAGAAATATTCTGAAATATTATGATCTCTTGCTGTGCCAATTTTGGATCAAATCCATTTGTTAGTATAGAAGTTACATGCATTTTAAAATTGGACTTATCAGCAGTCATACGTGTAGAGTCATGTTGGCAGCACTGACGTATATTAGTTTCTCCAAATTAATCTAGAATGGCAGGTACTATAGGTGTGCAAATTTTAAAGCTGTTGGCTTACATACTTTTTGATATATTAGGTTAAAAAATAGAGACAGCCCTGGTTGCTCTTAAGAATAATCATAGTCATACCTCTTTATGTATACATAGTACATACGAAATTTGGTTGAAATCCAATTGATTGTGTAGAAGTTATATGCATTTAAAATTGGACCTATCAGCAGGCTTAGAATAATTTTGGCAACACTACCATGCATGGCCTCCTGGCAATTAAACTGAAATATCATTATCTATATGTGCGCCAATTTTGGAAAAGCTCCCATGCATACTTTCCAAGATATTCAATATGGAACTCAAATTTCAATTGCGGGTTTTCAGCAGTTGGTAGCACTGACATAATTTTCAAATATGGGCTTGAGATATTCAGGTATAGGTCTTTACTCATACCAAATTTGGATTCGATTACTGCAGCCGTTTAGGAGTTGATAGACACACACACACACACACACATCCAGACAGACAGACAGACAGACAGGCATCTGCCCGGATCGATCTCATAAGTTTACTTTTTCCTCATTTTTACAAAATGTGAAAAGTAGGCTAAACGTAATATATTTGGAGAAACACCCAAAGTATCCAAAGATTACATCCAATTCTAAATGACAACAAAAGTTAGTCAGTGACTCCACTCTTTGGCTGCATTTCACGGCAGTTCCACACAATTTGCAAATACACTCTATAGTGGGCTCATGATGAAAATCCACAGCCTGCTTCCAGTCTCCGACCGGGTCAGGAATGGAATGAATGAAGCCCCCATCTAGCGGCGAGGATATGAACTGTGCCGGCTGCCGAGGCCTGACGCACTCCTCTGGGGCAATGATTAAATGAATGACAGATGAAATGAAATGATAGTGGAGAGTGTTGCTGGAATGAAATTTTGACAGGGAAAACCGGAGTACCCGGAGAAAAACCTGTCTGCCTCCGTTTTGTCCAGCACAGATCTCACAGGGAGTGACCGGGATTTGAACCACGGACCCAGCGGTGAGAGGCCGGCGTGCTGCCGCCTAAGCCACGGAGGCTCACAGTGGGCTCATGATACCCCTCCATTTTACAGAGCTTGAAATGGAATCCATGTATTGCGAAACGAGTGATGGCATATCTCACGTCGTAACATGGACCTTTCCACTCATCGGACGTCACTGCGGCTGTTAACTAAAAGTCACTCCATATTTACATCCTCTTCATTGTGTGCTCTTTTAGAAAGTTCTCGTATTGGGAGCTAGATGGGAGCAATAGTTCATATCTTAAATCTTCAGTGTAGAAGGTCTCATTTCATAACACAGTTGAGATTCACAGGACTTTTTTCATGCAAATTAAATAAAACATGCACAGACACGTCATCCAGCTGTTCATCCGTAAGTGGAAGTGTCAAGTCGTCAAGATCTTATGTGGTAGGGGATTAGTCATGTGTTTTTGTAAAATATGTACTTCCAGTTTTATCCACGTGTCCATACTGATTGTTTACTTACTATGTACTGTGATTAAAAGAACAAGCCTTGTCGTCTCCATAGATAAAATAATATTAGATAGAGGCAATGTCACCTCCATAGATAAAATGATATTAGAAAGCAGGCATTGTCGTCTTCATTGTAAAATATTAGATAGGAGGCCTTGTCGTCTCCATAGATAAAATATTAGATAGAAGGCCATGTCACCTCCATAGATAACATGATATTAGATAGGAGCCATGTCACTTCCATAGATTAAATGATACTAGATAGGAGGCCATGTCACCTCCATAGATAAAATGATATTAGGAAGCCACGTCACCTCCATAGATAACATGATATTAGATAGGAGGCCATGCCACCTTCATAGATAAAATGATATTAGATAGGAGGCCATGTCACCTCCATAGATAACATTATATTAGATAGGAGGCCATGTCACCTCCATAGATAAAATGATATTAGATAGGAGCCATGCCACCTCCATAAATAAAATTATATTAGATAGCAGGCCATGTCACCCCCATAGATAAAATGATATTAGATAGGAGGCCATGTCACCTCCATAGATAAAATGATAATAGATAGGAGGCCATGTCACCTCCATAAATAACATGATATTAGATAGGAGGCCTTGTCATCACCGTAATAAAATGATATTAGATAGGAGGCCATGTCGTCACCATAGATAAAATGATATTAGATAGGAGGCCATGTCACCTCCATAGATAAAATGATATTAGATAGGAGGCCATGTCGTCACCATAGATACAATGATATTAGATAGGAGGCCATGTCACCTCCAAAGATAACATGATATTAGATAGGAGGCCATGTCACCTCCATATATAACATGATATTAGATAGGAGGCCTTGTCATCACCATAGATAAAATGATATTATATAGGAGGCTTTGTCGCCTCCATAGATAACATGATATTAGATAGGAGGCCTTGTCATCACCATAGATAAAATGATATTAGATAGGAGGCCTTGTCGCCTCCATAGATAACATGATATTAGATAGGAGGCCATGTCACCTCCATAAATAAAATGATATTAGATAGGAGGCCATGTCGTCACCATTGATAACATGATATTAGATAGGAGGCCATGTCACCTCCAAAGATAACATGATATTAGATAGGAGGCCATGTCACCTCCGTAGATAACATGATATTAGATAGGAGGCCATATCGCCTCCATAGACAACATGATATTAGATAGGAGGCCATGTCACCTCCATAGATAAATTGATATTCGGTAGGAGGCCATGTCACCTCCATAGATAAAATGATATTAGATAGGAGGCCTTGTCATCTCCATAGATAAAATGATATTAGATAGGAGCCATGCCACCTCCATAGATAAAATGATATTAGATGGGAGGCCATGTCACCTCCATAGATAAAATGATATTAGATAGGAGGCCTTGTCACCTCCATAGATAAAATGATATTAGATAGGAGGTCATGTCACCTCCATAGATGACATGATATTAGATAGGATCCATGCCACCTCCATAAAAAAATGATATTAGATAGGAGGCCTTGTCACCTCCATAGATAACATGATATTAGATAGGAGGCCATGTCACCTCCATAGATAAAATGATATTAGATAGGAGGCCATGTCACCTCCATAGATAAAATGATATTAGATAGGAGCCATGCCACCTCCATAAATAAAATGATATTAGATAGGAGGCCTTGTCACCTCCATAGATAACATGATATTAGATAGGAGGCCATGTCACCTCCTTAGATAAAATTATATTAGATAGGAGGCCTTGTTACCTCCATAGATAACATGATATTAGATAGGAGGCCATGTCACCTCCATAGATAAAATGATATTAGATAGGAGGCCTTGTCACCTCCATAGATAAAATGATATTAGATGGGAGGCCATGTCACCTCCATAGATAAAATGATATTAGATAGGAGGCCTTGTCATTACCATAGATAAAATGATATTAGATAGGAGGCTTTGTCGCCTCCATAGATAACATGATATTAGATAGGAGGCCATGTCACCTCCATAAATAAAATGATATTAGATAGGAGGCCATGTCGTCACCATAGATAACATGATATTAGATAGGAGGCCATGTCACCTCCAAAGATAACATGATATTAGATAGGAGGCCATGTCACCTCCGTAGATAACATGATATTAGATAGGAGGCCATATCGCCTCCATAGACAACATGATATTAGATAGGAAGCCATGTCACCTCCATAGATAAATTGATATTCGGTAGGAGGCCATGTCACCTCCATAGATAAAATGATATTAGATAGGAGGCCATGTCACCTCCATAGATAAAATGATATTTGATAGGAGCCATGCCACATCCATAGATAAAATGATATTAGATGGGAGGCCATGTCTCCTCCATAGATAAAATGATATTAGATAGGAGGCCTTGTCACCTCCATAGATAAAATGATATTAGATAGGAGGCCATGTCACCTCCATAGATGACATGATATTAGATAGGATCCATGCCATCTCCATAAATAAAATGATATTAGATAGGAGGCCTTGTCACCTCCATAGATAACATGATATTAGATAGGAGGCCATGTCACCTCCATAGATAAAATGATATTAGATAGGAGGCCTTGTCACCTCCATAGATAAAATGATATTAGATACGAGACCATGTCACCTCCATAGATAAAATGATATAAGATAGGAGCCATGCCACCTCCATAAATAAAATGATATTAGATAGGAGGCCTTGTCACCTCCATAGATAACATGATATTAGATAGGAGGCCATTTCACCTCCATAGATAAAATGATATTAGATAGGAGGCCTTGCCACCTCCATAGATAAAATGATATTAGATAGGAGGCCTTGTCACCTCCATAGATAACATGATATTAGATAGGAGGCCATGTCACCTCCTTAGATAAAATTATATTAGATAGGAGGCCATGTCACCGCCATAGATATAATGATATTAGATAGGAGCCATGCCACCTCCATAGATATAATGATATTAGATGGGAGGCCATGTCACCTCCATAGATAAAATGATATTAGATAGGAGGCCATGTCACCTCCATAGATAAAATGATATTAGATAAGAGGCCATGTCACCTCCATAGATAAAATGATATTAGATAGGAGGCCCTGTCACCTCCATAGATAACATGATATTAGATAGGATCCATGCCACCTCCATAAATAAAATGATATTAGATAGGAGGCCTTGTCACCTCCATAGATAACATGATATTAGATAGGAGGCCATTTCACCTCCATAGATAAAATGATATTAGATAGGAGCCATGCCACCTCCATAAATAAAATGATATTAGATAGGAGGCCTTGTCACCTCCACAGATAACATGATATTAGATAGGAGGCCATGTCACCTCCTTAGATAAAATTATATTAGATAGGAGGCCATGTCACCTCCATAGATAAAATGATATTAGATAGGAGCCATGCCACCTCCATAGATATAATGATATTAGATGGGAGGCCATGTCACCTCCATAGATAAAATGATATTAGATAGGAGGCCATGTCACCTCCATAGATAAAATGATATTAGATAGGAGGCCATGTCACCTCCATAGATAACATGATATTAGATAGGATCCATGCCACCCCCATAAATAAAATGATATTAGATAGGAGGCCTTGTCACCTCCATAGATAACATGATATTAGATAGGAGGCCATGTCACCTGCATAGATAAGATGATATTAGATAGGAGGCCTTGTCACCTCCATACATAACATGATATTAGATAGGAGCCATGCCACCTCCATAAATAAAATGATATTAGATAGGAGGCCTTGTCACCTCCATAGATAACATGATATTAGATAGGAGGCCATGTCACCTCCATAGATAAAATGATATTAGATAGGAGGCCATGTCACCTCCATAGATAACATGATATTAGATAGGAGGCCATGTCACCTCCATAGATAACATGATGTTAGATAGGAGGCCTTGTCACCTCCATAGATAACATGATATTAGATAGGAGGCCATGTCACCTCCATAGATATGATGATATTAGATAGGAGGCCTTGTCACCTCCATAGATAACATGATATAAGATAGGAATCATGCCACCTCCATAAATAAAATTATATTAGATAGGAGGCCTTGTCACCTCCATAGATAACATGATATTAGATAGGAGGCCATGTCACCTCCATAGATAAAATGATATTAGATAGGAAGCATTGTCACCTCCATAGATAATATGATATTAGATAGGAGGCCATGTCACCTCCATAGATACATTGTTATTAGATAGGAACCATGCTGCCTCCATACATAAAATGATGATAGTTAGGAGCCATGTCAAAACACATATCGCTACAGCATGATCTCCTGAGTCAAATACGAACTCAACTATTTAGGTGAGCATTGATTTGCTCAAAGGATACCAGGTCAATGGCTGTTGACCTATTTATATCGCCTCTCGAATGATAATGACATGACATTGTTCAACATAACCGTCAATCTAAATTCTATTACCTCCTTCCGTGGTCTCGGGTACGTGTTGGGCCTTAGGATCCAGAAGCCCTGAGTTCTCTTCCAGAATCTACCAAGACATTTCGTTCTGTTCTGAGGCAAATATGGGAAGTGGTGGGTTCGAATCCCACTTCACCCATCTCGGGATGGTTTCTAACTTAAGACCACGGCCGCCTCGTTCGCAATTCTCACCTGAATAATAATTACACACACTACTACGTGCAATGAAGCCGGTAGATTTAAGTGAGCGTTTATCTCCCGATCATGAGCCATGGGGTTCCTTTTAACGTGGAATCGGAATCACAGGACAAGGTATTTCACTCCGAAAATCTCGCATGCATTTACACCAAGAACTAGACGCATTTTATATGATAACACGATCGCCATCTATAAGTGAATGGTCCAGGGGACGAAGGGGGAATGTCACTCAAAATGTAAATTAGATATATCAGCGCGATCTGGTGGCCTCTTTGCGACGTATTGAAGGCGCAATTGTGTCTGGCTAAGAACAATGAGGGTCGTGTGAAAATTACGTTTCAAGTAGACGCGTACATACAGGGTCATTATCTATGTGCACCCCGATGAACACGGCAAGCTTACAAGGGGAGGAGGATACGATGCATGGTTCACCGATTCGAACCATCATTAGTACACGTGTATGATATGATCAGGTGAATACCAGGTGCAAATAATATGGTGCGCTTCTCAGCCGTTTTCGAGAAATTAATTAATTACAATTGCAGTGCGGCGTCTACAGTATGTGCGTTGAACGCTAGTAAGTATCCAACGAGCGCGTGGTGCAGCGGTAAGAGCCCGGCTTCGTAAGCGCGGGCCTCAACACAGCCTCAACAGCCAGGGCCAATACTTATAACATACAGGTACTGGTTTCTGTATTTATGCCTCCGGCTCGTTACTTTTTGAACGCACCTTATACATATAAGTAATGAAACTTTCAAATTCTTTTCCTGAACATTTTAGATTATTTGACATTCCCCCTTCTTCTCGCGGACCCTTCAATTGAGAAGAACTACTCCGGAATGTTATAAGCCAGAACGCTTCATTCACAAAATGATTATCTGACACGTTGAAGGAATCCATTTTGTGGAAATGACATTCGCGCTATCTATGATTTGTTATGGAAAATCAATAGATAATGTACCTGTGGTTTTATATGGCAGCAGGGGTCCACTATGCCATATATCACTCCGTTGGGATCATTCAGCGACGGATTAAATGAATTGAAGTTTGAGGAACTGACATGATTTATTGGAAGTAAGATATATACTTTGTAGGTTTGAATTCTAATAGCAGTCCACCATATAGGTTTCACACAGATCGGATCATTCCACAAGGAATCCTCCCTAAATAATGAACATGCTTGCCATCTATAAACTATTGAAATCAAGTCATAGATTTATATTCCAGTACATACAAATTATAGCAATGATTCATCATACGAAGTTTCAATCGCTTAAAATGAGGTACCGTACAGTAAAAGAATTAAAAATATTATTAAAATGTCACGCTACCACCATCTTGAATTGTTGAAGAATTATACAATAGACGCAAGTATGTTTATATAGAACAAGGAAATGTTATTTTAAACAAGTGTGGTGTGTGATCCGCCCTTAAAACTATTTCCGTGTACTATTGTAATGATAGCGATAATATGAAAATGCGATGTAATGATTTTCTTGAACCAAATTGATGACCAATTCATGAGCTAAGCAGCTCACTGACAGAAGCCCAGTCACACTGAACTACGGCGTCGCGACTCCGAGGACTGGAGCATAAAATAAAAAGAATGACGCTTCCAGTGTTGCTTAAGATAAGGCACGTTTAATATTGTCTATCATGGTTTATTTAGTCTGTATCACATATTGCTCGTCTTTTGTTCCTTACCCGTCTCCGGCCTACCTTGCGACTGTGCTTGCTAAGGCCCGGAGAGTCATGTGTACAAATATGGGTTATTTAAATAAACATTTCCTAATTATTTACATATTTTTTCCGTTTTTAGCCTACTTTCGATTTTTGCAAAAAATGAAAGTAGACTTATGAGATCAACACAGGGCGAAAAAAAGTGTGTCTGTCTGTCTGTGTGTGTGTGAGTCTGTGTGTGTGTGTGTGTGTGAGTGTGTACTCTGAATGTCTGTCCTCCCCTATCAATTCGATCACGGAGATCACGAATTGAACGAAATTTGGTACAAAGGTAGCACTAGCAAAGGACACCTCAGTGTCATGTTTTATATCGCCGCCATATTAACGGAAACGTAATGGCGGCCACACAAATGTTCAAAGCTTAAATCAAATTACGACTAACCTAATCATCCGATGTCTACCAAATTTTGCAACAATATACCTTTATGGAGGGAGCATCGTTTGACCAAACTAATAGGTCATCAGCCTAATAGTTTGCAGATGGCGGCCATCTTTGTGTGAAAATCGATTCCCCCTATTAATTCGAACACGGTGAAACCGAATGGAACGAAATTTGGTACAGAGGTAGTATTTGCAAAGGGCACCTCAGTGTCATGTTTTATTTCGCCACCATCTTGACGGAAATGTAATGGCGGCCACACAAATGTTCAAAGCTTAAATCAAATTACGACTAACCTAATCATCCGATCACTACCAAATTTTGCAATAACATACCTTTATGGAGGAAGCATCCTTTGACTAATTTAGTAGGTCATTAGCCTAATAGTTTGCGGATGGCGGCCATCTTTGTGTCAAAATCGATTCCCTATTAATTCAAACACGGTGAAACCGAATGGAACGAAATTTGGTACAGAGGTAGCACTAGCAAAGGGCTCCTCAGTGTTATGTTTTATATCGCCGCCATCTTGACAGAAACGTAATGGCAGCCAAACAAATGTTCAAGGCTTAAATCAAATTACGACTAATATAATCATCCGATCTCTACCAAATTTTTCAACAACATACCTTTATGGAGGAAGCATCCTTTGACCAATTTAGTAGGTCATTAGCCTAATAGTTTGCGGATGGCGGCCATCTTTGTGTCAAAATCGATTCCGCTATTAATTCAAACACGGTGAAACCGAATGGAACGAAATTTGGTACAGAGGTAGCACAAGCAAAGGGCTCCTCAGTGTTATGTTTTATATCGCCGCCATCTTGACAGAAACGTAATAGCGGCCAAACAAATGTTCAAGGCTTAAATCAAATTACGACTAACATAATCATCCGATCTCTACCAAATTTTGCAACAACATACCTTTATGGAGGAAGCATCCTTTGACCAATTTAGTAGGTCATTAGCCTAATAGTTTGCGGATGGCGGCCATCTTTGTGTCAAAATCGATTCCGCTATTAATTCAAACACAGTGAAACCGAATGAACGAAATTTGGTACAGAGGTAGCACTAGCAAAGGGCACCTCAGTGTCATGTTTTATATCGCCACCGTCTTGACGGAAACAGAATGACGGCCATCCAAATGTTAAAAGCTTAAATCAAATTACGACCATCCTAATAATTTGATCTCTACCAGATATTGCAACAACATGCCTTTTTGTGGAAAGCATCTTATAACTGACTACAAGGTCATCAGCCCAATAGCTTGCAAATAGCGGCCATGTATGTGTGCAGATCCATTCCCCATATAAATTCAAACAAGGTGAAACCGAATTGAATGACATTTTTTACAGAGGTAGCATTAGCAAAGGGCACCTCATATTCATGTTTAATATCCCTATAGAACGTTGTATTTCAACAAGCTGCTACAACCAACATTCAATTATACTCCTTAAAAGGACAAAGAGTTATAACAATACCCATGCATTTAGGAGAAAGTAGGCTATATATTCTTTACTGATCATCTTGTTATAAATAAATAGGGTACGGCGGGGCTAATTCGCCCACGGGGCTATCCCGCTCAAAATAAGCTTGACGTTGCACTGAGCAGCCACCCTGCTCAGCTGATATCGCCCTTTGTGTTCAGTGTGACCCTCGGTCTCTGTGCTACTACATCTATCGATTGTTTGAGAGTGACAGCTTGAGTGTTGAGTAAAACAAAGGAAGAATACTGCAAGGTACATTGTTTATGTTGTGGAATTTGTCGTCATTAAGAATTTGTGCTTGCAACTTAAGGATTAGTGTCCACAGTAGCGGCTTTTCTTTTCCCGGAAGTGTGGCGCCTGGCAGTCTGAAGGTTAAGTTACATCTGGACATAGCAGGTAGCGCGTTTCCTTGGTCACAGCTATCACAGAACGCGCTATTGTAAATTCCAGTAATTGGGGCTACTCCGCCCAGAAATATGGGGGCTATTCCGCTCGGCCAAGACTTCTCTCTTGTTATAATATTGCAACCAAATTATTTCAGATAGCAGATTAGTATCTCTTCCTTGTTACGTTAGAGATGTTACGGACGTATAAAAGGAAAGGGTCAGTTCGAAAATGGACGGAGGAAGATATTGACCGAGCTATTTCAACTGTATTACGAGGCGAAGTGAGCATGAGAGGTGCAGCTGGACTATTCAATGTGCCTTATTCAACACTTAAAAATCGTGTTCATTTGCGTAAACGACAAGGACCGTTAGGGAAAATCATAGTGGACAAACCACCGGGTCATCCCACAGCATTTAGTATGCAAGAGGAGACGGAGTTAACTTCCCGGCTAACATGCTTGGCAGCAAGAGGTTTTGGATGCACACCAGAACAGATTCGAAGGGCAAAACGGAGCTTAAAATTTGATATGACCCGTAAAGGAAAGGTTGCCAAAAACATTTTCGAGACATTTGCAAGACAAATGACCGGTACCTTCAATCCGTACGACCAAAAGACTTTGACAAGGAAGAAACACCATGTGGATTATGTGGCGTAACTTTTTATACCGCTCAGTCATAATTAAAGGGTGGTTGGATTCAATGCAAAGACTGTGAAACTTGGTATCATGACATGTATGTTGGGGCTACAGGAAGGAAAAACTTCGTTTGTGGTAAATGCCGTTGAGGAAAGGGCATTATTACAGTGAGCGAAATAGCCCCAAGCATGGGCGTAATAGCCCCATTAAATTTGTGATTCGTCATTTTTGCTTTGATTTATATTTTATTTCATCACGCCGGTATATTGTTATAACTGTATTTTGACAAAATTCGTATGTAATAAGCAATAAATAAGGTGTGCTTTGCTGTTGGTTCCATCTTAGAAAAAATAATAGTTTTTGATTTATAATGTTTACAAGTTGAAATGAGCGGAATAGCCCCGCTCTACCCTATATATTCTGGCGTAATTATTCATAAGTACATATTCCTATATTTGGTGGTGTGTTGTACTCGTTAGATGACTTCTGTCCACATTTTCGACCCTTGACAATTCCAGTAAATTGCTTTTCTATTTCCTGAATGCACCCTTGTCTGCTGTATTATCGTAGTATTACAATACATCAATTCCTCGGGCATGAAGTATAACAGTGGGGGGGGGGACTGGAATCTGCAGTCTCATCAAGCCTCCAATAGCCCTCACCTTGACAGGAAAACTTACTTGAAATTACAGTGGTCTGCGAAACTTGTGAGCATTGACAGAGTGCTATGAAAGGTTTTGAAGTGACGTTTACTTCTGCTCTTTAGGATGAAATTCGAAAACAGAATATACATGATTTCGTATCGCGCATCTGCAGTAAGTATTGTGGGATTCGGAAACTGAGGCAAGCCCCGGAATATTTGTACTGTAGACAGGATTATGGATTATTAAAGCAGCTGGACGTTTCAACTATGTTTCGAGTAACTTTGGGATATAAATATGATACAAATTTAAGAACATATTTTGGAAACTTAATCATATAGTTTCCACTTTTAAGCACATATATAAATACATATTTCTGAAGAAATTAAGCACAAAATTATCCGGGCTCTGGTCATTATTGTACCTGGACTTGATTGGGCGAGGAGGCAGTGCATCATATCCTAGCAGACAAGGATCGAAATGGTAGTGCATCATATCATAGGAGATTAATGTCGAAATGGCAGTGATACTCATCAATGTACCCGGGCTTGTTCCTTCGACTTGCTGCAGCCACAGAATACTCGGAGAAGACACTACGGCAGCTCAGCCTGCACCACGTAGTTATTGAGACTCCAGATCCATTGGTCCTGCCAAGAAACATCATTCTGGTCTGAGAGTTGGAACGGGGAAAGCCCCTTATCGACTCACTTGGAGCACTAATGAACATAGGCTTACTCGATAGTGAATGTTAATGATGAGAGTTCAACACTAATGCAAGTGCCATCGCTGTTATGACTTAGTGTGTGTGTGGATCGTCCTAAATTGAAGTAGTTGCGAATATCACGCCTTAGCTTAAAGCTACTGGCTCGCCAAACCTATAAATAACCAACCGGTCATCAGCTGCGATCCCGTGTACATTTGAACTTACATAGATTATTTTTGGTTTATAAAATTATGTCACAACTTACGTATATTTTTTATAAATAAACTTAGCAACATTCCTATTTACTCAACACATAGGCCTACTGAAGTTTGAATGGACCATTATCTAACAGAATCTCTCAATTTTGTACATTGAAATAATTTAAATTAATTTCTCTCTCTCCTTGTTTTCCGGTGTTCTTCCGAGTTTATTGTCTAAAGCTTAGTGGCTTACTATTTATCTGCGTTGTGCTATGATACACACTCAGTTTTATCTTTATACGCCATTGAGCAAATATCTGTGTCCATGACTGTAAAAATGGAGCAAAACATTCTTTGCCATTTGATCTTTCAACTTTTAACATATCTTAATCTCTACTTAGTATAAAACAAAGTCCCCGATTTTTATTTGTTGCGGGTAAACTCGAGAACTACTGGATGGATTTTGATGCGGTTTCCACCATTCTGTAAAGGATATCTTGAGGATAATTTTTGTAGAAAATAATTTATTTATGATCAAAGGAAGCCGAGCAGTAACGATTTCAGTGGAAAAGTAGAAAAGAAATTACGAGCCTTACAGTAGTCGCATATGATGTGTAACATCTGAAATGTTATTCGAATAATTCCATATTACTTACTCGCATTTTTTTTTAAAGAATAGTGCTGCCTTGTGCCAGCAAACATGAAAGGATTCTCCAATGCATCTGCAGTAGTGACATATACCTGCAACTGTATGCGGGAGCAATCCACTGCCTACTTGGTGCGAGCTGCGCTTTATACTGGCCAGTTAGTGAACCCATGCCAGCGGTGTTTTTGAAAATGGCCTCTTATTGCCGATATAGCGCACTGCCAAGTACAGGCGCGAATAAAAATTAGGTGTGTAGTAGGTATAATAAATGCGTTTCTCCCAGTGATACGTTTAGACCAACGAAGTTTCAATTATTGTTAGTAGTCGGTGTTAATATACTGAATTCCTACGTTGTTTGGAGTGTTGGTTGATGCGATATAGCACTCGAGGTATCGAGTGCTTACATTAAATAAGAATACATCAAAAGTATGAAGATTTAATAAATCGTAATTCTTTTCAACAAATATGATATAATGAACATTTTCACACCAAAGAACGACAACTTGAAGATGATTTATTGCAGGAATTTCTTTAATGGGGCCTCCAAACCTTGAGGTAAACCGTGTGCGATTTACATTCCACATAGTCACATGGCTTACAGTACGTCGTTGTACCAATCTCCGCCACCGCGTGCGCTCATTGTTTCCGTCCCATGCACTTCCGTCCCATCCACTTCCGTCCCATCTGGTGTGTTCTTTGGAATATACGCTAAGACAGAGTAAGCTTTTGCTTCTCTTTGCTTTAGTTCATCCCTTCCTTTTTTCGCAAAAACCAACAGTGATCTTCTGATTTCTCTTTGTTGGTATATGTTTCTTGCACTACCTGTAAGTCTGTTTTAGATATAGGGGCGTGGTGGCTCAGCAGTCTAGCTGTATGCCGCTCACCAAGGTGGTCCGGGTTCGATTCCCGGTCAATGCATGTGAGATTTTCGAAGTGAAATACCATGTCCTGTGGTTCGGATTCCACGTAAAAAGGAGGTCTCGTGGCTCATAATCACAAGATTCACGGTCACGTAAAACTACAATCTTCTTTCCTTCCTTCTTGTTCTAGATATATATCTTCCATGACCCACCTCGCGTCATCTAGCAGCGAATCTCTGAAGTTCCTCAATTTTCCCTGCACAAGGAGGACTTCCTTACCTATCTACCCACCAAATCTCGTCTCTATCGCCAGCTATCATCTCCGTGATCAAGAGAACTTCGTCTACTTTTCACCCACCAGGCTGCGCTAGTGACGCCTACTATCAACTCTTTGAAGACCATTTCATCAAGAGAAAATGTACTTCTCTTATGTTGGCTATTCTTATATGTATTCTTTTGTCTCCTACCCCCACTCTTTTCCCTTTCCTGGCCTCTCCACGCTCCGTTGAGCGGGTCTCACTTGTGCTTCTGAAGTCAAACCAGTCAGTTGGAGCTTAACTAAAGCTCGCCTCCTCTACTCTAGAGGAAAATGTTTAAATTCGACGCCATGTTCGAGTTTTAGAATCAACCGTCAACAGCAACATCGCCTTCTTCATGAAGCAAAGATAAGTACCGACTTCATGTTTTAACCACATTCTCATCGCTTTAAAAGGCTCAATGCTTTTATTTGGATTTTATAGACAGTGAAAATTGCTCTATGTGACAAAATAACTGCTTTCTAGAGATCTTCTTGATCAAACTCGAACTATCAAGTCTAACTTTCAAAATGAAAGATTTTCTGAGATGCTATCTCACATCGAGGGATATTTCTAATATACACACTGTCTATATAATCTAGTTTTCCGCCGAGGGATTCTCTACCCAATTTAAACAACTCATCATTGCTCTGGAACCTTCCAGAACCTACACTCTATCTACCAGTTATACTGTCATGTATTTTCCACTTGATATGGGAATACTTTCTTCGCTGAGAAACTTATGTGGGATAAACTTCTAATCCACATAAACTGTCTTCCTACGTGGGAAATTTTCTGCCGTATTTAACTGCCGCCCATAGAAACTACAACTCATAATACTCTCAAGCCAAAACTCAACTTTTACATAACTGCAAAAACTTTCTTTGCCATCAACTTTTTGTGCTACTACAGTGAACTTTTCAACTATATCAACAGACTATAGTGAAAACAGTGCCTGTTCAATTTTTCATCCGCGTCGCGCTCGTCCGAGTACAATAAATACGGCCATGAACACTCTTCCACAATCCCATTTGATCTTTCCCAAACCCTTTACTAACAAACTAGAATAATAAAATTGTCACTTTAGGTCTTTTTTCAATGAGGTGTCACTCTACATAAGTGCCCTCCCTTACTTGCTCCACGTATAACGAATTAATGTCTGTAAACTTCGTGTCTAGTACACGCCTTAAATTATATTGTTTCTCCCTTCTAATGAGGGAATCCAATTCTTTCTACTCAAAAGTGAGTTATCTCTAGGTTTCACGAAAGGGAAATTTACCCCATTTTACTCGTGATCCCTACCCACATAGGAGTTCTAGAAACTTCCTTTCAAGTTTTCTCTTCAGGTTTCACAATAAGTGACCTGCCCTATTTGTATAATCTACAAAAGTATTTCTGTATTAATACAAGAAGTTATAGAAACTTCTATTTCATTTCTTCCTGTTTTTTGTTGTTACTTTCGAAGTTGTTATTTGTTCATATTTCTAAGATACCTATCTAGAAATCCTTAAAGTACACATCTTGTACTTGATTTATTGTTTAACTTTAATTACGTCAATTATCTTTGAATTTCCCATTTGTTAATCTTAACAACATTTCAAAATCTTACGAAGATTTTAAAGCATATAAAAGGTTTAAAACCAAAAGAATTGTCAATTGCCTGGCGCAAACTTTAGATGTTTTCGGAGGTCTGCGACCCCAATTGTTTATAAAAATCAAAATTATATATTTGTTACATAAACTACTTCCTTTTACATTGTTAAATAAGTTAAGATTTGTTCTTTTGATTTATCATTTCTCAAACTTAACGGTTAGGCAAGATCCTGTCTTCCTTGACTCTTCCTAGGTTTATGTATGCCCTCTTTAATAAAAATAAATCTATTGATAGGGATTTCACCACTTGTTGCATTTGAGCAAGAACTCTTAGTTATTAAGTTAGTAAAGTCTCTCTTAGCTTTGATAGCTAATTATAACTGGCCAGTAAGGCAAGCATAGCTCGCTACGCCAGCTTCCTGCTTGTGGAGATTCTCTCTACCACTTATGGTTGGTTTTTTAAAATTTAAGTGGTTCTCATTGTCTAAACTTTAGTCGGCGCCTTGCTGGGTAAAAGCTTAGTCATTTCTAAATGCAACTATTGGTCCTCTTACCAAAATTATTCCCAAGGGTATAATTGCTTTATCCCTATCCTTCTTGGAAGTATTCGGTCGCTCTTAAGAAATTCTACAATTTCAAGAACTAAAATATCAAGGTTGATTCAAATTATTTGTATTCTTCAAAATACTTGTTTAGAAACAAACTCCTTTGAACAGATACACAATAAATCTGTTACTGTTTGTCTTGCCAGACCACCACCCTTCCCCATAGTAGGTATATTTATGCTTGAGAGGGAATACGCTACAGCAACTTTCTTGCGAACAGCCCAAGTTCCAGTTGCGTTTCCTGTTAGCTTCGCCCAGGTCCCTACCCACTTTAGGTATCGGAAAGCGCATTTTCAGTGGCAGCTGCCTTTGAGTATACTTAAAGTTAAAATTATAACTTCTTTTGGACTCTCGTCCTATTTCTCCATCCTTTTTCTCCAGTCCGAAATCCACTTCTTTTTCTTCATCATCTTCCCTTGGGGGTTAGGTTATTCCCAAGCTAATAATCTACCCACCATCCACCTCCATCTCTTTTCCAAAATCACTCCCACAAAAATGTCCAGCTACCGAGTGCCACAAAAATATCCAGTTACCGAGTGGAAAGATGTTACACATCAAAAAATCTGGCGTCCGAGCGCTTTGTAAGCTTACGCTGGGCAACCCGTTAAAAATATCTAAATACTATGAGTGTAAGAATTGTTCAGCATGAAAAGTTCTACAGAAAAGTTCGCGAGAGCATATGTCTATCTTCAATACATCGCCCACTATAATAGTCCAGGTGACAGGTAGTTCAATAAGGAATTAATTAGTGGAAAGCTGGAAATTGCTTTAATTGCTTTATTTGGACCCAGATATTACTCTCCCAAGTTTTCCCCCTCGAGCGGTCGGCGTTGGCCCTTCTGGCCCTAAGAAGGTACCATTTTCGATTTATTTTTTTGCAAATATCTCCCATAACATCTACTTTATCAACAAATTACCTATTATAAAAATAATCTAGAGTAAATTTACTACAAAAATGTTCTTTACCTTTTGTCTCTAATGTGAACCGTTACAATGCTACGACCATTCAAAGTGGAGCCCTTTTTGATTCTTGCGGAAAATCTATGGAAATGATATGCCATATCAAAGTTTCTTCATGTTATAAATATTTGTCAGCATTCCAGGTGCACAAGCTGTTAACTTGTTATAAGTATAACAGCTTTTCTATGTAAACAGCTGTGGCGAAGTACCTACCATTAGTATTATTATTGCGTAGTATTGACATAAAATCACTCTTTTCCGCACCACCTGGCGGTAGAGTAAATGGCACGTTTCTTTTAAAGTGATGTCCCCAGGAGGCCTAATCCAGAGATCAAATGTCAACGTTAGTCGATTTTAAACCGTTTTGATGAAGGCTGGCAGTCTTAATCGTCTGCCTCAACTTCTCCATCATCGCTTTCATCGTCTGTATCGGTTCATTTGTCCGACGTCACAGGGTGCTCAAGATTAACATCGATGTCTCCGTCACAATCATCCATACTGTATCATCTTCCTCGGCAGCATTTGTACATGACCGTCCTATACAATTCATACAGATTCTGGAGCATCGGAGGCCCGTTTTCCTGCAACCACACGCTGCGTTACATCCTTTCGAACATTTGCAGGACACTGTGTTAAGAAGCGTTTGTGGCGCCGGATCCCACGTCGTAGGTATGGGAGCCAAACCACATTGAGAATTTTTTAGCCCCAATCCAGCGGATTTGTATAATTTCCATACCATGTTTGGATTTGATGGTATGTTCTTAAAGAGTGCTCACGTGCCGCTGATTCTGTGGGAGGTAAGGTTTCGAGATTAAATCGATGTTTGCTTAGAGATTTTGCAAACAGTTGGAACCGCAACTCAGGGTATTTCCCGTGGTTTTGTTGTCATAAAGCCCAGCCAAAACCAACTGGCCCGCTTTGTCAATTTCATCGGCGTTTGCGTTCACGTCTCGGAAAACCCTAACAGCTGTTTGCAGTTCCTTATTACTCTTCAGCAGTGTTACGAATTTCATTTTGCCCTGCCTGTGAAACGAAGACGTTATATCGCACCCACTAAACGCATGCAAAAGAAGGACGTTTTCTTGCACACACGGCGGGAGATTGAAACTTGTTGTGCAAAATAGTTTTTGTTTGGTTGAACCTTTGCCGGGTTTCATAAAATACATTTTCGTGGAGGGTGGCACACGAGCCGCCAAGATGACCAGATATCTATATCTTCAGCCACTATAATGACCGAATTGTCTGGCCGAGATAACTCGAGTGCGGTGGTAACGATGAGCTCATCGGTATCTTCTGGAGCTTGTCTGGTTTCGATTCCTTCGCTTTCGAATTTGACGAGCAACAGGTCGATCAATCTTCGTTTGTGTCATTAGACAAAAATTTTGCTTGTGGCATAGGTGCCGTCATGGACTCATAAAAAAACAAACAAACAAAATTTGCAGCATTATGCTTGTGCGATCGTCGAAGACGTTCAGCCGACTTGGTACTGCGAGCTGCTGGGTCGTCAGGATACCCATCGAAAATAATGACACTGTTTTTGAAGTATCTTTTAACGTAATTCACGTATTTGGCACTAATGTCGACTAAAGTATCGGTTTGGTGCCAAATTACACGGTGCAGAAGATATCCTCCATCGAAAACATGATGTAGGTCCTCAAATGTGGGTTCATCGGTAACAGGATGGATTCATTTATAGAACACAGACGTTTGTGTCTTACGCATTGCCGCTTCATCAAAGATCACAACCGGATACGGAGCTAGTTCAAACTTGAAATATTGTTTCAATTGTGCATCGGATTTCTTTGCAAGGCAAACGCGGTGGAAAAGCATAAAAGGATCAACAGGAATATCCGTGTTGCGGATTTTTATTTTCGAATTTACCGCGCGGAGAGGCATCACCAGACTGTGGTGGCCAGCTGTATGGGAGGCCGAGCGCGGCAAGCCAGCTGCGTCTGTACACATTGTTGCCAACGCCCTCGGTGAGAAAGTAATGACGTCTGCTTGAAAAAAGTACTGAATCAGAACTGAATGTACTTACTGACCATTTTTTATATTGATACTTGTAACAAGTTAACAGCTTGTGCACCTGGAATGCTGACAAATATTTATAACATGAAGAAACTTTGATATGGCATATCATTTCCATAGATTTCCCGCAAGAATCAAAAAGGGCTCCACTTTGAATGGTCGTAGCATTGTAACGGTTCACATTAGAGACAAAAGGTACGGAACATTTTTGTAGTAAATTTACTCTAGATTATTTGTTATAATGGGTATTTTGTTGATGAAGTTGATGGTATGGGAGATATTTGCAAAAAAAAACAACCGAAAAAGGGTACCTTCTTAGGGCCAGAAGGGCCAACGCCGACTTCGCTCGAGGGGGAAAACTTGGGAGAGTAATATCTGGGTCCAAATAAAGCGATTAAAGCAATTTCCAGCTTTCCACTAATTAATTCCTTATTGAGGCTTTTTTTTCGACCTGTCGCCTGGCCTATAAGTGTTTTTACGTTTTTTTTCTTCCAAACATGTCCATTCAACTACTGAGGCGACAGAGTACGAGCTAGCTAAGGGCGAGTCTAACATCTCTGTTACTGCCTAGCTAGCGGGCGAACTTATTGCCCCAGATAGAAGCCAACAGCAAACCGTCCAGTCGTGTTGAGTTAATACTCCTGAGAAGGGTGGTTGTGTTTGGAGTTTCCCTGGAAGTGTAACTCGGGTTTTCTTCATTTCGCCTGTGAAACACAGTCAAGTTAAGATTGGACGGAAGGGGGATTTGAGTTTCATTCACCTCGCCATTCCCTGGAAGTGCAACTCTCATTTCGCCTGTGAAATTTTCGTTCCGCATAATTCACAGTCAATTTAGATTGGACGGAAGGAGGATTATATTGTATTAAATTATACTGTTTGGCGTATAATCTCTACTTAGTATAAAACAAAGTCCCCGATTCTTGGATGTTACGGGTAAACTTGAGAACCACTGGATGGATATCCATGCGGGTTTCACCATTCTGTAAAGGATATCTCGAGGATGATTCCTGTAGAAAATAGTTTATTTATGATCAAAGGAAGCCGAGCAGTAACGATTTCGGTGGAAAAAAAAAACAACAACCTGGCGTCCGAGCGCTTTGTAAGCTTACGCTGGGCAAACAGTTAATCATGTCTAAATATTATGAGTGTAAGAATTGTTCAGCATGAAAAGTTCTACAAAAAAGTTCGCGAGAGCATATCTCTATCTTCAATACATCGCCCACTCTGAGTGTTTTTACATTTTAATTTCTTCCAACCATGTCCATTCAACTACTGAGGCGACAGTTTACGAGCTAGCTAAGGGCGAGTCTATCATCTCTGTTACAGCCTAGCTAGCGGGCGAACCAATTGCCCCAGATACAGCCAGCAGCAAACCGTTGAGTCGTGGTGAGTTAAGACTTCTGAGAAGGGTGGTTGTGTTTGGAGTTTCCCTGGAAGTGAAACTCGGGTTTTCTTCATTTCGCCTGTGAACTTTTCGTTCCGCCAAATCACAGTCAGGTTAAGATTGGACGGAAGGGGGATTTGTGTCTCATGCACCGCGCCATTCTTAAATTACGTCTGACAAGAATTTGTTGCACATGCATCTCCATGATAATATAACTAATAGCCCAGTCTGTGATTTTAACCCATCATGCCGAGACGTAATGCATTCTAACGGGCGAAGCCGGGTCGGGTTGCTAGTTATATTATAATATGTTTATTGTTGTGCGTATCTTTGCAAGCGTAGTCTAAATATTATAAAATATTCTTATATATAAAAGTGGAAATGTATATTTGTCCGAAGTTAATGGACTCCAACAACGTTTAAGCGATTGCATTGAAATTTTGTGGAGTTTTAGTGCACACCCAAAGGAAGGATTTTGGCAACAATAATTCTAAATAGCCCTTTCCATTCCCTTCATTTAGGCCCTTTGGCACAAAAATACTCAGTTTCACAGGGCTCAAATCTACACCGTTTCACCGATCTGAACCGAATTTTACGTACTTACCATTTGGAACAAGACGAGTAACACTATCTACTTGAAATTTCGGACATCCCTCTCCATTCCCTTCATTTAGGCCCCTTGGCAAAAATACTGAATTTGCATACCCCACAAGCTTTATAATTTCATTTCAGGGCGTCATCACGGGCATGGGGACTTACAGCATTGGTGAGGATACATTATTTGCAGTATGAGCGGAGTAAATCTTATTTTCCTTGCTTCTATGCATACTTTATTTGATTTTTCTGTTTGGCCGACAGAATCAATACCATCTTTTAGTGTCTTTTTTTACAGGTGGTGGCACTGTTCGTACGGAAGTTCTTGACACTGGCGTCTATATATTTAACAGTCTGTTATTCCTTCATCCAAATATTATCTCTTACAGGGACAATATGAAAGCAGAATGGGGCCTCGAGATATGATATTGCCATGGTAACTTTCATCAATTTCGCAGACCGGGAATAGTTTTCTGGCAATAACTCGAAAAGCGTTCGTTTTAGGGCCTTAAAACGTGGGGTTCCGAGCAAATCGACAAGTCTCATCCAATCCCTGTCCTGTTCTTATATTCTATGACCAAGGTCGCGGGTTCAAACCCGGCCGAAGTCGTCGGATTTTTTAAGAGCGTTAAAAATCCCTCACTATGCCTTCCTTCGGAGAAGTACAACCGGCGATCCCATGTCATAGATTGATGGCATGAAAATGAACCTGCCACTAACAACACTTCTGTGAAGCCAAAATTTGTAGGTAAGAATTGATAATGCTCTATTAGTTCCAACGTTCGACGCCTGGTGCTAACTGCGATGCCATCTAGTATATTATAAATCGCCCCCATCACTATATACGGGATTGAACTCATATGGGACAAACTAAAAATCAGTGACCTGGTAAAGTTAGCAAACGTGAAATCGAGATATATCAAAACGGCCATAGGAGCAAGCAAACAGAATGGCATATATCCTAGCAGGAGAAACGTTCTTCCTAGAATACAAAAGGCTCAAGGAATCTTACAGGCTCGTGCAAAGAAGTGACAGAAATAAGGAAACAAGGAGAAAGAGATAGATACCGAGTTCTTCTGAACGGACGCCGTGATAAATAGACAATGGATCAACAGGAATCAAACAGGACTCGCGATCGACGGATTGCGACATATGTGTGTAAATACGAAATGTCATCGAGCCAATGAACAGGGTTTGTGCAAAACATGTGGCAAAAAGTGTGAGCTTTACCACTTCAATCAGTGCAAAGACAGGACATGGTCTTTAAATTAACTTATAAAACCAATTCGAGTGCAAATTTGACTGTATTAATATATATTGTAAACCCATTCCTGGCAGCACAATAAACTTATTATTTATATTACAAAGTAAGATGTGTGTGTATCCGAGTAACCTAAAACTGTTTATAATCAAACATAATACTGGCATATTGTTGTAGCTTTTGGGGCTCCAACTGTGTGTAAAGGGGTGTTATCTGTATTTGGGGGTCCTAGCTGAATTTTATTTAAAGAGTGGACGATACGTTCGTGTCACCCGTGGCGAGGTAGGCTTACCTGGCAGCTCAACTAAGTATCAAAGGGTGAGAGCTCGGGACACTTGGCTTTTCTGATTTTGTTCGGGGGTTGGAAAGCTAATAATCGCTAGCTATTATAAAGTGTCAATTCTCTACTGGAATGAGACAGACTAGAGTGTGAGAAATAGACTAGCGCTTAGAGACAGCCCAGCGGGGCTAACGAAGTGACCCGAATACTCACGACCGCAACCGATCATCCATCCCCCTTCACGCTCTTTTGACACGCACCACGAAGGCAGTGCACTCACCGAGACAGACCAGCGCAGCGGGGCAAACCGAACGCATCCGAAACTTCAAAACCTAGACCGATCATTAGGGCTAGGATTTTTATATAAATACATATTCCTTCCCTTTGCTTATACATAACTAAACATGATAAATGTCCATGAATTCGAACCTTAGCTATCACCTAATTATATTTTATTGTTACATATTTTCCATATTTTTACATAATGACATTTGTTTGAGATATTTCTCCTTTAAAATTAATATTCTGCGTTTTTACTTCACATATTTGATCAAAATGACATTTATTTAAAGCTAACTTTACTTCATTTATTTAAAATTACATATTCTGTCTCTTACTGTAAACGACAAATATTTTTCCGCAAGTGAATTATATTTGTTCACTAGAAACTCAGGTACATGAAATGGATTTTCCAAGCAATTCATAAGCTGTTGAGAAAGGGCCAGGGAAGATATTAGTGGAGATAAGGGGACGGACACCCTGCCGGAGACTCAGCGGCTGGACTTTAGTTTATTTCAGTTGTCAAGTGAGTGCCTGAGACTCTAAGAATTAACGCACAGAAAAACAAATCAAGCGATTATTCACAGAACAAATAACCCGTCGATAAACGAAAGAAAAATGGCAGCCCAAGGATCATGCCCTGCTTGGTCTGTCTGGAAGAGATTGGCTGATCGGTTATATTCGTGAGCATTCGGGTCACTTCGTTAGCCCCGCTGGGCTGTCTCTAAGCGCTAGTGAGAATAGGTGATACAAGCAAGACCTGCTGCGCTACGGATATGCTGAGCAGGTTGTCCTTGACATTGGCAGTGCTAACTGCTGGTTTGTGAAGTTATGCTAGCAGTCGGTCAATTGTGCTAATACAGGAGGATTGTGGGCAATGTGTGTAGGCAATCAAAAAGGATCTTAAGCACTCAATAAAATAAATAAAGACTCAATTGTAAGGAAAGATGCAAGATTTAATAAACTTGCTAGCAATGCACCAACTGGTCTTCACTATTTGGTGAAGAACAGTTTATAGAAATAATGTGCGAATGATTACAAAGTTACTTTAGAGGGTTGGTCAGAGGAAGGATTAAGCCATGGGAAATATATCCCGGATACACTTGCTTGAGGATGACGAACGTAGCCTCCAGCTGCAAGCGTGGTGAATGCGGCAAGACATACCTCTGTCCTTTTGTGGGAGGATTATTTTATAGAGGTGTCAGCTGCTGATTCAGCTATTGCCAAATGTTGTGGGGTTTGAAGCCATTAAAGGTGCTGGGACGTCCTCATAAGACCGGGCAGCGCTTAGTTTGAATGGGTTATGGTCCACGCGTGGCGAGGGCTGTTCCACGGTCATAGATAGTTGTAGACCCACCTCATTCAGTAACATACATCTTATCTAGGTTGGCAACAACCCCCATAAACACATCGCACTGACTCCGCACAGCACATATGAACAGGGGGGAGAAAAGGGAAAAACCAGTGTCGTTAAGATAACAGCCCATCTCAGTCGACCACACCTGAAGTTACAGTGAACACGAAAACTGCGCGTAGCTCCAGCAAGGAAGACAACCTGATAAGTATTTAGCCTGTAATATTACAGTTTAACCATAGCTGAATTTTACAATCATATAATCACTCCAAATTACAAACTCCGGATATCTATCACCATTTAGCATTTCACCTAACATCATATATACTGCATTTAGCATACACCGACAGTTGCAGTACCAATACTACAACTAAATAATTGTGAAAATGAAAATCGACAGCCTGCTTCCAGTCTCCGACCGGGTCAGGAATGGAATGAATGAAGCCCCCATCTAGCGGCGAGGATATGAAATGTACCTGCTGCCGAGGCCTGACGCACTCGTCTGGGGCATTTCATCTGTCATTCATTTACTAAATAATTGTACATATTGTAAATATTTTCTCCTGTATTTTCAAACATAGATTTTATAGCCTAAGTGTAATGGATCTGATGATGATCGCTTGACGATCGAAACTGGTCATTCTAGTGTATTTATTAATCTCATGGAATTTATTTCAGGATTAGGGCATAACCCTGCTCTTTTGGGTACATTTGTGTTGACCGACTGAAAAGCACTAGTTTAGTGCAAGTGGTCAGAGTGTAGCAATTATGTCGTAATGGCTTGCTACCTGTTGTGGACTTTGTTATAGAAATGGTGAAGTATTATCAGTTCTGAGTACAAGATAAGGGGTGAAATGAGCGAATTAGCAGGGAAATAGGGGGCGGTTGTATAGATGCTGTAGGTGTAATTATAGATGTGTCTGTAGGATAAATTGTAGACTAGCGTTACCCGTCGCGGCTTTTCCCGCGATTATTCTAGTTGTAAAGAGTACACTTAGCAAAATCCCAATCATGAATGCTATGACTGATTTATCCTTGGTATGAATAATCAGACTTGATCAATTCAGCTACTGGTGCAGTGGTTAGGGGTTTGTCATTCCTTCATAGGTATATCAGAGCTAAGTTAGTTTTCTGGGAATATCACAGACACTGTTAATTTAAGGGCCTTTAAATGTGGTTTTCGGAGACCCTTTATAGTCGGGTGAAAAATATATTTCGTATCACACTCACACGTGAAAATTGCGTGAATAAATTCTAGAGTGCCCCTTGACCTCCTTAAGCGCATTATACTGTATGTATTGATGAATTTTACAGCTTAATTTGATTCAGTGATAACCTTATTACCGTCTGGAAACTTTCACAGTAATGTAATAATTGGAATTGCATTGCGCCTTACAGAAATAGATGAACCTGTGAGATTCTGTTACCATGGTTACCGTGTTGCATTCTTTCATTATTTCATTGTAAATATACATGTTTTATGGTATTTATTTAATTGTGAGGCATTTAAAGAGTAAGTGAGTGCATTTCTCTAACGCATTGGGTTATTCTGAACCTGTAGGTACCCCATAAGTGTAGGTTGCTGTTAATGGGACCTTATTTTCGGTACAAAACTGGAATAGAACCTTACTAGAATAGTATTAGCTCAGGACAGGGAGGCATGGAGAGCTGCATCAAACCAGTCAAAAGACTGAAGACTCAAACAACAACAGAATAATATAGGGAGGGATTATTGTAGATGTATAAAATGATGAAGCGGTGGGGGCTATGAGTAGAGATACGAGCTGATATAGGGGTGGCTGCCTTATAGTTGAAATATACCCTCTGAGGACTTTATGGAGTCTCAGGGTGTTTAACAATATGTAAAACACTCCTTAGAAAGTTATGGTTAACGGCAGCACTGACCCAGATGTCCTAACTACTGTATGTTAGGGTATTGGGAAGGACATGCCTGTGGCCTCACCCTATTGAGTGTCTCGTATTCATTGCGGTGCGCTGTTTTGGTTTAACATGACTTGTAGGCCCACCTCCTCTCCAGATGATGTCGCTGTGACATTTCTATGCTAATGGGAGTCTGGGGACGACATTAAAGATCGGCCTGAACTTAGTGGGCGAGAGGCAGTGCATCATATCCTAGTAGCCAAGGATTGATACGGCAGTGCATAATATCCAAGGAGGCAAAGACAAAGGTCGATTTACTGGCACGTTGAAGATCCCCTTTAGGGCGCGTCTCCAAAAGCCACAGCATTTAAAAGGGACGTAAAACAAATAACATTATTATATATTTTATGTTTGACCCTGACTATTATGTGTCAGAAAACTGTAACATTATGAGGCTCATTATAACACAATTCTTCATTATGAAACAGTTTCTCCCACCAATCAGAGCTCAAGAAACAGTTGTGTGACCAATTAGATAAGGATACCTTCGCGCATCCGCTCAAAATCCAACATGTCCATATAAATTACCGAAAGTGCACAGTCCATATGTTCGCGTAAATGAACTGGTGAATATGAGACAAGAAATAGCACTGTACCTTAATATCACCAAATCCAATTTCTACACAGCGCGTTGTTTTCAAACGACTTCGGTGACAGTTTTACTGAATACTGGTGCACAATCTGAACATATGGCATTGAAGCACACAGAGTGCATGCGTCGGTCGGCCAGAGAGCTTTGTAAACAGAGATATACTACCCAGCGCAGCACCCGATCACAAAATTCTAGTGACTGAACAGATATTTATGAATATTTAGGTTAAAACATATAATAAAGTTATAATTATCGTCGAATATAAACAGTCTTATGCAACTCGCCTATAATGGTAATTAAGACACTCGTATGGAAATTATAAAACTCGCATACGTTCGTCTTATAAACATACTCGTGTCTTAATTATAGCCATTATAGGCTCGTTGCATAATGTACTCTTTTGTTCGACCCTGGCTATTATATGTCAGAAAACTGTACTTTAATGAGGATCATTATAACACTATTTTTCATTATGAAACAGTTTCTCCCACCAATCAGAGCTCAATAAACAGTTCTTTGACCAATTAGGTAAGGATATCATCGCGCCTGCGCTGAGTTCCAAGGCCTTCTAATTTAAGTGTCACTGCCTGGCCTAGTGTCATAGTGGGGTATCGAGGAGGCCATGGTCAAATACAAGGCATTCTCTGCTTCTCATGTGCTCTGTTGAGTACATAAAACTGGCGAAATCTCGACAGATATTTATGAATATTTATGTTCGAACATAAAATAGTTATAATAATTATCGTCGAACATAAACAGTCGTATGCAACTCGCCTATAATGGTAATTAAGACACTCGTATGGAAATAATAAAACTCGCATACGCTCGTATTATAAACATACTCGTGTCTTAATTATTGCTCGTTGCATAATGTACTAATATTTGACTTTCCTATCTTCCTTTGCCGAGGCCCTGGTACCTCAAACGATTTCATTTGAACATGATTTTTGACCAATCGCTAGTTAGTCCATTGCGATATCAATTGGAGGTATTTATTGACGGAGACCATGCCCCTATTTGAAATGGCGGTTGAGTGAGACCGCTGGTCGTCAGACTTTCCTTTCATCGCTGAGCTGCGCCTTGCATTCAACAATTCAAATGTATTTGCGAAACTTTTGGTCGCAGTCTTTATGTGTGTGTACTCAACTCCTAACCTTTCACAAAGGCAATTGCCATTCTCTTTCCACTTTGTTGGTAAAATGAGCAGGAAGAGATACAGCTAACAAGTGGCCGAGTTATTTCAAGTATAAAAGCTTTACTGAACGGAGGTTTCTATGAAAGTCCATTCTCTCTCTGAAAAACAAAAATTACTTGGAATAATATTAGACTTAATTGGAACACGGTAATTAACTCCCGGTGATTTTACATAGAGGAACAAAACGATACGGTCCAAACAAATGAATAGCCGGGATTGTTCGGACTACCACACTGCAATCTTGCTCCATTTCACTTCCTCTGTCTTCAAAGAGAACAGCGGCTTTTAATTTTTATTCTTAATTAACAAGCCGGATAATGAAGCAAGTTTTATAAAGACTCTGCATTGAATTTAAACGGGTCTTATCTTTCGTTAATCTAGTCAGCATAGCCGCGTGGTCTAAGGCACATTTGGCGACTGGAATGGGTAGCTGTAGTGTCCTTCTCAGCGCCGAGGTTCCGCAACGTCCCTTTGACGTCATGAGGCGTGACTTAACACTTACCCTGCTGATGCCTTAGATGTTGCTCTTCACCACTGTGCTGGCTGATTACCAGAATGTATGGCTATGTTCAGAATGGCACAAACAGAATGTGGCTTGAGTTAAAAATAAATTGAAAAGTTTCGTTCGATTTCCGAATCCTTACACTACAAATTTAACAAAAATCCTACACGATTGAAAAAAAAAACTATAGGCCTATTGTAAAAAAAAAATACCGTAAAATTACACAATATTTTTGAGGAAGGAAATTGTAAAATCAAGTGTGCATGCACTACACTGTTGAAATAAATCTCAATAATCATTTCATTGACAAAACACCCTACTTTGAACTTAAAACCAAAAATGTCACTTCTCATAATGCACTACGGTATAGTAAATTTTAAAACAAGGGGTGGCACAAAGTCCAACGAGGGAATCTCCTTCGCTTGCCTTCGAACAGATCGATATTCTTCCGCTGAACAGTGACGCGGTGCTATCTAGCGATAGTATGTGCAACTTCATGCTTACTGGCACCCACACGCGAGTGCTAGAGCTGTAATATTACGTTCTCCTCCAACACACAGCGCGAGAAATCGATCAACGTAATATTACGCTCGCCGCAGTTTTTAAAAGTTGCCTTCAAACGTAATATTACGGCGCCCGCGCCCTAAGTGTCGCATCTTGGTGGACATAAATTTGCAATTTGGCCACGAATATGAAAGCTTAACTCCTAGGTGCCTAGGTCGATCAGTGTGTAGAGCGCCAAGACGATGGGTTCGATTCCCAGGTGAGATACGAGGGGTGATAGGAAACTAAGGTTACAAAGCCTGCAGTGAAACGTGTACATTTTACTTCATACAATCAATAGAGCTAACTGAAAGTGAATACATTAGGTTTATAGTCTCCCTATCGGTTTAGGCAAGTAGTGTAAAGAGGCTGGTCCTGGCCAGGGGCTAATGGGCAAGATGGCCGCCGCGCGCAACTGACCCCATGCTGGTCCTATAAAGCCAACGTCATAGCTGGGCCAGTGTCTAGTAGGCAAGATGGCCGCCACGCCCAACCGCACTCTTGAATGGTGAGCTTTTTTTACTGGTTATTGACTATGAATTATTTATTATGTATATAATTTCTTTTAATATTTAATTTATTATTTATGTAATTTTATTCTATTATTTTTTATTATTTATGTATTTATTTAATTTCTTTTATTTTAATAGTTAATATTATTATTTATACAATTTTTATTTATTTTTTAGGTTTAGATTTATTCCAAAAAGAGCACAAGTATACATTTTAAGATTTCAGTTTTTAGTTTGTTTTTAATGTTAATTTTAATATTTAATTTATTATTTTTAGCACAGGACTACTACGCAAAATGGCTACCACGTGCAACAACTTGCATATATGGTGTGATAACCTAGTCTGCCTAACCTAATCTAACTTAAATTAACCTAACCTAAGCTAACCTAACATAACCTAACCTCTAAAGCTGAGCCAGGGGCTAATGCGCACACCCAAAGTACATGGGGCACATGCAATGCTAGTCTTCTAGAGAGTGAGGTAAAGCTAGCGCAGTGGTTACTAGGCAAGATGGCCGCCACGTACAACGAGCTCAGAATTACAAACTCTAGTAAGTTAACTATAAATGCTACACGTAAACTTGGATAACAAATAGGCTACACCTCCAAAGGTCTACTCTTTCTTCGTAAGCGCACAGAGCATTATAGTTAAGTTTAAATAAGTAAAAGCTTTTGTGCCTCTCTTCCTTTCGCCGGGCTTGAGACCAGCACTAGGGCATAACCCTTGAGGCGGAGTTAACACACAAACAGGCTTACGGAGAAATGAATCTCGCGCCATATGCCATTTCATTCATTCACACACTTACAGAGAAATTAATCTCACACCAGAGGTCATCTCTTCTCTATATATATAAAAATGAAAGTTTGTCTGTTTTTTCTGAATTTCCACGGAAATTTGAGTTATTAACGCGTTTCAGACTGGTCTATGACGGTTGCGCGCAAAAACAATATTTTTGTCTGTCTGTCTGTTTGTTTGTTTGTCTGTGTACAATATTGCACGCGCATCACTCGAGAACGGCTCGGTGGATCAACGTAAAATTTGGTACAGATGTACATCAGAGGCACGAAAGTAATCATCGATGTAACTCTTCTCCATACCTCTCATAAAAGAGGGCCTACCCCCTTAAAATGCATGCTGAAATGGACGTAGAAAGACGAGACAAGGCTCATTTTCAGCGTCTCAATGTGAGAAACAAAACTCGGGTGCCCTACGGGCCCCGCAAACCACATTTTAAGGTCCTAAAACCAACAGTTTTTGAGATATACCCAGAAAACTATTTCATGTATTAATCTATTGAAAGGATGCGAGCCGGTAACCATGGCAACACAATATCAGAAGTCCATCTATTTCTGTAAGACGCAATTATATTACTGTGAACGTTCGCAAACGGCTATAAGGTTATCGCGGAACCAACTTAAGCTGAAAATTCATCAATACGTATATAATGCGCTTAAGGGGGTCAAGGGGTACTCTTGATTTTTTTCACATGATTTACACGGGCGGGTGTGGTACTAAAGGTCTATTATATCCCTATCCCTATATTATTAAATTATTATTAAGGTTATATTATGGCGTACAAGGACGAGACAAAACTCATTTTCAGCCCCTCGGTAGCTACTATATTTTAAGGCTCTAAATCCACGTTTCTGAGATATTCCCAGAAAACTAATTTCAATTAATAAACTAATAAATAGATGACGAGTACAGAAGAAGACCAAATCAGGAGCTATATAGATATACTGAGAAAATCACATATGTGACCAGGAAGAGACGCCTGGCTTTCTTCGGACATGTCTCATGGATGAACCCAACAAGACTAACCAACCGGCTTCTCAACTACTGGGGGAATAGAAAGAGCGTGACATCGTCGCTAACAGTAGTTAACAAGGATATCCAAGAACTGAAGATAATGAAAAGTGATATTAGAAGCCTATCACATCTCAGAAAGATACTTAAACAGAAAAGTATTCAGGACAGACCACCCTGTAAGAAAACCAGCATCATCTGGACAAAAGTCAGAAAGGAGCAACATAGCCAGAGAATGCGCGAATACTGGGCAAACATCAAGTCCCTCGCCAAGCTGAAAAGTTGAACGTCGTGGTCCCTAGCTGGCCCATCCGAAAGAAGAAGAACAAGAAGAAACTAATGAAGTAAAGCAAGCCGGTAACCTTGACAACAGTAGGTCTATCACAAGAGGTGACCTCCAACTTTCCATCTATATCTGTCAGAAGCAATGCCACTCAATTTATTAAATTTTTGTGATAGTTTGCAAATGGCTATAAGGTTATCGTGGAATCAAACATAGACTGTAAAATTCAAGAATGCGATTAAGGGGGTCAAGGGGTACCCTACAATTTTTACACGTGACTTACACGTGCGATATGCGATATGTTGTACAGAAGGTCTATCATATATACAAACAGCAACATTATTTTCAAAAATTCCTGGATTGGAATAGTTTTTTTTTTTTGCAGCTTTTGGGAATTTGGGCCATTTGAGGCTAAAAATCCCGAATTTCCATGCACCACATGCCTTTATAATTTATTAAAGGGGTCTTCATTGGGATGGGGACTTTCCACAACGGTGAAGGTCAGTTTTAATTTGATATATATTGCGTTTCGTCTACGAGGTATGCAATATAATTTTCACGTCAGGAAGTACGTCAGGAAGTACACGTTAGGTGAATTTAGTTTGAGAGCACATTTTAACTAAACATATTTTTGTCGACAAACGGGTGCATCGTAAAGATGATTTTGTTTAATACTGTACCCGATGCCTAGTTGAGGCTATCGGCTACGCCAGTTGTGATCGAGCCATAGTTGAGATTTGTGGACAAAGAGAAAAGATAGCGATCAGATCGAGTCAAGAAGAATGGTAGGAAATGACGTAGGAGGCCGAGGGAGAAGGAGGCACTACCCCTCAAGCATATGGAATTATGGGAGAAATACTGGATAATTATAAAGATCAATATGGAATAAAACATTATCTAACCTCAGAAGAGAAGGAAATATCAAGAAATCTTATTGGTGATAACTTGAAGAAAGGCAGACAACTCCTCAAGTTATGTTATAACTTAATTGCCGATATAATAGTGGTCGAGGTTATAGCTGTGACGTCTGACAGCGGAAGGAAGGGGAAAGTCACGTGCTAGAGCCGGGCGAGGCAGCCGAACGCAGTGACACTATCAGAACGAAAGAAGTATTCCAGCAGTCTAGCTAAGCGGATCACATCGTGCACTATCAGAACGAAAGAAGTATTCCAGCAGCCAAGCTAAGCGGATCACATCGTGCAGTAACAGAACGAAAGAAGTATTCCAGCAGTCAAGCTAAGCGGATCACATCGTGCACTATCAGAACGAAAGAAGTATTCCAGCAGTCTAGCTAAGCGGATCACATCGTGCAGTAACAGAACGAAAGAAGTATTCCAGCAGTCTAGCTAAGCGGATCACATCGTGCACTATCAGAACGAAAGAAGTATTCCAGCAGCCAAGCTAAGCGGATCACATCGTGCAGTAACAGAACGAAAGAAGTATTCCAGCAGTCTAGCTAAGCGGATCACATCGTGCACTATCAGAACGAAAGAAGTATTCCAGCAGCCAAGCTAAGCGGATCACATCGTGCAGTAACAGAACGAAAGAAGTATTCCAGCAGCCAAGCTAAGCGGATCACATCGTGCAGTAACAGAACGAAAGAAGTATTCCAGCAGTCAAGCTAAGCGGATCACATCGTGCAGTAAGATAACAGTTTTACAAGGCAGTGCGGTACATAAAGTTACGTGCGGTAGTAGGAGTTCGTTGTTGGAGCGCACGCTATCCGCAAGGCAGGTTATACTAGCCGTGAACTTGAGAGAGGAAGCCGATGTTCAGGCAAATGTCTTTTCAACATCGCAGTAATAGTTACGTGAAACAGCAATGCTTTACCAAACTTACAGTTTATCGAAGCAATACGCAGCATTACGATAGGATTGAGAACATTATTTGAGCTACATTCTCAATGCAGAACAGCACAGCGAAGCAGTATAATGAGGCCAGTATTCAACCTCGCATTATACAAGGACAGTGAGGCGGAACGTGTCGTGCTGTGGCCGACATTTTACAATCAGGCGATAGTCAAGCAGCTGAACATTACGTTGACATTTTGTCAAGTTTAAGATGTTTGGACTTGTGTTTCGACAGTCCAATTGTGCAGTCCAATTACAATTATATACTTCTATGGTGGACTTTTAAATGGACTTGAACATATTTCAGCGGTATTACGGCATATTTTATGATGCATTTTAGACCGAAATATTTAAGGCGACCATGGGATCAGTCCAACATTACTGCTTTTGGCAAGTGAAAAGTTATAAGCGTATGCACTTTGTGAACAGTGGCACGTGCAGCATAATAGTTGCATATCATGAACAGTTATGAAATATCTCAGTTATGAACACAGATACAGGTGTTTGACAAATCAGTACACTTTTCAAGATAATTTATTTTTCTGCCAGTGAAATTCAGCCGCTGTGGAGATTAACATTTTTGTCGTATGCCAACCGAATAGTTTATGGGACAGTGGCGTGACATATTCGAAGAGTTTGGGGTACTCTACATTTTTGAACTTTTGTGGAAGAGTTTGGACAATATCCGTGATGGATAATCTTCAGTTCATCATGTCGGGCTAGGCGGATACGGAGACGTGATGGCAGCACAGAGCGATGGATTCGGTTCCTGAAGAAGAGGATATACAACATCAGATTCACTTGGATGAAGTCAAGCGTTAGTTCAGTGGGTGATACAGCGTTTTCGTCGATCTATCGAGAAATCTGTGACAGACACGTGGATTATCGAGGATCTTTGAATTATATTAACAACTGAAATATGAAGGTATTGTAAGAGTTATGGCATTCCTGATATGATTTTTCATGAACACTGGGCATACTTATATATATTTCTAGTAGGAGTGCTACTATTATTTTTCGACATGGCTTAGATACTTTATTGCTCCATTTGCTAGAATATGGTGTTACCATATATATGGCAGGCACAGTTATACGACGTTCTCACCATTGGTTGACTTTATTAGACAGAATTTTGGTTTTTATATTTTTCTGTGAGGATAGTATTTTTTGATTATGGATATTTTTAGCGAGTGTTTCGAACTCGTGATATGCAATTGGATAATTTAAATTATTTCGTCAGTTCATTGCATACTAGCGAGTATGTATAATTCATCAGTAGGGATTTTTTTTGTTGGATTGTTTGGTGATATTAAAATTTTATTCACTCAAGTGAATGCATATCGCTTTTATGTGACAAATAGAGTCTTGTTGATTCCAATCAGGTACACTCACTCATTAGTCCACGAGATGGGGCCTGTTGCATTAAGCAATTGTGTGGTGGCACTCACCTTACCCATCGTTTAGGGCATTATCATGATAGTCTACGGGGCAGGGCCTGTCGCTTTAGGCGATTGTGTGGTGGCACTCACCTTACCTGCCAGTCGAGGATCTCATTTTATCATCCGAGTGTACTTATGATCGTAAGAGGATTAAACAATAAACTACCAGTCACATGTTAGTCGAATTTTGTTAAATAAATTAAAAATAAATGTCAGCAGGGTTACATTTTGTAATTCTTGTTTTGCCAATCCAATATTTTGTTGCAATACTCTTTTGAGAGTATATTCATTTAACAGCTGATACTTTTGATACTCTTTGTGAGTGATTTGATACCTTTGAGAAGGATTTCAAGTAATTGAATCTTGTAAGATGAATCATTTATGGTCAGAATTTATTTTGAGGCAGATTAGTATTAGATATTTTTGATGTGAGGTATTATAACACATTGGTGTTTTTCTTTGAAGTAAATCTTGAGAATCTTAAGAGAATGTATGCTCTAATTGAAACCAGATCTTGAATTGGATTACGATTACTAAGGTAATTTTCATATTGTTTAAGAAGTTGTCTAGATATGATCAGATTAATTACAGTTCTTGGAGATTGTGTGCGTTAATCATTTGAAGCCAGTTATATATTTTTGTGGATCATGCAACGTGATTATGTGAAGTATTTTGATAGGTATTTTTGGAGGTTGCCAAGTGGAAGTTTGCAATATTGCCAATGAGTATTTTGAGGCAGACATGAGGTTGTTGAACCCAGTCTAGCGTATTTTTGAGATTCATGCTGTGCGCTGAATAGTTATGGTGTTATATGGAATAATTATGGTGTTATATGGAATAATTATGGTATTCAAATATGGTATTTGACAAGATGAGATTAAATGGTGAAGTTTTGGATAGTGTGATCCAACGTGATTTTGTGAAGGCAACATATTATTTTGGCATGATAATTAAATACGAGATATAACTTGGAAATGATAAAACTGTAAGACAACGTTCTATAACCTATATTAAACAATTTTTTAGGAAATGAAATAAATAAATAATTTTGATAATCCAAGATTTTCTGATAATAATAATTTATAAAATAATAATCTGAAGTTTAAGCATATTAATGATCTGACCCGATGAATAAAATCTAAATAACCCGATGAATTAAAATTTGAATAAATTGATAAATTAAAATTTAAATAAATCGATGAATTTAATAAATTGATGAATTAAAGGTTGAATAAATTAACTGAATTTAATTAATTAATAGGTGATTAAACAGCTGATGAATAACTGAATTGAAAGGTGATAGTTAATTAAAGGAACTGATGGCAAATAAAATTTAAATGAATTTAAATAAATTTCAATAAGAAATATGATTTAAATAAATTGATGAATTGCAACTTGAATTAATGAATTAAACAATTTAAATGGATGAATTGAGATGATTTAATCTGAATGAGATAATGAAATGAGAGTGTGTGGATAATTGAATAATATAATGAATTGATGAATATAATATTCATTTAAATGATTTGATGGTAATAAATTAATTGTTCTGACTTGAATATAACGAATATTGGGATGAGAGCTAATGTGAGAGATATTTAATTTTGATATGATAATGATGATGATAACCAATGAATAGTGAAGTTTTCTTTGATTCACAACCCAGCAATAATCAGTGATAGTGTAAATATTGTGTATACATTGATTGTTAGATTTGTAGGAGCATTTGTTGGGATTTCCAGCATTTGATTAGTGCCATGTAAGCCATAATGATAAATTAATATTATATATATGTGTTTTTAGGATATTTTGTTAGACAGATTCATATTTCTTGACATCCACATCCCTGATGTTAAATTAAAGAAAGGTTATGTCTCAGGGATCACGAAATGTCAGTGACGCAAAGACATAGTGCTACGGTGGCCCTGAGAACCCAAGCGAACTTAAGTAAAGTTTTATATTTTATGTGGATGAAAAATACTTTGAAATAGCACAGAGATGGTTCGATTTTGAGGACAATGACAACCTAACTTTTGCATTCGACCATACTCTTAGGTAGGGTTTGTGTTTATTTTCTCCGTCTGACTATTTAAGTTTAAATAAATTTGGTTTTATCTTAGTTGTGATCTGATGATTGTGTTGTTTTCCCAATCCTTTCCTTTGTCTTAATTAAGGGTTAACCAGCAAGGATGTGGTTTGCTAGGGGTTCAGTTGATGGCGCCCATTTCTATTTGTTATTTTGATTAAATTTAAGCCCGTAACGACCCTGGAGATACTTTATCTCGTGTTACCCTCTGCTTTTGTGATATTTCAACTGAATTTCCGACACATTCCTTATTTGACTTCATGTTCATTTAACTCCACTCTGGCCTGGGAAGCCAGGTATGCGATGTAATGGCAGATGGGTCATCGCATCCCTCGGATGAACGGGTGCAATACTGTGTGGTTGATATATCTTAATGTTTATGTACGCCTGTAATTCATGTTCGGGTGCTTGGAGCATCGTAAAATTAGGTATTTTAACAATGAGTCAATACACCAATCATTTTTAAAACTCTTCAACGTACTTCTCGTAGAAGGGTGGGTATAAGGAACAACTTTTCAAAATACATGCTAAAATAGGAGAAAAATAAAAATTATCCTAGAAGGACGACCAAAGCATACGTTGCGCTTCTCAATGTGTGACACAAAACTAGGGAGTCTATAAAGGGTCGCTGAAAACCACATTTTATGGCCCTTAACTTAACAGTGTCTGCGATATACCCAGAAAACTAACTTCATTCTGATAAACTTATGAAGGAATGACAAGCCCCTAATCGTTGCAACAGTAGCTCAATTGATAGCGTCTGGTTATTAATACCAAAGACCGTTCGCAGAGCGGGTACTTCTGCTAGTTCAATTATAAGTACAAGACCTAAGATTACGTGCGGTAGGGTCGCTACTTCCTTCCCGCTCCTTAACCCACCACATCATCTGGCAGGTTCCATTTAATACAACAAAGCTGTGAGACACCATAGTACACCATACCATTGCTTTTATTGCTTGACAGTGCCGGGAATCAAACCATGAACCTCAGGGGCAAAAACTAACAAAGCAATTCACTACACCATAAGGTCCTCTCGATGATAAGTAGTTTCTATGTATTACTTTATTGACTTGATGTACATAACTATGGTCAACTCTCTGAGTGTGCGCTGTTGATATCACTCATTCACTTGCCTTGATTCTTCCCTTTTGTGACTTCTGGAAAAGTTCTTTGTGAATAAATGATGGCACAATGTTTTTGGGGTTCGCCACAATATATAATCTCATTATTTTAGTAACTCAGGGGTTCATTAATATTTATAGGGACAGAAAGATGTGACATGATGCGGCACGGATAACGCAAGATTAGATGACCAGGATTCAATGAATCCTCGGCATTTATATAGTGTCTTAGCGTACAGCGTGTTTTGAAACTGAATACTGAGTAACGTAAGGATGATCCAAGGTTGGGAATGTAATAATTATGACATGAGTGTTAGAATCTAGGCTTGCCCCTCAGACGATCCTGAAAGCACAGTGATGGTTGGTTCGCCTTAAAAACAGCCATGTTGTAGACGGCAAAGTGTTCTTTACTCTGTCGTATGTCAATCATCGACACTACACAACATGTCGTTCCTACATAATTGAACCGGGTTAACAGTTTTCCGCATAAAAATAAAATATTTATCCTAACGTGGCGAGGGTGAGTGTACCCCATTCCAGCCCTAAGACCAGAATTGAATGTCTTGGCAGAGCCAGTATTCGAACTTTCAGGACAATAGTTTCAATATGTTTTGGAGTATGAGAACTGGCGTCGGGTGATTTTGACCCACAGTGTGTTGCTCCCTTTTTGTCGTAGTCGTACGGATTTTAGTGAAGTAATTTTACACCTGGTGTCTTCTTATGAACTATTCTCAATATAAAATGAGGTTTATTTATATTTTTCAAATTTAACTTGCAGAAATATGCCAATTATTTTTTGTAACAGTATAATTGGCCTTTTTTTTTAACAAAGGAGCTGATGACCAAGGTGCCCTAATCATGGATCAACAAGAACGTGAGCTATGTGATTGTGCTGCATCAAAATAGGTGGATTTCCCACCTTATTCTTTACAGATTGTTCCAAATAACATAAGCCGAAACTTTTCACGCGAGGACTGGCGCCATGGGTAAATCTCACCCGACCGTAAATAATATAGAAATAACTTGAGTGTACAAAAAGCTATGAAAATGTTTCTTTTGCAGGGAGAAGTTCAAGGCTAGGAAGGAAGGTACAGTAAGCGACAGGAAATAAGGGCTGACCAAAACGAAAATATAGAGCATTATTTACATCTCGGGTCAAAAATGCACAAGTGCCAGTCCTCGTGGGTTTTCATTGTTGTGTGGTCAGTATGTTCTCAACTCTTTGTAGTTTTAATCTGTTGTCATCCTGGGAATAGCACACCTGCCACTGACATAAGCCTACCTACGGCCAAATACATTGTAAACTGGTCAACATTTTGTTCTCGTAGTATTCGTTAGCCAAGGGCCTATTGAAATCAGTTTATCAGTTGTACTATAATATTACATGTTATAAACCTTGCAGAGATCTCTATTTATAGCCGATTCTCATTTTATGAAAAGAAAAAAAAGGCATATGACATCACCTTTAGTCCGTGTGTGTGTCCCTCTCTAATAAATTCTAAACGGCTGGAGCGATTTCAATAAAAAAACTCGGTAAGTTCATAGCACTATTCCCGGCGACCTCGACCGTGCCCTTCAAATTTTGTTACGTCTCACCAATCCAACATGGCGGCTGTGCGAAATATTTCACTAGCATTCAATATCTCCGAAACTATTGCTGATATCGCCCTGAAATTGTGTACGGTGATAAGGGGCACTACTTGAAGTTCACCTATGAGACTTTCAAAATCTTGGTAACTACAAAACCAACATGGCGGCCAAGCGAAGTTGTGACTTTTAAATAGACTTTTCTCGCGAATTAACCATCCAAACGCAATGAAACTTGGTACAGCAATTGTTTATACAAATTGTAATGCACTGGCATCTAATTTAGTTCAATTGTTTACATAACCTCAAGAGGGCGGCAGTGCGAATTTTTAAAATATCGTTTTATCTTCTTGTGTCCTAATCATGCGATTGAAGTTTGAATACTACAGCCACACAATAATCTTCATGTAATAGTACATAACTCTAAGACCTACGTATATGAGAATCCAATATGGTGACCAACCGAAATATTGGACGGTTCTCAGTATCTACGAATCTAATACAGCAATCAAAGTGAAATCTTGTATGTTGATAGAGGCAATTAACATAAGTAGGATATATGAAAATATGCTTTAGTTCTTCTCGGAATTACTTGTTCATTCTGTTTTGGTATTTATAATATCAATGATCGCAAACCGGATTTATTTGCTGACCTCTGTGAAGTTGATTTCAATACTTTAGCCCATCGGTTAGAAATATTGGGTGTTTTGAAAACAAATGAGAGTAGTTGGTAAAGGCGCTCTACTTCTGGCTGGGAGTGGATTTGATTCGCAGCAGGTAGTGAACTTTTTGAAATCGCAGCTATGATATTCAGAAACAGGGTTCATTGAGCATTCTAAAGTCTGACGAAAGTTGTATGATCTTACGCTGTCTGTCAGAAAAGCGGCTCGGTGGCGTAGTTGGTAGCATGCTGAGCTTCTATGTCCTAGGTCGAGGGATCAAACCCAGTCGAAGTAGTTGGATTTTTTAAAAGCGTTAAAAATCCCTCAGTATGCCTTCCTTCGGAGGGGAAGTAAAGCCGGAGGTCCCATGTCATAGATTTATGGCATGTAAAATTACCTTCCACTTACTAGAAAAGTGAAGCTAAATTATACGTTAGATTGACTAACGCCAGTGGCCGACTGCTATGGCATCTAGTAACCAAGTTCAGAACTAGTTGCCGTTGACAGTGGTGTTTGGTAGTAAAAGTAGGAACCACTTGAAAATTGAATGTCTGCAGTCCTTACTTGAATTCAAAACATATAACGCACAGCCATCACAATTAACAACGGCTATCATACAGATTCTACACACACCCAAAGTACACGGGGCTACATGACCGCGTTGTCGTAGACCCTAAACTGAGGAACCAACCAATCTGTCTGTCAGAAGATAGGATTTCATATACCGATGTACACTGACGAATCGACGAGTACGGTTTATGACTTCAACTAACGATTCTTAAGAGTTTCAACGCAGTTTTGTTCTAACGCAAAGTATTATTGATCTTGCGGCAGGATTGTTGAAAGATAACAATAAAAGGAGTCTGAAAGGATGTATTAATGAAGGTGGATGTGTATTGACTATCCTACATATTTCAATCATTTTATAGTTCGATGACCTTTGTATAACGTGTTCTTGGAAAGTATTTTTATCATTTGAACATTCAAACATCTTTCAAAATTTCTAAACTTTGCACACGTATAGAACATACAATTCAGATTAATTTTGAGTAACTCATTTATGACAGTGCTGGCAACATGATGCTACGCGTCCTGATATGATGAATGTTTAACTGTATGTAACTTCCATACTAACAAATGGATTTCATCCAGATATTTTATGACCCACTGTGTTGTGAAGAACATTTTCTATTTTGATTCTGGAGATGGCAATGCAGTAATGAAAAGAAAAGAAGACGAAGATTTCCGAATCTAACAAGAGAAAAACGAAATTCAACTCAAGAGGGTCGTCCTTTCATTGAAATCATTAAATGATTACTTCTTTACTGGCTCACTAGGCATAATGCACAGTAGGATTTTGTTAGCCTGTGTGAATCCCTCCACAACTCACAATGAACCAGGTCCATTTGGTCTTCCTCTCCTCAAAGTAAGTAATGATGCGATTGGTCTGTCCCACTGGGATCACTCACTTCACATGTCCATAAAAGTTAATCCTTCTTTTCAGGATGTAGACCAAGGAGGATATATGGGTAGAGCTGCAACTTAACGCAAAATTTTGTCCCCAACCTATTGCTCGACGCAAATAGTTCCAACTGACAATATGAGATGACATGACGATGCACTCTCGAGCGCGATCCGTCCCCGACCTGGCCTACTCGCTCCTCTCCCCTCCCGGCCTGTGCCTACCCCTCCCTTTCCTCTACTCTATCCCCCCACCTCTACTTTATATTCCTTTCTTTCTTTCATATTTTAGTAATTGGTCCAATAATAGGCGATTTCTTCCCCCTGTGACATCAGGTAGAGAAGAAAACATAGGCTCTATCAGAATAGTTGTGGATGTTTCCACAAAGCACATAGCATGACATAGGCCTACCCCACAGATATGTAGAAATAGAAAGAGTAGGCTACTATACTACAATATTAAAAATGAATTGTAAGACAAAATTACAGCTGCACTTATCACTCACCAGTATTATTTAATTGTCAGTGCTGTACTTCCTATCAATCGAATTAAGAAATATCACGTTTGAATTACGGGAAGCGTTGGAACAACCAGCCAACAGCTCTTACTTTGAATTATATCGATAGTATCTGATATCGTTTTCGAGCGCAGTGTATCGACTAAAATCGATGTGTGATTCAATATAATTCAATTTCTTCGTATTATATTGTTAGAAACCGATTGTATTCTTTTCTAAGCACTTCAATATGTATTTACTATTGATATATATTCAAATATTAATTAAATATACAACATTAACAAGAATACTCACCAATTTTCCGATTTATTTGCCATCTATAGAAGTACAACTCAACTACATCGTCGTACGCGATGACAGCTAGCGTTTTTAACGTTGTCATCAGGAACTACTACAAGGCAAGCTAGCGTTGGGACCAAAACACCCTATAAAGTTTCACCCGGTCGGTGTAAACAGTTATATTCTCCAATTGCGTATACCGTTCATGGTTATGCGGTCTTCTATATTGCCCATTGTTTTCGGGGACACGAGATCTTTCACAAAAATTTTCCTGTCTTCGGCCTTCAGTTTTTTGACCAAGCTTGTTTTTTGTTCATCGTGAGGCATTCGTAAGCGTACAGCACTGCAGTAATGTTTGTTATAGACGCCCTTGGTTAACCGTGGGACTGGCGCATGGGAATTTTTTTACCCGGGGCTTAAATAATGCTCTATATTATCGTTTTGGTCAGCCCTTATTTCCTGTCGCTTACTGTACCTTCCTTCCTAGCCTTGAACTTCACCCTGCAAAAGAGACATGTCCATAGCTTTTTGAACACTCAAGTTATTTCTATATTATTTACGGTCGGGTCAGATTTACCCATGGCGCCAGTCCTCGCGTGACAATTTTCGGCTTAAGTTAGTCGGGACAATCTGTAAAGAATAAAGGGGAAAATCCACGTATTTTGCTGCATCACAATCACATAGCGCACGTTCTTGTTGATCCATGTTTAGGGTTTAGGGATACCTTGGTCATCAGCTCCTTTGTTCAAAAAAATTGAGATCACTGCTTTGTCGCCACTACCAAGGCCAATTATACGGTTACGAAAAATAATTGGCATATTTCTGCATGTTAAATTTGAAAAATATAAATATATCTCATTTCATATTGGGAATAGTTCATAAGAAGACACGAGGAGTAAAATTACTTCATTAAAATCCGTACGACTACGACAAAAATGGAGTGACACACTATGGGTCAAAATGACCCGCGCCAGTTCTCGTGTTATATATTTCCACACAAGTTCTCAAGGGTTAATCAGTAAGCCTTTTCCAATTTTCTCATAGGCTACGCGGTGTTAGTTATGAACTCCGTCTTCTCCAACGAGATCTGGAGTCCTGCCTTCGCTGCTTGTGCAACAAACTGATTTATCTATTCCGTGACTGTCTCTATCCGGCCCCGTGGTGTTGGGGTAGCGCGCCTGCCTCTCACTCGGAGGCCCCGGGTTCGATCCCCGGCTCCATCAGGGATTTTAAAACTGACGTGAGGGTTGGAACGGGGTGCACTCAGCCTCCTGAGGACAATTGAGTAGCTGTCTGACAGTGAGACAGCGCCCCGATCACGAATACCAAGATTAAAGGCCGAGGGGACCCGACGCGCTGATCACGCGTCACCCCAATATCTGCAGGCCAAATGGCTGGGCAGCGGTCGCTTGGTCGGCCTTAGCCCGTCATGGGCTGTATAGTGCCTGGGGTTGACTTTTTGTTGTTGTTGTGACTGTCTCTAACGAAACAGAAACGACTGCAAGATCATCGACAAAGGCTAAACAGTCGATTGTAAGGTTCTCTCACTCTGACTCGGCCTGCAACTCCTTGTTTATTCAGTTCTTAACGCTACTCACGCATAACCTTCTTGAGGACACAGTTGAAGAGTAAAATTAAAAGATACGAGCCTTACAGTAGTCGCATATGATGTGTAACATCTCACATGTTATCCTACTCCAATACAAATTTACGCTCCGTTTTCATACGGGTACTATCATGAATGTATAGATTGAATTGGAGATATGCTACTTGTTTCAACAAACATGGCATATTATATTGTAAATTATGAGGAGGAATGAAACCATAATCTCTATCCTATCTATAGACTACTAGAAATGTAGTTCAATAAAATCAAATTTTCCAACTCCTGCTTGGTGCAAACCATTGTAATTAAAATTTGATAAATCGTAATTCCATGTAGATTCTGTTAAAATGCCGCATACTGTTATGATAGATATCGTTTAGATCGATAATCCGGTAGCAAAAATAATTGCCGGGACTGAGGTTCGAACCTGAGAGCTCATGATTCACAGACCAAGATGCTATCCACTAAGTCATTACAACCACAGAAATTTAGATTGCAAGACAGTTACTCATTTTCACGTGCCGGTAATAATATGGAAGTATTTTTATGCTCCATTAATATTCGGCTTTATTCGATAATGTTTCTACGTTTTCTACAGTAAATCATCTTCAAGTTGCCGTTCTTTAGTGTAAAAATATTCATTATATCATATTTGTTGAAAACAATTATGATTTATTGAGAGTCTATTTTTCAATCTCTGGATAAAAGTGATGGGTATCCACTCCCCGAGTAACTTTGCTCAACACTGAACGGTAAACGCTCATGCGAACTCTGGTGTCAACTGATTGAAACACAAACCACATATTAAAAGTCTTCGTATCAGTATTAAAATGATGATATGCTTTAATATGAAACATTGTAACTAGTCGGCAAAGCCGGTATTATGTTTATGCACAATGGCTATTCAGATATTAACCAACATTGCGGTAGTGCAGTGATCAATGTAATATATATCGATCTTTTTATACGGGAACTGAGCTAGCCTTTCACGAACCACTATAGGAATTCCATTTACTGTCAAGTAGGCGCATTCATAACTGTGATATTTGCCTGATAATCTGTCTAATTGAGGTCCAGTAGTTTTTTTTAGCGTATGGCTTTTAGTGCCGGGAGTGTCCGAGGGCATGTTCGGGTCGCCAGTTTTGTAGCTGCTTCGAGACGGACACCCGATGGGTGAGCTACAAGTACCGTTGGGGAGGAATTTTTGAATGTAAGGACGAGGAGTTGGAAGGTAGCGGCTGTGGCCTCTAGTTAGGGAACAACCCCGGCATTTGGCTGGAAGGAAGATGGGAAACCACAGAAGACCATCTTCAAGGTTGCCGGCGGGGAGATTCGAACCTCCTCGCCTCCCGGATGTGATGCCGTAACGACCACGGCTAACTCACCCGGAGGTCCAGTAGTAATGGACTGAGATGAGAAGAGAGGCATCACTGACGCACCAACAATAAACAGAGAGATTTTACTCACAATGGTATTATTAAAGGCCTACCGCCAAGTGACATAATAATAATATAGATGTCATTTGATTCCCACCCAAGAAGGGTGGGCGGGCCCCTATAGATGACCGCACCATCACTTGGGCCAGAGGAGGGGGGGTGTTTGGGAAGTTGAGAGTTATAGGAGAAGAGTGGGGGTGAATCGTGGAAGTGTGAGAAGTGAAGTAGTATGACCTCTTGGCTAAGATACTAAGATTTTATAAATTGAGGGTGGAGTGCTGCGTTCTAGATTTGAATTTGATTGGGTAGGGCGATTTTTGTTTGTTTTATTTATTTGAAGGAGAAGAAGTTGAATCGGTGATTTGATGTAGAAGAAGACGTGAGGAGGTATGTTGCTGTGTTGTGTGATTTGAAGAAGTGAAATGGGATGACAGTAAAAGAAAGAGTATTAGGATGAGATTGAAATGATTATGAGAATGAGAAAAGAATGTAAGATGAAACAATGGTTTGAATTCTGCAATCATGAAAGATGTGGTGTGTAATGAGATAATCTGGATGATTGTTGTGGAGAGGAAGAGCAAGTGAAAGAGAGAGAGAGACTTTTTTTTAAATTACACATTTGAGGGAGAATGAGAAAGAAGTTGACTCGGTGATTTGATATAGAAGAAGAAGGCGTGCGAAGAACCTTTTGATAGATAGCAGCAGTCGTTTCATTCCGCCGCATGCCTATTGCCCCTGCGGCGGGCCCCTTAGATGGTTTCGCCGTCTCTTCGGGCCAGGGGGTTAAGGTTTTTGAGAGAGGTGTATATTTTAATGGTGGGTGGCTTTGGTTTTGGGATTTGGAAGAAAGTGTGTGGGAATTTTTAGCTGGGGCTTGGCGGTGTAATTTGGTGTAGGGCGGGGAGAAGTAGTGCTTCGGAGAAGGGAGAGGTAGATGCAGGAATGGTGATGAGGGGGGAGAAGGGTGGCTGCGTTCTGTGCTGTAGGTATATTTTTACTCGTCAAATATTTTTCGAAGAACAAGGAAACATGGAAACCATCGCTGCAACTGCCAAAAGTAGAAGGAATAACTGATATTGCTCGGGGATTTGTATGTATTTGGTTGTTAGAAGTAAGTAAGTGTGGTGAAAAAGCGGCCTGTATTTACGTCCAGATCATAAGGTCGAGGCAATGATAATGTGGGGGTGACATAAGTCAATGTGATGGGGATGATGTTCAATGTTAGGAAGCATTGCTGTGGTGATGTAGGGTTGAGTTGGAGCTGGAGGAATGTTGTTGTTGTTTTTTTAAATGGAGGTCATTAATGTCGATGAGAAGGGGGTAATGAATGATGTTGGTTGAGATGAGAAGGAGAGTGGTATGGTAGAATAGGGAGAGAAAGAAAGAAAAAGAAAGAAAGAAAGAGAGAAAGGGGAAAAAAAGAATGGTGATATGAAGACAGTGGCGAATTAATGAGTTGAGGTGTGGGGAGTAGTAAACGGATGAAATCAATGAGTAGTTGAAGAGTTATGATATCAACGGTGTGAGATATGCGTGACGGAGATGTTGGAAGTTCGAACCATTGGTCGGTGCCTATAATTCAGTGTGTTTGGAGGGGAATAGGAGTTGGTTCTTCAGGTGTTATACGATAGCTGATGTAGGCTATGGGGCAATTACGTAATAGAATTGGGTGATGATTATGGCTGTAATCTTAATAGGCTCTTTGATGTAAGGTGATAGGTTCCGTTGTGTGAGCTATTGTATTTGAGTGTGATTGCGGTGAGAAACTCTGAGGAAGGACTGTAGTGGACAGGTTTTTGGCGCCATTGAGTTGACCAACGCTCTTCTTAGTCAGGTGCCGGAAGCAATGCCAGAAGGCTGTGGATGCCCAGTTTAGTGCGCACCGGGGCGCTATGTGGTTGTTGGAGTAGCGGCGTAACCACCGGATTGCCAGTTCGTTGGGCTCGCAGGAGATATCGGCGGTGCCGGAGATCGATGTAAGTTGTGAGCGGTGGCAGTGGCATTCGGTCTAGCTGGTCTGCCGTTCGATAGGTGAACGGCAGCCGCATAACCTTTTGAAGAAGCTGAAGAATGATATGAAATGTCCATTCATCTAACGAAGGCACTGTTTTATGCATTACTGTTTGGAATATGCAGAGAGATATACAGTATAAGCAATCATCTGCTCGCAATGTAGGTTGTATCACAAATGTCAATATACTAGTTTCAAATGTACTTTTCTCTCACAATAGTACCGCAGTCGGTTTCAGAGTGCAGGCTAACTGCTTTGAATAATGAACGACGTCAAAGTGAAATCACAGCCATCTAGCGGGGTAATCAAACAACTCAATTACATTAGGACTCAAAATTAAATTTACGTTTCACACAGTTGGCAATAAATAACATAGTGCATTGATCTATTCCTTCACTGATGTGATAAAATATAATGAATTGCTGTTTGGTATTAACAAAGTATGTCTAAAACGAAACGAGCAAACTGATAGTTCCGTCCCTTACAATGTCAATCATCATCATTATTACAAACACAGTACGATGCACGCTACAGGGGGTGTACCTGTGCATAGCGTGGATACGGTGGTTACCATGGCAACAAGGACAAGCAGACTTAGATCTCAGTTGTTGAAGTGTGTTGTATCGACAAATAGTTACCATGGCAACAAGGATAAGCAAACTTAGATCCCAGTTGTTGAAGCGTGTTGTATCGACAAGTAGTTACCACCATGGCAACAAGGATAAGCAGAATTAGATCCCAGTTGTTGAAGTGTGTTGTATCGACAAATAGTTACCATGGCAACAAGGATAAGCAGACTAAGATCTCAGTTGCTGAAGCGTGTTGTATCGACAAGTAGTTACCATGGCAACAAGGATAAGCAGACTTTTAGATCCCAGTTGTTGAAGTGTGTTGTATCGACAATTAGTTACCATGGCAACAAGGATAAGCAGACTAAGATCTCAGTTGCTGAAGCGTGTTGTATCGACAAGTAGTTACCATGGCAACAAGGATAAGCAGACTTTTAGATCCCAGTTGTTGAAGTGTGTTGTATCGACAATTAGTTACCATGGCAACAAGGATAAGCAGACTAAGATCTCAGTTGTTGAAGCGTGTTGTATCGACAAGTAGTTACCATGGCAACAAGGATAAGCAGACTTAGATCTCAGTTGTTGAAGCGTGTTGTATCGACAAATAGTTACCATGACAACAAGGATAAGCAGACTTAGATCTCAGTTGTTGAAGCGTGTTGTATCGACAAGTAGTTACCATGGCAACAAGGATAAGCAGACTTAGATCTCAGTTGTTGAAGTGTGTTGTATCGACAAGTAGTTACCATGGCAACAAGGATAAGCAGACTTAGATCTCAATTGTTGAAGCGTGTTGTATCGACAACAATTTACCATGGCAACAATGATAAGCAGACTTAGATCACAGCTGTTGAAGCGTGTTGTATCGACAACTATTTACCATGGCAACAAGGATAAGCAGACTTAGATGTCAGTTGTTGAAGCGTGTTGTATCGACAAGTAGTTACCATGGCAACAAGGATAAACAGACTTAGATCTCAGTTGTTGAAGCGTGTTGTATCGACAAGTAGTTACCGTGGCAACAAGGACAAGCAGACTTAGATCCCAGATGTTGAAGCGTGTTGTATCGACAAGTAGTTACCATGGCAACAAGGGCAAGCAGACTTGACTAGGTTGTGCAGGAATAGCTTCGCCAAATATTGCAGAAGAAGAATGGGAAGCGTTGCTGGTTAAAACTTCCTAAAAACCGTTGCCTACGTTTTTATACAAGGCCGCGCCGCAACTGATAACATTGGAGTTCACAACTCTACCACTAGGATCGCGCTGTAGCACCTCACTACATGAGTGTATTATTGATGTATTTACAACCTCACCGGAAGGTCATTAGCAGGCTGTCACTCAATAGAGCTTCGGTACTTTAGAGTTGAGAGTCTTCTTGTGAAGCTGCAGAACATTTCTAGTCATAAGGGTGTCCAGGAGTGGCTTCACGAAATTTTGCAGACGGAGAAGGGGCATTTCAGAGCCATTGCATTAGCCAGGTGAGTTTGAAAGTTCGCCTCGTGGTTTAGTGGATTGTAATGTTGGCTACCACCCCATATATTCGGTTTCAATTCCCAGCTCAGTCAAGAAAATTCTGACCAGAAATACTGAAACGATATGCAATTACCCAATGGGTCTCATTTTCGAAAAGTTGCACCATGTCAGTGGGCTACACGAGTTATTATTATTACTTGGCATTGGAATTGAGCCTGTTTGGAATGCGTGTTAACCAGTTGCCAATTCAGTGGCTAGATCTTGATCAGATTTGCCACCCTCGCAGTGTTTCTTGAGTCAATCGAGCAAGAGTCAATCTCCGTCTCCGTGGTTCAGATTCCACTTTAAAATCATGATAGCCTTGAGTAATTTCTCTAAATTCACATCTGTCGTTTATTTCTTACTCTTAAAAACGAACTCCAACATGCCTGTGTACGCTACACATGCAGTGTACGGTATGACCATGTCACCCCCGCTTATGAGCACCTTAAATGGTTACGTCTAAATCAACACCGCAACCTCCCTTCCTTATGTCTTATTCAACAAACACTCTCAACTTACTGCTTACAGCTTATCTGCATTCTCAGTTTCACCGCCTCTCCTACGAGCATAGTCTTGGAACACGGCCAAAAAACGTCACTTTTTGCTGATACCAATACACCGCACAGTACGCTATACCAACTCCTTCGTTGTTGCTACTGCACGACTGAGGAACAATCTGCCTTGCTCTGTCAGATTCAAGCAACGTTGCCACCAGTACATAATCACGAAGTAAATGAAAGTTGATCTCTTATATTCTTATGTCGTATTACATACTGTACCCATGGTACTGGTGCTGACTGGTATCGAACCTGATACTCGAGAGAGGAAAAATCACGCATATGATTTTTGAGAGTATCGAACCGAAGGTCTCTGAGGGGGGAAAACCTCATAGTAACCAAGACCCACATAATTAAAGATTATTTGTGTAATACCAGATAAATTCCAGTTATTTTGAAGGAATTATAAGCAATTTTGTACATAAAGAATGGAGGATTACTACGGTAACATGCAGGATTTTAAGCCAAGAGCACAGTTTCGAGGGAAACGGAAGTTTGACTAATTACACTGGACGACTGGGCGGACCAGACTGTCTCTAGCGGACTATTTCCTAGCGTCATAGGGGAGCAAGACAGAGAGTAATGACTTAAAGAATCCCCGAGACACAAGGGAAAGAAGGTGGAGTGGGAACCTCACCAAGAGAAATAAATTGATTACTTGGAAACGATGCATCCGAGAGAGTTGAGATAAACACCCAGATGAAAGAAATCCTGTGAGGATAATTGTAGACCCAAGTAATATCAAGATCGAAGCATATCAAGCATTGATGGGACAATGAACACCGAAATGTGGATGACAGGCCATTAGTGGAAGTGTAAAGGGGATTCACCGGAGCATAGCGTCACCAAACCATCACCAAAATCAATTAATATCAATTAATTGAGCGATCAAATCGCTTGCACGAGACTGGAGCTGTAACTTCCGTGTAGAATTGGACCAGATGAAGGCATTTCCAGCCTTGGAAACTGCATTTACGAAGGAAAGGTCGCTCTGTCAATCTGAAGGAACTTCATTTTTGAAGGAAACCCTTAAATAGAGTACTAGGGGGACATGGTGAAGTCAGTCAATTTGGAACACTCAGACCGAGAGGGTGCTGCCCTCGTGCTCGGAAATTGTAAACGACGCCACTCCAGCCAAGAACAAGGTATTCTTACAAATGTGTGAAATAATATTATAAAGTGTGTTATACGGTCTATTGAAGTATTCAGGCGGGAAGATGCTATTCTTCAGCACTGAAAGTATTAGACAAAGCTACGAGTACGCAAACGTCGTAAATGTAATTAAAGATAAGTAAAGCTTTGAATTAGTAAAAACCGCGCAATAAGTCAAGTGAATGTTATATGAACAGTTAATTACACCAATTAAATGGGTAATGTTGTAATGCGCGCAAGTCATGATCTAGTTATTAACAATGATTACACATTATATCCATTCACGATAGATCATGGGATGGAAGAATGTCACAGGCATTGTGATTTTATTCAAGCCATAGACAATACATTGAGGATAGATGATGTGGAGGAACATTTACACAATCGAGGATAGACTCATTGTTGATGTAGGAGACACTAGCAGCCGTTGGACGAGTATTAGCCAGGAGGAACGCATTTGATAGAGACTTTCATTGGATTGAGATTTCGGAAATCGCGTCGCCTGCAACTCTGATATCGCGCAGATGAGAAGCCAAAGGAGGCTACCGTGTGAAAAGTGCATTGTAATAGAAATTTAGCGTATTTCAGTGTTAACATAATGTGTTGTATGATAAAATATTGTGTAAAAATGAGTAAAAATGAGTAAAAATGGTTTATTTATTTAATCGTATGGTGATACAATACAGAATACAAATAAGACAAAATTAAACTTTAAAGTCCATCCATTTCAACCATTCGGTTAGACTAGGTGTGAGATCAAACAAGTCGTCAGGAATTCCAGGGTATGAATGAAGAGGACAGCGTAGGACCAGGTGTTCAATCGTCTGTTCTTCTAAGTTACATTCACACATTGGTGAACTGATCCAGCCCCACTTGTACCTAAAGTAATTACAACACCCATGTCCAGTCCTCAACCTGTTGATACGGCACCAGAGGTTCCTTGGTAGGTCAAAACCATTTGGCTTCTTTGTGGGATCAAGATGGTGGACACTTGTTCCCAATGTTTTTGTTGACCACTCATGCTTCCAGCTTTCCTTTATGTCAAATCCATCCGCGATGAGTTGCCTTGCAGTGACACTTGCCGGTCTTCTGGATTGCAATCGTTGTTGTGACGGATGACAGAATTCCTGATGCAGTGGCAAAGAGGGTGATGCAAAGATTTTCTTAGCCTCCCTCAGTAGAGCTTGCTTCCGCCTTAAGTGAGGTGGAGGGATGTGGCTCAGCACGGGTAACCAGTGACATGGAGTTGATTTGATGGTACCAGTAATGCAACGCATTGTATCGTTCAGTTTCGTGTCTATCTTCTTCACATGTACGCTTTCCAACCAGACAGGCGCACAGTACTCAGCAGCTGAGTAAACAAGACTGATGCCAGTTAAACGTAGACAGTCAGCAGAGGCTCCCCAGGAGGTACCACTGAGCTTATGCAGTATGTTGTTTCTTGCGGCGACTTTGTGAGAGAGCTTGGTGATGTGCTCTTTGTAGCTCAGGGTTCTATCTAAAGTGACTCCGAGATATTTTGGGAAAGGATTGTACCTCAGCTCTTGTCCATTGAACAGGACTCTTGGTTTGTAGTTTGCGACACGATTCGCTAGATGGAAACAAGAGACTTCAGTTTTTGTTGTGCTTGGGATCAATCTCCAGGTTTTAAAGAAAGTTGACATCTTCTCCAGGTCCTCCGTAATGATTTGTTCGCCATCTTCAAAGTTATTGCTCTGAGCTACCAGCGCGATATCATCAGCATAGATGAACTTACTTGATGTTGTAGTTGGTAAATCATGGATGTACAAATTGAATAGCAGTGGGGCTAAAACAGATCCCTGTGGTAGGCCGTTATTTAGTTTTCGTTTGCGGCTTTTAGTGTTTCCTAGGAACACTTCAAATTGCCTTTCACTAAGCATGCTAGATATTAGATCCACAATTTCTCGGCTTGGTACAACTTGCAATAGTTTGTAGATCAGTCCTTGTCGCCAAACAGTATCATACGCAGCTGTCAAGTCGATGAAAACAGCTGTTGATTTCCGTTTACCTTGAAAACCTGCTTCAATGTGTGTAGTTAGGGCAAGAACTTGATCAGTGCAGCTGCGTCCGTGTCTGAAGCCAGCTTGTTCAGGAGGGATAACAGCCTCAATGAGCGGTGCTATTCTGGTTAGAAGGATTCGTTCAAAAAGTTTTAGTATGCAACTGAGCAGTGCCATTGGACGATAGCTTTCGGGGCTGTCTTCAGGTTTGCCAGGTTTGAGAATGGCTATAACATTTGACAGTTTGAATTGTCTGGGCAGTCTGTTCTCTTTGAGAATGTAAGTGAAGAGAGAAGTGAGCCAGCATATACAATACGGACCCATGTTCTTAATGAACTCATTATAGATGTTGTCGGGACCAGCAGCCTTGCCGATTTTCAGTTGTTTGATTGCACTTTCTACTTCCGCTGTGGAGAAGGGATTGGAAAGCGGTTCGTTTCTTGGGGCACTGTGCTTGAGGTTAGAGAGGTTACATTTTACCACTCTGGTATGATTCTTGTCTCTCTTTGCCCTTGAGAGGTCTACGATCCTGTTGGCAATAATGTCAGGACTCAGTTTAGTATGCGGCTTTTTGGGGTGTTGCTTGCCAGTTAGCCCATTCAAGACTCGCCAGGCTTTCCTACTTGACTTTGCGAAGTTCATTTCTTCGAGTGTTGCTTCCCATTTCTCTCGTCTATTCTTGTTTAAAGAGTGGAGTAGCTGTGAACCCACTGTTTGATTTCCAGAACTTTGGTATTCTTGGTATAAAGCCTCACTTTCTTCATTCCAGCCAGGCACATATTGCTTTCTGTAACCCCTAGGAATGTTTGACTTAGCAGCTTTGATAACTAGTTTCACAAATTCATCGTAGTTGTTTGCTGTCGGCTGTAGATTCTCCGCAACTAAGCTGGAGTCAAGGTCTTTTGAGAATCCATCCCAATTAGCTCGTCGAAAGTTCCATCTGGGTAAGGGCATTGAGTTTACAAGGGGAATTTTCAAACCAATTTCCACCATAACAGGTCGATGTTGACTGTTTGGGAAGTTGGACAGAACAGTGCGAGTGGTGTTGAGTGGTTGGTCTAACTGATCTTTAGACACGAATGTCAAGTCTGGGTTGTAATCCTTATCCCAGCGTGCAGAGTGGAAGGTTCCCTTGTCTTTTACATCAAAGACCAGGTGCATATTTGTAGTTTCTGCCCACTGAACTAGTTTCTCCCCATTCACATCCACGGTGTCATACCGCCAGTTTGTGTGATGGCTGTTGAAGTCTCCAGTGTATATACAAGGGTGGTCAAAAGCTGGCAGTACTGTAGGAGCCCAATTCACACACGGAGGCTTGTACAGATTGACAATTTTTAAATCATTTATCTGAATTGCTATTGTATAGATGTAGTCAACTTCTGTTGAATCAATTACTTGCACTCCGTTTAAACTTGACTTCACATAAGTGGCTATTCCATATTGTGGATGGTGGATAGCTTTGACCAGTGTGTAACCGGGTATTCGTCCTCTGCGCTGGAGATCCTGTTCGTCTTTGGTATGGATTTCTTGAATGTTAACAACATCAATGTTAAGGTCATTCAGTTGTTTCTGTAGATACTCACATTTGGCAGAACTTATGCCTTCAATATTAAGTTGCATAGTACGGACTAGGTGTTTCTCATCTATAGTTTGATGGTCCTGAAAAGAACCGTTACTTGATATGTTTCTGGGCATATTGTAAGTCACCTTTAACGCTGTTGCTCGTTTAGCACCACCCAGGGGTCACGTGTAGGGCAATTTAAGGTAGTACTTACGGACGTGAGCAACGTATCTTACCAAAGTGAAACGTGTAGTGAATCAACAAGGAATATATAACGTAATCACCATGTTGCATCAGTAAATGCAAAGATGGTGGGTTACGTGCTGTATTGTTGGATTCGACCACCGGATCATAAGAATGTGAGTACCATTTCAATGATATGATGTAATGTAGCATTTAAGCACACCATACGTCTACTTCAAAATAAGGTAAAATAGGCATTTGAAGTAATGTCTGTACGAGTTTGACTCCTCGTCAGTACCGTAGAGTACTTGCAAATTGAGAATGATTTGGCTTACGACTGATTTGCGTAAGACCATAATAAATCTAATATTAAAGTTAATAATTAACTTAGGAAGGGTCAAAATCGAAAGAATTAAATATTCAGCATGTTTGCATGTAATGATAAAATTGCGTCAAATCCCAAGGAATTGCAAGGTAAAATTATAGTGTAAGAGTGATATCATAATGTGTCAGCAATTAATGTTGTACATATTAAAATGTAAGAAGTGTATTGGATCACGCAGTAAGCGTTGTAACGCGAAAGCCAGTAAAAAATACCAGTAAAACACACACCAATATAACGAGGGACGATGTGAAACCATTAAGAGCACCAGATGGAAGGGAAACTAAATTGTCATATGATCTGAGTTAAACCAACAGACCTAGTTGTTTGTGCCGCTTATGTGCGAGCCATTTAAAGTAAAGCCAAGATGATTACTTTAATTAATGCAAGGAACATTCTCGAGGACATTGTCAGGACAATACGGGTGTGTATTGAAGTACAGCCAAGGGCATACAGTTTTATTGACGATAGCGGATGGAGACAGACTGCTGAACTGCTGTACCAGCATCGTGAGGGCCATTGAGGAATAACTTTGCTACCTCAATTAGCTACTCCATGAAGTGATCTGCACAGGGAGGCGAGACACCATTTGTACGGAAGGGTCAGTAGACACCTTGCCGAGACTTCGTGCGTGAGGGTGGCAAGCAGTAAGACCACTATACCACGCAATTTTAAAGCCGTATTTCGTTCCCCAGGACGTTGTGCCTACCAGAAACCCATTCCTTTGCTCTTGTACTTTATTGAGCCATGTGGAGCCAGTTAATGTTACCCTATTGATAGGAGTTAAATACTTGGATACCCAGATCATAAGAGATGGCACAGTTTACGCCTTGTATTGAGAAGTGAGAGTGGAACAGTAAGAATCTTGTTGCTGTGTGTGTGAATGAGTAATGAGACAGCTGGAGGTGGGAGGTGCTGGTCGGCCAAGGGTCGAGCCAGGCAGCCATCTTGTTTTCTGGCGAGTCAGGTAGAGAGCCATTGTATGCATGACGGGTGGTAGGTTTACAACCAACCCTATTGTAAATGTACTGGATACTGTAATATAAAATCTGGCATTGATTAATAATGAGAAATTGATTGTTTTGACCACAGAAATCAATTGTTAGCAATCTGAGGATGTTTAATCTGTGTTTTAATTGTTGAAATCGAATGATATTTAGCAAAGTTAGTGTTCCTAACACCGTAACTGCGCTAAATCCACTGACACATTATTTGAGGCATAAAAACACAGTTAAAAATGCATATTTGCATACGGGCACGTCAGATATGGATTTGATCCAAGTATAAATGTAAATCGACTTAGATTTGACCGACACAACGACGTATGGTGTTGCTATTGGCAACTCAAACTAACACTTGGGGCGCTGCGGTCGTCTGGATAAGTAGGGTAAAATTACTCAATAACACGCGTTTGATATAGAACACTTTTTATTTTTCGGTTATAATCAGTAAATGTGGTCACTAAAATAATGACAAGTGTTATTTTCAATTGTATATATGTATAACTCTGCGATACACGTGATCTAATTTGTGTGTTCCACTGGATTTTGTGTGTCAATTGCATATCATCAAGCATCGGTTGTCTGCTGGTATTTGTTTTTATGCAGTTCGAGTCATGGCGCTGTTACGTTTATAAGCTATATTTGAGTTTGCTCACTGTACCATAGACTCTATAAATTATTTGCTGCTTGCTAGAGCGAAGGGATGAGTTTAACTTGTATTAAAACTCGGGGTGGACAGGAATTGCTTGATTTGGATGGTATTTACCCTGCTAAGTCAAATCAGGCCTATATGACTCGTAGTGAAATGGCTCGGATATCGCAGAGCGAGGTGATAACGGTTGGTAGGGTTATTGGAAATGAACTAGGGAGCGGGAAAGGATACCTGACTGATGAAGCTTGGCTGTCCTCGACTGGTGTATACCTAGGCATGGCTGTCTTTATAGGTGCGGCTTGGCACGGCGTAAGTGAACAATCCGTCCTGTCGTCAGTGAGTGTAGTGGTGAGTGGTCCAATCCACTCTTGCCCCCCATCTTTATTTGGTATCGTCACCTTTCGGCTATTTCTATTTGCATCTTTTGGAAAGTGATGAAAACGTATATCCGCAGCCCTCTTATACATCGACTTACAGCCGTAAACTGAGCAATATACTTTGCTTGTACTCATTTTGCACTCTTATCAACGAGTAAAACTTATTACTTATGTATAATCACGAAGAATTTACCACGATCTGCTTACCAATACAAGAAACCATATACAAACAGTCACCACGTGACAAATGTACCCTACTTCGTAAGTTTCTCATTTTTACCGCTAGATGTCATATCAGATAGCTGGAGTTGCCAATAGCTAACTAGCATTGTTTATGTGGTGTAGAAAGATACTATGTTCGCGTTTGTGGAGAGGGCGGAGGAAGTTGATTGTTACACAGGAGTAAGGTAAATTGTTGTACAAATAACCAAACACAACAATGGCTAACGCATTGTTGAACCATAAAGTAGAAATAAATGTTCCATGAGCACTATGGATAGTCGGGTTAAATCAAGTACTGTATCATTCAATAATATTGAAGTGCTATTTGTGTACAGTCGATGTCATGTTTATTTGATTTATTTTTCTTATTTGGTTATTATTATTATTAAATGATGTGCATGAAATATGAACGTTCGTCGAACTACAAGAATGCTTTCCCATAAATGGAAGTTAAATAGTGAAAGTGTAGGATAAGGTGTATTGAGACACCAAATATAGACTCATGAACTCACAAGAAGAGATATGTTGCAGCATGCCTGAGGAGATCAGATTGCGATCTCAGCTGCGGAGCACAGATGATGCAAATTAGGAGTCAGTGTCCCTTTGTAATTATCATCTGTGCTCTCCAAATTTTACTTTACTTGTATTTGGGAGTAATTTTAAATGTAATTGATGTTTTTCTTGTTGTTTTATATTGCCATGATTTGAATTAAATACAGTTATTTTAGGAATCTGTTTAATTTTCTTGTAGAGTAGTACCTGGTAGTATTCAGATCCTGAGCATGTGTTCGCAATGTGGGGAGACGCACCACACCTCGAAAGGGCAGAGCAAGTCGGGATGTGAATACATGTTCTCCACATGATGTCAGATGGGTACAATACTGTATATTCAATCTTTCCAATTCTCACTTTTTTATTTACTCTCTATTTAGACACTACCATCTTAACCCATTCAAAATACACTGCATAATTAATCTTGACTAATCATCCTCATCATCATCCTCATCATCATCATCATCATCATCCTCATCATCATCATCATCAGTGTACATTTTATCATTATTTCCTTACCTTACTGTTATTTTAAACTTACTTCTAAGTATATTACTTATTCACCCTAGCAATAAATTAGCAATACAGTCGAACTTGGATAACTCGAATTCGTGGATAGCTCGAAGTTTTTCCCCGGTCCCTTGAATTTCCTATACTGACAATGCAAATATCGTGGATAACTCTTAAGTGTTTTTGGATAACTCGAAGTTTTTTTCGGTCTCTTGAGCATCGAGTTATCCAAGTTCGACTGTACTACAATTTATTCTGTACACCAAGCTAATCTGTTTCTATATTGTATCAACATTGTATTATTGTTAGATTTAAGTAGCATGTGTATTGTTCATTATGTATCAGTTGTATAATCTGGTTAGATGGAAGAGAGGACACAATGACCATAATCTTGCCACACAATATCTATCTATCTATATCGATTTGCATCACTCCATCCAAGTTAATGGAGACACCTTGACGAAGGCGTAAGTTTCAGGTATCAAGGACTGATGGTGGGATAGCTGATAAATTGAGAAGTAGGATAAAGTCAGCGTCGATGAGATGGAGTTAAGTCAAAGGCGTACTCTGCGACATAAGGATGCCACTACATCTGAAGTCGAAAATATACCGCACAGTAGTACGTCGTGTTGCTTTATACGGTGTTGAATGTCGACCGGCCGATAAAGCTACGGAGCGCCTATCACACCAGATGGAAATGCGTATGCTCCGTTCGTCCATGGGCATCACACTCCTGCATCATGTCAAAAATGACACTGTTCGCCAGCAAATAGGCATCGCACCCATCACTGAGAAGGCACGGGAAAAGGGTCTCTAATGGTATGGTCACTCTCATGATGATACCCATACACCGCACAGTACGCTATACCAACTCCTTCGTTGTTGCTACTGCACGACTGCGGAACAATCTGCCTCGCTCTGTCAGAGGAGCAACCCCGTCCAGCTTCAAGCAGCGTTGCCACCAGTACATAATCACTAAGTAAAGGAAAGTTTAACTCAAAGTTTAACCTGAAACAGTTGCCAATATCACCCACTCGTTTGAAATTAATGGGTAACGTCCACGTGGACGTCCAAAGCAGCTCTGGCATGACACAGTAAATGCTGACATGAAGACCCTCACCGTAAGACCACAAGGTGCCCAAGATCGTACAAAACGGCGAGGCGAGATCAAAATAGCGGACCCTGCTCCCGAAGAAGAAGAAGATATCGATTTGCATCAGGTCTTTTTCACATTCTTAGAAGCATCTCCACGTAGTTGCCTTTGATTTTGTGAACCCCGGATTTCAAAATCAGGATCTCCCTATTCATGCTGATATACCTGCTGCTTGTCTACCCAGACTTCGCTCAAGGCAGCTCCCTGTGAAGACAGCTACGAAACTTATCAATGAGAACTTTGACATAGTCCAGCAGTGGTCTCATGATTGGAAGATGTTTGCTCCACAGGAGTGCCGAGACATGCCATCTGTCATATCTAAAGTACCTGGCTTTGATCTTCCTCGTCGGATATGGTCGAAATTAAACCGGATCAGGACCAATTGTGTTGTTTGTGCGGACTCTTTTTTCAAGTGGAACAGGTTACAGTGTGACTGTGGAGCCGATAGACAAACGGTGAAGCACATCATTCAGGACTGTCCTCTAAGTGCCTATGGTGGTAACATATTGGATTTTCTCGCCGTGACTCGCGCATCTGTGGACTACATTTTGAATTTAGATATTAATTTATGAGCCTATCTGTTCTCTTTTTCTTTTTCTCAATATTTCATGAAGATGTATTATGATGTAAGTGTGTAGGCTACAATACCATATGATGAATAAATAAATAAATTCCTTATTCAGTCATTACTCAATATGGAAGATACGAAACGGCTAATCGACGATCTTATTGGTTCCGTCCCTCCCTGGAGCTCAGACCATCCATTGTCTAAAATCTCTCATAGTATCATTCGTTCTTGGTTAAATAATTTATCGACTGGTCTTTGTCAAATTCTCCGAAGCATTGAGCCCTTCTGGTTTAAGAACAAAGCCTCGCACCTAAACTTACCTCGTAGTGACCAGCATTCTTGGCTGTCCGCCCGGAGTCCCGGGTACGATTCTGGGGCACACTGAGCCAAGCGAGGATAAACTGATAAGAGGCAGCGTGTGTCATTCTCTCATGTCTAAGCCTACTGTAACGTTGACCATGCATTGGCAACGAAGCAATTCCGATGCTGCAAAACAACTAACATTATTAGCTTCGGTCGCAAAAGTTTAAGACAAAAGCTAGTTATCTTACTAACACCTGTCCTGCATTTGAAGTATGTGAAGAAGATATTTAGCTGACGAACGAAATATGTCATCATATATATTATTTCAGTAGTATAGATCCCTCATTCGGCGCTTACAAGAGACCGATCGTGACAAATGAGCATTCAAATGAAAGAGAATAGACATTAGCAGTGACGAATTGCACTCTAATTTGATAAATATCTATAATTTTTTTTAAACAATGACTTAAAAAATGTACGAAATGTGCGATTTGCAGATACTGTTGCTGTAGGAAAATACGCTCCATAATTGCTGTCCACTTCACATTTTGACCCCTATGACGCCTGCTTCATGTTATTTTAACCTTCTGAGGTCTTTCCTGTATCATTTTGCATAGATTTTTGAAACAGTAAATCAAAGGAATGAGTACTCAAATCGTATAATTTCATGAATATCGAATAACCGGTGAGTGTTATGATGATCCAATTTTCACTGATTGCCTACTTAAGTTAGAGAACGAAGAACTTTGAATTCTAACTGAAATGTAAATAGTGTTCTATACTCATTTGGTTGCAATAAAAACATAACAACCTTTCTCCTTAAGTCTCTCATTATAAACCTATTGGGGAAAGTGTGGTTTATGAACATGCGAGATTTCTCGCACGGGTGTGCTAGTCATCCTAAATATTGTTTAGAAGTGAAGTGTACAATATGTGTATGTATCTAGAATGGGTTCCCCCAGACGATTTGAAGAACAGATTTACATCGGATCAATAATGTGGAGACACTGTCTTGTAATTGCATTAGTCGTGCTTACTTGCGCAATGGAGCCGCTAGCTAATGGAGTTCCATGTTATCACACTGTGATTACACGACGTGAACCACTACCTTCTTGTACTCGATCGATCTTGGGTCTGCCGCATGCAACGACACTCAAACAACATTCTCATTGATACAAGTGGCTTGACAGGTTAAATACGTCATCAGCTTCTGAGTTAAGCTCACGGAGCGCGGTGGTGTACTTCACAAGGTTTAAATGTCAGTGTTACCTACATATTCCACAATGACATTCATCATCATCATCATCATCATCTACAGTTTCCAGCCCCTGGCGGGGTCTGCTTGGAACATAAGCCTCTCCATCGTTTTCTATTCTCCCACCCACTTGCACTCCTCACTCTGTCCCACTCCTCTCCTCTCCTTCCTTCACACCCACAGTCCACCTATCTCTTGACCTTCCTCTTGGTCTCTCGTCCTCCGTTTCCATCCCATGCATCCTCCTTGGTATCGTGCCCCTAACCAACTCATTCTCAACTTCTCTGTGATCTCTTGTAAGGGATTCTCTCTCACTTCTTACACTATCCCTTCTTGTTATTCCTAATGCGCTTTTTGGAATTTAATTTCGCAAGCCGGGATCCTGCTCACCTGTCTCTTCTTCTAAGCATCCTGAGGGACTGCCTGAAAATTAGTAAAATTGCGTAAAATGGGTTCCGCATGTCTTAACCGACATGCAGAAATGGCTGCGATATGACGCTTCTCGTACGCACTTGCAGCGTTATGAGCGCGAAGGAGAGGACTTCTTACGGCGTATTATAACCATTGACGAGACGTGGGCCAAATCTTATGAGCCACAGTTGAAACGCCAATCGAATGAGTGGCGGCACCACGGATCACCACCAAAACAAACAGTTCGACCAACCCCCACCAATGTGAAGGTAATGTTGATTTTTGCCTATGATTGGGATGGTGTTATCATAAAACATACCGTTCCCCCAGGGCAAACCGTTAATGCGGCGTACTATCGTTCGTTTCTCCAAGACCATCTCCTAGCAGCTCTGAGAAGGAAACGGCGACACCACATGGTTACACCGCCCATCGTTCTGCATGACAATGCTAGGGCACACACAGCAGGAGTTGTGTCTGCATTGTTGAATCGCTGGAACTCGGAGGTGCTATATCAGCCCCCCTACTCTCCCGACTTAAGTCCCTGCGACTTTGATCTCATCTCGAAGATGAAGGAGCCACTGCGCGGGTACCGCTACCCTACAATTGGAGATGTTGTGCAGGCTGCCGAGCGCTCTTTTCGCACCATCGAGAGATTGGGCAGTGCCAACGGAATCCAACGGCTTCCGCGTCGGTGGGAACACGTTGTACGCAGTGCTGGAGACTACATCGAGGGCCTATGAAACTTGGAACCATGTAAGTGTGTTATTTATCAATTTATAACATAGTTGCCAAAACTAAAGAAAGCAACCTATGTATTTGCACGTCCCCTGGGCGCCTTCCATTTCTGGAGTTCGAGCCAGAGTCAAAAAGTTTACAGTATCTGTAGCTTCGATCATCTGGAAGATAACGAGCAGCTCGTCCAGTTCTGGCTCCGGACTAGGAATGAGATTAGCACCTCGTCTGTGGAGATTGAGTTAGTATCCGTGCCGCCCCCAGGGAGCGCCAGTGAACTCTTACCGACAAGCCTTCACTCGTCCCAACATGGTGAATCGGCAAGAAGCCATTCGAACAGTCGTTAACGATGTTGTAGCTCGATACGTATGGGAGATGGAGAGTCAGGAGTTAATTTAAGCCGGCGGTCACCAATAGTCTGTGGACCACGAGAGGCACTACAGAGACTTGGAAGGGTGCCAATGATCAGGATACTTCTATTATGATCCCCAACAGTTTTGCCGAGTACGTTGAGTCACACGCCACAATTATAATCGGGAGTTGTAACAAGTCCGCAGGTCGGACGTTCGGACCCTAAAACATAGTTTCGAGTTTTGTTTCTGACATGTGAGGCTCAAGACGGGCTTTGTCTCGTCCTTCTTCGACAACTTTGATATTTCGCATATTTTAGCAAGTATTCTGAGGGGGTTTCCTCCATAGCCCGCTTTAATGAGATACCAAGTTTTATCTTAATTCACGCAGCCATTCTTGACAAACAGACAGACAGACAGACAAACAACCAGACTTACAAACAGACTTACGAACAAAGACAAACAGAGAAACGGATAAACGTTTAGCGCACATTCGTTATAACACAGTGTGAAACGCGTAAATAACGCAAAATTCCGTGGAAATTCAGAAAAAGGAACAGTCAATCATTAATTTTATATCTAGAGAGAAGAGAAGAGAAGAGGTTGACACGTATTGTATCGGCAAAGTAGGTAAGGTTCCTATCAAAACATCTAGTATTAGTTTTAACATCCCATCAGCCAAAATAATATTTGGAATACATTATACAGTATTGTATTAGGTTAGTTGAGAAAATTACCTTGCTGCAATTAGTTTAGTTCATTAAAAGAAATATATTTGATAATCCACCACCTTCTGGTGGTACGCACGCTATTTCCTTTCGACGATCTGTCAGTTAGTTAAATATCCACCTTGAATTTATAAAACTCGCATTTTACAGGAGAAGCAGAAAACTATTATAATGGTTATTCCTTGGCTGTATACAATACTTACGTATTCTTTAATCAGATCCAATCTACGGTTCCTGTTTTAAATAAGAAGTTTGCAGCTTTGATGAAATATTCCTCCTTTCCTCCATGAACATAAATAGCCTACTTACATTTAAGGATCGTGACTACAAATTACATCTTCAAGGAATTACAATTTAAATCCACAAATTATTCTAGGATAAATATAAACTTGTCTTCACCACCAGAATCAACACAAACTAACAAGACTTCTTGCAGAAGCGAGATATTGCATTGCGCCAACAAAGAGTTGCGAGGTATTGATATTACAGTCAATTGTTCACGGACAAATTCAGTATTCTTCCATACGGAGCAGTGGGATTCCGCGCGTAATTCTATATAAGAAACTGAAATATCACAATAAATGAAGATACAATGACACCGTCGATATGTATACTGTATATCGCAGGGGGAATGTAATCTTTATGTTCTTTTATTCAAAACGTATGAGATTCATTCCATCAATTCAATGCTATAAACAACCAACTGATTGACGGTAGTAGTTCTATTCTTCTATTTTACGTAAATGTTTCTAGTTTGCAGAATATTTCGAATACCAGTTCAATTTCCATGGATGGAGAGTATTCTGGGTTTGTGATTGTCCTGGAATGAAGTGTAATGACCATTAAATTGGTAGCATTGCCCACGAACTCCATTATGGAGGAGAGCATTGTCCACAGATATCAATGATTAACAGCTGCAATATCGTCAGAAATGCACATTTATTAATCAGCTTCGCAATGATCTACGGCCCCATATTAACAATGGCGTTACACGAAAGTGATTTACATCATTATTTTGCTCTTGTGACCCCAAACTCCACAGCGGTTCAGGAGATTGGAGGCTCTGTAATCTGCACTGCCTGTTAGATAGATTTAGGTAATTTATAACACATACATCTGACTCACTTGCTGGATTAATTTTACCCTCACTACACCCATAAACACCTACTGCTAACGTATTTTCAAAAAGCAGTAGATGTTAATTTATCGCAACAATTTAACTAACAACTTGTATTCCAAATGAAAACAAACAAACAAACAAACAAACACTCTGAATATCGGGACATAAGGAGCATCATTCCCAATGTCTTCCTGACTGAGATGACTACAGTAACTCTGTTGCTATGTTTGCAGCATCAAATCTTCTTCCTAATGTATTTAATTTGTTTTATTTTCATCGAACAAAGATATCTAATGTTTTATAAAAGAATTAATCTTAAAATAAAAAATAAGAAGTGGATATTGTTGACAACTTTAATTATCTCGGCAGTTTTGTTTCTTCCCACAACACAATGAGCGACAAATCAACAACAGACTACAAGAAGCTTCAAAATGTTATCACTCTGTGCGTTCACTACTTTGGGATCCAAAGTAATCTTCTAAGATTACCGCATACAAAACCTACTTTGCACCAATTCTAACATACGGACATAAAGCAGCAACACTGACAGGACCAGTAAACAGCCGTCTACAGGATGATGAAATGAAGTTCCTCCGTTCCTGATTACAAAATATATGGAATGTTCATATACGAGAAGAGCTTGGATTGGAAAGAAGCCTTTTGGAATTAATGGAACTCTACGGACAACGGTGGTATGGCCATATGAAATGGATGGTTCCGGTAAGTACTCCTAGAAATTATTTTGAAAGGGTATTTCCTGGCAAAAGACCCCGAGGACGAACTTGACACTTATGGGTGAAACAGGTTTCAAAGGATGTAGAGAAGAGAGGTGTAAACTGGCGTACTATATCCGAAGAACAGCTGTGTATGGATGAAACAAATTGGAAGAGGATTTTGCACCCGGCTATCTGGAGCGATGACGTGATGATGATGATGATTAAGAGAATCCCTCTTTAGTCGGTCAACACAAGGGTACCGAATTATAAGGTGCGTTCAAAAAGTAAAGAGCCGGAGGGTACCTTTCCTGCACTCGTGTGGATGGCCTTGCCTTTTTTGGGTGGTGGTGAGCCTGGATGCTTCCACTGGAGGCTTTGTCGTTTGAATTCTGGTTCGAAGCGATGACACCATGACTCATCTCCAGCCACCACTCGTGCCAGGAACCCGTTCCCCTTCCCTCGCATAGCGCTGCAGATGACCAAGACAGTGGGCCATTCGACATGCTTCCTGGTGTGGTTGAAGACTGTGGGGCACCCATTGGGCACACACTTTGCGCAAGTGCAGTCGTTCCTTAGTGATGGTGTGCACACTTCCGACGCTCAATCCGACCACGACGGCTATGGCGTTCACTGTCACTCGGCGGTCCTAGGTAATGAGTGCATCAACCAGCTGGACGTTGTCATCGGTAATGCAGGGGGGGGGGGGGGGGGGGTGCTCCAGACCGGGCATCATCGGCTAACGACACCCGTCCTTCCCTGAAGTGCTTGTGCCACGCCTTGACCCTTGCAAGGGACATGCAGTGTTCGCCGTACACCGTTCCCCCTACTCCTTCCGCTGTCAGAAACCGAACAACACCTCTTTGCTATTCGTTTGACGCCTCCATGTCACTGTTTGCAATTAGACTGGCAGCGTTGGACGACTGATGCATGCTGCTGCTCGCTTTGTATCGTCACGTGACGTGCACGCGTGCCCTCTAGCGATGGGCTGTGACCTTTCACGCTCTGATCGGAACCACACCTCGTTACACACGCCACGATTAGCCGACGTCGTCACCGGTTTGCGCATTCAAGCCTCCGGTTCGTTACTTTTTGAACGCACCTTATAGATTGGGCGGGGAGTTACGATTATTTTCCTAGTGCCTGAAATAAATACATGAATTATTTATACAAATAACTAGCAGCCCGCCCCGGCTTCGCCCGGTATCATTAACGCTTTACCCAGAGTAAGCTTAAAAGGCGCACGGACGGCAGGTCCCAGACGCAATTCAGAAAAGCCGAGGTGAACAGCGAAACTCCAAACACATATACTCTTAAAACTCAGCATTTTTTCTAGGTTTATGCCGTGTCTTGTGTGAGGTTTCGCTTAGGAACACTAAGCTGGCTAATCAGCTCACCCCTGTGGGGATCTGGGCATGGACACCAAGAGCACGCTGATGAGGCAGCTTGGTGACCTAGGCAAAACCCCACACAAGACACGGCACAAACCTAGAAAAATTGCTGAGTTTTAATTAATTGGCCGTGAAAGTCAATACACCACATATAGTTTTCTCTGAAGACTTAACTCGACACAACTAGACAGTTTGATGCTGGCCGAAGCTGGGGTGATAGGCTTGCTCGCTAGGTCGTAAACGTGCTCCGAAGCTATTAATTTAAATTTCCACTGAATGGAGATTATTGGAAGAAATGAAAACGTAAAAACACTTATAGTGGGCGATGTTTTAAAGATAGAGATATTCTGTCACGGACTTTTTTGTAGAACCTTTCATGCTGAACAATTGTTACACTTACAGTATATAGATATTTATAACGGTTTACCCAGCGTAAGCTTAAAAGGTGCACGGTCGGCAGGTTTTTCTTCGACTCGATTCACTGAAATCGTTACTGCTCGGCTTCTTATGGTCATAAATGAATGTTTTTCTACAGAAACCTTCCTCGAGAAATCCTTTACAGAATGGTGTAAAGCGCATCAAAATCCATCGAGTGGTTTTTCAGATTACCAGTTGCATCCAAAAATCGGGGACTTCGTTTTATACTGTACTATCTATACTAATGTAATAAAGCTGAAGAGTTTGTATGTTTGTGTGTTTGTGGGAATAAACGCGCTAATCTCTGGAACTACCAGTCCGATTCAAAAAATTATTTTTTTATATAAGAGCCAGATTCAAGAAGAATAGTTTAGGCTATGTAGCATTAGCCTACACCTCTCTGGTAACTATAAATATTGATTTTTGTTCAGTAAGTCTCTAGAACAAGCATTCCCGAACTGTTCTATCCGCATGCGCTGGCGTTATGATTAGAGATACGTACACCGTTTCACCGATCTCAACCAAAATTTGTATACTAACCCTTTGGAACCCTGCGAGTAACACTGTCTAGGTCAAATTTATGACAGACCGGTTCATTCCTTGCATTTAGGCCCTTTGGTACAAATCTACACCTTTCCACCAATCTGAACCAAAATTTGTATACTTACCCTTTGGAACCCTGCGAGTAAACACTGTTACATGAAATTTCGGACAGACCACTCCATTCCCTGCATTTAGGCCCTTTGGCACAAATATACCCCGTTTCACCGATCTGAACCAAATTTTACATACTTACCTTTTGGAACCCGACGAGTAACACTATATGCTTGAAATTTCGGACCGACCACTCCATTCCCTGCATTTAGGCCCTTTATCACAAATATACACCGTTTCAGCGATCTCATCCAAAATTTGTTTACTTACCCTATGGAACCCTGCGAGTAACACTGTCTCCATAAAATTTTGGACATACCACTCCATTTCCTGTATTTAGGCCCTTTGGCACAATTATACACCGTTTCACCGATTTGAACCACATTTTGTATACTGTACAACCCCCCAGGGGTGTGCACCCACCTGGAGACCATCCCCCCATCATCTATCTAAATCACCCCTAACTGGCAACCCTTGTAAGTCCAGACCAACATCTATCAACACCGCAAGGACAGCTTGCCATTCTGGAAAGCTGGTCCAATCCTTGCATCACTACTACAAACAGCGACACACTATTAACTAGGGCATCTATGCCACCAGAATGTCGACGAAGCAACGCCGGAGAATATAAAAGGGAGTCTTAAGGAGGTCAGGCTCTTCTCCATTATCAGTATTACAGTGTGACGGCCGGAGGCTACGCTGGTATCATCAGGTGAGTGAGTCAGCAGGTGTTCAGAATCCTATACTTTGTAACCCGTACCCCCAATTTGTATAGACAAGTTTGTACACATTGTAACATCACTACATCCCTTAAGAGGGACTCATAACTCCATTATTACTGACCAATAAACACTTGGTCAGTACAACACACCTGTATTACTATTTTACACGCCTCTTCACGACCTAAAGTCCATCCTGAATCCTCCGTCACTATTAGACGTGACTTACAGTAGCCAGATACTTGCTAGTGCACGCATCATTGTATTCCCGTACCGGCCTGACTGCTAGGAGCGGCACGCGCCATATAGCTGACGCGTTCAAGTCGATTATCTAACCAGGCAGCTGGACGACCAGCGCGTTGACCCATACACCAAGTTCCATCCCCTAAAGTACACCTACATCTTTTATAGGAACGCCCCCTAGTTCCTAACACTAAACAACACTCTACACTGGTCAGCTTGCCCGACTACGGGAAGCTACCCCCTTTTTTAGGCACTTCCTTCTAAATCAACACAATAACTCTTCCGTTTTAGATCCTACCACCCCCAAATAAGGGATCTAAAACAGATGGTGGAGGCCGGGTACTACGCACAGTAAAATAGGACTCAAACAACGAGCCCTCGTAGTAGAAACGACCCCTTCCGTACCGCAAACAGCCAAGCAAAATTGTGAATTTTTTTCCCAGACAGAGAGGAGAACGTCACACATTTTTTTAAATATATATATAGGAGTTGTATTATTACACCAACCCCCATTCGCCCCATAGTGTAAACTCGGTGGAAATTAGATGTCCACATTTAGAACTACACTAAGAGACTTTGCGCACCATTTGTCGGCTAGTACGACCCCACTCCTGCCGAAACTAAAAATTAAGAACGGTGACTTGATAACTGACCAGACCGCAGTACAACTTCTCAGGGACCTTGAATTCAAAACATCACAGATCCGTGCTCAACACCCTACCGCCGCAGCACAAGTTATACACTTCACACGATCCCAGGCTAGTGAACACAGAGAAGAGTCACCAGTATCAAGCGCTAGTGAAGTAGATTGCCTGCCAACACTCCATCCCTATTGTTGCAGCAACTGCAAATCACAGAGCAGAAAACTAGTAATCTGCTCGAGCGCATTACAGAGCTACTAGAGACAGACACTATCAAATCAAGTAATCATACCACAGAAGCAGTTCTTGACATCCACACTATTCTGGAAACTGTGAAACAGGACTTAGACAGGACTGTACACATAGTTAAATCCACACAGTACGACAACACACCATCACTCAGTACAGACATATCAGGTGACGAGCCACCTGGTAACATAACACAGGTGTCGTACACGGGAAGCGAGGCTAATTCCCCTCTAAATAGCCCAAACACCTCGGCACACGATAGCGGTGCGAACGGCACAGACAGACCAGAATCACTACACAGCCAACGAGACACAGCCGAGAACGAAATGAACAGACACACTGAGTACCCCATGATCCACCCCACAAAGTTCACGGGGGAAGGCCAGGATCCCGAGGAATACCTCAAGGCCTTCAATAGAACGGCCCGGATCAATGGTTGGAGCGAGGAAATTAGGAAACGGCTCCTTCCTGCTTACCTCACAAAGGCGGCCATGACATGGTATGAGCTCCATGAGGACACACTAGAAGCTGCCACATGGGAGGAAACCGCTTTAATGTTGAAGAGCGAATTCCAGCTCATACCAGACGATGAAGATCTCTACGACCAAATCAGACAGAGGTCACAGGGACCCAAAGAAAGCGCCCAGGCATACATCAATGTAAAATTGATAATGTGCGACAAGTACAATGCAGCCATGACAAATAAACAGAAAGTCAAGCTGTTAATGCAGGGCCTCAGACCAGCCATAGTGGAAAAGCTGTGCATAATGAACAACCCCACGGTCCAACATATGTTAAACAACATAAAGACCATAGAGGAGGGAAGAAAGATCACGGAAAAGGCTACGGAAAAAGCCGTGGATCTGCACTTCCAAACACAAAAAGACGACACCAATAATAAAATGGACGAATTGGTGGACAGAATGGAGAAACTGACCATAGCTGCCATCCAAGCAGGCGGGAGACCGCTAAGGGATGAGCACGCAGACGCACAAGGGCGTTATTATCCTGAGGGGGACAGGGGGTACACAGAGAGGAGACGCTACGGGAGGGAGGAAAATCACTACCCTCCACAGCGGCCAACAACACCTCCCCCACAGGATAGGCCACACTACCCTCCTCGGTATTCACCAGTATCATACACGGACACAGAGCCGACATACCCCTCACGGCGTTCACCATCCCCGTACACACAGGAGTACTACCCTGAGGAGTACGACCACGACATCCCCCGACGAAACAGCCCGCCACCAAATAGACAGTCCTACGCTGCCCCACAATACAGGGCAGACAGGGAGTACCGGGAAAACTCGCCCCCACGCAGGCAGGGCTATGCAGCCCCGCAGTACAGGGGAAATAGGGAATATCGGGAGAACCCGCCCCCGCGCAGGCAAAGCTATACATCCCCACAGTACAGGGGAAATGGGGACAGGCGAGGAAACCCAACCCCGACCAGACAGGGGTATGCAGCTGCCCAGTACAGGGAACACGGGAATCGACGGGAAAACCCGCCCCCGCAGCAGCAGATATACACCCCACCCTGGCGGAAACAGGAGAACAGACCCCCGGGCAATAACAGACAGGGAAGAAAACCCACAAGGGGACGGGACAAGGTAGATAAATACACTAAGGGCCCGGAACACTACCCCCTCCCCGACGAACACCCGAGGGAGTTCAGGGATGAGACACCCCGCCGGACAGACAGGGGGGCAATACTCCCTACACCTAGACACACACCGCAGGCGGGGAGCTGGCGCAGCCACCCCGAGGGGGGGGGGGGGGGCGCACATACAGTACAGGTAGGCGCACTCCTACGTTCCAAAAAAACGCCTAGACGGGGAGGTTCGGCCAGCTGATGAAGCGGCTGAGGTTCCTCCCCCAACACAACACAAGAAAGGCCCTTCCCCCAAGCAAACTCGCAAGAGTAAGGGGAAGAAGCAGCCAGGCAAAGATAAGGCTGACGATCCGCCCCCGGACCGTTTCCAAACACACCCCGTGCAAGGAGACGGCAACTGTCTGTTTAGGGCCATGAGCTTTCTAATCCGGAATACCGAGGATTATCATGGAGACTACAGACAGAAAACGGTCAAACATATCCTGGCCAACTGGAAAGAGTACCGAGACTTTGTGTCGGACGAGCGGGAAAACCCATTCCAGACCGGGGCGGATTACAGAAAATACATGGGTAAGGACGGCACTTATGCCAGTGCCGTAGAGGTGACCGCTCTCGGCAAGGTGCTGCAAGCCAACATCCATGTATACACTGATGTGCACTCGCCTCCGCTATTTTCCACTGAGGGATTCGATAGGGACCTGCATGTACTTTTTACAGGAAACCCTAAGGCGGGACATTATACGCCCCTCATAATTACACACAAACAGCCTGAGAACACACCCACACCCTGCAAACAGAAAACCCTACCCCCTACACCACAATGCAGGATGGGAAGTGAACACACACAGGCGCAGGACGCGAGCTCGCTCGGCACTGGGAAGCCAGCAACAGGAGTCGAACTCGCGACCGCCTGGAACAAAAAACGGGGTAACAAGGGCAAGCTCAGGGTCACATTCGCAGACACACCTTCCCAAGAGGAAGGAAACAACAGTACGCCTACACAAAAGCTGGGAACGGTCAATGCATTAAACGTTCGCCAGCAGACTTCTATTTCCACAGCGCGAGCGATTAAGAGAGCTGGCAATGTACTTGCTGAGCGCACTTTGCTGACCGAGCCAAAATACTCGGGACAGGAAGTCAGCCGAGAGGCGAAGCGTGCCAGGTACGATAAGCAGCCCACTCCATACCTTCCCAGTACACATGTCACTCCGGTAACAACAACAACAACAACTACATACATCCTACACAATACATCGGTGCAGGGCAATGGATTTCAGGTATCGGCCCTCACGATACACGCCACCATAAATGGCCACAGAGTGCAGGCCCTAATTGACACCGGGGCAGCCGTAAGTTGTGTTAATAGGAGACACGTTACCGAAGCCCAAATACACGGTGTCACGGGTGACATCCGGCTGGTAGCGGCCAATGCTCAGACGCTAGAAAACGCGGGGGTGGCAAACATACATCTTAGGATAGACCATTTTGCCACAACACACCCCATGTTCGTTATAGAACATCTTTCTGCGTCAGCCATAATTGGCATGGATTTTCTCGCTAGATATGAGGCTAGCATAAATTTCGCTAGCGGTCAGATGCTTTTAAAGCACGACCAGAGGCTCACCACACATCCCATGATATACACCAGGAACACAAATGGGATTCGAGTGGAGCGAGAAAATCACGAGCACCAGGCCTCTGTACTGCATACTATCAGCCAACACACAGACACACACACAGATAAGGCGGCCAACCAGAACCACAGGCAGGACCAGACTCCGGAGCAAGATGAAAGGCTCACGGAGCTCCTGGAGGCCAACAGGGATATTTTTGCCCATTCAATGAAGGATCTCGCTGTGACAGACCTCATTGAACACCATGTCACACTCACTAGTGACCGGCCAGTACACCAGCCTCCCTTCAGGGTGAGCCAGAAGGAGAGACACGCCATCGACGCTCAGATCTCAGAGATGCTCGAGGCAGGGGTCATCGTTCCCGTTATTTCAAACTATAGTTCGCCAGTTCTGCTGACCAAAAAACGGGACGGATCTCACCGATTTTGTACTGACTACAGGAGGCTCAATAAGTTAGTCGAAAATGATAGTTATCCACTACCAAAGGCGGACACCTATTTGGACGCCCTTGGTGGAGCTAGCTGGTTCAGTTCGATGGATTGCTAGAGTGGATTCTATTCAATCCCCGTCTATGAACCAGATAGGCACAAGATGGCGTTCGTTACAGAGAACGGGCTATATACCTACACAAGGTTACCCATGGGCCTCCGTAACGCCAGTCAAACCTTCCAAAAGCTGGTGGATAAGACATTTTCAGGGCTTAAGTGGCGTTCCGTATTAGTGTACGTGGACGATTTAACAGTTTTCTCCCATAACCCTCCCCCCTGAACACGAGCTGATCTCACGCACACACATCAACACGACATCACCACACGACGACGACGACGAGGAAGACATCTACAGAAGATACGAGGGGACTTCAAAAACAACCACATCGACTACATCTATAACATCAATATCCCAACCCCAAGTTCCGTTCCCGTTCGCGGGGACGCGAACTAAATAGGGGAAGAGGCTTGTACAACCCCCCAGGGGTGTGCACCCCCTGGAGACCATCCCCCCATCATCTATCTAAATCACCCCTAACTGGCAACCCTTGTAAGTCCAGACCAACATCTATCAACACCGCAAGGACAGCTTGCCATTCTGGAAAGCTGGTCCAATCCTTGCATCACTACTACAAACAGCGACACACTATTAACTAGGGCATCTATGCCACCAGAATGTCGACGAAGCAACGCCGGAGAATATAAAAGGGAGTCTTAAGGAGGTCAGGCTCTTCTCCATTATCAGTATTACAGTGTGACGGCCGGAGGCTACGCTGGTATCATCAGGTGAGTGAGTCAGCAGGTGTTCAGAATCCTATACTTTATAACCCGTACCCCCAATTTGTATAGACAAGTTTGTACACATTGTAACATCACTACATCCCTTAAGAGGGACTCATAACTCCATTATTACTGACCAATAAACACTTGGTCAGTACAACACACCTGTATTACTATTTTACACGCCTCTTCACGACCTAAAGTCCATCCTGAATCCTCCGTCACTATTAGACGTGACTTACAGTAGCCAGATACTTGCTAGTGCACGCATCATTGTATTCCCGTACCGGCCTGACTGCTAGGAGCGGCACGCGCCATATAGCTGACGCGTGCAAGTCGATTATCTAACCAGGCAGCTGAACGACCAGCGCGTTGACCCATACACCAAGTTCCATCCCCTAAAGTACACCTACATCTTTTATAGGAACGCCCCCTAGTTCCTAACACTAAACAACACTCTACACTGGTCAGCTTGCCCGACTACGGGAAGCTACCCCCTTTTTTAGGCACTTCCTTCTAAATCAACACAATAACTCTTCCGTTTTAGATCCTACCACCCCCAAATAAGGGATCTAAAACAGATGGTGGAGGCCGGATACTACGCACAGTAAAATAGGACTCAAACAACGAGCCCTCGTAGTAGAAACGACCCCTTCCGTACCGCAAACAGCCAAGCAAAATTGTGAATTTTTTTCCCAGACAGAGAGGAGAACGTCACACATTTTTTTAAATATATATATAGGAGTTGTATTATTACACCAACCCCCATTCGCCCCATAGTGTAAACTCGGTGGAAATTAGATGTCCACATTTAGAACTACACTAAGAGACTTTGCGCACCATTTGTCGGCTAGTACGACCCCACTCCTGCCGAAACTAAAAATTAAGAACGGTGACTTGATAACTGACCAGACCGCAGTACAACTTCTCAGGGACCTTGAATTCAAAACATCACAGATCCGTGCTCAACACCCTACCGCCGCAGCACAAGTTATACACTTCACACGATCCCAGGCTAGTGAACACAGAGAAGAGTCACCAGTATCAAGCGCTAGTGAAGTAGATTGCCTGCCAACACTCCATCCCTATTGTTGCAGCAACTGCAAATCACAGAGCAGAAAACTAGTAATCTTCTCGAGCGCATTACAGAGCTACTAGAGACAGACACTATCAAATCAAGTAATCATACCACAGAAGCAGTTCTTGACATCCACACTATTCTGGAAACTGTGAAACAGGACTTAGACAGGACTGTACACATAGTTAAATCCACACAGTACGACAACACACCATCACTCAGTACAGACATATCAGGTGACGAGCCACCTGGTAACATAACACAGGTGTCGTACACGGGAAGCGAGGCTAATTCCCCTCTAAATAGCCCAAACACCTCGGCACACGATAGCGGTGCGAACGGCACAGACAGACCAGAATCACTACACAGCCAACGAGACACAGCCGAGAACGAAATGAACAGACACACTGAGTACCCCATGATCCACCCCACAAAGTTCACGGGGGAAGGCCAGGATCCCGAGGAATACCTCAAGGCCTTCAATAGAACGGCCCGGATCAATGGTTGGAGCGAGGAAATTAGGAAACGGCTCCTTCCTGCTTACCTCACAAAGGCGGCCATGACATGGTATGAGCTCCATGAGGACACACTAGAAGCTGCCACATGGGAGGAAACCGCTTTAATGTTGAAGAGCGAATTCCAGCTCATACCAGACGATGAAGATCTCTACGACCAAATCAGACAGAGGTCACAGGGACCCAAAGAAAGCGCCCAGGCATACATCAATGTAAAATTGATAATGTGCGACAAGTACAATGCAGCCATGACAAATAAACAGAAAGTCAAGCTGTTAATGCAGGGCCTCAGACCAGCCATAGTGGAAAAGCTGTGCATAATGAACAACCCCACGGTCCAACATATGTTAAACAACATAAAGACCATAGAGGAGGGAAGAAAGATCACGGAAAAGGCTACGGAAAAAGCCGTGGATCTGCACTTCCAAACACAAAAAGACGACACCAATAATAAAATGGACGAATTGGTGGACAGAATGGAGAAACTGACCATAGCTGCCATCCAAGCAGGCGGGAGACCGCTAAGGGATGAGCACGCAGACGCACAAGGGCGTTATTATCCTGAGGGGGACAGGGGGTACACAGAGAGGAGACGCTACGGGAGGGAGGAAAATCACTACCCTCCACAGCGGCCAACAACACCTCCCCCACAGGATAGGCCACACTACCCTCCTCGGTATTCACCAGTATCATACACGGACACAGAGCCGACATACCCCTCACGGCGTTCACCATCCCCGTACACACAGGAGTACTACCCTGAGGAGTACGACCACGACATCCCCCGACGAAACAGCCCGCCACCAAATAGACAGTCCTACGCTGCCCCACAATACAGGGCAGACAGGGAGTACCGGGAAAACTCGCCCCCACGCAGGCAGGGCTATGCAGCCCCGCAGTACAGGGGAAATAGGGAATATCGGGAGAACCCGCCCCCGCGCAGGCAAAGCTATACATCCCCACAGTACAGGGGAAATGGGGACAGGCGAGGAAACCCAACCCCGACCAGACAGGGGTATGCAGCTGCCCAGTACAGGGAACACGGGAATCGACGGGAAAACCCGCCCCCGCAGCAGCAGATATACACCCCACCCTGGCGGAAACAGGAGAACAGACCCCCGGGCAATAACAGACAGGGAAGAAAACCCACAAGGGGACGGGACAAGGTAGATAAATACACTAAGGGCCCGGAACACTACCCCCTCCCCGACGAACACCCGAGGGAGTTCAGGGATGAGACACCCCGCCGGACAGACAGGGGGGCAATACTCCCTACACCTAGACACACACCGCAGGCGGGGAGCTGGCGCAGCCACCCCGAGGGGGGGGGGGGGGCGCACATACAGTACAGGTAGGCGCACTCCTACGTTCCAAAAAAACGCCTAGACGGGGAGGTTCGGCCAGCTGATGAAGCGGCTGAGGTTCCTCCCCCAACACAACACAAGAAAGGCCCTTCCCCCAAGCAAACTCGCAAGAGTAAGGGGAAGAAGCAGCCAGGCAAAGATAAGGCTGACGATCCGCCCCCGGACCGTTTCCAAACACACCCCGTGCAAGGAGACGGCAACTGTCTGTTTAGGGCCATGAGCTTTCTAATCCGGAATACCGAGGATTATCATGGAGACTACAGACAGAAAACGGTCAAACATATCCTGGCCAACTGGAAAGAGTACCGAGACTTTGTGTCGGACGAGCGGGAAAACCCATTCCAGACCGGGGCGGATTACAGAAAATACATGGGTAAGGACGGCACTTATGCCAGTGCCGTAGAGGTGACCGCTCTCGGCAAGGTGCTGCAAGCCAACATCCATGTATACACTGATGTGCACTCGCCTCCGCTATTTTCCACTGAGGGATTCGATAGGGACCTGCATGTACTTTTTACAGGAAACCCTAAGGCGGGACATTATACGCCCCTCATAATTACACACAAACAGCCTGAGAACACACCCACACCCTGCAAACAGAAAACCCTACCCCCTACACCACAATGCAGGATGGGAAGTGAACACACACAGGCGCAGGACGCGAGCTCGCTCGGCACTGGGAAGCCAGCAACAGGAGTCGAACTCGCGACCGCCTGGAACAAAAAACGGGGGTAACAAGGGCAAGCTCAGGGTCACATTCGCAGACACACCTTCCCAAGAGGAAGGAAACAACAGTACGCCTACACAAAAGCTGGGAACGGTCAATGCATTAAACGTTCGCCAGCAGACTTCTATTTCCACAGCGCGAGCGATTAAGAGAGCTGGCAATGTACTTGCTGAGCGCACTTTGCTGACCGAGCCAAAATACTCGGGACAGGAAGTCAGCCGAGAGGCGAAGCGTGCCAGGTACGATAAGCAGCCCACTCCATACCTTCCCAGTACACATGTCACTCCGGTAACAACAACAACAACAACTACATACATCCTACACAATACATCGGTGCAGGGCAATGGATTTCAGGTATCGGCCCTCACGATACACGCCACCATAAATGGCCACAGAGTGCAGGCCCTAATTGACACCGGGGCAGCCGTAAGTTGTGTTAATAGGAGACACGTTACCGAAGCCCAAATACACGGTGTCACGGGTGACATCCGGCTGGTAGCGGCCAATGCTCAGACGCTAGAAAACGCGGGGGTGGCAAACATACATCTTAGGATAGACCATTTTGCCACAACACACCCCATGTTCGTTATAGAACATCTTTCTGCGTCAGCCATAATTGGCATGGATTTTCTCGCTAGATATGAGGCTAGCATAAATTTCGCTAGCGGTCAGATGCTTTTAAAGCACGACCAGAGGCTCACCACACATCCCATGATATACACCAGGAACACAAATGGGATTCGAGTGGAGCGAGAAAATCACGAGCACCAGGCCTCTGTACTGCATACTATCAGCCAACACACAGACACACACACAGATAAGGCGGCCAACCAGAACCACAGGCAGGACCAGACTCCGGAGCAAGATGAAAGGCTCACGGAGCTCCTGGAGGCCAACAGGGATATTTTTGCCCATTCAATGAAGGATCTCGCTGTGACAGACCTCATTGAACACCATGTCACACTCACTAGTGACCGGCCAGTACACCAGCCTCCCTTCAGGGTGAGCCAGAAGGAGAGACACGCCATCGACGCTCAGATCTCAGAGATGCTCGAGGCAGGGGTCATCGTTCCCGTTATTTCAAACTATAGTTCGCCAGTTCTGCTGACCAAAAAACGGGACGGATCTCACCGATTTTGTACTGACTACAGGAGGCTCAATAAGTTAGTCGAAAATGATAGTTATCCACTACCAAAGGCGGACACCTATTTGGACGCCCTTGGTGGAGCTAGCTGGTTCAGTTCGATGGATTGCTATAGTGGATTCTATTCAATCCCCGTCTATGAACCAGATAGGCACAAGATGGCGTTCGTTACAGAGAACGGGCTATATACCTACACAAGGTTACCCATGGGCCTCCGTAACGCCAGTCAAACCTTCCAAAAGCTGGTGGATAAGACATTTTCAGGGCTTAAGTGGCGTTCCGTATTAGTGTACGTGGACGATTTAACAGTTTTCTCCCATAACCCTCCCCCCTGAACACGAGCTGATCTCACGCACACACATCAACACGACATCACCACACGACGACGACGACGAGGAAGACATCTACAGAAGATACGAGGGGACTTCAAAAACAACCACATCGACTACATCTATAACATCAACATCCCAACCCCAAGTTCCGTTCCCGTTCGCGGGGACGCGAACTAAATAGGGGAAGAGGCTTGTACAACCCCCCAGGGGTGTGCACCCCCTGGAGACCATCCCCCCATCATCTATCTAAATCACCCCTAACTGGCAACCCTTGTAAGTCCAGACCAACATCTATCAACACCGCAAGGACAGCTTGCCATTCTGGAAAGCTGGTCCAATCCTTGCATCACTACTACAAACAGCGACACACTATTAACTAGGGCATCTATGCCACCAGAATGTCGACGAAGCAACGCCGGAGAATATAAAAGGGAGTCTTAAGGAGGTCAGGCTCTTCTCCATTATCAGTATTACAGTGTGACGGCCGGAGGCTACGCTGGTATCATCAGGTGAGTGAGTCAGCAGGTGTTCAGAATCCTATACTTTATAACCCGTACCCCCAATTTGTATAGACAAGTTTGTACACATTGTAACATCACTACATCCCTTAAGAGGGACTCATAACTCCATTATTACTGACCAATAAACACTTGGTCAGTACAACACACCTGTATTACTATTTTACACGCCTCTTCACGACCTAAAGTCCATCCTGAATCCTCCGTCACTATTAGACGTGACTTACAGTAGCCAGATACTTGCTAGTGCACGCATCATTGTATTCCCGTACCGGCCTGACTGCTAGGAGCGGCACGCGCCATATAGCTGACGCGTGCAAGTCGATTATCTAACCAGGCAGCTGAACGACCAGCGCGTTGACCCATACACCAAGTTCCATCCCCTAAAGTACACCTACATCTTTTATAGGAACGCCCCCTAGTTCCTAACACTAAACAACACTCTACACTGGTCAGCTTGCCCGACTACGGGAAGCTACCCCCTTTTTTAGGCACTTCCTTCTAAATCAACACAATAACTCTTCCGTTTTAGATCCTACCACCCCCAAATAAGGGATCTAAAACAGATGGTGGAGGCCGGATACTACGCACAGTAAAATAGGACTCAAACAACGAGCCCTCGTAGTAGAAACGACCCCTTCCGTACCGCAAACAGCCAAGCAAAATTGTGAATTTTTTTCCCAGACAGAGAGGAGAACGTCACACATTTTTTTAAATATATATATAGGAGTTGTATTATTACACCAACCCCCATTCGCCCCATAGTGTAAACTCGGTGGAAATTAGATGTCCACATTTAGAACTACACTAAGAGACTTTGCGCACCATTTGTCGGCTAGTACGACCCCACTCCTGCCGAAACTAAAAATTAAGAACGGTGACTTGATAACTGACCAGACCGCAGTACAACTTCTCAGGGACCTTGAATTCAAAACATCACAGATCCGTGCTCAACACCCTACCGCCGCAGCACAAGTTATACACTTCACACGATCCCAGGCTAGTGAACACAGAGAAGAGTCACCAGTATCAAGCGCTAGTGAAGTAGATTGCCTGCCAACACTCCATCCCTATTGTTGCAGCAACTGCAAATCACAGAGCAGAAAACTAGTAATCTGCTCGAGCGCATTACAGAGCTACTAGAGACAGACACTATCAAATCAAGTAATCATACCACAGAAGCAGTTCTTGACATCCACACTATTCTGGAAACTGTGAAACAGGACTTAGACAGGACTGTACACATAGTTAAATCCACACAGTACGACAACACACCATCACTCAGTACAGACATATCAGGTGACGAGCCACCTGGTAACATAACACAGGTGTCGTACACGGGAAGCGAGGCTAATTCCCCTCTAAATAGCCCAAACACCTCGGCACACGATAGCGGTGCGAACGGCACAGACAGACCAGAATCACTACACAGCCAACGAGACACAGCCGAGAACGAAATGAACAGACACACTGAGTACCCCATGATCCACCCCACAAAGTTCACGGGGGAAGGCCAGGATCCCGAGGAATACCTCAAGGCCTTCAATAGAACGGCCCGGATCAATGGTTGGAGCGAGGAAATTAGGAAACGGCTCCTTCCTGCTTACCTCACAAAGGCGGCCATGACATGGTATGAGCTCCATGAGGACACACTAGAAGCTGCCACATGGGAGGAAACCGCTTTAATGTTGAAGAGCGAATTCCAGCTCATACCAGACGATGAAGATCTCTACGACCAAATCAGACAGAGGTCACAGGGACCCAAAGAAAGCGCCCAGGCATACATCAATGTAAAATTGATAATGTGCGACAAGTACAATGCAGCCATGACAAATAAACAGAAAGTCAAGCTGTTAATGCAGGGCCTCAGACCAGCCATAGTGGAAAAGCTGTGCATAATGAACAACCCCACGGTCCAACATATGTTAAACAACATAAAGACCATAGAGGAGGGAAGAAAGATCACGGAAAAGGCTACGGAAAAAGCCGTGGATCTGCACTTCCAAACACAAAAAGACGACACCAATAATAAAATGGACGAATTGGTGGACAGAATGGAGAAACTGACCATAGCTGCCATCCAAGCAGGCGGGAGACCGCTAAGGGATGAGCACGCAGACGCACAAGGGCGTTATTATCCTGAGGGGGACAGGGGGTACACAGAGAGGAGACGCTACGGGAGGGAGGAAAATCACTACCCTCCACAGCGGCCAACAACACCTCCCCCACAGGATAGGCCACACTACCCTCCTCGGTATTCACCAGTATCATACACGGACACAGAGCCGACATACCCCTCACGGCGTTCACCATCCCCGTACACACAGGAGTACTACCCTGAGGAGTACGACCACGACATCCCCCGACGAAACAGCCCGCCACCAAATAGACAGTCCTACGCTGCCCCACAATACAGGGCAGACAGGGAGTACCGGGAAAACTCGCCCCCACGCAGGCAGGGCTATGCAGCCCCGCAGTACAGGGGAAATAGGGAATATCGGGAGAACCCGCCCCCGCGCAGGCAAAGCTATACATCCCCACAGTACAGGGGAAATGGGGACAGGCGAGGAAACCCAACCCCGACCAGACAGGGGTATGCAGCTGCCCAGTACAGGGAACACGGGAATCGACGGGAAAACCCGCCCCCGCAGCAGCAGATATACACCCCACCCTGGCGGAAACAGGAGAACAGACCCCCGGGCAATAACAGACAGGGAAGAAAACCCACAAGGGGACGGGACAAGGTAGATAAATACACTAAGGGCCCGGAACACTACCCCCTCCCCGACGAACACCCGAGGGAGTTCAGGGATGAGACACCCCGCCGGACAGACAGGGGGGCAATACTCCCTACACCTAGACACACACCGCAGGCGGGGAGCTGGCGCAGCCACCCCGAGGGGGGGGGGGCGCACATACAGTACAGGTAGGCGCACTCCTACGTTCCAAAAAAACGCCTAGACGGGGAGGTTCGGCCAGCTGATGAAGCGGCTGAGGTTCCTCCCCCAACACAACACAAGAAAGGCCCTTCCCCCAAGCAAACTCGCAAGAGTAAGGGGAAGAAGCAGCCAGGCAAAGATAAGGCTGACGATCCGCCCCCGGACCGTTTCCAAACACACCCCGTGCAAGGAGACGGCAACTGTCTGTTTAGGGCCATGAGCTTTCTAATCCGGAATACCGAGGATTATCATGGAGACTACAGACAGAAAACGGTCAAACATATCCTGGCCAACTGGAAAGAGTACCGAGACTTTGTGTCGGACGAGCGGGAAAACCCATTCCAGACCGGGGCGGATTACAGAAAATACATGGGTAAGGACGGCACTTATGCCAGTGCCGTAGAGGTGACCGCTCTCGGCAAGGTGCTGCAAGCCAACATCCATGTATACACTGATGTGCACTCGCCTCCGCTATTTTCCACTGAGGGATTCGATAGGGACCTGCATGTACTTTTTACAGGAAACCCTAAGGCGGGACATTATACGCCCCTCATAATTACACACAAACAGCCTGAGAACACACCCACACCCTGCAAACAGAAAACCCTACCCCCTACACCACAATGCAGGATGGGAAGTGAACACACACAGGCGCAGGACGCGAGCTCGCTCGGCACTGGGAAGCCAGCAACAGGAGTCGAACTCGCGACCGCCTGGAACAAAAAACGGGGTAACAAGGGCAAGCTCAGGGTCACATTCGCAGACACACCTTCCCAAGAGGAAGGAAACAACAGTACGCCTACACAAAAGCTGGGAACGGTCAATGCATTAAACGTTCGCCAGCAGACTTCTATTTCCACAGCGCGAGCGATTAAGAGAGCTGGCAATGTACTTGCTGAGCGCACTTTGCTGACCGAGCCAAAATACTCGGGACAGGAAGTCAGCCGAGAGGCGAAGCGTGCCAGGTACGATAAGCAGCCCACTCCATACCTTCCCAGTACACATGTCACTCCGGTAACAACAACAACAACAACTACATACATCCTACACAATACATCGGTGCAGGGCAATGGATTTCAGGTATCGGCCCTCACGATACACGCCACCATAAATGGCCACAGAGTGCAGGCCCTAATTGACACCGGGGCAGCCGTAAGTTGTGTTAATAGGAGACACGTTACCGAAGCCCAAATACACGGTGTCACGGGTGACATCCGGCTGGTAGCGGCCAATGCTCAGACGCTAGAAAACGCGGGGGTGGCAAACATACATCTTAGGATAGACCATTTTGCCACAACACACCCCATGTTCGTTATAGAACATCTTTCTGCGTCAGCCATAATTGGCATGGATTTTCTCGCTAGATATGAGGCTAGCATAAATTTCGCTAGCGGTCAGATGCTTTTAAAGCACGACCAGAGGCTCACCACACATCCCATGATATACACCAGGAACACAGATGGGATTCGAGCGGAGCGAGAAAATCACGAGCACCAGGCCTCTGTACTGCATACTATCAGCCAACACACAGACACACACACAGATAAGGCGGCCAACCAGAACCACAGGCAGGACCAGACTCCGGAGCAAGATGAAAGGCTCACGGAGCTCCTGGAGGCCAACAGGGATATTTTTGCCCATTCAATGAAGGATCTCGCTGTGACAGACCTCATTGAACACCATGTCACACTCACTAGTGACCGGCCAGTACACCAGCCTCCCTTCAGGGTGAGCCAGAAGTAGAGACACGCCATCGACGCTCAGATCTCAGAGATGCTCGAGGCAGGGGTCATCGTTCCCGTTATTTCAAACTATAGTTCGCCAGTTCTGCTGACCAAAAAACGGGACGGATCTCACCGATTTTGTACTGACTACAGGAGGCTCAATAAGTTAGTCGAAAATGATAGTTATCCACTACCAAAGGCGGACACCTATTTGGACGCCCTTGGTGGAGCTAGCTGGTTCAGTTCGATGGATTGCTATAGTGGATTCTATTCAATCCCCGTCTATGAACCAGATAGGCACAAGATGGCGTTCGTTACAGAGAACGGGCTATATACCTACACAAGGTTACCCATGGGCCTCCGTAACGCCAGTCAAACCTTCCAAAAGCTGGTGGATAAGACATTTTCAGGGCTTAAGTGGCGTTCCGTATTAGTGTACGTGGACGATTTAACAGTTTTCTCCCATAACCCTCCCCCCTGAACACGAGCTGATCTCACGCACACACATCAACACGACATCACCACACGACGACGACGACGAGGAAGACATCTACAGAAGATACGAGGGGACTTCAAAAACAACCACATCGACTACATCTATAACATCAACATCCCAACCCCAAGTTCCGTTCCCGTTCGCGGGGACGCGAACTAAATAGGGGAAGAGGCTTGTACAACCCCCCAGGGGTGTGCACCCCCTGGAGACCATCCCCCCATCATCTATCTAAATCACCCCTAACTGGCAACCCTTGTAAGTCCAGACCAACATCTATCAACACCGCAAGGACAGCTTGCCATTCTGGAAAGCTGGTCCAATCCTTGCATCACTACTACAAACAGCGACACACTATTAACTAGGGCATCTATGCCACCAGAATGTCGACGAAGCAACGCCGGAGAATATAAAAGGGAGTCTTAAGGAGGTCAGGCTCTTCTCCATTATCAGTATTACAGTGTGACGGCCGGAGGCTACGCTGGTATCATCAGGTGAGTGAGTCAGCAGGTGTTCAGAATCCTATACTTTATAACCCGTACCCCCAATTTGTATAGACAAGTTTGTACACATTGTAACATCACTACATCCCTTAAGAGGGACTCATAACTCCATTATTACTGACCAATAAACACTTGGTCAGTACAACACACCTGTATTACTATTTTACACGCCTCTTCACGACCTAAAGTCCATCCTGAATCCTCCGTCACTATTAGACGTGACTTACAGTAGCCAGATACTTGCTAGTGCACGCATCATTGTATTCCCGTACCGGCCTGACTGCTAGGAGCGGCACGCGCCATATAGCTGACGCGTGCAAGTCGATTATCTAACCAGGCAGCTGAACGACCAGCGCGTTGACCCATACACCAAGTTCCATCCCCTAAAGTACACCTACATCTTTTATAGGAACGCCCCCTAGTTCCTAACACTAAACAACACTCTACACTGGTCAGCTTGCCCGACTACGGGAAGCTACCCCCTTTTTTAGGCACTTCCTTCTAAATCAACACAATAACTCTTCCGTTTTAGATCCCACCACCCCCAAATAAGGGATCTAAAACAATACTTACCCTTTGGAACCATGCAGGTGACACTGTCCACTTTAAATTAGGCCCTTTATCACAAATCTACACCGTTTCTCCTAATTGCACCAAATTTTACATACACTTTGAAACCCTGCTGGTAACACTGTCCACTTGATATTTTGGACAACGCTCTCCATTCCCTACATTTAGAATAACAGACAAAATGAACTTGAAAACCACGTACTAAGGCCCTAGAACCATTCATGTCCATAGTAGTGTAACTGTAAGAATATTTTAATAAGTCTATTGTTGGCTGGCAATTCAGGCAGCATCACGTCGCCCCTACCAGTGTTCTGATGCAGAATTTCGAAAATAGTTGCATCTTGCGCTGTTTATAAATTGCAGTCACGGGGATTAATTAGTTCAAAAAGATGTCTTAGGCCCCTTAAAACAGTTATCATCATGAAAATATTATGCCTCTGTATAATTGCAATGGTGTTTGTGCAATACATTGAGGTTATCAGCTGCAATAAGCACTGGCGCTTTAAAATGTATCTTCATTTATTCCGAACCTTATCATTGAGCGTTATGTGGCGATAAATGACACTATTGCTACCTCAGTAGCTCGGGACAACCGAAGTTTTCCAAAGTGTTCTGATTATTTTCCTACGGCGCTATGTGACAAAAGACGACACTATTGGTCTCTACATTTCTAACAGCCAATGAGATATAGGCCCACGGCAGTGTCTTTTAATTCACTTAATCCTCTTTCTAATCATTTTTTTAAAATTTGTTTTTAAATTACATGCGTCAGTGCTGTAGTTAGTAAATAGCTGTTTCTCTATTCATAATTATCATTATTATCATTACGAGAAAATTACCTGAATGTTACGTCCATTATACTGTACTATTTTTAACCACACTACAACAACCATCACAACAAGTTATATTTTTAAAATATGTTTTTCTGTTAGTTCAAGTATCATGTGCCAGTTCTGTAGTAGTATTCATTACCATACACAAACAAGTAAATCCTCCGGGCGAAACCGGGCACTACTGCTAGTGTAGAGATAAAAGACTTCTCACATAAATAGGGAGTTTTAAATGTTATTGGTTAACTAGTTTCGTTCGTCAAGTGATCATCATCAGATCTGCTCTCTCAGTGGATATGTACCCCACAGTGTGGTTCTAGAGTGAATGGGCAAAATCGTACCAAGCGGGTGAAAATGTGGGGGCATTTTTTGAAAAGGTATAACTTTCTTAATAACTATGTGAAATATCGATTCCATTCACAGTTCATACTATTCATCAGATAAAGGCCTACAATTTATGTTGGTAAAGTTTTTTGATAGCACCAACCATTGACCAATGGGGTGGGAAAAGTTTCTTTTTTAGAGAAACAAAAATCATATCTCTGTTAGTAGGCACAGTATCAAAACCGTTTAAAATTGTCAATACTCCTCGAATTATTACCTAAAACTTTAGGCGGCTTCGGTGCGTAATTGGTACCATGCTGAGCTTCCATGCCCAAGGTCATGGGTGCAAATCCGGCCGAAGTCTTTGGATTTTTAAGAGCGTTAAAAATCTCTCCGAATGCCTTCCTTTGGAGGGGAAGTAAAGCCGGCGGTCCCAGGTCATAGATTTATGGCATGATAAAGAACCTTTATTACACTTGTATGAAGCTAAATTATAGGTTAGATTTGACTAACGCTCTTAGGTTCGAACGTTCGTTGCTAGGAGCCGACTGTTGTGGCATCTAGTAACCAAGTACAGAACTAGTTGGTCGTTGGCGGTGGAGTTTGGTAGCAAAAGTAGGAACTACTTGAAAATTGAATGTCTGCAGTCCTTACTTGAATTAAAAACAGATAACACACACTAATACAGCCATCACAATTAACACCGGTTATCAGACAGATGCTACATACACCCAAAGTACACGAGGCAACATGGCCGCGTTGTCGTAGCCCCTAAATTAAGGAACCAACCAGCCAAAGATTTTTAATAGCACCAACCAAAAGTATTAAAAAACAAGATGTTCAGTAAAGAACATATAGCCTACTTTCTCCTAAATACATGGGTATTGTTATAACTCTTTGTCCGTTTCAAGGAGTATGATTGAATGTTGGTTGTAGTAGCTTGTTGAAATACAACGTGCTATAGGGATATTAAACATGAATATGAGGTGCCCTTTGCTAGTGCTACCTCTGTACCGAATTTCGTTCAATTCGGTTTCACCGTGTTTGAATTGATAGGGGGAATCGATTTGCACACATACTTGGCCACCATCTGCAAACTATTGGGCTGATGTTCTTGCAGTTTGGTCAGAATATGTTTCCCACATAAAGATATGGTGTTGCAAAATTTGGTAGAGACTAGATTATTAGGTTGGTCGTAATTACATTTTAGCTTTTAACATTTGGGTGGCCGCGATTACGTTTCCGTCAAGATAGCGGTGATATAAAACATGACACTGAGGTGCCCTTTGCTAGTGCTACCTCTGTACCAAATTTCGTTCATTCGGTTCCACCGTGTTCGAATTAATAGGGGGAATCAATTTTGACATAAAGATGGCCGCCATCCGCAAACTATTAGGCTAATGACCTATTAGATTGGTCAAAGGATGCTCCCTCCATAAAGGTATGTTGTTGCAAAGTTTGGTAGAGATCGGATGGTTATGTTAGTCGTAATTTGATTTAAGCTTTAAACATTTGTGTGGCCGCCATTACGTTTCTGTCAATATGGCGGCGATATTAATCATGACACTGAGATGCCCTTTGCTAGTGCTATCTCTGTACCAAACTTCGTTCCATTCGGTTTCACTGTGTTTGAATTAATAGGGGGGATCGATTCTGACACAAAGATGGCCGCCATCCGCAAACTATTAGGCGAATGACCTATTAGATTGGTCAAAGGATGCTCCCTCCATAAAGGTATGAAGTTGCAAAATTTGGTACAGATCGGATGATTAGGTTAATCGTAATTTGATTTAAGCTTTGAACATTCGTGTGGCCGCCATTACGTTTCCGTCAAGATGGCGGCGATATAAAACAACACACTGAGGTGCCCTTTGCTAGTGATACCTCTGTACCAAATTTCGTTCCATTCGGTTCCACCATGTTCGAATTAATAGGGGGAATCAATTTTGACATAAAGATGGCCGCCATCCGCAAACTATTAGGCGAATGACCTATTAGATTGGTCAAAGGATGATCCCTCCATAAAGGTATGTAGTTGCAAAATTTGGTAGAGATCGGATGATTAGGTTAATCGTAATTTGATTTAAGCTTTGAACATTCGTGTGGCCGCCATTACGTTTCAGTCAAGATGGCGGCGATATAACACATGACACTGAGGCACCCTTTGCTAGTGCTACCTCTGTACCAAATTTCGTTCCATTCGGTTCCACCGTGTTCGCATTAATAGGGGGAATCAATTTTGACATAAAGATGGCCACCATCCGCAAACTATTACGCTGATGACCTATTAGTTTGGTCAAAGGATGCTCCCCCCATAAAGGTATGTTGTTGCAAAATGTGGTAGAGATCGGATGATTAGGTTAGTCGTAATTTGATTTAAGCTTTGAACAATTGTGTTGCCGCCATTACGTTTCCGTCAAGATGGCGGCGATAAAAAACATGACACTGAGGTGCCTTTTGCTAGTGCTACCTCTGTACCAAATTTCGTTCCATTCGGTTTCACCGTGTTTGAATTAATAGGGGGAATTGATTTTCACACAAAGATGGCCGCCATCCGCAAACTATTAGGCTAATGCCCTATTCATTTGGTCAAAGGATGCTTCCTCTATAAAGGTATGTTGTTGAAAAAATTTGGTAGAGATCGGATGATTAGGTTAATCGTAATTTGATTTAAGCTTTGAACATTTGTGTGGCCGCCATTACGTTTCCGACAAGATGGCGGCGATATAAAACATGACACTGAGGTGCCTTTCGTTAGTACTACCTCTGTACCAAATTTCGTTCCATTCGGTTGCACCGTGTTCGAATTAATAGGGGTAATTGATTTTCACACAAAGATGGCCGCCATCCACAAACTATTACGCTGATGACCTATTAGATTGGTCAAAGGATGCTCCCCCCACGAAGGTATGTTGTTGCAAAATTTGGTGGAGAACGGATGATTAGATTAGTCGTAATTTGATTTAAGCTTTGAACATTTGTGTGGCCGCCATTACGTTTCCCTCAAGATGGCGGCGATATAAAACATGACACTGAGGTGCCTTTTGTAAGTACTACCTCTGTACCAAATTTCGTTCCATTCGGTTGCACCGTGTTCGAATTAATAGGGGGAATCGATTTTCACACAAAGATGGCCGCCATCCGCAAACTATTAGGCTGATGACCTATTCGTTTGGTCAAAGGATGCTCCCCCCGTAAAGGTATGTTGTTGCAAAATTTGGTAGAGATCGGATGATTAGGTTAGTCGTAATTTGATTTAAGCTTTGAACATTTGTGTGGCCGCCATTACGTTTCCGTCAAGATGGCGGCGATATAAAACATGACACTGAGGTGTCCTTTGCTAGTGCTACCTTTGTACCAAATTTCGTTCAATTCGCATTCACCGTGTTCGAATTGATAGGGGGGGACAGACATTCAGAGTACACACACTCACACACACACAGACACACACACACACACACACACACACACACAGACTCACACACACACATACACACACACAGACTCACACACACACATACACACACACAGACAGACACACTTTTTTCGCCCTGTGTTGATCTCATAAGTCTACTTTCATTTTTTGCAAAAATCGAAAGTAGGCTAAAAACTCTCTTAATAGGCTCAGTATCAAAACTGTTTGAAATTATACTCTTATAATAATTACCTAAAACGTTTGTCTGAAATCATTTTTATATGACCCACCATTACGCCAAGGGATGATTAGAATGATTTCGGAATTATAAGGAAATGCCAAATGTTTCAAAACAGATTTTCGATATTTGTAAAATGAGAGTGGAATTAGTCACTGCTGCGGATAATTCTCGTTTGTCACCATTGGTTACTTGAGTGCGAATACTGCAGGAATAAAGCTCAATTTGCTTTTAATGATGGATTGACGGTACGATAATTAATTAACTTTAAAATTCGGTTATCAATCCCGTTTCCAACCCAACCAAAATGAAATATAACATGTCCTCACTGAGATAAGGGGTTTCAAAGATCCCTCTGTGAGCAGTGCGTTTCATTTTCACACAGAATTATAAATTGCTCTCTCATTCCTTCCCGCTCCTGACGACGAGTTTCAAAACTGCTGCTATTCAAACTTGGGTTTCATTGAAATATTAATCCACGGTTTTGTTTTTGTGTTTGCTTTGCAGGTAAGCTGAGAGCAAAGCCATGTCGAGATCCACAAGGCGGTGAGTTTACTTCACCTCAATGAATGTTGCCATGGGTAATCAGTTATAATCTCGTATCAACCTTAAATGTTCTTTGTGCGGTGAAAATATGATGTCACAGTTTAGAACTTGACAATAATGTATTTCCTGCTTTTCACATCTTCTGAAACCATTGTAAAATCCATTGATATGGACGCGTTAGTTTGTAACCATTGTCAATAACCATTGGATTGGACAAAACGAAGGTTACAATAATTAGTACCTACCGTATGCGTGGGGTTGGCAATACTATACTTTTGCATAATTTACGGCGAACATTGCCGACATAGCTGGAATGTTTACTATATAAGTAGTGATATAATTTGGGAAGGCGGGTGGGTTAATATGCAGCGGAGGAAAAGTGTAGACTATATGTCACCTATGTGGGGAGCTTTACTGCCGGTACCATCTTGGAAACTGTGCTGAAAGATCGCAACCAATCACCTTATTTGCTAAAGACTCATAAAAATCAGCGTTTTCTTATTAATTCAGTAATTACATTTCTTTCTTTTCGTACACATTGTTTTCATTTTCCTATTTTGGAGGGAGGGGGGGGGGGGAAGTAATGCATTACGCACAAAGTGTCGGGCTCCTGAGTGGCAGACTACCGACTAAAACTCACCCTGTTACTTCAGAGCCATAGCCTGGAACAGTTTATCCATCGCCGTCTACAATTTTCAAGCCATGTCATAAGGTTTGGCAACACCGCCCATCTGGGAGGCCTAGCGCAAGCACATGGTAATTGCTAACACTGCGTAAACACATGGATTTTGACGCCAAATGATTCCTAAGATACAACAGAACATAACGTCCGCTGAATCTACACATAAATATAATACATAAAGGATACATATAATCATGCTATGTAGGGGGGTTGAGACAAAATTTACATTTTATTTTTTAAAATAAATCTTGGGATTTTTAGCCTATTTTCAATTTTGAAAAAATAGGCTTATGAGATCACCTTTTGTCCGTGTGTGTGTGCGTGTGTGTGTCCCCCCCCCCCCCTAATAAAATCTAAACGGCTGGAACGATTTCAATGAAACTCGGTAAGTTCATAGCGCTATTCCCAGTGACCTCGGCCGTGCCCTTCAAATTTTGTTACGTCTCACGAATCCAACATGGCGGCTGTGCGAAATATTTCACTAGCATTCAATATCTCCAAAACTATTACCGATATCGCCCTGAAATTGTGTACGGTGATAAAGGGCACTACTAGAAGTTCTCTTATGAGACTTTCAAAAACCTGGTGACTACAAAACCAACATGGCGGCCAAGCGAATTTGAGACTTTTAAATAGACTTTTCTCGCTACTTAACTATCCAAACGTAATGAAACTTGGTACATCAATTGTTTATATACATTGTAATGCACTAGAGTCTAATTTAGTTCAATTGTTTGCATAACCTCAAAATGGCGGCTGTGCGAAATATTTCACTGACATGCTATATCTCCGAAACTATTACAGATATCACCCTGCAATTTTGTACGGTGATAAAGGGTACTGATACAAGTTTACCTATGTATATTGCATAAACCAGTAAAGTACAAAACGAACATGGCGACCAAGCGAATTTGAAATATTTTAATTGACTTTTCTCGTGATTTTACTCTCTGAGCGCCGTGAAATGTGGTACAGTAAATGATTTTGCAGTTTGTAATGCACTGCCATCTAATTTAATTCAATTGTTTACATAACCTCAAGATGGCGGCTGTGCGAAATTTTTAAAATTAAGTTTTTATTTCTTGTGTCCTAATCGTGCGATCGAAGTGAAAGTTTGAATAATGAACCTAGGCAATAATTGTCCTTGAATGGTACATAACTCTATGGCCTATACATATAACAATCCTAAATGGCGAGCTTCCAAAATATTTAGACGGTTCTCAATATCTATGAATCTTTTACAGCAACCAAACTGAATTTTTTAATGTTCATAGTCTCTATATATGTTTACCTATAGGACTTTCAGTAACCTGGTGAGCACAAATCCAACATGGCGGCGACGCGAAGTATAAATATTTAAATGGACGTTTCTCGCGAATTAACTATCCGAGTGCCGTGAAACCTTGCACGTTAAATGCTTATACAAATGTTGATCCACTGGCATCTAATTTATTTCAATTGTTTGCATAATCACAAGATGGCTGCTGTGCGTAATTTTAAAATCTCGTTTTTACTTCTTGTGTTCTAATCATGCGATTGAAGTTTGTATACCACACGTACAGAATAATCTTAATGTAATAGTACAAAAATAAAAATCCAACCTGGCGACCATCTGAAATATTTAGACGGTTCTCAATATCTACGAATCTGTTACAGCAATTAAACTGAAATTTTGTGTGTTGATAGAGGCAATTAACATGAGTAGGATATATGAAAATAGGGTGTATAGTTCGTCACGGAACTACTTGTTTTTAATGATCAACTGTTGCTGTCAGTTTCCTAAACTTTCCTCTTGAGTGTGTTTTTTTTTTAAAGTGATAGCTATTCAACAAAAGCCAAAAATAATTCATAAATAGACACACTACATTTTGTCTCAAACCATCCTTAGTAAGGGAGGTTTGAGACACACATATGGGAGGCTTAAGACACATGTGAAAATTTACAGAATAGAAGTAAGTAGTAATATAAAATTGCATAAATCATTGGATCTGAAACTATGAACATAAAAAACATATTTCTTGTGCACAAAATGCATGTACATATTTTGCCAATAGAAACCTGAAATAGGCTACTGTATAAATCTACCGCACACAGTATGATGAAAAATCAACATTGAATATGAATTGCTTATGAGCACGCTGTGTTCCTCCAACAGCTACTGGCTTTTCCAGTTTCATAACTATATCCTCAGCTATAAAATAACTCAGGTCTTCAGTTTCATGATAGATAAATGTCTTACCACCTGCGCAACACTTCAGAAATTTAATTTTGTATTCATCGTCACTGCGGTTCACAACTACTACCGATCCAACATAATAAACAATGCTCTTCTTGCTTGCAAATTTAACAAACACAAAGTCCCCAATTTCAATGTTTTCAGGTGTGGGATCAAAGTGTTCGGTTGCCAATACCTCCTCCCTGAATGTAGTAGAATCTAGTGAGTCTTCTGATGCCATATTAAAGTCCTCATCAGAGCTGGATGATTCATTTTCTGTTGGACATTCAAGCCTAGATTTCTTCACCTTTTTACCATTAAGATTGAAATTCAGCTTCCTTTTCTTTGAATTACGAGCTTCAAACTCCTGGTGTAATTCATTTTTTACTGGAGTGCCTGTCAAAATTTTAGATTTTTTAGGTTTTCTTCCCACAGTTTTCTTTCTAGGACCTGCCTTCGGAAAAGGCCGTATCTCTTCTGGTGTCACAATTCTTTCATTGTCTACATTTCCTGAAGGCTGAGGACTAGATTCAGTTGCTGGTGTAGGCCAACACGTGCCTAACTCTTGCGTGGTAGGACTATCTGCAACATATTCTTCTCTGTAGGGGGCACCTTCCTGGCGATCAGTGACATATGAGCTTAAAAACTCATCGTCACGAAATATGTTCCTATTTAATGGATAAATTCCAGTATTTCGGAATCCGCTCACTACATTTTGAGGGGTGAATGCCAAGGGATATGCCTTCCCAAGTAATTCCCCTATTTCGTATATCGAAACTGGGCGTCGTGGATGATTTATCATCCATTCATACGCTGCTGTGTTATAATAAGTCTTCAGCGGCCCAAACACTGTCCTGTCGAGCGGCTGTAGTTTGTGCCTTGTGTGCGGTGGTAATGTAAGAAGGGCAATTCCAATATCCTTGCAATAATCTAGATCCTTTGGTGCAACATGACTTTCGTGATTGTCCATAATAAGCAGCACTTTTCTCTCTTGAGAACATGAAACATATTTCTTAAGATGAAATAAAAACTACTCAAAATTCTCCCCTGTCATTCAGCCACTAACTTAGGATGCCAAACAACTTTAGTACCAGGAGGTGATCCTTTACTCATGTGATCTTTTACATGCACCCTAGGAAAGACTAGAAATGGGGGAACGCTATTCCCTAGTGCATTTACTGCAGCACACAATGTAACAAGTGTTCCTCGTTCGGCGGACGTAATCTTACCAACTTGATTCTCCCCTTTACATGCAATGATTTTCCCAGGTTTATGCACCGTTGTGAGGGCAGTCTCATCTTCATTAAACGTACATTCAGGTCCAAAATTTTCCCTTTCCATCACAATGTATAGATTATTGAAAAATGAATCAACATAGGCACGGTTGAAACCTGTAGCCCGTCCCAAGCTTGTGCTCTGTGGTGTACGAAGAGAAAGAGATTTATGTCTGTGCAGGAAACAACGCAACCAATCGTAACTAGCAATTTTTACCTCCTGCCAACCATCGGGAATAACTTTATTATTTTCTTTCGCAAATTTATAAACCAACTGGCGACATTGTTTTGATGTCAAACCGTAATGCTGTTTGGAAGCTGTTTGTAAATAAACCTTTAGTAACGTCTCTCTTCATCCGAAAACATTTGGTTAGTGACATAGTTTGTTTTGTATGTTAAATTTTGTTTGCTGATGTCGTCTGTTGCTTTGTATTTCTTAACATAACGGCTCAAAGTCTGTTTATCTATGGAGAAACGTCTTGCTGATTCACGTAAGGCTCCACCTTCGATTACCGCTTTAACTGCACTTTGAAGTCTATCGGGTGAAATACTGGTCCTTCTCTTCCCGGATTTGCTTTTCCAAAATAATGGCATACTGCAAAGAAGTACATCAAGTGTAAACCAAGGATAATAGGTAAATGATTAGATAAATTGGCAAAGGACTATCTGTAAGTACCAATTACAGTGCTAAACTTTATATTCAGTTCTGACTGTGTGTGACTGGGAGGCTTGAGACAGTGTCTCAGGACACCTTTAGACCTTCTGCCTCAAGGCTCCCAGCACCATGTGTATATGTAAATTCGCGCGAATGAACATAACCTCAATAGCTAAAGAGTTCATTGTTTGTATAATTATAGCTTACCTCTTAAGTTCTCTGATGAAATTATAACAGCTGCTGAGAATATTTTCACTTGAACCAAAAATAAAAATATATCACGTCACAAAAAAATACTTCTCGTGCCTCAAAATACATTTATCACTCTAATTTCCCCTCTTCAACAGAAATCACCATGAAACTCCGCCAGCATACTCTGGTGGCAAATTGCTACAACTGGCATGCAGAAGTGTTGCCAACATACAACATGTAGAGGAAATATGACAGGTGTCTCAAGTCTCCCTCCGTCTCAACCCACCCCTCCTTCCCCTACTGTCGATTCCCGATAAGGTATTAATAAAAGGCTGTACTGTACCTCATTGCCCCAATGTCTGAAGTTTCCTGTTCTTGCTGCTATGCTCACTGTCGCCATTGACGCGCTCAGAAAACAATATTTAAGACTATTCTTACGAACTTAGAGACTGCCTTTGATAAAATTCTTCACGTTTTGTCCACAGATGCACTCATCATAGTCACAACAGGCCTCCAAGCTTAAAGCTGACAGTCTAGCAATAATGCTCTACTGGTCACTTAATTTGAAAATAGGGGATTTCTAATGAAATCTACCTAAAGGCACTTGCCAACTGAGTACAGTTCATAATGTACTGGAATATAGAGGACACAAAACTAAATTACTAGGCACTGAAAGTCCACCTCGCTGTAGTGATCAGAACGTAGTGATACAACCAGTTATTTTAAAAGTGCAGCCACAGCACTTCCTAGGCATCTGAAATAGTTTAATGAAATATTAGTGAAGAATTTGTTGGTTAAATTCATTAACAGGTATTGGTAACACATGCAACATAATCCGGGAAATACTCACTTCTAAAACTTTCAGAAGGTCTAATTTACCACGAGGAATTTCACGGGTGTTGAAATAGTCAGTATGAACTGCTTTTAGATGCTGTTATATCAAAATAAACGATGTTTATGAATACAACTTAGCATGTGGTCTTACGTGTTTATTGAACTTACCGACTCTTCTAAACGTTGCGAATTCTACCAACAGCACGGATTGAAAATTATAGACGGCGAAGGTTTATCACATTACTTGAGGATAGAGCCATGTTATCTTTGCCCGTAGAGCACCCTTCCGTAGTGAATTATATTCAGTGGCGATCCAGATCTCTCATCTTTGTTCGGAGGCTATTTTCAACAAAAGTTGCTATAAGGCATCCAACGTTTAGAATGAAGCACTGGTTAGATAGGGATATTCTTCTCTCTTTCTGTTGCACGTGAGACATGTATGACGCTGTCACTTTCTAGCAATCCACTGTTGCCATATCAGTCGAAAATTTTTCTTTGTCGAAAAAACAGCATATTCGGGTAGAACTATGTTTTGCCGATCTGTTTTGTACTAAATTAGAACCACGTAAACTTGATAGAAATGCTAGAAAAATTAGATATCCATATTTTTTAAAGAACGATAAACTGTGTCCCCTTTTTAGTAAAATCGATCTTAAATCATGTTGCATTGACTTTGTGATGCCTATTTTACACACACGTGTAGCTAAATGTGCCGTCTTGATGATGGATTATTGAAATATTTTATACTGGCAATATTACAATTTTCATGTAGGTAAAACTTCTGAATATTCTCTCATAACCGCATAGCAGCATTGAAAAAGTTCGTATGCTGCCAACTTTTCTATTTTTAAAGATAACCATGTCATGTCAGTTTGAGAGTTGTAGAGGAATGACGGAAGAAGTTTTCTACCTGCTTACCCAGAGTGTAGGTTTAATTATTTACACAGGCCGGGCTGTTCATTGACCGCGGAATATGTGAATGAAGTTTCGAAAGACAGCGGGGTGTAGCTTGCTACTCACAGTTTTATTACTGTGCCCTTCAAGCTTGTATTTCAGTTGTTCAGCAGTCTCTATCTTGAGTGTGTGTGCAGCAGTTCTGTTAGATTTAACGTGTTGTATTGTACCTATTTCACGTACAACGATGGATAGTTTTGTGAAAAGAAAGCGTGGTCAGGTGCTCAGAAGGAGGGAAAAACAGGTAGTAATTAATGTGTTCAGTTATTTTAAGAATCTTAAACCTAACGAAAGTATAAATAATTTAGTCAATTAAACTGCTCTGGCCACAGGAATATCAAAGACTACCGTTTTTAAAATACGTAGTGAGAGTGAACAGGGTACTGTCGCCACGCAAAAAGAGGCTAAGTAATACACTTCGCAAGAATAGCAGGAATGTTAAATATAATGACGTTACAGTTAATTTAATTTAATATCGTTGTATGTGTTATGTTAGCCTACTATTAGTATTATTATACAGTACTTAATTCAAGTCTTCGTCTCTGCACAATCGCTGAATGTGCTGAAAGTGTACGCGAAGCGCTTTGTACTGCCTCCTCTCATGGAGTGGCAACCCTGTCGTAACGCGCCATAAGAACCAATGCTTCATTCTAAACGTTGGATGCCCTATACCAGCTTCCAATGTTCTTCATATCGTAGCATCACCGCAACAATGTTGTCTGGAGATATCTCTACATCAATGTGCTCTTGAAGAGATTGTCTACAGGATATCTTGGTCATCGGCCCCGTGTAGTTGGGTGTGTGTTAAATTTGTCTGATAACCTGTATTTTGTGATGTCTGTGTTTGTATTAGGGACAGGGATGAGGTAGCCTAGGTACCCCGGGACTTGAGGTAAGGTACTGGTACTATCCCAGCATTAGCCTGGAGGTAGTTTGGAAATACCCGGGATAAAACACATGGATTGGAACCGGTGATCTCCCGGATTGCTGTAGCTGCCATTGTGGCCGTGATGCACGATTTAACGAGCACGACACCGTGGGACGTATAACGAAATTACTTCAAAAAACAAAGCAGCTTTCACAAAGACTTGCATTCTGCACAGCTCAACAGAAATCACATGGTATGCTGCAGGTTAATTCCAGTCAAAGCCACCTGGAGCGCCAGTGCATACAGTGGACTGTTCGCAAGATAACTGGTGTTGCTCTGCCGCGCACAAGATTTACAACATAAAAGTTATCTTCTGCTCTCCAATATTTAATTTTAAACTACATACGCTACGCTGTGGGAAGAATGTGCAACTTTTTAATATGTCATGCTCGCTCTCTCTCTTAACAAGGTTATCAGGAAGCAGGGCTACCAACATGCACACTCTAACCCGTGTATGTAGCCTGGTTTTACCACGTTAGCTCCAATACAATTTAATATACAACATTTATATTGTCTGTGTACATGTAGGCAGAGCTGTGGTTTAGTGTTTAAACCCCGCCTTTAACACGAATATTTTTCTGCACATTTGCATGTGTCACATTCTACGACGGGAGGGGGGAGGGGGGAAGGGGGGGGGGGGGGGGGCAACGATTTACGAATTTCCAAAATAATCGGTATTTTTTAGTTTTAATTCAGTTTGTAACTATAATTCACAATGATTTCTTCAGATTTAGTGCTACCATTTAGGCACCATTTCAGGTTGTTCTTGTTTTGCTCTAATGGCAGAGTGAATACATCTTTGCTAGTATTATTCTGCTTGCCACGGTGAGTGAGTGGTTATCATGTCGGACTACCAACACCAAGCTTTCAGGTTCGCTCCTGGCCGTGGTAAGTGATTTTTGAAAGGCGACAAAAATCACGGCACGCATGTCATACGTTGTTGGCATGTTAAAGAACCCATTTGAATTCAGTAGGCCGTGTTCATAATGGCAAAATTAATCTCGGGATTTTCCGCCAACACAAAGTTCCTCCATTCTCTACTAGAAAGCGCTATAATGTCAAGGAGCTTAGATATCTAACCTCCTTGACATTCATAGCGCTCCAAGGAACGACGAAATTCGACATGCAAGCTTGCACCCGGCACGGAGGCCATACGATATTATTATTATTATTATTATTATTATTATTATCATTAGTATTTTTCTAGTATTGTCGAGTTGAATCTTGTTAATGTTGAAAACAATTGAAGACTCCACGTGAAGAACGGGGTAAGTCACATTCTGTAATTTTTTCAGGCGAGCGAATTTAAACTGTCAACACTAAAAATAAATACTTGAATGAAAATCCACAGCCTGCTTCCAGTCTCAGACCGGATCAGGAATGGAATGAATGAAGCCCCCATCTAGCGGCGAGGATATTAAGTGTGCCAGCTGCCGAAGCCTGTCGCACTCCTCTGGGGCAATGGTTAAATGAATGACAGATGAAATGAAATGATAGTGGAGAGTGTTGCTGGAATGAAATTGTGACAGGGAAAACCGAAGTACCCGGAGAAAAACCTGTCTGCCTCCGTTTTGTCCAGCACAGATCTCACATGGAGTGACCGGGATTTGAACCACGGACCCAGCGGTGAGAGGCCGGCGTGCTGCCGCCTAAGCCATGTAGGCTAAAAATACCTTAATTGAGGCGATGGGTGCAATAACCACTTAAGACGTTTTTTCGGCGAATTAACGTTTTTAATAATGCAAGGAGCCATCTAGCGTTGCCATAACGAAATAACATTGGAAGGGTAGAAAAAAAACTCATTGAGGATTATAAATTTAAAACTCAGACTTTTACAGTGTTTGAAAACTTTGGAAGTGATTTTCTCAAAACAGTGTTTTCAGACTTAAGTTGTTATTGCACCATCGCCTCAATTGAGGGTTGGCAATTTGCCAAATGTATTTCTTATAAAGGAAGTAAGTACATGTAATATACAACTAAAGTTAAATTATGAAAAAGTGAAAGAATATAAACTTCGGACATTTTTTCCGTTTCCACTAAAAATAAATACCTCTGCATCTCGGTGATTTACCGCTTTATTTGAAATAAATTTCAATTTGCGGTGTGATGGTGCGGCGGTCAAGCTGTTGGCCTCTCACCAAGACCGGGTTCGATTCTCGGTCAATGCATGTGTGATTTTCGAAGTGAATTGCCATGTGTTGTGGTTCGGACTTCACGGAAAAGGTGGCCCCGTGGCTCATGATCGCATGATTAACGGTAACGTAAAACTTAAACCTTCCTTCCTTTTAATTTCAACAGATCTGTAGTGACGATGGATGGCCACCAGAATGCGCCATAAACTCATTTTCGAAAAAATGGACTTACCCCGTTCATTCAGTCGGTTCGTGATTTGTTAAATGCCACGAAGAGCACTCAGGGGTTACAGTTATCAAAAACTTAAAGGTAAGCCGTTTTGAAAATTGTCCCAAAGATTGAAAAGCTACAAGACCCGGAAAAGAGTCAATATACGTGTTTTGAAAATCTCTATCATATTTCAAAATAAAATTATTGAAAATTACTTATTTTGAAAACGAACTTAGGCCGGAGATCACCATAGTTGCCATGGCAGCCAGCCCTCCTTGGAGGGCAAAACAACCCATTTTATGTATGTATGTCTGAAAACGAACTTCCTAATAACGCTTGTTTTTAAAATAGAACTTGTTCTACAGATTTTAATGAAATTAAAGTTTATATAAATAATTCATGCTTTTGGGTTAATGCCGTGTTAATTTTTAATTTAAACCATACGTTTCGGAGAAACCTTGCCTCCTTTTTCAATGGAAATAAACAATGTGGCCAAAGAAAGTATATCAACAAAAAAAAAAAAAAAAAATATATATAGATAAATTCCTCTGTTCGTCACCAGAGAGCAGCTGCCAGAAATTACTGTATGGACACCATGGCGGAACGGCGGACAGAGAAGTTAGAAACGAGAAGGTAAAGAAGGTGGTGTGAAAATATAGAAACTCCTCGAAGAATGAGGAGGGGGGGGGGGGAGGTGGGAGGGTTAGATTGATATAAGGAAACATAAACAAAAGGGAAGTGTATCTGAACGATACCTAACGTCATACAGTCAACGGCGAAAAAACAGATGGAAACTCCTCCAGTGACGAACAAAGGAGATCAAATCCAGGCTCTGAGCCCTAGAGGGAAAATGTACAATTTTAAATATGTGAAGAACAGAGAGACAGAGGAACTATCTCCCTAGATCCTTAATAACTGGTAGCCAAGTGTCACTTAGTTGATATCCAGTGTCTCTGTTAAAATTATTGGGATTTTTACGAATTTCAACTGCCTCCCTTATAATTCTAGACCAGTTGTGCTTAACAAGGGCAAGCGCATGAGCATCCTTGAAACATACATCGTGCCCTGAAGACAGGGCATGTTCAGCTATAGCTGATTTGTCAGGTTGGTTTAGACGGATGTTCCTTTGATGCTCTTTGATGCGAGTTGCAATGGACCGTTTTGTTTGTCCAATGTAGACTTTTCCGCAAGTACATGGGACTTCATACACCCCAGGTTGTAGTATTGGGGACAATTTATCTTTGTTTAATGCTAAACGTTGACCAATTTTCGTCATAGTGCCGAAAACTGTTTTTATCTTGTGCTTGCGGAGAATCTTAGCAACGCGGTCAGTGGTGTTGTGAATATAAGGGAGGTAAGCAGTTCCTCTCACGTCGGAGCTCTGAGAAGGTTGTCTATCCCTCCTTCTGGGATGTAGGGACCTATATATAGTTGATTCATTATAGCCATTACCCTTAAACATGGTTTGTAAGGCATGTAACTCTTCCTGAAGAGTTGATGCCTCACAAATACGTTCCGCTCTTTTGGCTAGAGTTGTTATAATTCCTTGTTTTTGTGCTGGGTGGTGGTGGGAGTCCGCATGTAAATAACGGTTGGTGTGAGTTGGCTTACGGTAGACGCTGTGCCCCATGGAGCCATCCGCCTTCCTCCTCACAAGAACATCCAAAAAAGGTAAGCATCCATCTGACTCTAGCTCCATTGTGAAGTGGATTGAAGGATGCAGCTGATTTAGGTGGTTCAGAAAGTGGTTCAGTTTCTCAGGACCCTCCTCCCACACCACGAACGTATCATCCACATACCTCCACCAAATCACAGGTTTGAAAGACGCCGAAGATATAGCCTCCCCCTCAAAATGTTCCATGAAAAAATTTGCCACGACAGGCGAGAGTGGACTTCCCATGGCCACACCATCAGTCTGCTCGTAATATTTACCATCCCACAAGAAATAACTGGAACACAAGCAGTGGTGGAATAATCGGGCTATGTCCTCAGGAAACAAATCCTTGATGAGTGACATGACCGAGTCCACCGGCACTCTGGTAAACAAGGACTCTACATCAAAACTCACCAAAATAGCATTTGGTTGAACGGCGATGGTTGACAATTTTTCGACGAAATGGGTTGAATCCCTAATGTAGGACTGTGTGCGCCCCAAGTGCGGCTGAAGCAATTTGCTGAGATATTCCGCAAGAGCATAAGTTGGAGAACCTATTGTGCTAACAATTGGTCGAAGAGGGACGTCTTGCTTATGGATTTTTGGAAGACCATACAATCTCGGAGGAACAGCATCTCTCGGAATAAGACATCTTCCCTCTTCTTTTGGAATAGATGACAGTTTAACAAGCTTAGAAGTGGCATTGGATACACGAGTGGTTGGATCACGAGTGCACAGTCTGTAGACAGGATCAGATAACAGAATCGAGATTTTACTTTTATATTCAACGGTATCCATCACCACTGTCGCATTTCCCTTGTCAGCATGAAGAATAGAAATGGTGTCATTATTTCTTAGTTCCTTCAATGCCTTTCTTTCACCCCGAGTTAAATTGGGTGCGGGTACTTTAGAGGATCTTAATATCCTCACACTTTCTTGTCTAACTTCTTCAGCTTCATCTGGAGGTAAATTGTAGATGGCAGCCTCAACGGATGTGATTAACTCCTCTGTAGGAATTTTGGAGGGTGCGAGAGCAAAGTTGAGACCTCTACTTAGTAAAGTTGTTTGATAGTCATCTAAAGGGGTATTAGAGAGATTGACTACAACTTTACTAGTATCAAGAACCGTACGAGGAGCTGTTTGTCTCGAGGACAATCGAACGAACTTAGCTCTTTGTCTATCTACAGCCCGACAAAAATTATTCTCGGCCTGAATAGCGGAGATACGTTCAAAGAACAGCCACAATTCCTCTGAGAGAATGCTACTAAGAAGCAGGTGTAAGTGTAATAACTCACGGGAAACTGCGTCCAATTCAGTACGAGAGTTCTGGATCCTCTCGATAACGAGTGCCTTGCTAGCGCGCTGATAAATTCTCATAGCTTTATGAGTGTGTATAGTTTGCTTCAATTTTACACAGTTGGGAATGATGTTATGATCCCTGCATCTAAGAAAGAAGGACAACGATGAAAGGAGAGAGCTCCTTCTTCGCCTCAACTTACTAAATTTAGATGATTGTCGAACAACTTCCTCCCCATAGAGGTTTCTAATTTGCATATTAAGGCTTTCACGGCCCGGATTATTATATAAATAATTCATGCTTTTGGGTTAATGCCGTGTATATTTTTAATTTAAACCATACGTTTCGGAGAAACCTTGCCTCCTTTTTCAATGGAAATAAACAATGTGGCCAAAGAAAGTATATCAATGAGATAACAAAAAAAAAAAAAAAAGATAAATTCCTCTGTTCGTCACCAGAGACATGGGAAATGACAAGGGAAATGCGACAGTGGTGATGGATACCGTTGAATATAAAAGTAAAATCTCGATTCTGTTATCTGATCCTGTCTACAGACTGTGCTGACAAGGGAAATGCGACAGTGGTGATGGATACCGTTGAATATAAAAGTAAAATCTCGATTCTGTTATCTGATCCTGTCTACAGACTGTGCACTCGTGATCCAACCACTCGTGTATCCAATGCCACTTCTAAGCTTGTTAAACTGTCATCTATTCCAAAAGAAGAGGGAAGATGTCTTATTCCGAGAGATGCTGTTCCTCCGAGATTGTATGGTCTTCCAAAAATCCATAAGCAAGACGTCCCTCTTCGACCAATTGTTAGCACAATAGGTTCTCCAACGTATGCTCTTGCGCAATATCTCAGCAAGTTGCTTCAGCCACACTTGGGGCGCACACAGTCCTACATTAGGGATTCAACCCATTTCGTCGAAAAATTGTCAACCATCGCCGTTCAACCAAATGCTATTTTGGTGAGTTTTGATGTAGAGTCCTTGTTTACCAGAGTGCCGGTGGACTCGGTCATGTCACTCATCAAGGATTTGTTTCCTGAGGACATAGCCCGATTATTCCACCACTGCTTGTGTTCCAGTTATTTCTTGTGGTATGGTAAATATTACGAGCAGACTGATGGTGTGGCCATGGGAAGTCCACTCTCGCCTGTCGTGGCAAATTTTTTCATGGAACATTTTGAGGGGGAGGCTATATCTTCGGCGTCTTTCAAACCTGTGATTTGGTGGAGGTATGTGGATGATACGTTCGTGGTGTGGGAGGAGGGTCCTGAGAAACTGAACCACTTTCTGAACCACCTAAATCAGCTGCATCCTTCAATCCACTTCACAATGGAGCTAGAGTCAGATGGATGCTTACCTTTTTTGGATGTTCTTGTGAGGAGGAAAGCGGATGGCTCCATGGGGCACAGCGTCTACCGTAAGCCAACTCACACTAACCGTTATTTACATGCGGACTCCCACCACCACCCAGCACAAAAATAAGGAATTATAACAACTCTAGCCAAAAGAGCGGAACGTATTTGTGAGGCATCAACTCTTCAGGAAGAGTTACATGCCTTACAAACCATGTTTAAGGGTAATGGCTATAATGAATCAACTATATATAGGTCCCTACATCCCAGAAGGAGGGATAGACAACCTTCTCAGAGCTCCGACGTGAGAGGAACTGCTTACCTCCCTTATATTCACAACACCACTGACCGCGTTGCTAAGATTCTCCGCAAGCACAAGATAAAAACAGTTTTCGGCACTATGACGAAAATTGGTCAACGTTTAGCATTAAACAAAGATAAATTGTCCCCAATACTACAACCTGGGGTGTATGAAGTCCCATGTACTTGCGGAAAAGTCTACATTGGACAAACAAAACGGTCCATTGCAACTCGCATCAAAGAGCATCAAATGAACATCCGTCTAAACCAACCTGACAAATCAGCTATAGCTGAACATGCCCTGTCTTCAGGGCACGATGTATGTTTCAAGGATGCTCATGCGCTTGCCCTTGTTAAGCACAACTGGTCTAGAATTATAAGGGAGGCAGTTGAAATTTGTAAAAATCCCAATAATTTTAACAGAGACACTGGATATCAACTAAGTGACACTTGGCTACCAGTTATTAAGGATCTAGGGAGATAGTTCCTCTCAGTCTCTCTGTTCTTCACATATTTAAAATTGTACATTTTCCCTCTAGGGCTCAGAGCCTGGATTTGATCTCCTTTGTTCGTCACTGGAGGAGTTTCCATCTGTTTTTTCGCCGTTGACTGTATGACGTTAGGTATCGTTCAGATACACTTCCCTTTTGTTTATGTTTCCTTATATCAATCTAACCCTCCCACCTCCCCCCCCCCCTCCTCATTCTTCGAGGAGTTTCTATATTTTCACACCACCCCCTTTACCTTCTCGTTTCTAACTTCTCTGTCCGCCGTTCCGCCATGGTCCATACAGTAATTTCTGGCAGCTGCTCTCTGGTGACGAACAGAGGAATTTATCTATATATATATATATATATATATATATATATATATATTTTTTTGTTATCTCATTGATATACTTTCTTTGGCCACATTGTTTATTTCCATTGAAAAAGAGGCAAGGTTTCTCCGAAACGTATGGTTTAAATTAAAAATTAACACGGCATTAACCCAAAAGCAAGAATTATTTATATAATAATCCGGGCCGTGAAAGCCTTAATATGCAAATTAAAGTTTGATTGTTTTAATTTATTTCTTGATTCTCTATCTTCAATTTCCGTGAAGCAGTTTTTAAAATTTTTCAAAACGGAAGTAGATATTTCGATTTGTCCATGTATGGGTCAACACTAGCGCTCGTAGTGATAGATTTAGTGAACTACATACGACAAAGGATGTGGTCTAACGGTTGGTGTCCATGACTTGTCAGTTTAGTGTGCGCCACTATACCGTCAAGAGGCGTTTGGTTAATACACAAAATATTCAAAAGTGGAATAATAAAATTAAACAAAGAAAGTAGTAAGATTCAGCGACGCACCTGGAACGAGTCGGCAACATGATGAACGATCAATAATTACAAATGAAATCACTTCAAAGGAACTCAAACCTCGCCAACCTCAAACAATACATGGACACCAAGCGTTAGATCACATACTTTGTCGTATGTAGTTTACAAAATTGAAGTCAAGTTTTTTTCTTTTATGTGATCCTTAGATTTATATCCCAAGCGATGTTTTCAACGTCAAGTTCCCAGCATGAAGAGCTCGAGCAGGATTTTTTTAAATGTTTGCCTTCCGCCGGTGAACATGCGAGAGACAACGGGAACTTCACCATACGAAAAACTATCCAACCAGTTCAAAGCAATTTCCCATACTTATAAAAACTTGTAACATTGTGAATGATTTTAGCCAGACATTTTCGATGAAAATGAATTGATGTACGAGGTGTATTCGTAAAGTAAGTATCGATATTTTTGACAATAAACAGTAAAAGATTTAAAGCTCAGCAATTTTTCTAGGTTTATGCCGGGTCATGAGTGGAGTTTCGCCTAGGAAATCCAAGAGAAACTTTCTATTAAGGAACACAAAATTCACGTATATTTGGTAAACTTTATAAACCTTTTTGTGAAATACGCAGTTTCGTGTCTTTGAATGAGCGATATTTGTTAACATAATCAGCAATTCGTATAGCGTGTTGCAATCATGAAGGCAATTTGGTTATTTCGCAAGGAGAAATGAAATGTTGATAGCTCTAGCGATGATCCATTCATATTTATCTCTGAGTTTGAAAGCCATTTATCAGTGTAACGTGACTGAATTGCACTCAAAGTAATTCGCAATTCGTCTCATAGTGCAACAACTCTCAATTACCAACATATGCACATTAAAGTCCTCAAATAACCATGGATTTTATGTTTGTCCCAATTAATCCTTCGCATAGCGTGATGTAATTAGATTGGTTCACTTGAAGTATTAGAAGTTACTTTTCAGTGGTGCTTAGTAGTCTAATCTTTCATAAAATGCTTAATGTTCGACGATGTCGAAATGTAAATATTATACGTCAGAAAACTGTATCATAATGACGGTCATTATAGTACTGTTTTTCATTATGACACAGTTTCTCGAGCCAATCAGAGCTCATTCATTGACCAATTAGGTAAGGATACCTTCGCCCATGCGCTCAAAATCCAACATGTCGAACATGATTTACATGATTTGAAAGTTCAAATTGGATATCGGATCAACCATTGTAGTTACAATCCCAAACACAAAGACAAGATCAGCACGAACCTTTACGGTAACAAGAAAATAATATGACATATGCAAGAAATTTATGTATCTATGTCCAGAAGTTAGCAACACAGCATCCATCTATATAAATTACCGTCATGCAAAGTGCACCGTCCATATGTGCATATGAGACAAGAAATAGCACTGCACCTTAATATCCCCAACTCCAATTTCTACACAGCGCATTGCTTTCAAACGACTTCGGTGTCAATATTAGTGAATGCTGGAGCTGGACGGCACTAGTCATCATGCAGGCTGTAAACAACAGCATTAGCATTGCCGAGCAAAGTAAATCGTCCCTACTTTCGAAGTGCTTTGACCTACGCATGCGCTCTGTTCAGTCAGCAAAGCCAGCGCACTCTGTTCACTAACTGAATTAATCCCACAGATATTTATGAATATTTATGTTAAAACGGATAATAAAGTTATAATTATCGTCGAACATAAACAGTCGTATGCAACTCGCCTATAATGGTAATTAAGACACTCGTGTCTTAATTATTGCCATTATAGGCTCTTTGCATAATGTACTATTTCAGGAGAGTACTGGTAATGATTGGTACGGATTACGCCAACAACCTACATAACCTTATTCCATTTTACTGTACAAATAGTTGTGTACTTGGATATTAACCTAATCAATCACATTATAAAAGTTAAATAGGAACAGTCTTTTGTAGCTTTTCAGTCGGAGAATTTCCCAATGAATGGGTGGGGTAAAAGACATCAATATGTAAATACACTTCTGGAGAAAATACATGTATTAGTTAATATCACATTAAATGGGAGATGCCGGGGTGCCAGAATTTTTCCCCGAAGGGGATCTTTAACGTGCTGGTTTTGCCAGGTAATTTAATTCTGGAAAGATAACATATTGACTTTCACGACCCAGTAAAAGCCTCGAAGAATTGCTGGAGCTTAATACTAATGTTGGTTTGATGTGCGAGAATAGTACCGCCCGGACCAGGCCAGTTTAGTTCTCTGCAGCGCTGTTTGATTCCTCTCATATGTTGTAGTCGTAGTCGTACTTTTGAACAGAAACAAAAACTAACTTTCTGTGTTAACTTGCTAATGTCATTTGACTATCTTATTCCATTAAGTAAACAAGGTAGACTGCACTTTGTTATACACATGAGGTGTAAACTGTTGGGAATTGTTTCAGTTCGTTTCTCAACAAGACTGCGAATTCTGTTTTAAATATGTAAATTATTGTTTGAATCGTGAGATCGACGAGACTCCTCTCAGTGAAGTTGCACAAGTCTCGCCCCAACTGTTGTTTCTGACGTATGAACTCAGCCACAGTGTATGGATGTGTAGCCAGCGGGCTGGCCATGAGAACTCCCAGTTAATGCTTTATAGGATAGTGATCTATACAGGGTGTCTTTTATGTACCTTTGGAGAATGATAGGTCGTGTAGGCGACAAGTAATAATTTGAGATAGGGAACTTGACGTCGGAGCGGCTTCCTTAACCCCTAAAATAAGGGTTGATTCAGGCCCTCCACCCTGTAAGTTAGGCAACCGACCCAAGCCTCTATTACTTTTTTCTATCCTTTAACTCTTGGTAAGATTCATTTCTGCATGTGGCACTGGCGTAATGGATAGCGTTGCGGTGCAAAAGACCGGTAGTCCCGGGTTCGATTCCGGGCTTGGGCAAAATCTTTTTTTTTAATGTTATTTTAGGTGGAAGGTTTGTAAGCTAGATACCTTCAGTAAATTAAATCATCTGACTACAATATCACAAATAACATAAAAAAAAAGTCCTCTCGGCACGCCGGTAGGCGGAGGTAGATTTCACCGGACAAACTTGGGGATAGGCGAAAATAGACAGAATATGCAGGTTTTCGTAGAAGGATCAGACTTCATTTATTGCGAGAAGGTATTTTATAATTGGAACTTAATTAACATTGTTTTTCGTCATTTTATGCTTATTTTAAACAATTTATTGTCTTATGGGAACGGTAACCTTCTTGTCATTTGGGGTCCATTTTTAGCCTATTTTCAATTTTGAAAAATAGGCTTATGAGATCACATTTGGTCCGTGTGTGTGTGCGTGTGTGTGTGTGTGTGAGGTGTGTGTCCCCCTAATAAATTCTAAACGGCTGGATCGATTTTAATGAAACTCGGTAAGTTCATAGCACTATTCCGGGCGACTCCGACCGTGCCCTTCAAATTTTGTTACGTCTCACCAATCCAACATGGCGGCTGTGCGAAATATTTCACCAGCATTCTATATCTCCGAAACTATTCCCGATATCACCCTGGAATTTATTACGGTGATGAAAGGATTTACTAGAAGTTCACCTATGTGACTTTTGAAACACTGGAAACTACAAAACCAACATGGCGTCCACGCGAATTTGCGACTTTTGAATAAACGTTTCTCGCGATTTAACCAACCAAACGCAATGAAACTTGATACTGTATATATTTTTACACATTGTAATGCACCGACATCTAACTTCGTTCAATTGTTTACATAACCACAAGATGGCGGATGTGCGAAATATTTCACTGGCATTCTATATCTCTGAAACTATTAGCGGTATCATCCTCAAATTATGCACGGAGATAAAGGGCTCTACTGGAAGTTCATCTATAAGACTTTCAAAAACCGGTTAACTACAAGACGAACATGGCGGCCAAGCGAATTTGAAAATTTTAAATAGAATGGATGAAAGAAGAAAATTTAAAAACGACTCTTCAGAAGTAGGCAGAAATAACTACCGAATGCTAAAGAACCAGATTGATCGACTCTGTCGGGAGAAGAAAATGGAGTGGTGGCAGTCAAAATGCGAAGAGATCGAATTTCTGCAAAAACAAGGAAGAACAGATTTAGCCTACCGAAAGATCAGGGAAACTACTAAGAAACAAAAAGGATTCCGCACTAGACAGTTCCGTGATACACATGGGAATCCTATATCAGACCTGAATTACAAGAAGGAACACTGGAGGATGTATGTTGAAGATCTATACGCAGAACCAATTCCATACCTTTTGCCAACACGTGGCGAGGAAGACAGGCCAATTGCAGAAGATAGAATTATTAGATCAGAGTTCGATGAAGCTCTAAAATCAATATCCATGGGTAAAACACCAGGTATTGACAATGTTCCTGCCGAACTAATCAAGAATAGTGGGGATAGTACACTTGAATGGATATTCAAATTGGTAGCAAGAATTTTCGAAGAAGGTAAATGGCCTCAGGAGTTTTACACCAGCATCATCATTCCAATTCCAAAGAAGACTGTACCAGTTGAATGTAGTGACTATCGGACCATTAGTCTCATCCCTCATGCATCAAAGATACTTCTGCAGATTTTAAGGAAAAGGATGGAAATATACATCGAACAGTATCTAGACAACTCTCAATTTGGCTTTCGAAAGAATATGTCTACACGTGATGCTATCGGGTCCTTGCGATGTCTTGGAGAAAGGATGTTAAGTGTAAACAGAAACCTTTACGTGTGCTTTGTGGACTTTGAAAAAGCATTTGATAAAGTCAGCTGGCACAAGCTGTTTCCTCTTCTGAATCAAATAGGCTGTCCCCATCGATTAATCAGATTAATATTTGATCTGTATATAAATCAAACTGCTGTTGTTCGGCTTGGAAATGACGTATCAGAACCCGCTAAGATCCGCAAAGGTGTGCGACAAGGGTGTTTGCTGTCCCCTGGACTGTTCAATGCCTTCGCTGAAGCTATAACTAAGTGGGCTTTTAAAGGTTCTAATATGGGAGTGAAAGTTGGTGGAAGACTTATCCAGAATATTAAATTTGCTGATGATCTGGCATTACTTGCAGTAAATCCGCATACATTAACAAACATGTTGCAATGTTTAAATGATACAGCTACAGAATATGGAATGAAAATCAATTTTAAGAAGACCAAGATTCTGGTGATAAGTAAGTATCAACACGAACTAAATATTACCATAAATAAAGAACCAGTACAACAGGTCAATCGTTTTAAATACCTTGGCCAGATCTTCACAGAAGACCTACGATGTGAAGTTGAAATCAGGAGCCGTATAGCCATGGCCAAGCAGGCATTCCGTGAAAAGCATTCTTTAATTTGTCAACGCTCGATGTCCCTCAGCCTTAGAAAACAACTGGTTAAGACCTACATATGGCCAGTTGCAATGTACTGCAGTGAGACCTGGTCAATGAATAGAGGTGACATTAAACGACTAGAAGCGTTTGAGATGTGGTGTTGGCGCCGAATGGAAAAGATCAGCTGGGTAGAGAAAATGACCAACATAACGGTGCTGGATCGAATAAAGGAAAAACGGCAAATGATCCGCCAGATATATAGAAGGAGATCCACCTGGCTTGGCCACAGGTTACGACATGGTGGCCTGATGACCGACATTCTAGAAGGAAAAATACCCGGAAAACGCCCTCGCGGGAGGCCACGGAACACTTTCATGAGATCTTTCCTACATAGCTCTGGCCTACGAAATTATGAAATGGTCAAAAGGACAGCACAAGACCGAACAACGTGGAGAAGACTCATTGTAGGGGCAGACCAGTCGCTTGACTGAAAAACATGATGATGATGACATATTCGGTAAAAAATTCAAAGTGATTGGTGCAAAATTACGGCAGTTATCGTGTCCACAAGAAACTGATATACATATATATATACATATATATATATACATAAATTATATATAAACTTTTGAACTGACGGTGGTTTTGGGGTCTGGGGGATGTGAAACGCGAAGATATGTCGAAATTTTCCGGAAGTCGAAACATGGGACCCATTGCAATAGGTTAGCTTTTTAATGAAATCTACCTAAAAAAAATGATTTTGCCCTGGAATCGAACTCGGGACTACCGGCCTTTCGCACCTCAACACTATCCATTACGCCACCGCCATATGGTGAAATGAATCTTGCCAAGAGTTAAAGGATTGAGAAAGGTATTAGAGGCTTAGGACGGTTGCCTAACTTACAGGGTGGAGGGCCTGAATCAACCCTTACTATAGTGGTTAAAGAGGCCGCTCCAACCCCAAGTTCCCTATCTCAAATTACTTCTATACCCGTCCCCTACACGACCTATCATTCTCCAAAGGTACATAAAAGACACCCTGTATATTAACCACCAACTATAAGGACAATTTATATTACAGTATCAAAGATGCTGATGGTTGAATCTTTCAGCGATATGTTCTTGTGGAGGTGTTAATATTTCTGAAAACCAAATAGTATCTCTTCACCTCCTGGATCTAAGGTGATTGAAGAAAAATATTATTTTAAATAAAAACATTTGAAATAAATAAATATGATAGGAAAAGTCAGAATTAAAACAAATATATTTGTAAAAATTAAAAATAAATAAGCTTATAACATTTGAAATTATTATTTTTTATATTTTTTTTAGTCGTTACATGTGATGATGGCCTCCTCCCTTGTAAAATTTCAATCCGGAGGTAAACTAGTCCCCCGTTCGGATCTCCGGGTGGGGACTACTCGAGAGGGGGTTAACATCACAGAAGTGACAAAGAGGAAATCTGACATTCTACGGATCGGAGCGTGGAATGTTAGAAGTCTGCTAGGAAGTGGAAGGTTAGAAAACTTAGAAAGGGAAATGGATAGGTTGAGGTTGGATTTGGTTCGGATTAGTGAAATGCGCTGGCAGGAAGAACAGGACTTTTGGTCAGGAGACTATAGGATCATTAGCACTAAATCAAACAATGGCCAAGCAGGGGTTGGTCTCATATTGAGTAGGACACTTGGACAGCGGGTGGAATATTATGAGCAATATAGTGAACGGATTATTGTAGCAAAAATCAATACTAAGCCTACGTGCACCACAGTGGTACAAGTCTATATGCCTACCAGTCAAGCTGATGATGAGGATGTTGAAAAGGTCTACGAAGAAATAGACGAAATTCTGAGGTATATCAAGGGTGATGAAAATGTTATAGTAATGGGAGATTGGAATGCTGTGGTAGGAAAAGGGAGAGAAGGGAAAATAGTAGGAGATTTCGGATTAGGTGAAAGGAATGATCAAGGAAGCAGGCTGGTAGAATTCTGCACCGAGCATGAGTTGGTCATAGCTAACACCTTATTCAATAACCACAATAGAATATACACATGGATGAGACCAGGAGATACAGGGCGTTACCAAATCGACTTCATTATGGTCAAGCAGAGGTTTCGAAACCAGATTTTGGATTGTAAAGCATATCCTGGTGCTGACATAAACTCTGACCACAATCTGGTCGTAATGAAATGCAGATTAAAGTTGAAGAAACTGAAGAAAAGTCAAAAGCCAAAAAGGTGGGCAATAGACAGACTGAAAGAGAAGGATGTAAACGAAAGATTCAAGAAGAGTATAAAGGAAGGACTAATGAAAAACACTAAACAAACTTCAATTGCAGACGAATGGGCACTTTTGAAGAATGAAATAACAAAATCCGCAGAAGAAAACATTGGTAGGAAAGAAAGAATAGGTAGAAAACCGTGGATCACTCAGGATATACTAGAATTGATGGATGAAAGGCGGAAACACAAGAATGTCAGAGATGAGAAGGGGAAAGCAGAATACAGACGTCTGAGAAATGAGGTTAACAAGAAGTGCAAGGAAGCGAAAGAAGAATGGTTGAAAGAGAAATGTGCAGGTATAGAAAATTGTCTGAAATTAGGTAAAGTAGACACAGCTTATCGAAGGATTAAGAATACTTTTGGGGAAAAGAAGACTAAGTGCTGTAATATTAAGGACACAAATGGAAAGCCTCTAACAGATAGGGAAGAAAAGGTTGAGAGATGGAAAGCTTACATAGAGAGTTTGTATAAGGGAAAGGAGATTGAGAATCATGTAATGGAAAGGGAGGAGGAAATTGATGAGGATGCGAAAGGAGATTTAATATTGGGATCAGAATTTGATAGAGCTTTGGAAGACTTAAGCAGGAACAAAGCACCAGGCATAGATGATATACCGATTGAGTTGCTACGCTGCATAGGAGATGAAGGTCTGATCAGGTTATTTCACTTGGTATGTAATATTTATGAGACAGGTGAGGTACCCCCTGATTTCAAGAAGAATGTAATCATCCCTATACCAAAGAAAGTGGGAGCTGTCAGATGTGAAGATTACCGTACAATCAGCTTGATTACTCATGCTTCAAAGATCCTGTCTAGGATAATTTACAAGAGGATTGAAAGCCAGATAGAAACGGAGTTGGGTGAAGACCAGTTTGGATCCGGGGGAAATGTAGGAACAAGGGAAGCTGTACTAAGTCTTAGGCTGATTTTGGAAGGTAGAATAAGGAAAGATAAGAGAACGTTCATGGCTTTTGTAGGCTTAGAAAAGGCTTTTGATAACGTTGATAGGACTAAATTGTTTGACATTATGAAATCGATTGGAGTAAAGTACAGAGATAGGAGGGTGATATACAATCTATACAGAAACCAGACAGCAGTCATTCGAGTTGAAGGACATGAGAGAGAAGCTGGTATTCAGAAAGGTGTAAGGCAAGGCTGCAACTTATCACCCATACTTTTCAATCTTTACATTGAACAAGCAATGAAGGAAATTAGAGAAAAATTTAAAGTGGGAGTGAAGATTCAAGGAGAAATAATTTCAACTCTGAGATTTGCTGATGACATCGTCATCTTGGCCGACAAGCCTGAGGATTTGAATGAGTTTTTGAATGGTATGGACTCCGTCATACAGAAAAAAATTCATGATGAAAATTAATAAATGTAAAACAAAAATACTGGAATGCAGCCGAAATAAATCAGAAACCTCTATGGAGATCAAATTGACAGGTGAAAAGCTGAAGGAAGTAGAAGACTTCTGTTACTTAGGAAGTAGAATAACCAGTGATGGACGAAGCAAAGAGGATATAAAAAGTAGGTTGGCTCAGGCAAAGAAAGCTTGTCTACAAAAAAGGAATCTGCTGACATCGAATATAGATTTAGGTATTAGGAAGTCATTTTTGAAAGCCTTTGTCTGGAGCGTGGTGCTCTATGGAAGTGAAACTTGAACTATTGGTGCAGCAGAAAAGAGGAGAATAGAAGCATTTGAAATGTGGTGTTACAGGAGAATGATGAAGATCAGATGGGTATATGGGGTTACAAACATAGAGGTATTAAGACGAGTGGGAGAGGAGAGATGTTTCTGGCGACTGCTAATGAAGAGAAGAGATAGGTTGGTAGGACACATACTAAGACACCCAGGAATAGCAAGCTTAGTTATGGAAGGAAGGGTCGAGGACAAGAACTGTAGGGGTAGACCAAGGTCAGAATATGTTAAACAGATTGCCTCAGATGTAGGGTGTGGTAGTTATGTAGAGATGAAACGATTAGCTCAGGACAGGGAGGGATGGAGGGCTGCATCAAACCAGTCAAAGGACTGAAGACTCAAACAACAACAAGCCGTTTACCCTCCAGGTTGGTGGAACCCACGGACTCAGCGAGGGAACTCACCACTACCGCCTCTACGGGCAGTGTCCTAGAGCTGGGAACATCGAATCGGATGGGATACAACTGGTGAGGTGGGATTGGCACCTCGCCCAGGCGGCCTCACCTGCAAAGCGAACAGGGGCCTTATGAGGGAAGGTAAGGGATGGTTAGGATGGATAGGCAAGGAAGAGGGAAGGAGGCGGCCGTGGCCTTTGAAGGAGGTACTGTACCCGATATCCTGATAGTAGGCTGTCAGATATCCGCCCCCTCAATCGGATTGCCAATAATCAAACGCACCGGCACAGCTACATCAATGAAAATGGCACTGACAGATACTATCGAGATTAGAGCACAATAGTTAACAAGAAAATTATTGTGGAACACACCAAAATATACGGGGGTTCATACTTACCTTTACTTACCTCTTAAATTTATCTCGGGGACTGGGTTATCAACTGGATCACTTAAAAGTATGCCCACACAATAACCTCCACCATGATATTTAAAATGAACCAGAACGGAGACGAGAAACTTTAAACTGCACAACAATTTATTTCACAAAAAGAATGATTTAACAAACAAAAAAAAAAAAAAAAAATCAACGTGGCAATCAGAAGCCATCGACCACATAACCATGTCCTCCTGTAGGACCTGTATTCTCTACATATAATGTTTCAGCTTTCTCAAGCTCATAGCAACGTAAAATAATAATGCACTGGGGATGGAAACGGGATTTGGGATGAGACACATATATCAATTGTTTTGCGTGTTTATATACTTCACATTTTATTTATAGCCACAAGGCTATTATGGAACGTCCTTGGCCTCTGTAACACAGTTGTCCGGGCCAGCTGCAATGCACCTGTATCGTCAAAGCGGACTCCCGTTCGTTCAAACCTAGCATAAGCGTGTTACCTCAGAGCTCGGCTCTCCTTTTCAAACACGTAAATGTTCACATCTCAACTGAAATATTATCACGCAAATGTCTTACATGCTTCATTCAAACACCAGTGGATTCCTCCAATAATCCCAAATCATGATTAATTGTTTAAACCACTTGTTTAATTAGCGTTGTTTAGAGTATAAAAACAAAACTCTAAATGTTAATAACAAAAGTTCATTAATTATTTATGACAATAATAAATTGTTTATAACAATGTCAAATGACAATTGAAAAATATATATTCGCCACTCTCAATCCTTTTCATTTCAAATTATTTAACAAAGATATTTACAAAATTATTTTACAATGTTAATTGTTTATATTATTTATACAAGAAATACATTAAACCACACGTTTATCCGGTTGATAATTACTCAAATCGTGATGATATAATCGACCAATGAAGGTTAGTTATATTTAACTGTCAAATTCAGGTTTAATAAGGTTTAATAATAATTATTAATATTTGTGACGGTAACCTCCATTCAAAATCTTTATCTCAAATTATTTAACACTCTTGTTAATTTTAACAGTATCTTCATATGAATAATCTTTCAAAGAACAAGAACAATACATACAGCGGGAAAATACTTCGCTTATAACGCACAAAATTGCACAAAAATTGGCCCAAAATTCATCATATATTTTCATATATATGGCATAAAAATCTTCCAAACTACACACAAAAACCTCCACTTATAAATTCATCAACTTCATTAATTATTGTGGGAACCTCCTTCATAATTCAAGGGCATTATTCAACAGCGACTTTTACACGTCCACTGAACTAACGATTATACATCCATTGTTCCTCTTTAAAAATTCTTATATTCATCAATTGTAATAATGACTGTTATTATTTAACCTTCGTGGGTTTCATTCATGAATCGATATGAAGTAAAAATTTGCCAATCACAAATAAATTTAATAGCAAATTACGATTAGACACTCCTGCCTGGTCTATCAAAATTGAGATTATCATCTTCAAAGTAACGCAGTATAAAAATACTATCTTCAAACAAAGTTCACCTAAACTGCAAAATAGTCGAATAGAATACAATTAGACTGTGGAATGCAAACATTATTGTTCCAATCTATAATTGAGAAAAACTCCTATCAAATGTTCATTACTATAGTGTATTCAATAAATCGAAATAAAAGTTCATATTTCATAAAATTGTCTATAATGCAATGATAAATGTCTATGTTGCAATCATGTTCATAAGACGACTAGTATTTCAAAGATCGTCGATATCGTAATAGATTTTAACGCTCTAAAATCATTTAATCATTCTTCTTTCTTGAGGATGACAAAAAATTGGTCAAAGTAATTTACTGAATAGAATTACTTTAATAAAATGACACGCTGTCTGAATTCAAATCTGCTATAGCAAATGGTTAACTTTACAGTCAAATCGTGACTACAAAAATATGCAAATTACTGAAAGAATCTAAATCATCAGTCTCAACTGATCCAAAATTATTAAGTATGCCAATGACATAACAATGTCTCAAAAATCGAAGAAAAAGGCATAAATCATCGAAGTGTACTGAGTACAGAAATATCAATCAAGAAAATGGGGCAAAAGATAGGACAGAAAATATGGAAAGAATGGTTGCTCAGATATCGCTACAAGACTCAAATAATACAAGAAACGTTCACGACTACCTTATCTGTTGATTGAAGATCTAGAGGAAAGTTTTCAAAGAAAACTGCTGTTGGTTCCAATTCACCAGCGTGAAGATGTGCTCCGTCCTCGAACCTGGAATCAGCGTCCTCGGAGAATCAAACTGCTTCCTCCTCCGAAATTGCACTGCTCCGTGGATACGAAAAACATCCTTCTGGCAAAACTCTTCTTTGTGCGCCGGGACAACCCTGGCCTCTCTTGAAAGTTCCCTGAAGTTTTTGCAGGAAGTCGCCATGAAGTTTATTGTAGTTATTTCCGCAGAAATATTCATAGATGTGGAGTATGAAAATATTTCCACTGTTATCTGGTATAATTCAGCGATGGATTCACGATGCAGGAGTGTAGTTGGATGTTCACTACATGCTCGCTTTTGTAAAAAGACGATTAACGAAGTTCCATGCTGTTACTTTACTCCAATCAATATATGTCCCAATTGCATTAAAGCCTTAGCCTTCCATCTCAACTACTGTTATAATCATTGAAAGCACTGCAAGATTATAATGTTCCATAGTCGAATGTATCGTTGTAATACCAAACGTATTCTCCAATATCACTGTTGCACTCCACGTGTCAGCCGTAGTGTATAATGTGGAATTTTAAAAGTGTTTCTCATGTGGCGAGAAAATCACTTTTGTTGGCAGCCTTAAAGTTCCAATATCTTTCGAAGTATAACTGTGAAATTGTTCAAATCTTGTACACACCTCAATGTTGTACTGCCCAATAGAATTATAATGCAGGCTGAAGTTAGCCCTTGATATCTTGACTGGTGGAAACGTTAATGTGAGCGTTTCAACTTCACCTAGTTTCGAGCAGCGTAAAATGGAACTGCTCCGAGTTCGTTCGATGCGCCGGGCTTTAACCACGCTAAAGACAACTTACTTCACTGAATCACTTGAAAATAACTATATATCACCAGAAATATATATGCGATCTGACATATGAGATCTGAGTTCTGCGTTCTGAGATTATGAGTTCTGAGAGCTCCTCTCTTCTGTGCACGACCTTTTATCAACTTCTTAAGGGGCGTATCCATCCTTTCCATAGCCTGTTGCTGCGTCATTGCTAGAAGTTTTAACTTTGGCTATACTTGACGGATTTTCAAATTTCAAAAACTCAAAATTAATTTCTTCAAAATTCCAAATCAATGCCATAACTGAAAATAGATTTCCACAAATCTGCATGCCAAAAGTAATCAAATATCGTAGTTTCAGCAATCTCCGTCTTCCTTCCAAACTATCGTTCATTGGTTCGAGTCTCTCCTCCAATAGCGTAGCTTCTTCCTTAGCACAATACCTTGTTTCCTGCGACTGCGTCGTAAATCTAAGATCTTTCTCGAACAAAATCATGACGTCACCAAGAATCTCAGCTCAATCAGCCTACTGGCATGAAATCTGCGTCATCCGTGCCTACGTCATGAGTATCCACGTCATAACTTTGACATCCATAACTTTACTCATATATGCCAATACAGCCATCGTGGTCTCAATATAATTCAATTTCCGGGGGCATTCTCCCTTCACCACGTTTTAAAAACAGTTGCAAATTGTTTTTAAACTCTGTGTTATAAATATCTCAATTCACTTGAACACGAAATTGAATTATTATTGGCTTACTCTTAGATAATATCTCTTCAAGTTCCCAGCATTGAACTTGCCATAAACGACATTATTCTCATCATCGTAGAGTTCATAACAGTTGTTTCCATAGGCATTCGTAATTCTGAACGGACCCATGAATACTATTCCAAACTTGGGATAGATTTTCTTACCCACGTCAGCCTTGACAGGTCTGCGTAATAATACCAGATTTCCAATTTCTAAAGGAGCACCAAAACGTTTTCCAGCTACTCTTTTCAGTCGTTTTTGTGCTGCTTTCTGGAGTTGTTCCTTCGCTCTGTCTATTCTCTGCTGCCTTCCTAAGTCGGGATCTCTAGGAACGTGGTTAAAAAGATTATCCCACGGCCTTTCTGGGTTTCTTCCTAGATGAAGTCTCATTGGCACCTCTCCTGTGCTCTCCTGCACTGTAGAATTTAGACATTCCTCAATAAGGGGTACAAATCTCACCCAACCAGCATGATCATTTGGACAGAAAATTCGACAGAATTTCGAAAATTCAGCCATATATCTTTCCGAAGAATTGGATTCCGGATATCGCACGCTTGAAAATATGTGCTTAATACCAAGCCTTTCCATATCTGCAGCAAATTCTAAGGATGTAAACTGAGCTCCATGATCCGAAAGTAGATATTCTGATTTAACAGCTTTTGGAAATACAGCATGTTCCAGTCTGCTTACAACGTTCCTCGTGTTAGCTTTTTGCATGGGACTCATTGTTACAAATTTTGAGAAGACATCCACGGTAACCAACAGATACTGATTACCCTGATATCCCTTCGGACAAGGACCAAATATGTCTGTCGCCATGAGTTCATTCGGTTTAGAGGGAATCATCGCCTTAGGTTTTCCTTTTAATAGAGCGGAAGCATACTTTGCTCTTTGACATTTATCACATGAACGAATGACATTAGCAATACTGGAACGCATGTTAGTCCAAATAAACCTCTCTTTGAGGGTATCAAGAGTTTTATCTAAACCCGCATGTCCAGTTGCGTGATGAGCTACCCACACTAAATTGACAACAAGTTTAGGTGGCACGACTATTCGAAGCTTTGTATGCGCAGAGTCAGCATACTTACATACAATGTCTCCACTCAAGACAAGGTGTCGTGAATCTCTCTGTGTAGCTGCATAGTCAACATCAGTATTGTCCATGTAACCCTTAAGGAACCTGTACATTTTCCTGATTGGAGCGTGTCTCTTCTGTGACACACCGATTCGGGCTAATCTCCTAACGGTCTCTTGATCTTGCTGCTCCAATTGTACATGGTGTATCTGCACATTTTTGATAGGGTGACGTGATAAAGCATCAGCCAGTAAGTTATCTTTCCCAGGCTGATGGATGATAGTGGCGTTAAACTGTTGGGTGAACAAAGCCCAACGTGTCAATCTATCACTAGACATGTCAGTTTGCAGCATAAACTGAAGTGCTTTGTGATCTGTAATAATTATAACCTTGTGTCCCAGCAACAATTTTTTCCAAGCTTGCAAAGCTGTTACAAAAGCTAACGCTTCTAGTTCTGTCGTAAAGTAATTTTCCTCGTGTTTCTTTAACTTCCGACTAGTGAACGCAATGTAGTGCTTGTTGCCTGCCTCGTCTTTTTGGTATAAGACTGCACTAATGCCTATTCTTGATGCATCAGACTCTATATAGAATACCTTCTCAAAGTCTGGGTACTCCAGTTTGACGTTGTTTCTGAGCATCTCCTTTGCTTTCTCAAAAGCCTCGTCTGCTGCGGTACTCCATTTCCATCTATTATTTTTCTTGAGTAAATCATACAGAGGAGCCATAATTTCAGAGTATCTCGGACAGAGGCTGCTAATGAATTGGCAAGCGCCTACAAATTCTCTGACTTGTTTCACCTTAGTTGGCTTTGGGAATCTTGTGATCGCATCTACTTTCTGCATGTTTGGATGATATCCATCCTTATCAATGGTATGCCCTAAGTAATTGATCTCCTTCTTCAAGAATTGACATTTTCCAAAATTGACCTTGATATTGGCCTCCCTTAAATTTTCAAACAACTTTCTCAAGTGCACTAAATGTTCTGCGGCGTTGGGTGAAGATACAATTAAATCGTCAATGTAGCAGTTTACATTCTCCTTTACTTCGTCAGTGAGCTTGCTATCAAGTGCTCGAATGAGTGCTGGTCCACTGTTGACCATTCCAAAAGGCATTCTCACAAAGACCCATGACGTCTGGTCAAATAGGAATCCAGTGTACTGCATACTTTCTTCCTCCAGTTGAACTTGGTAAAACGAAGATGTCAAGTCAAGAACACTGAAACATGCTCTCCCTTTGAACTTTCTAAGCAGATCTCTGATCTTAGGTGGTCGGTCATTTTCTGGAAGAATCTTCAAGTTGATGGTCCGAGCATCGAGACAAAGACGTATCTGACCATTACTTTTCTTCACTACAGTGATGGGGTTTATGTAAGACGACGCCTGTTTTTTAATAATCCCGTCTACCTCCATTTTTCTGATCAACCCTCGTACTTCTTGATAGTATTTCTCAGGTATGGGGTATATTCTCTTTTGGTAACGGGTTTCATCGGTCAGCCTTATCTTATACTTATAGTCTTTAATCAATCCAGGCTTTTCATCAAAAATATCTTGGAATTCTTTTATCAAATCCTCAAATTCCCCCGGAATTTCTTCAAATCCTTCAGTTTTTCTACTGGGTATTTCTGTTATATTCTCTACGTCGTTAATAATGGTATTTAAAATTTCTTCCCTAAGGTCTATCTCCAGACTGTTTTTCACGTCCTGTTCTTCGATCTCTTCTGTGATCATGTGCCCATCATTAAAGCTAATACTTCTATTCTTCATATCAATAATGGCTCCAACTTTCGATATAAAATCGATTCCCAGCACAATATCGAAATGGATCTTGTTAACCACAATGAAGAACTGTTCATAATTCCTTCCATTAATTTCAAAGTTCAACAGCACTTGGATCTTGCATTTCACTGCCTTGTCTTGGAAAATTCCTCTCACTTTGACGGTAGAAACAGGTAAAACTGTCATGTTTTCTCCTTTTAACAGACTTGGATAGCATTCATCAGAAATGATAGAAATAATTGCACCAGTATCCATAAGAGCTTTATACTGTTGGCCATCTATCAGTACAGAAATAATAGGTAATGCACATGGTCTTTCCTCTTTGACGATTCCCCTCTCTTCTAATAAATCCTCATCAGTTACTTCGTAAATTTCGTTAATGGTAATCAGGTGTGGTGTGGCAATGTATTCATGGTTTCTCACTGTCGTTGAGAAATCGGCGTTCTTTTGTGTGTTACCAATCTCAAAGTTCCCCTGCTGACTTGTAGAAGGACCAGGATCGATCACTACATCCTGTCTTTTCTTTTGATTTTCAGCTTCCTTTTCTCGTAATTCCTTCAGATACAGCTGACTTTCTTTCTCTCTTTCTTGATACTTGTCGGGTGTCATAACCTGACCTTGAGAATTCTGATTCTGATTCTGGTACTGGTTATTTCTGTTATAATTTCTGTTATAACCATTGTTGTAGTATCTACCTCTTCCGTTTTTGTAATTCCCTCTATTATTATTCCAGCCTCGTCTTTGCTGATATGGACGGTAACCTTGGGATCTGTGGTTGCGGAAAAAATTATTCCTGTGAGGACCTACATTTTCAGTTTTTCCTTCCTCAGGCTTATCAGTTTGTTGCACTTGATCCATGTAGACCGTATTAACGTCTTTGAATTCGTGCCTCTGACCTTTTTGTACCAAATTTGGCATTGGACTCGTGTAGTCAAGCCTTCTCAACAATTCGTCCATACTTGTCAAATCTCTAATGTTTGACGATATGATCAGTCTTCTTACCTCCACAGGCAGCATACGTGAAATCGCATCTATCAACTGCTCTGTTGACAATGGGGGTTGCAAAAATCTCAAGCGTGATAGTTGGCTCGTGAAGAAATCAGCGTACCGTGTTGGAAGAGTACCTGAATACTTCCTCGAGTATACCTCAGCTCTTAATGAATTCTGAGCTTCTATTGACCAGAATCGTTTAATCAGTGCCTCTGCAAATTCGTCAAAATTGCTGAAAGTGTACCGAAATGCTCTAAACCATTCGAGGGGTCCTCCAGCTAGAAATCTTTCTACGATTCTCATCTCTCTCTCTCTAGGAATGTGGGCTTCTATGAAATAGTCTTTAAGATTCCTGATATATTCGATCGGTGTGAGACTATCAGTGTTGCTAAATTTTTGAGGTTTGTCTTCAAAATTCCGGATGACTGTCACATTTCTCGGATATGAATCCATATAATTCCTCCCACTATCACGATACTTCCATTCGGGTTCAATATTCCGATCCTCTTCTTCTTCCCTGAATCTGGATATACGTTCCTCAGGACTAATATCTCTCTCTTCTGTATTAAGGTTACCTCTTCTCACGTAATTTCTCTCCTCTTCACCAGTCAATCCTTCGGTATCCTTGTCTGTGATTTCCGTGATGACTTTCCTAATCAACTCTTCCTTATAGGTTTCCATCATGCTAGCTTCTCCTAGTTTCAAATTCTGCAGCTTGCTCGTAGTTTCATTAACATCAGAGACAACCTTGTGAATCTGTTCCTCTAACGCAGTTTTTAATGCTTGCACGTCCTGACCTATTTGAGTTCTATCCTCTACTTGCTTTTCGGATAGCGAATCCATCCTTACATTCAAGTCTTTCCTAATCTGAACTACTTCGTTATTAATGTCTACTTGTGTACTGGCAAGTTTTCTTTCAATTCGTTCTTGAATCTGATCTACATGTTCCTCACTTGACCTGTTCCATTCATCTTTCCACACCGTTACATTTGCAGTTAACATTTCCGCAATATCTACTTCGATGTCCTCCTTAAGTAAACGATTGTGATCTAATACTTGGGTTCTCATGACCTCTACATCGTATTTTAAACCAGCTAAAGAAGCTCGTCAACTAACCGAGTTGTTAATGCACTAATGTTACGAGTACAAAGCATTTTTGAAGTTTCAATTTCCTCCCTTACTTTGTTAACATCAGTCTGAACTTTAGCAATGTCTACAAAAACAGTATTGACTTCTACTTGTATTTTATTGATATCGCTTTGCATATCGTTAACATCTGAATGAATATTATTGATGTCTACTTGAACATTTGACACATCAGTTCGAACATTACTAACCTCTCTTTGAACTTCTTCTACTTTGTCTTGTACAGTAGCAACATCATTCCTTACAACAATTACTTCAGCTCTAGCACATGAAATATCACCCCGGACATTGGCAACATCAAGATTCAACATGGTAAGATCTTTTTGTACCTTAGAAACATCATTTTTAACAACAGACACATCTTTATGCACATTGGACACGTCTGTGCGCATGTCAGTTACAGCATTCTCGATTCCCTGGGTATTGATCTGTAAACGCGACATATTATTTTCTAAGTTTGCAGAACTGGTCTGAAGAACTTTCAAACTTTCATCCAGCCTAATAGACAAATTACTAGCATTCCTAGCTTCCATCTCCTCCATTCGACTAGTATTTCTAGCTTCCATCTCCTTTACACTTTCATCCAGCCTAATAGACAAATTAGCTGACAAATTACTAGAATTCTCCTCCATCATCTGCTTCATTCGGCTAGCATTCCTAACTTCCATCTCTTCCAACATTTTTCTCAGACTATCGTCTGCCATTTCAATAATATTTCAATAATAAACTGCTTTATGGACATACATCAAACAGAGCAAAATAACAACATCTGAGCAACATTTTTCACCATATATAAAATTTGAGCAATTTTCTGTCTTAAATCTAACTTATAAATACCTTATAATTAACCTTCGTAGACGTTTCATGTTGAAATAAACTCAAGCACATGTTCAAGTTTCTTTGGTTCATTTTAAAATATCCTAACACAAATAATTTACATTTATAATCCAAATAGTTTAATTTTATCTTTAATATGACTATACATGTCATAAGCCGGTCAAATAAAATAAGATTCCAGATCATAGGCGATTTTTCTAAGTTTCCAGCCTATTTAACCTCTCTCAAGTTGTATAAGATCTGATCTTTTCTGAGTGTAATTTTCCTAATACAACACAACATTTATTCCTATATAATCACACTCTCAAATTCTACAATTGGCTAAGACATCTAACAAAGAATCAACCTCTTTATTTGAGTCTTCACAATCCCTTTGACATCGATAACTTGGTAATCCAATGTTATTCGAACACTCCACAAAAATTGCGGTGTCAATTCTACTGCAATAACTTGGTAATCCAATGTTTTGCTGATCGATCCCCACGTTATAGGGTCGCCAATCCTACTGTACCCGATATCCTGATAGTAGGCTGTCAGATATCCGCCCCCTCAATCGGATTGCCAATAATCAAACGCACCGGCACAGCTACATCAATGAAAATGGCACTGACAGATACTATCGAGATTAGAGCACAATAGTTAACAAGAAAATTATTGTGGAACACACCAAAATATACGGGGGTTCATACTTACCTTTACTTACCTCTTAAATTTATCTCGGGGACTGGGTTGTCAACTGGATCACTTAAAAGTATGCCCACACAATAACCTCCACCATGATATTTAAAATGAACCAGAACGGAGACGAGAAACTTTAAACTGCACAACAATTTATTTCACAAAAAGAATGATTTAACAAAAAAAAAAAAAAAAACAACAAAATCAACGTGGCAATCAGAAGCCATTGACCACATAACCATGTCCTCCTGTAGGGCCTGTATTCTCTACATATAATGTTTCAGCTTTCTCAAGCTCATAGCAACGTAAAATAATGATGCACTGGGGATGGAAACGGGATTTGGGATGAGACACATATATCAATTGTTTTGCGTGTTTATATACTTCACATTTTATTTATAGCCACAAGGCTATTATGGAACGTCCTTGGCCTCTGTAACACAGTTGTCCGGGCCAGCTGCAATGCACCTGTATCGTCAAAGCGGACTCCCGTTCGTTCAACCCTAGCATAAGCGTGTTACCTCAGAGCTCGGCTCTCCTTTTCAAACACGTAAATGTTCACATCTCAACTGAAATATTATCACGCAAATGTCTTACATGCTTCATTCAAACACCAGTGGATTCCTCCAATAATCCCAAATCATGATTAATTGTTTAAACCACTTGTTTAATTAGCGTTGTTTAGAGTATAAAAACAAAACTCTAAATGTTAATAACAAAAGTTCATTAATTATTTATGACAATAATAAATTGTTTATAACAATGTCAAATGACAATTGAAAAATATATATTCGCCACTCTCAATCCTTTTCATTTCAAATTATTTAACAAAGATATTTACAAAATTATTTTACAATGTTAATTGTTTATATTATTTATACAAGAAATACATTAAACCACACGTTTATCCGGTTGATAATTACTCAAATCGTGATGATATAATCGACCAATGAAGGTTAGTTATATTTAACTGTCAAATTCAGGTTTAATAAGGTTTAATAATAATTATTAATATTTGTGACGGTAACCTCCATTCAAAATCTTTATCTCAAATTATTTAACACTCTTGTTAATTTTAACAGTATCTTCATATGAATAATCTTTCAAAGAACAAGAACAATACATACAGCGGGAAAATACTTCGCTTATAACGCACAAAATTGCACAAAAATTGGCCCAAAATTCATCATATATTTTCATATATATGGCATAAAAATCTTCCAAACTACACACAAAAACCTCCACTTATAAATTCATCAACTTCATTAATTATTGTGGGAACCTCCTTCATAATTCAAGGGCATTATTCAACAGCGACTTTTACACGTCCACTGAACTAACGATTATACATCCATTGTTCCTCTTTAAAAATTCTTATATTCATCAATTGTAATAATGACTGTTATTATTTAACCTTCGTGGGTTTCATTCATGAATCGATATGAAGTAAAAATTTGCCAATCACAAATAAATTTAATAGCAAATACGATTAGACACTCCTGCCTGGTCTATCAAAATTGAGATTATCATCTTCAAAGTAACGCAGTATAAAAATACTATCTTCAAACAAAGTTCACCTAAACTGCAAAATAGTCGAATAGAATACAATTAGACTGTGGAATGCAAACATTATTGTTCCAATCTATAATTGAGAAAAACTCCTATCAAATGTTCATTACTATAGTGTATTCAATAAATCGAAATAAAAGTTCATATTTCATAAAATTGTCTATAATGCAATGATAAATGTCTATGTTGCAATCATGTTCATAAGACGACTAGTATTTCAAAGATCGTCGATATCGTAATAGATTTTAACGCTCTAAAATCATTTAATCATTCTTCTTTCTTGAGGATGACAAAAAATTGGTCAAAGTAATTTACTGAATAGAATTACTTTAATAAAATGACACGCTGTCTGAATTCAAATCTGCCATAGCAAATCGTTAACTTTACAGTCAAATCGTGACTACAAAAATATGCAAATTACTGAAAGAATCTAAATAATCAGTCTCAACTGATCCAAAATTATTAAGTATGCCAATGACATAACAATGTCTCAAAAATCGAAGAAAAAGGCATAAATCATCGAAGTGTACTGAGTACAGAAATATCAATCAAGAAAATGGGGCAAAAGATAGGACAGAAAATATGGAAAGAATGGTTGCTCAGATATCGCTACAAGACTCAAATAATACAAGAAACGTTCACGACTACCTTATCTGTTGATTGAAGATCTAGAGGAAAGATTTCAAAGAAAACTGCTGTTGGTTCCAATTCACCAGCGTGAAGATGTGCTCCGTCCTCGAACCTGGAATCAGCGTCCTCGGAGAAACGAACTGCTTCCTCCTCCGAAATTGCACTGCTCCGTGGATACGAAAAACATCCTTCTGGAAAAACTCTTCTTTGTGCGCCGGGACAACCCTGGCCTCTCTTGAAAGTTCCCTGAAGTTTTTGCAGGAAGTCGCCATGAAGTTTATTGTAGTTATTTCCGCAGAAATATTCATAGATGTGGAGTATGAAAATATTTCCACTGTTATCTGGTATAATTCAGCGATGGATTCACGATGCAGGAGTGTAGTTGGATGTTCACTACATGCTCGCTTTTGTAAAAAGACGATTAACGAAGTTCCATGCTGTTACTTTACTCCAATCAATATATGTCCCAATTGCATTAAAGCCTTAGCCTTCCATCTCAACTACTGTTATAATCATTGAAAGCACTGCAAGATTATAATGTTCCATAGTCGAATGTATCGTTGTAATACCAAACGTATTCTCCAATATCACTGTTGCACTCCACGTGTCAGCCGTAGTGTATAATGTGGAATTTTAAAAGTGTTTCTCATGTGGCGAGAAAATCACTTTTGTTGGCAGCCTTAAAGTTCCAATATCTTTCGAAGTATAACTGTGAAATTGTTCAAATCTTGTACACACCTCAATGTTGTACTGCCCAATAGAATTATAATGCAGGCTGAAGTTAGCCCTTGATATCTTGACTGGTGGAAACGTTAATGTGAGCGTTTCAACTTCACTTAGTTTCGAGCAGCGTAAAATGGAACTGCTCCGAGTTCGTTCGATGCGCCGGGCTTTAACCACGCTAAAGACAACTTACTTCACTGAATCACTTGAAAATAACTATATATCACCAGAAATATATATGCGATCTGACATATGAGATCTGAGTTCTGCGTTCTGAGATTATGAGTTCTGAGAGCTCCTCTCTTCTGTGCACGACCTTTTATCAACTTCTTAAGGGGCGTATCCATCCTTTCCATAGCATGTTGCTGCGTCATTGCTAGAAGTTTTAACTTTGGCTATACTTGACGGATTTTCAAATTTCAAAAACTCAAAATTAATTTCTTCAAAATTCCAAATCAATGCCATAACTGAAAATAGATTTCCACAAATCTGCATGCCAAAAGTAATCAAATATCGTAGTTTCAGCAATCTCCGTCTTCCTTCCAAACTATCGTTCATTGGTTCGAGTCTCTCCTCCAATAGCGTAGCTTCTTCCTTAGCACAATACCTTGTTTCCTGCGACTGCGTCGTAAATCTAAGATCTTTCTCGAACAAAATCATGACGTCACCAAGAATCTCAGCTCAATCAGCCTACTGGCATGAAATCTGCGTCATCCGTGCCTACGTCATGAGTATCCACGTCATAACTTTGACATCCATAACTTTACTCATATATGCCAATACAGCCATATGGTCTCAATATAATTCAATTTCCGGGGGCAGTACCATCCCGGCATTTGCCCGAAGACTAAGTGGGAAACCACGGAAAACCACTTCGAGGATGGCTGAGGGGGAATCGAACCCCCTCTACTCCTTTGGGCCACCCGAGGCTGAGTAGACCCCGTTCCAGTCCTCGTACCACTTTTCAAATTTCGTGGCAGAGCCGGGAATCGAACCCAGGACCTCCGGGACGGCAGCTAACCATGCTGACCGCTACGCTACGGAGGCGACACTTTGAAATTATAATAATTTTATAATCGTACTTTTAAGATTATAAAAATAATATGAAAATTCAAATTTAAAAAATTAAAAAAACTTAAAATGTTAATGAAAACAAAAATTTAAACTTCTTCTTCTTCTTCTTAGTCGTTTACCCTCCATGTTGGTGGAACCCATGGACTCAGCGAGGGAACTCACCACTACCGCCTCTACGGGCAGTGTCCTAGAGCTGGGAACATCTAATCGGAGTGGATACAACTGGTGAGGTGTGATTGGCACCTCGCCCAGGCGGCCTCACCTGCAAAGCGAACAGGGGCCTCATGAGGGAAGGTAATGGATGGTCAGGATGGATAGGCAAGGCATTTGCCCGAAGACGAAGTGGGAAACCACGGAATACCACTTCGAGGATGGCTGAGGTGGGAATCGAACCCCCTCTACTCATTTGGAACACCCGAGGCTGAGTAGACCCCGTTCCAGTCCTCATACCACTTTTCAAATTTCGTGGCAGAGCCGGGAATCGAACCCAGGACCTCCGGGGCGGCAGCTAACCATGCTGACCACTACGCTACGGAGGCGACAAATTTAAAATAATAATAATAATCAATATTGGGGTAAAATAATGAAAATTTTAAAAATTAACAAAATTCTTCAAAATTCTGCCCTATAAAGGGTTAAATGAATAAATACATCAATTATTTACATACTTAAAACACTTCTCACACAAATGGGGGGTTTATTGGATGACTAGTTTCGGTCATCAAGCGAACATCATCAGGTTCTGCTCACTTAGGCTTCATTTAGGTTCAGTGGATATACAAAATACAACATTAAGCTACAGAAGTTTTTAATTAAACTAATGAACTTTTGCAATTGGTTAGGTTAGCTTAATCACTGTAGCAAACACTAAAATATACTTGGGTTCATAATGTGGTTGTGTAGACTTAGCTGATTTCTGGAATTTTCTATATTGATGTCAATCTCACCTCACTCACAATGTGGTTTAGCGTGTTTATTCGTTAGTTGCTGGCGCTATCTAACGCTGTTCTTCAAGTTTACTGTTGTTAGCACACTTGAACTATACTAACACTATCTTTTGTTGCATTGTGCAACTTATTTTCGTATGCGTGTGTGCTATCCCAATGTCTAGATAGGACAAACTGGACACTCCTTCAAGACAAGATATAAAGAGCATATAAGTGCTCACTGAATTCACGTTCGCCAACCACTTAATAAACACAGGACACAGCTACACGAGCATTGAGGACATTATCTCAACACACTAGAACAGATTTTATCAGGTGATCGTGTTTCTGCAAGCCAGTTCCTAAATTTTCTCAACCAAAACATTCCTCTCCGATCAATGTTGCCACGCCAATTGCACTCGGAGAGATAATAGCAGTTACTGACTACTTCATGATACGGAAGGGCAGCACCAGAACAATTAACACAGAATTGCTCAAAAATACAACGTATCAAAAGAACAAACAATACCACATCATCCGCCTCTCTAAACATTACAAACTGCAAATTGGCAACACCGTTTAAGTCGAAGACCCTACAGACAGTTATTCAAGATTGTGAACACATTAACAAATATTTCACCTACTCAAGTTAAGTGTTGTCATAATTCCAGAGTACTGTTACTTCAGAATAGACATCCGGATCCTAAAGCAGACTCTTTTATTCTTGTTTAACCCTCGTTATAGCGTTCCAGAAATCAGCCTACTTGGTTTCCAAGTTTCTTACTCAGGCGTCATACAGACAGTTCGAGAAGTCATGGTCTCCTGATTCCTGAGAGAGAGAGAGAGTAAACTCTGATCAGGCGGCTTCGGTGGCGTAGTTGGTAGCATGCTGAGCTTATATGCCCAAGGGCACGGGTTCAAGCCCGGCCGAAGTTGTCGGATCTTTTAAGAGCGTTAACAATCCCTCAGTATGCCTTCCTACAGAGGGGAAATAAATTCGGCGGGCTCATGTCATAGATTTACTAACTACACTTGTGTGAAGCAAAATTTGTAAGCTTGGTTTGATTAATGCTCTTAAGTTCCAACGTTCGTCACAAGGCGCTGGTTGCGATGGCATATTATAGTAGCCAAGTTCACAGCTAGGTGTCGTGGACAGCAACATTTGGTAGCGAAAGTAGGAACTACTTGAAATTATCGTCTGCCGTCCTTACTTGAATTAAAGAACAGATAACACACAATTAACACTGGTTATCAGACAGATTGTACACACACCCTAAGTACACAGGGCTACATGACCGCGTTGTCGCAGCCCCTAAACTGAGGAAGCAACCAACCAACCCACCAAATTCTGATGTACGCTTTTCAATTGTTCGAGCAGTCCTGAATATTGAGACCGTAAACCTTGATCTGCACTTTTGAATTGGGCAAACAGCCGCCCTATAGTACTGATCTCTCCCCATGCGATCATCACGCCTTCGGTCCAATAGAAAACGCCCTGAAGTGTGTACGATTCCTGTCGGACGAGGATATGCAACAAGTGGTGATGGACTTGTTCACACAGCAACACACAGTGGTTTACCACTCGGGGATCTTCAACCTGGTGCGTTCGTGGGATGAGTGCTTCAATGCTCACAGTGATTTAGCCTGATTGCCAAACCTATTATGCACTGTGCGACCGTCAAACGGAACCTTTTTGATAACGCCTTATAATTACAGTTGAAGGATTCATTCCAGAAACCAAACTCGTCCAAAATTGACATTTTGACAAAAATACATCTTCTTCCCCTTCAAGGCCAGCTCTACGTATAGATATTACCAGCAGTAGTGCCCGGCTTCGCCCGGTGGATTTATTTGTTTTATACCCCCAGAGGCTCACATCTAGTGGGACGTGGGTTGGCGACCACGGAACCCCAGCTGAGTCCGGCATTGCTTCCACTTACTTGTGCCAGGCTCCTCTCCGTCTTCTTTCCTGTCGACCTCACTTGATCATCTCTTGTTCTCTTCCGACCCCGACGGTATTAGGGTATCCGAGGCCTAGGAAGTCTCTTCCTTTCCCGCCTTAATTGGCCCTTCTCTCATCCTTTCTGATACCCTCCTTCTGTGAGGGGTCAGCCTTCTTTTTCTTTTCATGTAATCTCCTGCCTTCTGCTCAAGGCCCTCAAGGAGGCAGGGTGTATGTATCCCCACCACTTCTGGTGCACCCTAGATAAAGCTACACCCTCAGGGGCTCACGGCTGGTGAGTTCGGGAGTTGGTGACTCCAAGGGATTTCTGAGCTGGGTCCGCTTTTCCCTCTTTTTCCCATTACCTCTGGGGCGGACCACCTCCTCTTTCACTTTCCTATCTGCCTTTCATGGCTCTCCTTCCTTCCAAGTCCATCAATCCGCATTCTTCGACGTTTGAGGGAGCTCTCAAGGATAAGGATCGGAAAGCACCAACACCATCGCCCTTATACAGAGGCATTCTATTGTCATGGTGTTAACTGTTTTAAGGGGCCTAAGAAATATTTTTGCACTAATTACTCCCCGTGACTGCAATTTATAAGCAGCTCGCAATTCTGCACCAGAACACTGGTAGGGGCGACGTGATGCAGCCCGCATTGCCAGGCCACAATAGACATAGGTATTATTGAAGCTGTTCGGGAGCGCTTGTTCTTCCGACTTACTGAACAAAAAGCAATCTTTAAGGTTACATGAGAGGTGTAGCTTATGCTACATAGCCTAAACTATTCGTCTTAAATCTGGCTATCATATACAAAAATAATTTTTCGAATCCGACTGGTAGTTCCAGAGATTAGCGCGTTTAAACACATAAACAAACTCTTCAGCTTTATTATATTAATATAGATTGCTGTCTCCAAAAAGCATACAGGTCGGCTTATGTACACGTGTGAAATATTGGGAACACTACAAAAATAAGACAAGGCCAATGCTTTTCCAAGATATTTTATTACCTGGAATGTTTAGCATTCAATAACAGTCTAGTAATAATAATAATATATTTTTTTAGCGTATGGCTTTTAGTGCCGGGAGTGTCCGAGGACATGTTCGGCTCGCCAGTTTTGTAGCTGCTTCGAGACGGACACCCAATGGGTGAGCTACAAGTACCGTTGGGGAGGAAAGTTGGAAGGGAAGGGCGAGGAGTTGGAAGGTAGCGGCTGTGGCCTATAGTTAGGGACCAACCCCGGCATTTGCCTGGAAGGAAGATGGGAAACCACAGAAGACCATCTTCAAGGTTGCCGGCGGGGGGATTCGAACCTCCTCACCTCCCGGATGTGAGCGACTGCCATTAGTCATGCCGTAACGACCACGGCTAACTCACCCGGTATAATAATAATAATAATATCGTATGGCCTAGGGGGCCCGGTGCAAGCTTTCTTATTTGACACCCAGAGGGCAGCTTGCATGTTGAGCGCTATGAAAATCAAGGAGGTTAGTTAGATATCTTAGCTTCTAGACACTATAGCGCTTTCTAGTAGAGAAATGAGGAACTTTTGTGTTGGCCGAAAATCCCGAGATTAATTTTTCCATTATGAACACGGCCTACTGAATTCAAATGGGTTCTTTAACATGCCAACAACGTATGGCATGCGTGTCGTGGATTTTTATTGTCTTTCAAAATCACTTACCACGGGCAGGAGCGAACCTGCGAGCTTGGTGTTAGTAGACCGACACGTTAACCACTCACCCACCAAGGCAAACAAACTCAAAGTGAATAAATCATATGACATTATGTAGTTTTGGGGGTTTGACTTTCGATTGTTAACCCACTAAATCACTGTTTCACTTGTCTTAAGCGTGGCAGGAAGTGCCCAAGATACTTCGTGCGCTGTTTGTCTCGTCTTCTTACGAGTAACGCAGTCCTGACCCACACAATGGTAATTTGCACTTGAAAAGAGTTGAGCCCTTTGAGTAGATTCTTAATCAAGTCATTTCCACCTTAAAGGAGTCACAACAGCGTCAAACTGGAGCCCAAATCATTTTGTGCCAGCCAGATGTCGCGTATAACGTTATTCGAGCTAAGCTGTTCCGGTTTCACACACCATCAGTAGCGAGGGGATAACAGCAACAACTCCACTGAGATTAGTAACATGTAGAATTCCAGTGTATGCTCTAATGCAATGCCATCAACGAAAGTGTTGGGGTTGTGACTTAGTATGTTGAGGTGTTTTCGGATACACAATATATTTAGCCTATTTTCATTTTTGAAAAAAAAAAAGGCTTATGAGATCACCTTTTGTCCGTGTGTCTTTGTGTGTGTGTGTGTGTATGTGTGAGGATTTTTGTGTGTGAGCCCCTCCCCCCCCTAATAAAATCTAAACGGCTGGAGCGATTTCAATGAAACTCGGTAAGTTCATAGTACTATTCCGCGCAACCCTGACCGCGTCCTTCAAATTTTGTTACGTTTCACCAATCCAACATGGCGGCTGTGCGAAATATTTCACCAACATTCAATATCTCCGAAACTATTACCGATATCACCCTGGAATTCTGTACGGTGATAAAGGGAACTACTAGAAGTTCACCTATGTGACTTTTGAAAACCTGGTAGCTACAAAACTAACATGGCGGCCAAGCGAATTTGCTACTTTTAAATAGACGTTTCTCGCGATTCAATCAACCGAACGCAATAAAACTTGGTACAGTATATGTCTATTCACATTGTAATGCACCGACATCTAACTTCGTTCAATTGTTTACATAACCTCAAGATGGCAGCTGTGCGAAATATTTCACGGGCATTCTAGATCTCTTAAACTATTATCGGTATCACCATGAAATTTTGTACGGAGATAAAGAGTACTACTGGAAGTTCATCTATGAGGCTTTCAAAAACCGGTTAACTACAAAACGAGCATGGCGGCCAAGCGAAGTTGAAAGTTTTAAATAGGCTTTTCTAGAGATTTAATGATCCAAACGCAATGAAACTTCGTACAGCAAATGTTTATACATATTGTAATGCACTGGTATCTGATTTATTTCAATTACTTATATAACCTCAACATGGCGGCTGTGCGAATTTCGAAAATTAAGTTTTTATTTCTTGTGTTCTAATCATGTGATCGAAATCAACATTTGTATAATGAACGTACACAATAATCATCACCTAACAGTACATAACTCTATGGCCTACATATATTAAAATCCAACATTGCGACCATCCGAAATATATAGACGGTTCTCAATATCAATTAATCTACTTCAGCAATCAAACTGAAATTTTGTAAGTGTATAGATGCTATAAGCGTAAGTTCACTTATGGGACGTTCAATAACCTGGCGATCACAAATCCAACATGGCGGCGATGCGAAATTTAAATATTCATTTGGACGTTTCTTGCGTTTAAACCATCCGAGCGCAGTGAAACTTAATACGGAATATGCTTATACAAATTTTAATCGACTAGCATCTAATTCATTAAATTATTTTCATAACCACAAGATGGCGGCTGAGCGAAATTTTAAAATCCCGCTTTTATTTCTTGTGCCCTAATCATGCGATTGAAGTTTGAATAAAACACCTACACAATAATCTCCATGTAATAGTACGTAAATCTAAGGCCTATGATATAAAAATCTAAAACGGTGACCATCCAGAATATTTAGACGGTTCTCAGTATCTACGAATCTATTACTGCAATCAAACTTACAATTTGTATGTTGATAGAGGCATTTTTTTTAGCGTATGGCTTTTAGTGCAGGGAGTGTCCGAGGACATGTTCGGCTCGCCAGTTTTGTAGCTGCTTCGAGACGGACACCCAATGGGTGAGCTACAAGTACCGTTGGGGAGGGAAGGAGGGAAGTTGGAATGTAAGGACGAGGAGTTGGAAGGTAGCGGCTGTGGCCTATAGTTAGGGACCAACCCCGGCATTTGCCTGGAAGGAAGATGGGAAACCACAGAAGACCATCTTCAAGGTTGCCGGCGGGGGGATTCGAACCTCCTCGCCTCCCGGATGTGAGCGACTGCCATCTGTCATGCCGTAACCACCACGGCTAACTCACCCGGTATAGAGGCAATTAATATTAGTAGGATATATGAAAATAGGCTATTAAGTTCTTCTCGGAACTACTTGTTTTCTTTTTCCGTTAACTATCTCTTAACTATTGTAAAAATGGATTTACTATGAGAAACAATCGTGGAAGCGTGCTCAAAAACTTAACAAAAGTTTCATCCCAATCGGATGAAAGGTATATGAACTCATATAAAACGATCCGCGCTGTCACTCATTTGTTAAATCTACTCGTGCGCTACAAATTGAAATCTGGATTTACTAAGTCAGAAACACTTATCAGATCCAAATATGCAACACATATAGCTCTACAAATCACGTACCAAACCTACAGTGACACCCACAGACAGTCTCTGTCCTCTAGAATCAAAATACAAGAAAACCCGTCAGGAAATTTAATCATCATCGTCATCATCATTTTCCATTTCGAGTTTCCCGTGTGTGGCAAACATGCGCTCTCCATCTTGCCCGATCTTGGTACACCATTTGTTCTTGGACTTCATCCCAGTTAAAACCGTTCTTCTCCACCTCTGATCGAACTGTCTCTATCCATCGTCTCCTTGGTCTTCCTCTCGGTCTTTTCCCTCCGACATCCAGGTTGAAGTACTTCTTAACTGTTCTAGAGCTATCCTTCCTCATTACATACCACTGAAGTCTGAGTTTCCCCAGAAAGTTGGTGACAGGGACCCTGATACCACATTTCTGATCTTGTCTCTTCTGGTACTTTGGTTCATAGTCCTAATAAATCTCATTTCTGTAGCTTGAATTCTACTGTAATCCTTACTTAGCAATGTTCATGTTTCCATACCATGAGTAAGGATTAGAACAAAGTAGGTGTGATACAACGTTGCCTTTGCTGCCAAGGGTATATTTTTGTCCCAAAGTAAGTGCCGAACTTGTTTATAGAAATGTGATGCTATTTAGGATTTCTTGTTTGAGGGTGTTATCCTTGGTACCATACTTCCAAGATACTAGAAGTGAGAAACGGATTCTAGTTTTGCTCCCTCCAAATATAGCCTATGTTTGAACTTTTCCTCTCTCTGCTAATGGTCATTTCAACAGTCTTGGCCTTGCTGATCTTAGTAAGTGTGGTAATTATTACTGATAAATATTAAAGCATCAAGCACCGAAAATAGTAAATTATGCAACGAGCCTATAATGGCAATAATTAAGACACGAGTATTTTTATAAAACGAGCGTAAGCGACTCTTTATGTTCGACGATTGTAATTTGTAATTTGACACCCAGAGGGTAGCTTGCATGTCGAATTTCGTTGTTCCTTGAATCACTATGAAAGTCAAGGAGGTTAGAAATCTAAGCTCCTTGAACACTATAGCGCTTTCTAGTTGAGAAATTAGGAACATTGTGTTGGCGGAAACTCCCGAGATTAATTTCGCCATTATGAACATGGCCTACTGAATTCAAATGGGTTCTTTGACATGCCAACAACGTATGACATGCGTGTCGTATTATTGCCGCCTTTCAAAAAAAAAAAAAAAACACTTACCACGGCCAGGAGCGAACCTGCAATCTTGGGGTTAGTAGAACGACACGCTATCCACTCACTCACCGTGGCAAGCTTGTTCGACGATAATTATAACTTTATTATATGTTTTAATATAAATATTCATAAATATCTGTGGGATTCAGTTAATTAAGTTAATTCAGTTAGTGAACAGGGTGCGCTGGCTTTGCTGACTGAACAGAGCGCATGCGTGGGTCAAGGCACTCCGACAGCAGAGACCATTCACTTTGCTTGCCAACACAGAAATATGTTGGATTTTGAGCGCATGCGCGAAGGTATCCTTACCTAATTGGTCACACGACTGTTTATTGAGCTCTGATTGGTGGGAGAAACTGTATCATAATGAAAAATAATGAGCCTCATTATGATACAGTTTTCTGACACATACTGTTTACATTTCGACACTGTCGAACATGAAAGAAATATTTATTTTAATGTTGCTAAACTTAGAAATGACGATCACATCCTCCCCCAACTAATGTATAAAGGTGTAGCTACTGTTGCTGTGATAAGTCCTAAACTACAGTGGAATTGTGAACTACTCGTGTAGGCTTTAGTCAATTGTTCAAATAATGTGAGTTCTTTGTATTTAAGTGGCTTTCATAAAAGCATGTATCTCATGAAAAGTCTTCAGGTTATGTTTTGAGTTTATTTCCATTAAGTTCATCTGTACATTATTTATGATTGTGAGGAGTATTCAGATCATGTTTTAGAAGACTCTACTTCTCAGTCCGTCAGACACTAGCTCTTGTAAAGAACAAGTGAAGAACAAGTCTCGCTCTGTGAGGATGAACATGAATCATAGGGACGAGTTCCTTCATGTCGGAGCGACACGATCTTATCTGGTGGCGGCGAACGTGATGTCATTATTTAAAGCCAGGGACTTGCGTCGCTCTTATAATCCCTTATCTCATAAGCAGCGTGACGCTAGGAACTGTACAGCGTACTAAACGGTAAGAATATGTGCAATTTACTTTGGTTCCCTATCATGAACTACTGATATGTGGAAGGCAATGGAGGAAGGGAGCAAATCTGAGAAAGTAGGTACAAAGGTGTGTAAATTATTAGACTTGATGACAGTTTTCCAACGTTTACTTTGTATGTTTTGTGACTTAATACAGTAGAAAGAGTCTTCAAGTTACAAAACTCGTTTAATCCACTTGTGAATAAGAATAATTTTCATGAGAAACGTTTCTCTGGACTTTGCCTCACGTATCTTTTGTGTTCGTTGTTTTATACTTTTTGCTTTGTGTTTATGGTTCTTGTGTTTTCTTTGCGCATTTGCTTTTGAAATTTACTTTTTGCTTTTCTTTTTTGGTTTTGTGTTTGTTTTCTGCTTTTGCTTTTTTATATTTTGCTTTTTGCTTCGTGTTTCTTGCTTTATTTCTGATTTTGCTTTTGTTTTTGAATTTTGGTTTTTGCTTCGTGTTTTTTGTTTTTGGTACGGTATTGTGTTTGTTTTCTGGAAAATCAAAATAAAACAAAACAAAATAAAAATAAAAAACAAAATAAAAAATAAACAAAATAAAAACAAAATAAAATAAAACAAAACAAAAAAAACAAAACAATTTAAAACAAAATAAAACTAATTAAAATAAAACAAAACAAAATAAACAAAACAAAACAAAATAAAATAAAATATAACAAAAAATAAAATTAAATTAAACAAAGAATATAAAACAAAATAAAATAAAGTAAAATAAAATAATTAAATAAATAATTTTACGACATGATCCTTATTTGCAAGTGGATTGAACGAGTTTCGCAACTGGACGACTCAATGTTTTACAAGGCACTGACATTATTTGAAATGTTTAATGAACAGTTTTAATAACATTAAAAGAAATATCTGACAGCAAACTTTACTTTTACAGTTTTATTTCATTTATCCCTCTACTTGTGAGTTGGTATTACTGTGACGTATATTGTGAGGTGAGGTCTGAGTGACCGGCGATTAATCTTGCTTGTTCATAGGCACACACAATAAAACTATTTACTTGAAATTCGGTGTGTTGGTACTTCAACTACTCCAACACACGATACTCATACAAATACAATCATGTCCTAAAATCAAAGTATACGTCTTTCGTACTCATATTACGTTTTTAATACGAAAAAATAAAAATTTTCGCTGATCATTAGAGGTGATTAATTTTAAAAACGAAAACTTAACATAATATCACTACACAAGTATTATTTAGAAACAAATCTACATGGTTGACACAATGAAACATTAAAACATTCTTCTTCAGGTGAAAGTGTAGCCTATCTTCCGCCTGCGTGAAGCGTTAACTGTGAGGTGCGGTCACTGATACATTTACAACGCAATCGCCCGCACATAACAATCGTCGTTTTTTTAGAGCGTTAAAATCCCTCAGTATGCCTTCCTTCAGAGGAGAAGTAAAGCCAAGTCCGCAAGCTAGCTAGCAAAAGTAGGAACTACTTGAAATTATCTTCACATTTGTAGGACGAATACAGAAACTAAGGTATGCGAGAGGGGAAATACCCAGGTATATAAGAGAGCTTGCCCCACAGGAAGCTCCCCCAGCTGAGTTTGGATAGTGACGAAAACAACAGCTCTCACCAGGACACGCAAGCCTGTAGCCTGTACAATACAACCTGACATATATTCACTCTAAACAAGCAAGTTTGGAGATCAATCACCACTTTCAATTATAGCCTAAGTGTAATGGATCTGATGATGATCGCTTGACGATCGAAACAGGTCATCCAAGTGTATTTATTAATCTCATGTACATATTTTTTTTAGGATTAGGAAATAACACTTCTCTTTTGGGTACAATCGTGTTGACCGACTGAAAAGCATCGAACATTTTAGTTTACTGAGGCAACACTGAAAATGGCAGGCACCTGAAATGACAATTATTTAAGCGAGTAATTGTCATTTCAGGTGCCTGCCATTTTCAGTGTTGCCTCAGTAAACTAAAATGTTCGATGCTTTTTTTTATGCAACGAGTCTATAATGGCAATAATTAAGACACGAGTATGTTTATAAAACAAGCGTAGCGAGTTTTATAATTTCCATACGAGTGTCTTAATTACCATTGGGTAGATTATTGGCTGAGGAATAACGTAACCACCAAGGGAAGATGATAAAGAAAAGGAGGTGGGTTTCGGACTGGAGAAAAAGGATAGAAAGATAGGAGGAGAGTCCCACAAAAGTTGTAAATTTAACCTTAAATACACTCAAGGGCGGTTGCCACAGCAAATCCGCTCTCTGATACCTAAAATGGGTAAGGACCTGGTCGAAGCTAACGGGAACCGCAGCTAGGACTTGGGCGGTTTGCAAGAGAATGGTTTTAGAGTATTCCCTCTCAAGCATGCATATGCGTACTATGGGGAAGGGTGATGGTCTGGCAAGACAGATAGTAACAGACTTATTGTAGATCTGTTCAAAGGAATTCTTTTTTGACCAAGTAATTCGAAGAGTACCAATAATTTGCATCGATTTTGATATTTCCAGTTTTCGAAGTTGTGGAGTTCCTAAAAAGCGACCAAGTGCTTCCAAGAAGGATTGTGATTTAAAAAAAATATACCTTGGGGAGTAATTTTGGTAAGTGAACCAATAGTTGCATTTGGAAATGGCTAAGCTTTTACTCAGCAAGGAGCCGGCTAAAAGTTTAGACAAAGAGAAACACTTATCTTTTGGAAAACCAACCATAAGTTTTCGGAGAGGATCTCCACAAGCAGGTAGCTGGCGTAGCGAGCTGTACTTGCCTTACTGGCCAGTTAGAATTAGCTATTAAAGCTAAGAGAAACTTTAACGAGATTACCACTAAGAGTTCTTGCTCAAATGCAACGAGTGGTGAAAGCCCTATCAATAGATTTAATGGCATTGAGTAGGAAGAGCCAAGGAAGACAGGATCTTGCCTAACCGTTGTATTAGAGAAATGATGAGTCGAAAAGGAAAGTTTGAATTTATTTAACAATGCAAAAAAGTCTAATAAATTTGACAAGTATATAGTTTCAATTTTTAGTAACAATTTGGGGTCGCAGACCTCCTAACATTTAAAGTTTGCTCCAGGCAATTAGCTATTTATTAGGTTTCAAACCTTTATAAAATCCTAGCAAGGATTTAAAATAGCGAAGATAAAAATTCAAACTTTAAAGACAATTAAGGTGATTAAAGTTTAACAATAAAATAGAGTACAAGGTGTGTACTATAAGAAATTTCTGAGAAAACATTCTAGAGAAAGTAACCACTTCGAAAATAACAATAAGAAAAACATGAAGAATAAGATAGAAGTTCCTATAACTTCTTATATTTGTGCAGAATTACTTTTATTACAATTATACAAAAGAGGGCAGGTCACTTACTGTGAAACCTGAAGAGAAAGTCAAAAGGAAGGTTCTAGACTTCCTATGTTTAATTAGGAATCACGAGACTAATGGGGCAAGTTTCCCTTTCGTGAAACCTAGAAATAACTCACTCCTGAGTTGAAAGAATTGTATTCCCTGATTATAAGGGAGAAACAATGTAAGCTTGAACCGTGTATGAAACACGTGGTTATGCAGAAATTAATTAATGAGATATAAGCAAAGGTGGGAGGGCACGTCTTTAGAGTGACACCTCATTGCAATAGACCTTAAAGTCACAATTTTATTAACATGGTTTGTTAGTAGAAGGTTTAGGAAAGATCAATTGGGATTTAGGATAAATGTTCATGGCCTTATTTATGGTAATCGGACGATCGCGACGCGGTAGAAATGTTGAACAAGCACTAGTTCTCACTATAGTTTGTTGAATGGATGAAAAGTTCACTGTAGTAACACGAAAGTTTATGGGAAAGCAAGTTATTGCAATGATGAAAAACAAGTAGTTCCGTGAAGAACTATACAGCCTATTTTCATATATCCTATTTATGTTAACTGCCACAATCAACATACAAAATTTCAGTTTAATTGCTGTAACAGATTCGTAGATATTGAGAACCGTCTAAATATTTCAGATGGTCGCCAGGTTGGATTTATATTTTTGTACTATTACATTAAGATTATTGTGAACGTGTGGTATTCAAACTTCAATCGCATGATTAGACAACAAGAAGTAAAAACGAGATTTTAAAATTACGCACAGCAGCCATCTTGTGATAATGCAAACCATTGAAATAAATTAGATGCCAGTGGATCAACATTTGTATAAGCATTTAACGTGCAACGTTTCACGGCACTCGGATAGTTAATTCGCGAGAAACGTCCATTTAAATATTTATACTTCGCGTCGCCGCCATGTTGGATTTGTGCTCACCAGGTTCCTGAAAGTCCTATAGGTGAGCATATGTTCATAGTCTCTATGAACATAAAAAAATCAGTTTGGTTGCTGTAAAAGATTCATAGATATTGAGAACCGTCTAAATATTTCGGGAGCTCACCATTTAGGAGTGTTATGTGTATAGGCCATAGAGTTATGTACCATTCAAGGACAATTATTGCCTATGTTCATTATTCAAACTTTCACTTCGATCGCATGATTACGACACAAGAAATTAAAACTTAATATTAAAATTTCGCACAGCCGCCATCTTGAGGTTATGTAAGCAATTGAATTAAATTAGATGGCAGTGCATTACAATCTGCAAAATCAATTACTGTACCACATTTCACTGCGCTCATAGAGTTAAATCACGAGAAAAGTCTATTAAAATATTTTAAATTCGCTTGGTCGCCATGTTCGTTTCGTACTTTACAGGTTTATGAAATATACATAGGTATACCTGTATCAGTACCCTTTATCACCGTACAAAATTGCAGGGTGATATCTGTAATAGTTTCGGAGATATAGAATGTCAGTGAAATATTTCGCACAGCCGCCATTTTGAGGTTATGTAAACAATTGAACTAAATTAGACTCCAGTGCATTACAATGTGTATACACATTTGCTGTACCAAGTTTCATTACATTTAGATAGTTAAATCGCGAGAAAAGTCTATTTAAATGTCTCAACTTCGCTTGGCCGCCATGTTGGCTTTGTAGTCACCAGGTTTTTGAAAGTATCACAGGTGAACTTCTAGTAGTGCCCTTTATCACCGTACACAATTTCAGGGCGATATCGGTAATAGTTTCGGAGATATTGAATGCTAGTTAAATATTTCGCACAGCCGCCATGTTGGATTGGAGAGACGTAACAAAATTTGAAGGGCACGGTCGAGGTCGCCGGGAATAGTGCTATGAACTTCCCGAGTTTCATTGAAATCGCTCCAGCCGTTTCGATTTTATTAGGGGGGGACACACACACGAATCACACACACACGCACACACACACACACACACACACACACACACACACACGCACACACACACGGACAAAAGGTGATCTCATAAGCCTATTTTTTCAAAATTGAAAAACGGCTAATAACTGGTTGCACTAGGTAGGCGAGAGTCTATTGCTTGAGAAAGTTGTGAATTACAATTAAATGCGCCATAGAACATTCCAACGGTGGAAGAAAATTTAGCTATTGCAGTAATTTATAAGGAAGATTCCTCATTTTAAAATAGTATTCCCACAAGTGAGTGAAAAATACATGACGGCAAGACTTGTAGATAGAGTACAGAATCTGGAAGGTTCCAGAACAATCCTAATAGAAGAATGGGACCAAAGTTAATCCAGCGGTGGAACGAGCTTCATATTTTATGGACAGCGGGTATTAGATAATATCCCACGTTGTGAGAAGATCTCTCATTTAAATAGCTTAAGAAAAGCTACTTTCTATTAAGGTTGGCTTAGACAGACAAAAGCCCAACATGGCAAATCCCGCGAAGAATGATTACCGCCCTAAACAAGTAATCTCACGCTGTCTATAAAATGATCAATGAAAGCATGTAGATAATAAAACTGATGAAGATGAGGTTAAAACCTTAAGTCTGTACTTATCTTGGTTGCATGTCGAAGGTGAAGTTCCCTTTGACGAATACTTAATGTGCCAACATGGCGTAGAATGTAGAGAGTGCCTCTTGGTTTGAGGAGACTGGCTCTAGTTGAGCCTTGACTGACCGAGTCAACTGCAGACTTACAAGTGAGACCCACTCAGCGAAGCGCGGAGGGTTCAAGGAAGGGAAAAGAGTGGGGGTAGGAGACAAAAGGAGAACATATAAGCATGACCAATATTGTAAACTTAAATTCTCTTGAGGAAATTGTCTTCAAAGAGTTGATAGCAGGCGATACTAGCGCAGCATGGTGAGTGAAAAAGTAGACGAAGTTCTCTTGATCAAGGAGATGATAGCTGGCGATGGTGACGAGATCTGATGGCCAAATGGAAAAGGAAGTCCTCTTGCACCAGGAAGAATTGAGGAGCTTCAGAGATTCGCTGCTAGATGACGCTAGGTGGGTCATGGAAGATATATATCTAGAACAGACTCACAAAGACATAAGAGACATGACCATCAAAGAGAAAATAGAAGATCACTGTTGGTGTTTGATAAAGAGGAAGGAATGAACATGCAAAAGCATTAAAAATTATATTCTCTCGTACCGTGTATTCCAAGAATACACCAACCATTATAGGCGAGTTGCATACGACTGTTTATGTTCGACGATAATCATAACTATTTTATGTTCGAACATTAATATTCATAAATATATGTCGAGATTTCACCAGTTTTATGTACTGAACAGAGCGCATGGGACGCAGAGAATACCATGGCCTCCTCGATTACTCCACTATGACACTTGGCCACGCTGTGACATTTAAAATGGGAAGCCATGGAAGTGAGCGCAGGTGCGATGCTATCCTCACCTAAGATTGGTCACACAACTGTTTCTTGAGCTCTAATTGGTGGGAGAAGCTGTATCATAATGACAAATTGTATTATAATGAGCCTCATTATAGTACAGTTTTCTGACATATAATATTTACATTTTGCCATGGTCGAACATAAAAAATATTTAGGTCTTTCTGTGAAAATTGCTAGAGTTTCTCTGCCAACCACAAGCTACAACAAACTGAGACCCTCCACATATAATTGTAGAAGTGATATTCATATTTCAGGATAGTTTTAAAGAAATATCTGTTTGTGATATCCATTGTCAAATATAGGAAGCTGCAGTTATCTGTCGCTTCTTACTTCGCGGTTTCCTTAAGAGCTTGAGGTTTGTGAAACATACACCTTATTATGATGATGATGATAGAGGGACAGGAACATAAACAATGCCACACGCATTTCTTGGTAGAAGAAACACGTGCAAAATCCCCCAAGGACTGGAGAGGAGCTAGGAATATTATCCTGGGGAGTTAACACTGCACATGACAGTATATCAGCGACTATATGGGCCATCGTACATGAAAACCCTGTTCTTCAGAATTGCAGAACTTTAATATAACCCTTAAGGTGGCGTGAGGAGTATGTCGTATCTTACATCCCTTAAGACAGTCTCCATGAGTCTACAGATTACGGAGCCCCCCACCCCCCACCCTACTGCCTACAACCCTCGCCTCTAGTTTCAATAAGCTTAGTGCGTGTGTGTGAGCAAATTGCGAGCGGGGCAAGGAGAATGTAAATATTGGATAGAGATTGAGAAACAAAAGCACCGGGTGATCGAGAGATATTGAGCCATCATGAGAGGACAAGTTAAAATAAAGAAGATAGAATGAACAAACAACCCGAGTTATTCGCTCTGGAGTCTTAATAATGATTGAATGAGAGTTGCTGAAGCAGGGGAGGTTATTAAAAGCAAAGTTCATCAATTACAATTCGTAAAGTCTTGAGTAAGTACCAAAGTCGGAATGCTGTGTATTGGATGCTGAACAGGATGTACCAACATGCTGAATGGTGGAAGTATTATTAGTGTTTTGGTCAACACGGATCCAATTCAAGTAGAATAATTAATTTCATTTCTGTGTAGTTTAGTTATATATATTATTTCAGTAGTGTGCCCAACTGGTCACGGCAGTCTGGTATCGAACTCAGGGCCTTATCAGAAAAGACCAGGCAAATGGTTATGCCTAAGGTCGAACCAGTGGTCTCTAAGGGGGAGCCATTATATGGAACCCACAGAGCAATGAGAGGTCTACTGACACATAATAGTCTAGCGTGATTTCACGATTATTTAGGTGCAAATCATAGCAATTGAAAGGAGAAATTGTAAGCAAAATGCAAGGGAATGTACGTTTTCAGTGCATACGAAGTCGAAAGGAGGCTAGTATTGAAGTCTGACAAATGACTTTAACAAGTAGGCGGGGTAGGCCTGGCGCCTACGGAACTATTTCCGTCTAGGGCGGTCAGACAGCTCAAAATTAATGACCCGGGAGTTCACCGGTCGACAACGAGCAAAGCTTTGGCGGGACCAAGTCCACAAGAAATTAATTAATTACAGATAAATGGAGCATTGTAATGCAATGAAACATACACACAGATGAATGTATTCACGGAGGAGTAATTTAGGAGTGGTTTTTCACCTAAAATTACGCCTATTTCTCAAAATGACCGCATTACAACCTAACTCACGCTCGAGAGCATGGATACTTTAACCAACCAGCGGGAAATCCCCACCGTAGCATCCCACGCGCTGAACTAAGGCAATTAATTGTAATTAATTGGCCGAAGCGATCGCCGGCACGCGAGTGTTTTTAAAACCTCCACGCCTAGATAAACAAGATGCAGTTGTTATTTCGGCTGAAGACGGAGTATTTCAAGAAGGGAGTCGCTCTCACGTGTCCCGTGAACTATTTTGTGCAAGAAACCAATATAAGGGAAGAGCACCCTACGCAAAGGGTCAGGTATGGTTCAGTGGAAAGCAGTTGAAGACGTCAGACGGTCGCTCGAGTTGGAAGTTAGTCCTTTGTCTACAAGCGCTCTGCAGTAAGCACGCCAATTATTAAAATATCAGCGTACCGCCGTTGAAGACAATGGAGGCAAATTGTAAGCTTCATCAGTAATAATGAAGTGCATATAAGGTAACAAAGTGCAGATATTGCTTTGTTATCTGACACAGATATAAATTCGCTACAGCGAATAGGAACTGATAATGTTTGGAACAGTTCGTATACCGGAAGGTATTGTCAATTATATGACATCAGCATCAGGAACACTCCAGTGATGGGAGAGTGGAAGTTATTGCCACCTATCCAGGACAGTGAGGTGAACGGGAGTGCAGGGAACTAGGATTGAACATCTATAAAAACGCTACTAGATTTCACGGAGACCAGCGGTTATCATAAGTCATCGCATCTCTGAGGTCAAGCGTAGGTGAAATCCAGATTAGGGATCAACATGTGAAATGATAGATGAAGTGTATAAATTGTGAAATAATAATTTAAAGTGTTAATGTGTTTAATGTTTAATATTCAGTGTTTATCAGTGGTAAAGGCCACTTGTGGTAATATGTGTATCATGTGTAAAAAGTGTGAATCTCAGTGTTGTGTATTGGATATCATGATGGATTAAGTCAAATCGTCATGGTAGAGCTCAGGCGGAGATACTGGTACTTTCCAGCCAGAAGGAAACGTGAGTACACATGCAAATAATAACATTATAATGGCATAGTTCACCATGTAACGATTAATCACTTTGAAATTAAAGAAGTAATAGTCACTTACTGAACGAGTTTTCACCACTCGTCTTGAATAAAGTATGACTTGGAAGGTGATTTGCTTAGGATCATGTAGGTCAAAAATAGTGATGGATCTAAACGTTAAAATAGTAATAATAATAATAATAACTGGGGTCGGCAACCATAAAGTAAGGGCAAAATTGGCCTAAGTAATGTTCAAATAGTGTCATGTCTAATTTAAGATACTGTCATTTGGTAAACAGTAAAGAATGTAGTGTGGAATATCGCGAATACGAGAGCTTTTCTCAGTGTCAGTGAAATTTTAAATGAATATGTGAAATTAAAGTAAGCCAGTATATTTATACATTTGTGTTAGGAGCTATGTAAAGCTTTGGCTTAAATAGTATAACAGGAAGAACGCAGGTACCTTGATAATGGAGTCATATATGTGAAATATTGTTTAGCCGCATATAGCGTGCAGATTAACGTAGAATCCAGTGATTTACGTAAGATAAGCACGGGAAAGACTAGTATAGCTTGCGCGTGAGGTGAAAATTGGCTTAATCTTCGAGAAGTATCGCCGTTGTGCATACTGTATGTGTTACGCAGCGATTTGGATAGATTCTGTCTATTGCCAACGCTTGCATTGAATTATAGCCACTATGGACGCCCAGCGAGGCGCGGTGAGCATTTTTACTTATGGTCTGCCCGAGAGGTAGAATCATATTCGTCGACGAGGAACGTGGTTCCCAATATATGTAAATGACAGCTGCTGATGATAACCATGGGGTTTCATATTGATGCGCGTCTTTAAAAGCCACAAAGTAATCACCTTAGAACGGCAATGCTATCATTAGAATTCCACCCCTGCCATGAATGTTTAATAGGAGCCATTTGAGCCCAAATACACTGTAAAGTTAGGTGTTAATTAATTAAATGACTCAATTACTTAGGACTATGCCTAGCGGATCTTTATTGTTATATAATTGTAAACAAGTGTGGCCTTGACGGTAGAGAGAGACAGGAAATGTAGACCATTTCCGTGGCAGCCATCTTGGAGAGCTGTCTGGAACTAATTTTATGACCTGCTGAGGGGAGGGAGGTCGCTCGACCGATCCCTTGTCAATTACAGTCACAATAGGACACTGAGAGATCTCGGTATTCAATAATGCAATTAAAATATGAGTATTTTAGTGATGCAAATGGAATTAAATGGTGTATGGCAACTCACATATGTGGTTGAACCATAGAAATCAGATGATATTTGGCGAAGTTATCCTCTGAGGGGAAAGCTGAACCAAAATAATGTAGGCATCTTCTTTAAAGTGCATTTTGCCAGTTTATGCTAATTTAGGAAAAACGGGTATGTGTTTTTCCTAGAACATGACACAGTTGTATCTATAATAAGTCCGACAAGACCCAGATAATCGTTATATGGTGAAACTATAAATATTCTATCCATGTTTATGTTTATTTTATGATTAAGAAGCATGACTCATTTTCCTAGAGCGTTCATAGGGATGGAAAGAAGGAAGATGATTCGCACGACACAACAAAATATTTGCTAATAAATGTAGGAAACATTGAAGTAATGCTAATTAAAGTAAATGTCGTAGGAGACGAAATAATGTCTTAGAAATTCATGTTTATGTGACATGTGGTTTTTGTGTTAAGATACTTCCATTAAATAAAATTGTGTCACATGACGAACACTATGAAAACCTTGTAATCTGAACTATTATTGACAGGATATTAGAAGTAGGTTTGAGTGCATTGTAGCGCTATTTTTAAGGAGAAAGCTCACAGAATAACCCTATTTAGTTGTGGGAATTAATTGTAATTTGTCCTTTGTTTTGTATTTGTTGTACAGCCATGATTTTAGACCAGTAAATATGTTATTCATAGGAATGTTGTGTATTTCCTGTAGAGTAGTTACCTGGTAGACTCAAATCCTGAACATGTGGTCGTATTGTGGGCAGGAACGTCCCATACCTCGAAAGACCGTGAGCTAGTTGGGATACGAACACATGGTCCACATGGTGACAATCGGGTACATGGGGGAGTTGTCTCTGTACTTGGATTGAGTCACAGGTAATTACTTAAGTCGGTCAAGGTATTAATGGTAGAAGCAAATATAGCATAGAAATTAGGACAGAATAGGAAGACCGCATCCCATTTGTTAATAAGCCACCACATTAAAAATAATTGTTAATCCTCCATAAGACATGCTTATAAAATTGTAACTTTCATAAACCATAGCCATAGATAACACATATAAAATAACATGACGCTGATATGTGGGGCCAGTTTAAAATACAGGTAACCTCCACTTAAGCATCATGAGCATGGCATAAATAAGCATGTTGACTACCCTAAATTAACATGTCACCCATGTGTGTGCCCCATAAAGATTAACATGGCACCCCACTTGTGATGTGAGCATATAGATTAACATGGCGCCCGTACGTGGTTGGCTTATGGGATTTAGAAAAACCCCATAATAATAGCATGGTTTTCATGGGGAAAACCATAGAAATAATTTTTTTTCCTCAAACTTGGTTTGAGCGATTGTGAGTCTTTCTAGATGATGTTCAGACGTCAGACAAATGTTGTCAGACGGGTACGAGGGTCTATACCCATTCCATAGTTAGTTTTGACATTTTATAATATGTTGTTGTTGTTGTCGCGGGATCGGAATCTTTTCTTTCCAATAGAACGCGCCAGTGTCTTCAGCTAGGGCCTACCTGAATCTCAAATTAAGTAGTACAGGATGGCCGGAACGGAAGAAGTACTCAGGTGTATCGCCGAGTTAAGGGAACATTTCGATGTTATAAATGCTAAAAGTAAGGAAGAATCCAAAGCATTTAAAGATGAAATAGCGGATAGGCTAGAGGCTAGTCAAACTGAGGTAAGCCAGATGTTGGCTACAGTCAATACTAGACTAGAGGCTAATCAAGCCAGTGTAAACACACAGTTAGAATTAAACCTAGTAGAGGTTAATAAGAAAATGGACGACGTTAAAGAGTCTGTCCAGAGACAGGTAACTAAGAATATTGTTAGCGTGATCTCAGAAATGCAAAATGATAACGAAAAACGCTTTGAGTCTATTGAATTAAAATTAGAAAGCAATTTGCAAATGTGCAGAGAGTCACAGCGTGAAATTAACGATAATTTAAACAGTATGTCCCGGGAGCTTAAAGACATTCAAAGTCAGAATGAAGCTAACACGAAACGTCAGTTAGAACAATTTAACACGTTTACTCAGACCGTGGATCATAGGTTCGAGGATAATGAACTAAAATGGAATACGCGAATGGCAGGTTATGCCAAGGCTGTGGACGAAGCTTTAAAAAAGCAGGACCAGAATATCCTTGACCAATGCAAGGAAATGCAGGAAATAAAGACGTCTGATCGAGATAATAAGGAAATAATGTCTAATATGAAGATACAAGTTGGAAAAGTGCAGAAAGAGTTGGAACAAACACAGAACGACTTAGCAGTTATCCATAAAAGACAGGACGAAGACCAAGGAGAAATCACGAAAATGAGGACTGAAATCTCTCATATACAAGGTCACATTCAACGGGAAGTTACAGGCTTACGCGAAGAGTTAGAGCTTCGAGAAGGCTTAAAGACTGAAGCCAGTGATAAGACTCTTGCCGAAGTAAGAGAAAGTCTAGCAGGAGAAATTATCCACCTGAAGGAAAACCTTAAGGATAATAAAGAAAAGGTATTTTCTATGGCAGAAAGAAACCGAGATCGCCTCGAGAAAATAGAACGAGAGGTATTAGCTCGTTTGGAAAGGACTGAAAACAGGCATAGCCAGTTAGAAACGAGAATGATAGCGCAGGAAGAATCCATGTTGCGGAATCCTAGGTCTAGCGAAGGAAGTATAGACGAGAATAGGAGGAATAAATGGGCAGAGATAGAAATACAGCCCACTCCAAAGAATGCAGCAATGCCAAGTGACAGCCCGTATGCCACACCTGGTATGCCAATGGCTATGTCAACACCGCAGGAAAATGCTGTACAGAACCAAATAATCACAGTTATAAGGGCTAGTGATGAAAAACCAAAGAAATACTCTGGGAGTAATTCTAATATGACGCCCAAGTACTGGCTTAAAGAAGTTTCCGAGTACTTGAATGATGCGAAAGTACCGCCAGAGCGCAGGTTGAGAGCGATTGAAAAACTCACCGAAGGAGAGTGTGCTCTATGGTTTAGAAGTTTTAGGTACACGTTCGACACCGTTGAGGAATTTCGCCAAGCATTTTTAAGCAGGTATTGGAACGCGAGCGTACAACAAAACCTCAGACTGGACTTGTATTCCAGGCGTTACAGTACTAGTAACCCGACCAAGTACGGAGAGTTTTTTGTGAACCAATTATGCCGTTTTCGCGAGCTCGACGAAGGACTCAGAGAGTCAGACTTATGCATAGCAATAGCTAAGCAGCTGCCATATGAAGTGCAGCGCCTGCTAATCTCAGCAAACGCAAAAACTGCAATCGATATGGAGGAGGTGCTGAGACAACTTGATTTAACCACAGTGCAGCACGCAAGACAAAGCCGACATGTGGAACAAGTTAATATGACGAATACGCCGATCGAGCCAACGAAGGTGCAGACGAAATGCAAGTCTACAAGCACCGAAACAGAAAAATCCGACTGGCAGCGCGAAGGACGCGAAAACCAAAATTGGAGGCCAGCGTATCGAGGAGGTTCAAACCGTGGTAACCGAGGAAGGAAAAACTGGAATCAGCGTGGTACCAGAGACCAGCAGCTGGATAACAGAAGAAATTACGGCCGAAATGGGAATAACCAAGGATGGAGATCCCAAGAGCAGAGTCGTGGGTTCGATGAAGAGGCGGAAGAACGCTATCATGCATCTTTAAGATACATGGAAGAGCGCGGAGATGATCCAAGACAGTCGCGAGTTCACTGGGATGAAGCGATTCGAAATAGAAGGTCACCCGACCTATATCAAAATGATGATGGTGCCAAAAGTCTGGAACTTCAACAGCATGAAGACAGGCAGAAGAACTCCACAAAGAATGGAGCAATTGAAAAAAAACACCAATTTTAAATGACCAGAGAGAGATAGGTTCAGGATGGAGTACAGTAAATGTTATTAACTGGATTGCCAAACCTGAGGAGCTTATCGAAGACCTCGATGAAAGAACGGTCAATGTAAGAAGGGAACTACCTATTATTATTGTAAACATTGCGGGAACGAAAGTAAGAAGTCTCATCGATACAGGATCAACAGTGAGTTTGATAACCCAGGCATTATACAATGAAATCCAGAGTAAAATCCACGTATTGAAAATACCCATTTCAAGCGTGAAAATAAAAGGTGTCATACCAGACAAAGTTATGATATGCAGATACCAAGTATTTTTAGATCTGCAGATAGGGAACTCTACATTCTCACAGAGCTTCCTACTTGTAAATAAGCTGCCATATAACCTTATTGTTGGGATGGATTTCATAAGAGAGTATAAAGTTATTATAGATCTCTCGCAAGACATTGTAATGTTTCGCGCAAGTGAGGGAAAGGAAGACTTAGAACTCTCATTAAGGCATAATGAAGCGAGACAAGAAGAATACGTATGGCATACATACGGAGATATGACTGGGGAGGCAGTGTCGACAATAGAAGATATCGAGGAAGAGTTGGCAACACTGGCCGCAGACATTGAAAAAGATCTCGAACCAAAATTTGAAGAATGCCTGGAAGAGAAGATTGAGGAAGCTAAATTTGGTCCAGAATATAAGAAAATGCTAAGGGAACTGCTATTCGAGTATAAAGGAGTCTTCGATTCGAGACCTGGCCGGATCAAGAATTTCCAGTATGCGTTTCAAGTCAGCGATTGGACGCCATTCAAACAGAAGCCGTATCCTGTAGCTGAGAAACATTATTTAAAGGTCAAAGAAGCGATACAAGAAATGCTAGAAGCAGGCGTCATTGTAAAGACAGCCACACCTTATGTCAGCCCACTGGTAGTTGTACCGAAACAGGATGGAAGTGTGAGGATATGCCTGGACCTACGAAATTTGAATTCCAAGGTTATACCGGAATTTGATACAGTTCCACCCATTAAGGAGGTACTCAGAAGGTTCAAAGGAAAGACTGTATTCTCAAATCTTGATCTCACGGCAAGTTTTCACCATCTTGCTCTGGAAGAGAAAACAAGTCTGTTAACCGGATTTTTATTTGACCAGCACACGTACTCCTACGTCCGTCTTCCATTTGGATTAAAAACAGCAGGTTCAGCGTTGATACGAGCGCTAGATAGGAACCTATCCGAAGAAGCAAAAGCTACAACCATATGCTACGTAGATGATATACTACTGACCTCTGAAACAGTTGAAGAACATGTCAGAGATCTACGCAAGTTGTTATATGACCTAAGTCAGGCTAACTTCAAGGTCAATATAAAGAAGTCTAACTTTGCTCAGAGAGAAGTTAAATTTCTAGGTCATGTAATCGATGCACAAGGAGTCAGGCCTAATCCGGGAAAACTGGAAGTCATAAAACGTTTCCCGAGACCAACGAAGGTGAAGAACGTCAGGCAATATCTGGGCGTTATTGGATTCTTTTCGAACCATTGTCCGAAGTACACCGAGACTGTAGCACCACTCCAAGACTTACTTAAAAAGGGAGGAAGATGGCGATGGACGGAGCAATGCGAGGAAGCCTTCGTGAAATCTAAACAGATAAGTGTTTAGTGCTTTTCAGTCGGTCAACACGAATGTACCCAAAAGAGATGGGTTATGCCCTAATCCTGAAATAAATTACATGAGATTAATAAAACACTAGGATGACCAGTTTCGATCGTCAAGCGATCATCATCAGATCCATTACACTTAGGCTATAAAATCTATGTTTGAAATACAGGTGAAAATATTTACAATATGTACAATTATTTAGTTGCAGTATTGGTACTGCAACTGTCAGTGTATGCTAAATGCAGTATATATGTTAGGTGAAATGCTAAATGGTGATAGCTATCCGGAGATTGTACTTTAGAGAGATTATATGGTTGTAAACTATGGTTAAAGTATAAAATTTTAGGCTAACTACTTATCATCCTAGTGTTTTATTAATCTCATGTAATTTATTTCAGGATTAGGGCATAACCCATCTCTTTTGGGTACATTCGTGTTGACCGACTGAAAAGCACTAAACACTTGTTTACTAAGGCAACACTGAAAATATGGCTTCAAACACCACAATCTAAACAGATGCTGTTAGATTATGTGAAATTGGGATATCCTGACTACACTCAGAAATTTATCATCCAGACTGACGCATCCTTCGTAGGCATTGGAGCTATGTTGTATCAGGAAAATAAGGACAGGCCAGAGGAGAGAACTTATATCGCATTCATCAGTAGAAGGTTGAGGCCTAATGAAAAGAATTATACGGTCACGGAGATCGAATTACTTGCGATACTGTATGCATTACAGTATTGGCACAAGCTGATTTATGGTTTTAGAATTATTTTGAGAACAGACCATAAAGCCCTAACGTTCCTGCTGAAAACTGACTTGTCGAGTCAAAGACTGACAAGGTGGTCCCTGTACATACAACAATTTCAAGTGGAAATAGAATATTGCCCGGGGAAGGACAATATCATACCTGATTTGCTAAGCAGATACCCTACAGCAGAGGAAGAAGAAACTCTAGCTATTGAAATAGAAGATAGAGATCAGAAGACCTTAGATGATCTAAGGAACATCACCGTTTTTCAACGTGAAGATCCCTGGATACGGTTGATGATAAATTACTTCGAGGGAAAGCTGAATAGAGGAACCCCGATGTATATGGAAGCTGAAGCACTTTCAACGGAATATCTATGGTTTAACCAGATGCTACATAAATGGAGCGACTCTGACCACACAAAACCTAGGATTGTTGTACCACCAGCATTGCAGAGAAGGCTAGTTTGGCTAGCACACCGAGCTTTTGGACATTCAGGTGTAGATAAGACTGTTGCCCTGCTTAAAGAGGCGTTTATTTGGCCTAAACTTAGAGAAACAGTCAGAAATACTATCAGGACATGTGATATGTGCCAACGAGTAAAGCCTAACTCGTACTTAATGAGGCAGAAACCTATACCACTCTTACCAGAGAAGCCATGTCAGCTCCTGGCGCTGGACAACTTTGGGCCCCTGCCTAGAGCTAGAAGAGGAAATAAACACATCCTAGTTGCACTAGACGTGTTTTCCAAAATGGTAGTCCTGTGTCCAATTCAGAAAACCAGTACAAAACAAGTACTTAAGAGGCTGAAGGAAAGAATCATTCCTATATTAGGACAGCCAGAAAACATCTTATCGGATCACGGAAGCTGTTTTACCAGCGTAGAATTTCGCAGGGAGTTGGAAAATCTGGGCATAAGACAGATTTTGTCCACGGTTAGGCACCCGGAGTCGAACTCAGCTGAGAGAGTTATGAGGGAGGTGCAAAAATACATGAAGATATACTGCTCTACTGAGAATTGGAAATGGATTGACGTGCTTGAGATTATTGAATATTGTATCAACAATACTGTGCACGAAGCTACAGGAGAGGTGCCAGTGTGCCTACATCTCGACAGAAGACCCGAGAGGCCATGGAATAATGTCATCCAGACACCCGTCGATGCACAACTTGGACGTGAGTTGAGAATCCAGAGGACGTTCGAGTATCTCAAGAAACAAGCAGATAAACGACAGCGGAGAAACAGGAGGAAAAGTTATCATAGACCGCTACTCGTGGGAGAATACGTCTTATTGAAAAAACCCGCCAGTTCAGATCCAGAGAGCAGGAAATATAAGAAATTCCAGCACGCTTATCTCGGACCCTACCTGATTATAAGGGATCTGCAGAATAACGCATATCGGATTAAAGATGAGGCAACGGGTAGAGAAGTTGTGGTAAATGCAGCAAATCTGAAGTTATATAGTCCACCAGAAGACTATGAAGCGAGAGAAGAGCAAGCTACACACATCCAAGTGAACGAGGAATCATTACGTATGCACGAAAAGGTTCTGTAGAAAAGCTTGCAGGCTCGAGAAGGGTCGAAGAAAAGAAAACAGCTCGCCAGCCCAGCGGACACGAGGGGAGAGTGCAGCTGTCGACTGCAGGAGTTTTACGACCAGTTAAAGGGAGCCGCTGTGGAGTTAGAGGAGATGAATGAACAATTGAGACAGGAAAACGAAAGTCTACGAGACAGCAGACAAGAGTGGAGTGGGAAAACGTGAAAGCCCATTGCCAAGAGCAATGACCACTTAAAGTAAATACTGCAAGGAGTTGATACCAGCTGATAGGCCCGAAAAATTCACTTATGAAATGAATTTTTCGAACTTAGCAGGAGAAAGATGTGCCCAACTGGTCACGGCAGTCTGGTATCGAACTCAGGGCCTTATCAGAAAAGACCAGGCAAATGGTTATGCCTAAGGTCGAACCAGTGGTCTCTAAGGGGGAGCCATTATATGGAACCCACAGAGCAATGAGAGGTCTACTGACACATAATAGTCTAGCGTGATTTCACGATTATTTAGGTGCAAATCATAGCAATTGAAAGGAGAAATTGTAAGCAAAATGCAAGGGAATGTACGTTTTCAGTGCATACGAAGTCGAAAGGAGGCTAGTATTGAAGTCTGACAAATGACTTTAACAAGTAGGCGGGGTAGGCCTGGTGCCTACGGAACTATTTCCGTCTAGGGCGGTCAGACAGCTCAAAATTAATGACCCGGGAGTTCACCGGTCGACAACGAGCAAAGCTTTGGCGGGACCAAGTCCACAAGAAATTAATTAATTACAGATAAATGGAGCATTGTAATGCAATGAAACATACACACAGATGAATGTATTCACGGAGGAGTAATTTAGGAGTGGTTTTTCACCTAAAATTACGCCTATTTCTCAAAATGACCGCATTACAACCTAACTCACGCTCGAGAGCATGGATACTTTAACCAACCAGCGGGAAATCCCCACCGTAGCATCCCACGCGCTGAACTAAGGCAATTAATTGTAATTAATTGGCCGAAGCGATCGCCGGCACGCGAGTGTTTTTAAAACCTCCACGCCTAGATAAACAAGATGCAGTTGTTATTTCGGCTGAAGACGGAGTATTTCAAGAAGGGAGTCGCTCTCACGTGTCCCGTGAACTATTTTGTGCAAGAAACCAATATAAGGGAAGAGCACCCTACGCAAAGGGTCAGGTATGGTTCAGTGGAAAGCAGTTGAAGACGTCAGACGGTCGCTCGAGTTGGAAGTTAGTCCTTTGTCTACAAGCGCTCTGCAGTAAGCACGCCAATTATTAAAATATCAGCGTACCGCCGTTGAAGACAATGGAGGCAAATTGTAAGCTTCATCAGTAATAATGAAGTGCATATAAGGTAACAAAGTGCAGATATTGCTTTGTTATCTGACACAGATATAAATTCGCTACAGCGAATAGGAACTGATAATGTTTGGAACAGTTCGTATACCGGAAGGTATTGTCAATTATATGACATCAGCATCAGGAACACTCCAGTGATGGGAGAGTGGAAGTTATTGCCACCTATCCAGGACAGTGAGGTGAACGGGAGTGCAGGGAACTAGGATTGAACATCTATAAAAACGCTACTAGATTTCACGGAGACCAGCGGTTATCATAAGTCATCGCATCTCTGAGGTCAAGCGTAGGTGAAATCCAGATTAGGGATCAACATGTGAAATGATAGATGAAGTGTATAAATTGTGAAATAATAATTTAAAGTGTTAATGTGTTTAATGTTCAATATTCAGTGTTTATCAGTGGTAAAGGCCACTTGTGGTAATATGTGTATCATGTGTAAAAAGTGTGAATCTCAGTGTTGTGTATTGGATATCATGATGGATTAAGTCAAATCGTCATGGTAGAGCTCAGGCGGAGATACTGGTACTTTCCAGCCAGAAGGAAACGTGAGTACACATGCAAATAATAACATTATAATGGCATAGTTCACCATGTAACGATTAATCACTTTGAAATTAAAGAAGTAATAGTCACTTACTGAACGAGTTTTCACCACTCGTCTTGAATAAAGTATGACTTGGAAGGTGATTTGCTTAGGATCATGTAGGTCAAAAATAGTGATGGATCTAAACGTTAAAATAGTAATAATAATAATAATAACTGGGGTCGGCAACCATAAAGTAAGGGCAAAATTGGCCTAAGTAATGTTCAAATAGTGTCATGTCTAATTTAAGATACTGTCATTTGGTAAACAGTAAAGAATGTAGTGTGGAATATCGCGAATACGAGAGCTTTTCTCAGTGTCAGTGAAATTTTAAATGAATATGTGAAATTAAAGTAAGCCAGTATATTTATACATTTGTGTTAGGAGCTATGTAAAGCTTTGGCTTAAATAGTATAACAGGAAGAACGCAGGTACCTTGATAATGGAGTCATATATGTGAAATATTGTTTAGCCGCATATAGCGTGCAGATTAACGTAGAATCCAGTGATTTACGTAAGATAAGCACGGGAAAGACTAGTATAGCTTGCGCGTGAGGTGAAAATTGGCTTAATCTTCGAGAAGTATCGCCGTTGTGCATACTGTATGTGTTACGCAGCGATTTGGATAGATTCTGTCTATTGCCAACGCTTGCATTGAATTATAGCCACTATGGACGCCCAGCGAGGCGCGGTGAGCATTTTTACTTATGGTCTGCCCGAGAGGTAGAATCATATTCGTCGACGAGGAACGTGGTTCCCAATATATGTAAATGACAGCTGCTGATGATAACCATGGGGTTTCATATTGATGCGCGTCTTTAAAAGCCACAAAGTAATCACCTTAGAACGGCAATGCTATCATTAGAATTCCACCCCTGCCATGAATGTTTAATAGGAGCCATTTGAGCCCAAATACACTGTAAAGTTAGGTGTTAATTAATTAAATGACTCAATTACTTAGGACTATGCCTAGCGGATCTTTATTGTTATATAATTGTAAACAAGTGTGGCCTTGACGGTAGAGAGAGACAGGAAATGTAGACCATTTCCGTGGCAGCCATCTTGGAGAGCTGTCTGGAACTAATTTTATGACCTGCTGAGGGGAGGGAGGTCGCTCGACCGATCCCTTGTCAATTACAGTCACAATAGGACACTGAGAGATCTCGGTATTCAATAATGCAATTAAAATATGAGTATTTTAGTGATGCAAATGGAATTAAATGGTGTATGGCAACTCACATATGTGGTTGAACCATAGAAATCAGATGATATTTGGCGAAGTTATCCTCTGAGGGGAAAGCTGAACCAAAATAATGTAGGCATCTTCTTTAAAGTGCATTTTGCCAGTTTATGCTAATTTAGGAAAAACGGGTATGTGTTTTTCCTAGAACATGACACAGTTGTATCTATAATAAGTCCGACAAGACCCAGATAATCGTTATATGGTGAAACTATAAATATTCTATCCATGTTTATGTTTATTTTATGATTAAGAAGCATGACTCATTTTCCTAGAGCGTTCATAGGGATGGAAAGAAGGAAGATGATTCGCACGACACAACAAAATATTTGCTAATAAATGTAGGAAACATTGAAATAATGCTAATTAAAGTAAATGTCGTAGGAGACGAAATAATGTCTTAGAAATTCATGTTTATGTGACATGTGGTTTTTGTGTTAAGATACTTCCATTAAATAAAATTGTGTCACATGACGAACACTATGAAAACCTTGTAATCTGAACTATTATTGACAGGATATTAGAAGTAGGTTTGAGTGCATTGTAGCGCTATTTTTAAGGAGAAAGCTCACAGAATAACCCTATTTAGTTGTGGGAATTAATTGTAATTTGTCCTTTGTTTTGTATTTGTTGTACAGCCATGATTTTAGACCAGTAAATATGTTATTCATAGGAATGTTGTGTATTTCCTGTAGAGTAGTTACCTGGTAGACTCAAATCCTGAACATGTGGTCGTATTGTGGGCAGGAACGTCCCATACCTCGAAAGACCGTGAGCTAGTTGGGATACGAACACATGGTCCACATGGTGACAATCGGGTACAGTAGTATAGATCCCTCCTACGGCGCTCACAAGCAACCGATCGTGACAAATGAGCATTCAAATGAAAGAGAATATATATTAGCAGTGACGAATTGCACTCGAATTTCATAAATATCTATAATTTCAAAAAAAAAAAGACTTTTAAAATTATGTACGAAGCGTGCGATTTGCAGTACTGTTGCTGTAGGAAATGCCGCTCCATAATTGCTGTCCACTTCACATTTTGGCCGCTGTGACGCCTGTTCCATGTCATTTTAACATTCTGAGGTCTTTACTTTATCATTTTGCATGGATTTCAGGAACAGTAAATCGAAGGAATGAGTACTCAAATCGTATAATTTCATAAATATCGAATAACCGGTGAGTGTTGTGATAATCCAATTGGAATTATAACTGAAATGTAAATAGTGTTCTATAATCATTTGGTTGAAATAAGTACATAACAACCTTTCTCCTTAAGTCTCTCATTATAAACCTACTAGCTGTTACCCGCGGCTTCGCCCGCAATCACATTTGGAATCCCGTTATAACATTAGTTATATAGATAGATAAGCATGGGTCCTAGTGGAAAATAATTGTATCTCCTGAAACCAAAAATGCATGGGACGAAAATAAACATCTAAATATCATGTTGGTTTCGGACCCTAAAAGACGTGAAAAATATAATAAAAGTATTAAAAAGCTATTTTTTGAAATTTCACTCGAATCAATTTTTATGTCATTCCTGGGACTTAGAAAATTCCGGCCAAAAAGCACAAAATCATTAATAACTCCCTAAGAATTCGTCGTATGATGAAATAGCAAGAGACAAAAAAGATGTAATGTGTTATTGTCTACAACATAGGCCATGTATAATTTTACATATTACTTGTTTTCTCCCCCAGAATTTCACCCCTCCCCATGGGCTCCTTAAATTGGATTTATGAAAAAACGGTGAAACACCTATTTACTTATATTTTATGCTGATTTTTTTCCGCTGCGTTTCAAACTCCTCGCTTATGTCGTTTAAGAGATACACGCTCCGTTAGGAATCCTTCAACCCCCACTTTTCACCCCTTTCACCTCATAATATACACCACATCGAAAAACCCTCAGACAAGTGTCTTCTTATTTTTAGCCTACTTTCGATTTTTGCAAAAAATGAAAGTAGACTTATGAGATCAACACAGGGCGAAAAAAGTGTATCTGTCTGTGTGTGTGTGTGTGTGTGTGTATGTGTGTGAGTCTGTGTGTGTGTGTGTGTGAGTGTGTGTGGACTCTGAATGTCTGTCCCCCCCTATCAATTCGAACACGGTAAACGCGAATTGAACGAAATTTGATACAAAGGTAGCACTAGCAAAGGACACCTCAGTGTCAGGTTTTATATCGCCGCCATCTTGACTGAAACGTAATGGCGGCCACCAAATGTTCAAAGCTTAAATCAAATTACGACTAACCTAATCATCCGATCTCTACCAAATTTTGCAACAACATACCTTTATGGGGGGAGCATCCTTTGACTATACTAATAGGTCATCAGCCTAATAGTTCGCGGATGGCGGCCATCTTTGTGTGAAAAACGATTCCCCCTATTAATTTGAACACGGTGAAACCGAATGGAACGAAATTTGGTACAGAGGTAGTACTAGCAGAGGGCTCCTCAGTGTCATATTTTATATCGCCGCCATCTTGACGGAAACGTAATGGCGGCCACACAAATGTTCAAATCTTAAATCAAATTACGACTAACCTAATCATCCGATCTCTACTAAATTTTGCAACAACATACCTTTATGGAGGAAGCATTCTTTGACCAAATTAGTAGGTCATTAGCCTTATAGTTTGCGGATGGTGGCCATCTTTGTGTGAAAATCGATTCCCCCTAATAATTCGAACACGGTAAAACCGAATAGAACGAAATTTGGTACAGAGGTAGCTCTAGGAAAGGGCACCTCAGTGTCATTTTTTATATTGCCGCCATATTGACAGAAACGTAATGGCGGCCACACAAATGTTCAAAGCTTAAATCAAATTACGACTAACCAAATCATCCGATCTCTACCAAATTTTGCAACAATATACTTTTATGGAGGGAGCATCATTTGACCAATCTAATAGGTCATTAGACTAATAGTTTGCGGATGGCGGCCATATTTGTGTCAAAATCGATTCCCCCTATTAATTCAAACACGGTAAAACCGAATAGAACGAAATTTGGTACAGAGGTAGCTCTAGGAACGGGCACCTCAGTGTCATTTTTATATCGCCGCCATCTTGACGGAAACGTAATGGCGGCCACACAAATGTTCAAAGCTTAAATCAAATTACGACTAACCTAATCATCCGATCTCTACCAAATTTTGCAACAATATACCTTTATGGAGGGAGCATCATTTTACCAATCTAATAGGTCATTAGCCTAATATTTTGCGGATGGCGGCCATCTTTGTTTGAAAATCGATTCCCCCTATCAATTCGAACACGGTGAAACCGAATGGAACGAAATTTGGTACAGAGGTAGCACTAGCAAAGGGCACCTCAGTGTCATGTGTTATATCACCGCCATCTTGACGGAAACGTAATCGCGGCCACCCAAATGTTAAAAGCTAAAATGTAAATACGACCAACCTAATAATCTAGTCTCTACCAAATTTTGCAACAACATATCTTTATGTGGAAAGCATATCCTGACCAAACTGCAAGATCATCTGCCCAATAGTTTGCAGATGGTGGCCAAGTATGTGTAAATCCATTCCCCATATCAATTCAAACACGGTGAAACCGAATTGAATAATTTTTTTTAACAGAGGTAGCACTAGCAAAGGGCTCCTCATATTCATGTTTAATATCCCTATAGCACGTTGTATTTCAACAAGCTACTACAACCAACATTCAATTATACTCCTTGAAAAGGACAAAGAGTTATAACAATACCCATGCATTTAGGAGAAAGTAGGCTATATGTTCTTTACTGAACATCTTGTTAATGATGAGTTTGTATGCCGAGTATCACTTCCCCCAATGAAACCAATCGGGAGATATTGCTATTCAATGAAATGCAGGTCTACCCCCTTAACACCCCTTTAGAACCTAAATATCCAAAAATCCTTTCTTTGTGGGCGTTCGCGGCCCTTGAGGAAGCGGCATACCAAATTTCATTCCAATCCGTTCGGTGGTTTCTGAGATTGCGTGATGAATGAATGAGTCAGTCAGTCAGTCAATCAGTGAGTGAGTGAGTGGTATTTGACAAATATATAGTAGATTGGGGAAAGTGCGGTTTATGAACATGCGAGATATCTCACACGGGTTCGCTATACCAGACCCAAAACAACTGTGAACATGGGCTAGCCCAGTAGCGTGCGTCCAGCTGAGCACTGTTGCCACAGCTCTACGCTCGCAGTATACGCACGACCAGTTCCGTGAACACTAGGCGCTCCGAATGTAAGAACATGTACGAGCTGGGGAGCCTAATCCTACGAATATCTATGCTCACAACGGAGTGCGCACAATGTGATATGAGGCAGATATAAGATATCACACCAACGTTATTTGTGCATGTGTCCACCTCCTGGTGTAGCAACCAGCATTCTTGGCTGTGGCCCAGGAGGTCCAGGTTCGATTCCCAGCTCTGCCAAGCAATTAAATTCTAGTCTGAGGGCTGGAACGGGGTACACTCAGCCTCGTGAAGAAAAACTGGGAAGATGTGAGTTGGATTCCTACCTAAACCATCCTGGAAGTGGTTTTTCTGTGGATTCGCACTTCTAATCCAGGCAAATGCCGGGATGGTACTGTCCCCGAAATACTTACCGTCAGCTTGTTGATATCCCTCGTTGGTAGCTGGATTGCAGAACCTGAAAACCCCGACTAAAAAAAACCCAGATTCCACTCAACAAGAGACGGGGATAATGGGGCACAAGGATTACCTAACTGAGGGAACGTCAAGAAAAACCATAGCAACAAAAGAAAAATCTAGCTCGGTAGAACACAAGAATGAGAAAAACATAATCTCTAAAGCGTGGAATTATACTGAAATGCCTGCGATGGTTTCCTTAACGTGACCTCCTATCGCAGCTATAAAATACCACTCTAAAAGAATTAAAATAAAATTCTTCAAAATTTATTCACCGAGACAAAATAGCAGAATGCTATAATAATATCACAAGAAATGAAAATCAATTGCAGCTTCAACTGGAAGCTCAAATCACAGTGACCCGAATACAGCTTCTAGTCAACACTAGACACAGTGCATTCTCCATAAAAAAACGTTAAACACTCTTTAAGATACTACCCTACTATGGCACGAGCAATGCCTCAAAAGGTCTATCGAAAATTAATTCCACGTTTGAGTAGGTCATTATTAATCCTACAATTAGCACTATCATTTATGTACAAAATCTACATTGGAAAATATATCTATATACAATGGCACACTCCAAATGTGTTTCCTTTTATTTCGCAAGCCTCAGTTTAACATTCTTCCATTAGAATAAGATCATTAGTTTCCTTTAACTCATTCGAAAATATTTAAATTGGTCCTTTGTCATCCAGGTGACAAAGCTTAATAGAAGTAATCTATCACTTTAATTATTATTGCATTCACCAAAATAACTGATCAGGATAACAGAAAAACCCTCGTCAGCATGGTGATTAAATCCAGAATATTAAGGTTAACATCATTTAATACATGTTTGAATGTTTTACTTTGTAGTTAGCATGCTTCTAAGCAACAACAAAATGCTCGTAGTACAACGCTGAATTAGACTTGAAAATAAGTCAACTTATATTTGACTACTCAATCACAATTATCATGGGTTAGTTTCCATGAAATACCTTAATGTTTATTTCATTCTTCCACTGCCTTCACGCGGCTCTATTCTTATACATATGTACTCCCCTGAGTACTCTACTCAGAATTAATTTATTATAATCATACATATTTTAACGTAACTGGATCACCTTCATTGCTTAATGACGAATTTTATTCTCAGCCAATAATTGTTGTTACTACATCGTTGTTTAAATTTATACATAGTTTACATTAGTTTTCAATGATGTTCGTTGGATTTTCTCAGTAATAAAATATCCTTTTAGAATTAATACCTATGCTATGAGAGATTGCAATAGCATCGACTCTCCTTAATCAGAATGTATTTATACATTTATTACATTTGGGATATACACTGATTAAAAAAGTGAATGATGTTTCAGAGATATATTAAAGTCAAATGACGACAATCAAAAACAATGATAAATTCCTTCGACCAAGGATCTCAACTATGCCTTCACGCGAGAGGCTAACATGAAACAAGTTAAATACAAATAAAGAGAAAGTTGATCGAGCCAATGTTCGGTACACCCCTGCACGGATGAATTCGAGAAACAAAGTAATGTCTCTACACCACCGGACATGGTAATCATAACAACTAGCACAATTGTCTGGTTAGAAAACATTACCAGCCTCTGTTCTTCACCAACACAAAGAATGGTTACTAACAAAAGCGAGAAATCGATCTCCTCTATATACAGTAAGTGAAAAATAAACTTTCACAAAACTCAAAAACTTGCTATCAAAATCAGTCTTCTTCTTCTTCTTCTTTTTTCGAATAACCCATTTGGAGGGTACGATGAATCAACGTTGGCTATTGTCCATTGTATTCAATTTCCGTTGTTTCCAAATTTCTTTCATCGTTCTAGAATGACGATCTTTCTCCTTCTGAGTCCACTTTCTGCCAGTTGTTTGTTTCTTCCTTTCTTGAAATTGTGCGTTTTGAATAGCTTCTCTGAAGAGTGATCTGTTTGCTATTGTGTCTGTCTGAATTTTGGCGTTTGTCAAATCTTTGTCAATTTCAATGAACCATGTGGGTTTGGATTTGTAACTAGTCAGTAAGTTGAAGATCTGTTTAGTTAGTCTACTATTTTCCATTCTATAGATGTGCCCTAAAAACTGTAATCTTCTCTTTCTCATTACATCAGTTAATTTTTCACATTTAAATATAACTCTCAATTTGGTCGTAATTTATATATTCTGCGTTATTATTTCGTTTAGCTCCCAGTATTTTTCTCAGAATTCGTCTTTCAGTCTTCTCTAATTTGTCTAAATCACCAAATCTTGTTAATTTAAATGTTTCTGCTGCATACAGAGTTTCAGGTCTGACTACTGTTTGATAATGCCTTAATTTAGTGTTCCAGGATAAGCTTTTTTTATTATATATATCTTTTGTCATATGAAAACACCTTTGTAATTTATGCATACGTGTTTCTATTGCTGTCTTTTCTTGTGAGTCATTCATTATCCACTCTTCTAGGTATTTAAAGGAATTCGTTTTACATACTGAACTGTCATGAATTGTGATACTTTTGGGGGCATCGGTGATGTTTGTCATGAACTTAGTTTTTTCAAATGATATTTGTAGTCCGACTTTGGCTGCCTGTTTTTGCAACTCTCTAATTTGTTCTTGGGCAGTATCCAGTGAGTCAGTAAGTAATGCAATGTCATCCGCAAAAGCTAAACAATCTACAGTGGTTTTATTTGGATGTCTTCCTAGTTGAACGCCTTTAGTATTGATGGCTTTCCTCCACTCTCGAATTACCTTTTCCAATGCACAATTGAAAAGCAGAGGTGACAGACCATCTCCTTGTCTCACACCTGACATTATTTTGAAAGATTTTGAAAGTTCCCCTCCAAATTTAACTTTGGAAGTTGTGTTCGTTAGTGTTGCTTGAATTATTTTAGTGTTCTTGTTATCAAGTCCAAATTCCTTCAGAATGTTAATAAGTGCCTTTCTGTCAATGGAGTCATAGGCTTCTTAAAATCCACAAAAGTAACTACATATTTCAAGTTCCTGATTTTCCTCATGTCTAATATGCTCTTTAAATTTAGTATTCGCTCCATACATGATCGTCCCTTCCTAAATCCTGCCTGATACTCTCCCAATTGTGGGTCGAGTATTTTTTACGCTCTTTTTAAAAGTGCTTTGGATAAGATCTTATAGGTCACTAGCAGGAGGGAGATTCCCCTGTAATTGTTAGGATCTGTTTTTTTTCCTTACTTATGTAGTGGATGTATCAAAGCAGATGTCCATTCTGATGGTAAACTGTGTGTTTTCCATATGTCATTTATGATTTCCGTTAAACATAGGATCATGTTGTCACTCGAGTATTTTCTTAATTCAGCAACTATACTATCTTCTCCAGATGCTTTGTTATTTTTAAGTTCGTTTATAATCTCTTTAATTTCATTTGTTGTTGGTGGTTTCGAGTCTGGAGGAACGGGGAGTATATTATCAAAATTAAATGTCTCCTTTGGTGGATCACAGTTGAGGAGTTCTTCAAAATATTCCTCAAGTATTCTGCAATTTTCAGCGTTATTATATGCAGTTTTCTGAGTCTTTGGATCTGTGAAAAGTAAGCTTGGTGGAGTATACTTCCTTAAACTACTTCTGAAAGTTTTGTAGAAGTCCTTAATATTGTGCTGTCTGAAGTCCGATTCTATTAATGTTAATTGGTCTTTCATATGTTGCACTTTTACCCTTTTGAGTCCCTTAGATGCATGTTTTCGGGATTCTATAAAGCTGTTCCTGGTATTCTCATTTTTATTTGCATTCCAGATGTTCCAAGCTCGTTGACTTTTAAAGATTAGTTCATCACACTCAGCAGTCCACCAGGCATGTTTTCGTTTTCTTTTAAGGAGAATGGTTTCTTCTGCTGTCTGTACTAAGTCTCTTTGAAGTTGTTCCCATGTTTTAGGTGCTCTTTTTTCCAAAAGTGTTTTGAAATTATTTTCTGTAGCTAATTTTTGAGTATCAAACTTTTTGGATTGATAATGATTTTTCTTTTTATATATTGGTCTAATTTTGAATTTAATGAGTGACAGATAGTGGTCTGAATCTAAACCTGCACTCTTAGCAACTTTCACATGGAGTATCTCCGTTGTAGACTGTCTGCTAATAGCAACATGGTCAAGTTGTTTCTCACCACAAACTGGATTTGGGGAAACCCAAGTAGTTTGTTTCCTAGGAAGTTTTTTGAAGAATGTAGATTTCAGGACTATGTTATGCTCTCTGCATAAACTAATAAGTCTTTCTCCATTTGTGTTAGTTCTTTTATGTGCCGGGAAATTGCCTACTATGGACCGATGTTGACGTTCTTTGGCGATTTGAGCGTTAAAGTCTCCAAGTAGAAGTATTATATTTTTGATGGAATTTGATCCAGGGTGTTTGATAGTTCTTGCCAAAAAATTTCCGTTTGTTCTTTCTGAGTCCTATTTTTCTCATTAGTTGGTGCATGTGTATTGACAATGGTATAAACTTTGTTTACTGATTTAAAACCAGGTGAGTTAGCCGTGGTGGTTACGGCATGACTGATGGCAGTCGCTCACATCCGGGAGGCGAGGAGGTTCGAATCCCCCCGCCGGCAACCTTGAAGATGGTCTTCTGTGGTTTCCCATCTTCCTACCAGGCAAATGCCGGGGTTGGTCCCTAACTATAGGCCACAGCCGCTACCTTCCAACTCCTCGTCCTTACATTCCAACTTCCCTCCTTCCCTCCCCAACGGTACTTGTAGCTCACCCATTGGGTGTCCGTCTCGAAGCAGCTACAAACCTGGCGAGCCGAACATGTCCTCGGACACTCCCGGTACTAAAAGCCATACGCTAAAAAAAACTGATTTAAAGGATAGCAGGGATAATCTTTCATTAATGGATTGAAACTCTATTATTGAATTTAATATGTTCTGATTTACAATGAACCCAGTTCCAAACTGAGGTACATTTTTCATAACTCTCTTTCCAGGTTTTCCCTTAAATATTATATAACCTTCTGAATCAAATGGATGTTCATCAGTATATCTAGTTTCTTGAAGAGCTGTTATCATAATCCTTTTCTCTTTGATGAAATTTATTAGAGTTTTAAGTTTTCCTGTTTTTAAGAGTGAATTGACATTAAAGGTAGCCAAAAAGTTTATGTTCTTGTGCTTAATTTTACTAGTGATTTGCTTAATGCTATTTTCAAGATGCTCCGACTCATCCTTTTCATCCTTTGCACAATGATGTAGGCCCCCAGAATCCGAGTGCCTACTTTTCATTTCCTTGGAAAATGGAGATTGGTTACTCCCTGGGGTAAAATCTCTTACAATGTGCATATCCATTGTTGATTGTTTGCTAGGTTAAGGGAACAAGTCCCCTAAAAATTCTACTCGAGGTTGTTAGCTCCGAGGATGGGTTTTCAGCCGCAACTTTGGTGAACAGACGCTGACCATCTAGCTGCTTGCTACAAGACAGACGCTAAATGGATTTATGTAAAGCTGACATCTAACTAAATCATAGGGTAGATGCCTTTTATCCTATTAATCCCGGATACAGGGCCGCCCCGTCCGCCATTCATACTGTTCTATAGATCATCTATTCCACTATCAATGCCGTTGAGGACTTCACCGTAACCCTGGCAAGGGACCCTGACAAGGTGCTACCAGCTGGGCGAGCTGGACCTTGTTTTTTTAGAGGTGTTACTCCTCTATCACTCACCGCTTTGTCCTGGCTTGTGACAGCCAGAGCCTGGCTTCCCAAACATTGGGCCCAGGTTGGCGGGTTTAAATCAGTCTTCTATTCATAATCCAAACACTCGGATGTAGAAAGTTCGAAAATGCAGTAGGAAAATGTAGCTCAACAGAAACACAGTCTAACGACGCGAAGATTGTCATAAATTGACATAATAAATAGCTCACCACGTTGATAAACTACACTGAATCACAAAATGACTATCGATGTCCTCTTCACTACACTAAGAAAGCTTCATGAAGTATTACTGAATTTAAGATGAAAACTACTTAAACATACTTAATTACAAGCTGAAAATAGGTTGCACTTCTTATGGAAGTCTAAAACCTGTCGAGTGTGAAATCAGTCAAGATTAAAAACGTCAAGCCTAAATTCCACAGTCCGACATACTACTCAAAAATATAAACGTGTTAAAAAGAAAATAATGGCGTAAATTGGCATTGAAATATCTACACTTAGCTACGAGAGATGAAGTTGTGTAGGCTGTACCTTGTTGATCGATGAATTTCCAAGAGCGAGCATTGGGATGCACTGCATATCACACCTTCTCCATATGTAGCTGTAACTAGCATTCCCCAGGTCGTCGGGAATCGAACCAGGGTATACCTTCTCCAGACCGCACGTTCTTCCCGGTTCAGAAGGCTATTACCCATCCTGGGTAAATAGTCAGGAATCGCTACTTCACGTCTCCAACATCTTGCAGCACACAGTTCGTTTCTCTGTAGGGTCGCATTCTTCATATCGGGCCGGAATATTAATGAACGAAAGACGAATGACTGCCCATGCGAATAGCATTCATGATTTCTAATGAGGTAGACACATGTGGTCACACAATTAGAATCAGTCATCACTGGCGCCATGGCGATAGTTCATTGAAATGTTCGATACAATGCCGGTTTAGTAGCGTTCATGTTGCTGCGTTATTTAGCCTGCCATTATAAAAGAAATGAACAGCACTAAAATTATTCCTCATGACATCTTGATTAAGAATATGTCTGTTCGCGATGAGGAATAGTGTTCAGAGTTCAATACCATTGCTGTGCACTCGGCATCAACGCAATGAAAACACAGACTGCTTTCAAAACCAAAGTTCGTTGTGTTAACAGGCAGCTTGCTGTATTGAAATTACAGTTTCTAATACTGCTTTACCCTTGTAGCGGTATAGATTGCATCTCGTGCAAACGAACAGAGCCCTTCGACACTGGCTCTGCATATCCTTTAAAGTGTTTGATATAAACCTCGCGTCACTTTACAATAACGAAACGCGTTCACAAGCTTCACGATGAGATATGTTCTCCAGCACTCCGTAATGTTATCTGCCCACAGCTGACTGTGTGTCCATCCACCTGGCCTCACGCTACCCCCCACTCAGACGTGACAGTAATCGAACTGTTCTCTCATTGGTGGATGTAAATCATAATTTATAATATCTCCGACAGATATTAAACATGTATAAATAACAAAATACACATTATGCTCTGTTCCAGGGTCTCGTATAAAGTTGCAAATCTTGCATGTTATTCTCTTTCTTCTTATTGCTGATAAAAATTTAATCCTAGTGACCGATCAATAAACTGGGTCGATGATCGCCATGTTGTAATCATATGCACCTGGCTTCGTGCGTGCCCGTCGATCCTCGGAAAGTACCGTAATCGAGCGGCCGACTCCAGTTTCGGTTAGCAACTTGTGGATCGCGCCGATCTTCAACATATACTTCAAACTTCACTATACATCATAACAATATGAGTATAATGGTACAGTACCTAACGTGCCATGGCCGCTTCCTACCCAAATCCTACCCGACTTACAAATACACACACCAGTACAGACATCACAGTGACGCAGGTTATCAGACAAATTCCACATACACCCAAATACACGGGGCTACAAGACCACGAAGTCGCAAATCCCCTAAAACAATCATCAACAACAACCCATGAGGTCCGGATTCGATTCACGGTTCAATCGTGACATTTAGTTCTGGTCTCGGAGTTAGAACTGGCTACACTGTGCCTCGTGAGGTAAAACTGTGAAGAGGTGAGTTTTATTCGACTCAATTACAAATAGAAACATAGTTGCTGATACCACAATAACACAGGTTATCAGATTTTGTGTTTTCACGTACTTCTGTATTCGAAAGCTTCTTTTAAAGGTCATATATCCTGAAAATTATATTTCTTGCCTGGCTGTGTAAAACTGTTCGGCTGCCACTGGGCTTGCTAAGGGACATTCTTATGAGTTCAAAACTTCAGCTCACAGCACTTGTTAAAGCTCCACTACTGAATTGATACAGCAATACCGTCACTCTTCGTTATCTACCCTAGTGAACCTAAATATTTCAACACCTAAATCATTCCTTCTCTAATTATGCCTTCAGTTCAAGGGCAGATGTTATCACCCGAATGGCCGGTCGTATCGTCACGGGGTTTGGACAGTCAGTTTCAAAATTTTTAGCTCTGTAACATAGGGTCATCAAAATAATTGAAAATTAATTATTTTCGTGCGCGGAGTGAAATAACGATTTCGTACGGCGCAGCGACCCCAGCTAGTTGAGTTAACTAGGCAACGCCGCGCTATGCTATTGGCTGGCGCGAGTGAGTGACTCATGTTCACAGTTGTTTTGGGTCTGGTATAGTATTCTATATTTGAGGAGTTTTTAGTTCCCCAGCAAAAATATGGACTTTAAGCTGTGTTGAACTTTTGGAGTTTCTATTCATTAAATTCACAGTGCTTGTTTTTGGGAGTGCGACCAAGAGGATACCTAAGCCGACATAGTGGGATATAATAATAATAATATCGTATGTTTTCGAGTGCCCAGAAGGCAGCTTGCATGTCTAATTTTATCGCTCCTTGTTGCGCTATGAAAGTCAAGGGGGTTACATATCTAAGGTCCTTGACACTATAGCGCTTTCTAGTAGAGAATGGAGGAATTTCTTCTGTTGGCGGAAGATCCCGAGATTAATTTTGCCATTATTAACACGGCATTCTGAATTCAAATGGTTTCTTTAACATGCCAACAATGCATGACATGCGTGCAGAGATTTTTGTCGTCTTTGAAAAATCACTTACCATGGCCAGGAGCGAACCTGGAAGCATGGGGTTGGTAGTCCGACATGATAACCACTCTCGCACCGTGGCAAGCATAGTGGAATGATTAGTTGAAAACATCTCATTAATGGTGGAGGTACACCTTTCGGGGTCAAATTTTATTTTTGTATTAATTACTTAAATTCCTAATCTTGTATCTTACATTTGGTGACACTAAAATGCTTGCAAGATATGCCTCTAAATGTTAGTTGCTGTCGCTTAAGTTGTCTCCATAAATTCTACCCTTAGGTGGGTTTGAAGCTCGTTTCCCGAAAACTTTATTTTCGCACAGCGTTTTCTTGATAACTCAATTACTATTCAAGATATCTTATGATTGCGTATTGTACTAATATGAGCAACATACCCAAAATATTTTGTGTATCAAGTATACTCCACATTTAAACCTCTTCGGACCCAGGGTACACATATGTGGACCTTCAATTTTTAATAATATTTTTCCCGGTAACAGATGGTATTAAGGGGACTTATGAATGAGTTTCCAAAATCCGAAACTACTGGACAGATCAATTTGAAATTTTAACCACATGTAGATATGCCTCTAATTAGAGCATATTCTAAATTACAAATTGATTACTCTTACCGTTTCTGAAATAATAATAAAAATATTATCAAAACATAGGGCCATAAAAAAAAGTTCCTTGCGATGGAGTTTTCACTTATTTTCATCCATACTTGGTAAACAGTAGTACAATACATGTACAAATGGAAATTGCTCTGGAATTTTATGTAACTTTTATACGAGAGTCAGAAATGATAGTCAAAGTGATAATATTCATGTTTTGCCCTAAAAATAAAAATTATTTATTTTTGCAAGCAAAAAAAAAAAATACAGTTAATTTTCACTGACATAAAAATCCAGAGCAAATTGTAATGTTCATACATATTTTAATATGCAAATAAACTTTGAACCAAATATCTTCAAAACTGCAATACAAGGAGCATTTTTATGATATTACATGTAACAAAAATCACTTCATGAGAAAACAGCAATTGAAGTTGGAGGTTAGTTACTTTCATCAGAACTGCCCTGCACCATATGTACAGCCCTCAGACTTCTTCATCCTGTCTTCTAGGGACAAGTTCAGCAGTTTTCTCTTTTTTTCTTGAATTTTTCTTTCCTGGGGTGGTATTTTTTCTGCTCTGTCGAAGACGTATGTGGTCACGTTGCTCACTGATCTTCACTGAAGTTCTTGTCTTAATAATGATGCGCATCCATCTTTAAATCACCGCCTGGGCTTTAAAAATGGCGCCACGGGAAAAAATCCAACACTTCTTGATTCTTAAAAGGTGTGGGCACCAATTTTCGGTAAAATCCAAATTTCCGTATTTTGGTCCATATTTCATGAAAACTCACTCATAAGTCCCCTTAAGTGATTTCAGAACTGCCATTCTCTCCCTTTATATTCCACCATCTTGGTGGATGGTTTTTACGGCCGATTGCCGTATAAGGGTGTTATTGAAAGGTAAAAATGAGTGGAGATGAATTACACTGCACAAGAAGTTGCAAGGAAGCGGTCGTGACCTGCTAGAAGGTACTGTCCCCGTTTACCCGGATAGTAGGCTGTCAGATATCCGCCCCCTCAATCGGATTGCCAACAATCAATCGCACCGGCTCAGCTACATCAATGAAAATGGCACTGACAGATACTACCGAGGTTTGAACACAGAAGTTACCAAGAAAATTATTGTGGAACACACCAAAATAGACGGGGTTTCATACTTACTTTTACTTACCTCTTAAAAATTATCTCGGGGATTGGGTTGACAACAGGATCTCTAAAGTATGCTCCCACAATAATCTTGACCATGACATTTAAAAATGAACCAAAACGCAGACAAGAACTTTGAACTGTACAAAAGCTTTTATTTCAAATAAAGAGTATGATTTTTAACAACTCAACAAAATAAATGTGGCTATCAGTAGCCCATGTCAATCTGACTACGTCCACTTAAAGGACTTGCAAAATTAATCAAACAATATGTTAGCTCCCATGAGCTCAAAATAACGTAACATTCAAAACACATTTGGATTGGATGAGGAAGTCAGGATACGACATATATAGAGCATTTGGTTTCTTTTAATAAACATAACACTTGTATTAATAGGCGCAAGGCCAGAGTATCGACCTCACCCGCTGATAACCAGATGTCGAGCCAGTTGGTCTACTCTTTAACCTGGCGCATGCCTGTCAAATGGGGCTCACTCGTCACGCCACACTGCGTAAGAATTCAGCTCCTTTCAAAGCTTTAAATGTCTACAAGACAATTCATATATATTGACGCAAATCTTTCAAATGCTTAACTCACATACCACTGGATTATTCTGACAATCCCTAAACTTGTTAAGTTATCATCCAAATGTTTAAACAGTATAGTTTAGAGTATAAAACACACTCTTAAATGTTTATAACAAAATCACATAAATTATTTATAACAATTAGAAATTGTTTATAATATTGTTGAAGATAATTACAAAAATTTTAAAAACGCCTTTAACATTACTTTCGTTCCACATTATTGTCAAAGATATATACATTATTATTTACAATATCAACATTTAAATTATTTAAATTATTAATTTAAGAAATACATTGAACCACATGTTCATCCGGTTGGTAATTTCATAATCGTGTTAATATAATCGACCAATGAAGGTTAGTTATACATGTAAATGTCACAATCTGGTTTAATAAAGGTTGTAATAATTATAATTATTTGTGACGGTAATCTTCATTCAAAATCTTATCTCAAATTCTTTCAAAACTCTTGTTAATTATAACAGTAAATTCACTTGATTAATTTTCAACGAACTATGACAATACACTCTAGCGGAAAATACTTCGCTTACAAAATAATGCACAAAACTGCATTAAAAATTAGGCCCAAAATTCATCATATATTAAAATATACGGCATCAAAATCTTCCACAGACTTTACAAAAACCTCCACTAACACAATCTTTATCATCATTAATTACTGTGGGAATCTCCTTCATTTATTTAAGGGCATTATACATCAGCGACTTTCAACATGTCCGCTGCACTATCGATTATACATTCATAGTTCCACTTAAAAATTCTTATAATCATTAATTGTTTCAAAACTGTTGTCATTTAACTTTCGTGGATTTCATTCATGAATCGAATTGAAATAAAAATCTGCCAATCACAAACAAATTTAATAGTGAATACGCTTATATACGCCTGTCTGGTCTATCAAAATTTAAGATTAACATCTTCAAAGAATTGTAGTATAAAAATACTATCATCAAACAAAGTGCGACTAACTGCAAAATAGTCGAATAGAATCCAATTAGACTGGGGAATGCAAACATCGTTATATAAATCTCTAATTGAAAAAAATTCCTAACAAAAGTCCACGAATTTAATGCATTCAATAATTCATAATTAAAGTTCATCTTTCACAAGATTGTCTATGATGCAATGATCGTTCATAACTGACGATAAATGTCTGTGTTGCAATCAATTCAAATACCGACTAGTATTTCCAAGATCGTCGACAACGTAATGGATTTTAACGCTCTAAAATCATTTAAATGTTCTTCCTTCTTGATGATGACAGAAAATTGGTCAAAGTAATTAAACTGGGGTAGAATTACTTTAATAAAGTGACACGCTGTCTGAATTTAAATCTGCCATAAAAATCATTAACTTACAGTCAAATCGAGACTACAAAAAAAAAAATAAGCAAATTACTGAAAAATCTAAATGTCAGTCTCAACTGATCCAAAATCATTTAACTATGCCCATGACATAACAATGTCTTAATAAAAACGTCGAAAAAGGCATAACTCAACAAGGTGTACTGAGAATATGAATCTCAAACAAGAATATAGGGCAAAATACACGAGGACAAAAATATGGGAAAAATGGTTGCTCAAATATTGCTAAAGAAACTCAAATACAATAAACGTTCACGACTACCTTATCTGCCGATTGACGTTCCAGAGGAAAATTCCCCAAAGAAGACTGTTGATGGATCCATTTCACCAAGTTAAAGCTGAGCTCCATCCTCGAAACAAGAAACAGCACCATCGGAGAATCGAACTGCTTCACGAAGACGAACGACATCCTTCCGGCAATAATCTTCTTTGTGAGTCGGGACAACCCTGACCTCTCTTGAAAAATCCCTGAAGTTCCAGTTGAAAATCGCCATGAAGTTTTTGTAGAAATTTCCGAAGAAATATTCATATTCAGTGAGTATGAAATCATTTCTATTGCTGTTTGATAGTATTCAGCCTTTAATCACGAAACATGGGTGTAGATGTTTGTTCACCACATGTTCGCTTGTGTAGAATAGCAATTAGCGAAGTTCCATGCTGCTATCTTACTCCGTTGAAATATGTCCCAATTGCATTAAGTCCTTTAGCCACCCATCTTCTCTTCGGTTATGGTAATAGAGGAACAAACTGCCATATTAAACTGTTCCAGAATACTGTAGCGTTGTGTCACAAGAGCAATCTGAAGTCTCCCTATTTCACTAGCCGTGTCAGCCGTAGCGTAGATTCTGGCTATACAAAGTGCTTCTCATGTAGCGAGAAAATCACTTTTGTCAGTCGTCTAAAATTGTCAATAACTTCCAAAATACTTCCTCGAAATTGTTCAACTTTTCTACACTCCTTACTGTAGCAATGCACAAGAGAATTAGCTTATAGGCGACCGCTAACTGTTCACAGCTAATCTCGTAGACGCGTTATAATGTGCGTTTCAACTTCACCTAGATTTACACACAGTAAACCTGCACTGCTTGCATACTCGACTCTCGTTTAATGCAGTGGCTTCGCCACGCGTTACAAAGACGACTTTTTCACTAATAATCTCACTCGACGTTTCACTGAAATGACTATTTGAGATCTGACGATTGAGAATGAGGAATGAGACTCCTCTCTTCTGCGCAAGGCCTTTTATGAACTTCATGAGGGGCGTATCTATCCCTTCCATCGCGTGTTACTGCGTCATCGCTAGAAGTTCCAACTTTGTCAAGACATGACGGATTTTCAAAATTCAAAAACTGAAAATAAATTTCACCAAAATTCCAGAACAATGCCTCTACTGCAAATGGATTTCCACAATTCTGCATTCCAAAAAGTAATAAAACTACCATAGTTTCAGCAATCTCCGTCTTCCTTCAGACTATCGTTCATTGGTTCAAGCCTCCCCTCCAATAGCATAATTTCTTCCTCAGCAGAATTCCACGTTTCCTGCGACTGCGTCGTAGATCTCGGATCTTTCTCGAATAAATGCTGACGTCACTGAGAATCTCAGCTCAAGTAGCCTGCTGGCATAACGTCTGCGTCATCCGTGCTTACGTCATGACTACCCACGTCATAACTATGACAGCCATAACTTTCTTTATAATTTCCAATATAGCCACCGTGGTCTCTATATAATTCAATTACGGGGGCATTCTCCTCTCACCACGTTTTAAAAACAGTTGCAAATTGTTTTTAAACTCAGTATTACAAGTACCTCAACTCTCTTGAAACGAAATTGAATTATTACTGGCTTACTCTAGTATAGTATCTTTTCAAGTTTCCAGCATTGAACTTGCCGTAAATGACATTATTCTCATCATCGTAGAGTTCATAGCAGTTGTTTCCATAGGCGTTCGTAATCCCGAACGGCCCCATGAATACATTTCCAAATTTGGGGTATATTTTCTTGCTCATATCAGCCTTGACAGGTCTGCGTAATAATACAAGATTTCCAACTTGTAAGGGTGCACCAAAACGTTTTCCAGCTACTCTTTTCAATCGTTTCTCTGCTGCTTTCTGGAGTTGTTCCTTCGCCTTGTCAATCCTCTGCTGCCTTCCTGGGTCGGGATCTCTAGGAATGTGGTTGAAAAGATTATCCCACGGCCTTTCTGGGTTTCTTCCAAGATGAAGTCGCATTGGCACTTCTCCTGTGCTCTCCTGCACTGTAGAGTTCAGACATTCCTCAATAAGGGGTACAAATCTCACCCAACCAGAATGATCATTTGGACAGAAAATTCGACAGAATTTCGAAAATTCAGCCATATATCTTTCTGAGGAATTCGATTCTGGGTAACGCACGCTTGAAAATAAGTGCTTAATGCCAAGCCTTTCCATATCCGCTGCAAATTCCACGGATGTAAACTGCGTTCCATGATCTGACAGTAGATATTCCGGTATACCAGCTTTAGGAAATACAGCATTTTCCAGTCTGCTTACAACGTTCCTCGTGTTAGCTTTCTGCATGGGACTCATTGTAACAAATTTTGAGAAAACATCCACGGTAACCAACAGGTACTGGTTACCCTGATATCCCTTCGGACAGGGGCCAAATATATCCGTCGCCATTAGTTCGTTTGGCTTAGAAGGAATCATAGCCTTCGGTTTTCCTTTTAATAAAGCAGAAGCATACTTTGCTCTTTGACATTTGTCACATGATCGAATGACCTTGGCAATGCTGGAACGCATGTTAGTCCAGATAAATCTCTCTTTAAGAGTATTAAGAGTTTTATCTAAACCGGCATGTCCAGTTGCGTGATGAGCTACCCACACTAAATTGACAACAAGTTTAGGTGGCACGACTATTCGGAGTTTTGTATGCGCAGAGTCAGCATACTTGCATACGATGTCTCCACTCAAGACAAAGTGTCGTGAATTTCTCCGTGTAGCTGCATAGTCAACATCCGTATTGTCCATGTAACCCTTGAGGAACCTGTACATTTTCCTTATTGGAGCGTGTCTCTTCTGTGACACACCGATTCGGGCTAACCTCCTAACGGTTTCTTGATCTTCTTGCTCCAATTGTACATGGTGTATCTGCACATTTTTAATAGGGTTACGTGATAGAGCATCAGCCAGTAAGTTATCTTTCCCAGGCTGGTGGACGATAGTGGCGTTAAACTGTTGGGTGAACAAAGCCCAACGTGTCAATCTATCACTCGACATGTCAGTTTGCAGCATAAACTGTAGTGCTTTATGGTCAGTAATAATGATGACCTTATGTCCCAGCAGGATTTTCTTCCAGGCTTGTAATGCTGTTACAAAAGCTAACGCTTCAAGTTCTGTCGTGAAGTAGTTTTCCTCGTGTTTCTTCAACTTCCGACTAGTGAACGCAATGTAGTGCTTGTTGCCTGCCTCGTCTTTCTGGTATAAGACTGCACTAATGCCTACTCTTGATGCATCAGACTCAATATAGAACACCTTCTCAAAGTCTGGGTACTCCAGTTTCACATTATTTCTGAGCATCTCTTTTGCTTTCTCAAAAGCCTCGTCTGCAGTGGTACTCCATTTCCATCTGTTATTCTTCTTGAGTAAGTCATACAGAGGAGCCATAATTTCAGAGTATCTTGGACAGTGGCTGCTAATAAATTGGCATGCTCCTACAAATTCTCTGACTTGTTTCACCTTAGTTGGCTTTGGAAATCTCGTGATCGCATCTAATTTTTTCATGTTTGGATGATATCCATCTTTATCAATAGTATGCCCCAAGTAATTTATCTCCTGCTTCAAGAATTGACATTTTCCAAAATTCACCTTGATATTGGCCTCCCTTAAATTCTCGAACAACTTTCTCATGTGCACTAAATGTTCTGCGGCGCTGGGTGAAGATACGATTAAATCGTCAATGTAGCAGATTACATTTTCTTTCACTTCGTCAGTAAGCTTACTATCAAGTGCTCGAATAAGTGCTGGTCCACTGTTAACCATACCAAAAGGCATTCGGACAAAGACCCATGACGTCTGGTCAAATAGGAATCCAGTGTACTGCATACTATCTTCTTCTAGCTGAACTTGATAAAATGAAGACGTCAAGTCAAGAACGCTGAAACATGCTCTCCCTTTGAATTTTCGAAGCAGATCTCTAATCTTGGGTGGTTGGTCATTTTCTGGAAGAATCTTCAAGTTGATGGTCCTGGCATCGAGACAAAGACGTATCTGACCATTACTTTTCTTCACTACTGTGATGGGGTTTATATAAGACGACGCCTGTTTTTTAATAATCCCGTCTACCTCCATTTTTCTGATTAACCCTCGTACTTCTTGATAGTATTTCTCAGGAATGGGGTATATTCTCTTCTGGTAAGGGGTTTCATCTGTCAGCCTTATCTTGTATTTATAATCCTTAATCAATCCAGGCTTTTCATCAAAAATATCTTGGAATTCCTTTATCAGATCCTCAAATTCCCCCTGAATTTCTTCAAATCCTTCAGTTTTTCTACTGGGTATTTCTGCTAAATTTTCCACTTCATTAATTATGGTATTCAAAATTTCTTCCCTAAGGTCTATTTCCAGACTGTTTTTCACGTCCTGTTTTAGGTAGAGTTCTTTAGAAAGCTAACTATTGCAATGGGTCCCATGTTTCGACTTCCGGAAAATTTCGACATATCTTCGCGTTTCACATCCCCCAGACCCCAAAACCACCGTCAGTTCAAAAGTTTATATATAATTTATGTATATATATATATATATATCAGTTTCTTGTGGACACGATAACTGCCGTAATTTTGCACCAATCACTTTGAATTTTTTACATAATATGTATCCCCATAAAATCTCGGTCGAGTTCGTTAATGGGCAAAATCGGTCAAAGGGGGTAAAAATGGGGGGCTTTTTTCGAAAAAGTGAAATATCGCTATAACTCTCTTAATACATGAAATATCGAATCCCTTCAAAGTTCATAATATGTGTCGGATAAGTGCCAAAAATTTATGTCAAATAAGTTTTTTGATAGCACCAACCATTGACCAAAGGGGTGGGAAAAAGTGGGTTTTTCGGGAAACATTAATCATATCTCTGTTAATAGGCACAATATCAAAACCGCACAAAATGGACAATATTCCTCCAATAATTACCTAAAACTTTTGTCTGAAAGAATTTTTGATATGACCCACCATTACGCCACGGGGTGAACAAAATGATTTAAATTATAAGAAAATGCCAAGTGCCAAGAGAGGTTGCCATGACAACTTTACTTTTAATTGATAAGGGATGACCATCAGCAGTTGCTATGACAACGCCACTGCACGAGATTACATTCAGTTTTCATATGTCAGTGGGAAGCGACTTCGGTATCGGAACTGGTAGCATGCTGAACTTCTATGCCCAAGGTCGCGGGTTCAAACCCGGCTGAAGTCGTCGGATTTACTAAGAGCGCAAAAAAACCTGAGTTTGCTCTCCTTCGGAGGGGAAGTTCCAACGTTCGTTGCGAGTTTCTGATTGAGGTGGCATCTAGTAGCCAAGTTCACAGCTAGGCGTCGTTGACGGCAGTATTTTAGGTAGATTTCATTAGAAAGCTAACTATTGCAATGGGTACCATGTTTCGATTTCCGGAAAATTTCGACATATCTTCGCGTTTCACATCCCCCAGACCCCAAACCCACCGTCAGTTCAAAAGTTTATATATAATTTATGTAATATATGTATATATGTATATCAGTTTCTTGTGGACACGATAACTGCCGTAATTTTGCACCAATCACTTTGAATTTTTTACCAAATATGTATACCCATAAAATCTCGGACGAGTTCGTTACTGGCCTAAATCGGTCGAAGGGGATGAAAATGGGGGACTTTTTTTTCGAAAAAATGAAATATTGCTATAACTCTCTTAATATGTGAAATATCGAATCCGTTCAAAGTTCATACTATGTGTCGGATAAAGCTCAGAAATTTATGTTTGAAAAGTTTTTTGATAGCACCAACCATTGACCAAAGGGGTGGGAAAAAGTGGTTTTTTCGGGAAACATTAATCATATCTCTGTTAATAGGCACAATATCAAAACCGTACAAAATGGACAATATTCCCCTAATAATTACCTAAAACGTTTGTCTGAAAGAATTTTTGATGAGCCACCATTGCGCCAAGGGATGAGAAAAATGATTTCGGAATTATAAGAAAATGCCAAGAGCTATCAGTGGTTGACATGGCAACACTACTAAATTGATGAGGGATGAGCCATCAGACGTTGCCATGACAACGCACTTGCGCGAGATCAGATTCAGATTTCCATCTGACTAAGTGTGAAGCGGCTTCGGTGACGTAACTGGTAGCATGCTGAACTTCTATGCCCAAGGTCGCGGGTTCAAAGCCGGCCAAAGTCGTCGGATTTTCTAAGAGCGCTAAAAATCCCTCAGTAAGCTTTCCTTTGGAGGGGAAGTTCCAACGTTCGTTGCAAGTTGCTGATTGAGGTGGCATCCAGTAGCCAAGTTCATAGCTGGGTGGCGTTGACGTTAGTATCTGGTAGCAACATTAGGAACTACTGCTTGAAATTTAGCGTCTGCATTCCTTACCTGAATTACAGACTAATACAGCCATCACAATTCACACCGTTTATCAGACAGATTCTACACTCACCCAAAGTACACGGGGTTATATGACCGCGTTGTCGCAGCCCCTAAACTGAGGAACCAACCAACATCTCTGCGGGAGATATAATTTTGCGTGAAGAAGTAACAGACCGTTACATAGTTACACATCAGTGTCGAAACCTTGCATAAGGACAGTGTGACCACAAGTATAACAAGTAGTTCCGTGACGAACTGTACAGCCTATTTTCATATATCCTGCTCATGTTAATTGCCTCTATCAACATACAAAATTTCAGTTTAATTGCTGTAACTGATTCGTAGATATTGAGAACCGTCTAAATATTTCAGACGGTCGCCAGGTTGGATTTTTATTTTTGTACAATTATATTAAGATTATTGTGTAAGTGTGGTATTCAAACTTCAATCGCATGATAAGAACACAAGAAGTAAAAACGAGATTTTAAAATTACGCACAGCAGCCATCTTGTGATTATGCAAACAATTGAAATAAATTAGATGCCAGTGGATCAACATTTGTGTAAGCATTTAAAACGTGCAACGTTTCACGGCACTCGGATAGTTAATTCGCGAGAAACGTCCATTTAAATATTTATACTTCGCGTCGCCGCCATGTTGGATTCGTGCTCACGAGGTTACTGAAAGTCCTATAGGTGAACATATGTTCATAGTCTCTATGAACATAAAAATTTCAGTTTGGTTGCTGTAAAAGATTCATATATATTCAGAACCGTCTAAATATTACGGAAGCTTGCCATTTAGGATTGTTATATGTATAGGCCATAGAGTTATGTACCATTCAAGGTCACTTATTGCCTAGGTTCATTATTCAAACTTTCACTTCGATCGCATGATTACGACACAAGAAATAAAAACTTAATTTTAAAATTTCGCACAGCCACCATCTTGAGGTTATGTAAACAATTGAATTAAATTAGATGGCAGTACATTACAATCTGCAAAATCATTTACTGTACCACATTTCACTGCGCTCAGAGAGTTAACTCACGAGAAAAGTCTATTAAAATATTTCAAATTCGCTTGGTCGCCATGTTCGTTTTGTACTTTACTGGTTTATGAATTATACATAGGTAAACTTGTATCAGTACCCTTTATCACCGTACAAAATTGCAGGGTGATATCTGTAATAGTTTCGGGGATATAGAATGTCAGTGAAATCTTTCGCACAGGCGCCATTTTAGGTTATGTAAACAATTGAACTAAATTAGATTCCAGGGCATTGCAATGTGTATAAATATTTGCTGTACCAAGTTTCATTACGTTTGGATAGTTAAATCGCGAGAAAAGTCTATTTAAAAGTCTCCACTTCGCTTGGCCGCCATGTTGGTTATGTAGTAACCAGGTTTTTGAAAGTTTCATAGGTGAACTTCTAGTAGTGCCCTTTATCACCGTACACAATTTCAGGGCGATATCCGTTATAGTTTCGGAGATACTGAATGCTAGTGAAATATTTCGCACAGCCGCCATGTTGGATTGGTGAGACGTAACAAAATTCGATGGGCACGGTCGACGTCGCCGGGAATAGTGCTATGAACTTACCGAGTTTTACTGAAATCGCTCCAGCCGTTTAGATTTTATTAGGGGGGGACACACACCCACACCTCACACACACACACACGCACACACACACGGACAAAAGGTGATCTCATTAGCCTATTTTTTCAAAATTGAAAATAGGCTAAAAATGGACTCCAAATGACAAGAAGGTTACCGTCCCCGTAAGACAATAAAATGTTTAAAATATGTTTAAAATGAAGACAAACAAAGTTAATTAATCTCCAATTATAAAATACTTTCACGCGATAAATGAGGTCTGATCCTTCTACGAAAACCTGCATATTCTGCCTATTTTCGCCTATCTCCAAGTTTGTCCGGTGAAATCTACCTCCGCCTTCCGGCGTGCCGAGAGGACTTTTTCTATCTCTTCTGTGATTATGTACCCATCATTAAAGCTAATACTTCTGTTCTTCATGTCAATAATAGCTCCGACCTTCGATATAAATCGATTCCAAGCACCATATCAAAATTGATCTTGCTCACCACAATGAATATCTGTTCATAATTCCTTCCATTGATCTCAAAGTTCAATAACACTTGAATCTTGCACTTCACTGCCTTATCTTGGAATATCCCTCTCACTTTAACGGTAGAAACAGGTAGAACTGTCATGTTCTCTCCTCTTAGCAGACTTTGATAACATTCCTCTGAAATGATGGAAATAATTGCACCAGTGTCCATCAGGGCTTTGTACTGTTGGCCATCTATCCGTACAGAAATAATAGGTAAGGCACATGGTCTTTCCTCTTTCACGATACCCCTCTCTTCTAGCAAATCTTCATCAGTCACTTCATATATCTCATTAATTGTAATCAGGTGTGGTGTGGCAATGTATTTACAAGTTCTCACTGACGTTGAGAAATCGGCGTTTTTTTTTGTGTTACCGACCTCAAAATTCTGCTGGCTCGTAGAAGGCCCAGGATCGATTACAACATCCTGCCTTTTCTTTTGGTTGTTGGCTTCTTTTTCCCGTAATTCTTTCAGGTATTGCTGGCTTTCCTTCTCTCTTTCCTGATACTGATCGGGTGTCATAACCTGACCTTGAGGATTCTGATTTCTGTTTTGGCTCTGGTTATTCCTATTATAATTTCGGTTATAACCATTATTGTTGTAATATCTGCCTCTTCCATTGTAATTTCCTCGGTTATAGTTCCAGCCTCTTCTCTGTTGATACGGTCGGTAACCTGGCGATCTGTTATTTCGAAACTGATTATTCCTGTGAGGACCTACATTGTCAGTTTTCTCCTCATCTGGCTTGTCAGTTTGTTGGACTTGGTCCATATATACAGTATTTATTTCTTTGAAGTCATGCCTTTGACCTTTCTGTACCACGTTAGGCATTGGACTTGTGTAGTCTAACCTCCTCAGTAATTCATCCATGCTGGTTAAATCCCTGATGTTTGACGAAATTATTAGTCTCCTCACCTCCACAGGTAGCATACGAGAAATCGCATCAATAAGTTGCTCCGTTGACAATGGGGGTTGCAAAAATCTCAAGCGGGATAATTGACTCGTAAAGAAATCAGCGTACCGCGTTGGAAGAGTACCTGAGTATTTTCTTGAATACACCTCCGCTCTTAACGAATTCTGCGCTTCTATGGACCAAAATCGTTTGATTAATGCCTCTGCAAACTCGTCAAAGATACTGAATGTATATCTAAATGCGCGAAACCATTCGAGGGGTCCTCCAATCAAATATCTCTCCACTATCTTCATCTCTCTCTCTCTGGGAATGTGAGCTTCGATGAAATAATCTTTGAGGTTCCTTACATATTCTATAGGTGTCAAACTATCAGTGTTGCTGAATTTTTGCGGTTTATCTTCAAAATTCCTGATGACCGTCACGTTCCTCGGATATGAATCCGGGTAGTTTTTCCCACTATCTCGATAGTTCCACTCAGGTTCCATATTCCTCTCGTCATCTTCCTCCCTGAATCTGGATATACGTTCTTCAGGAGTCACGTCTCTCTCTTCTGGATCTAGGTTATATCTTCTGGCATAATTCCTACTGGTTTCGCAAGCCAAGCCTTCTGTATCCTTGTCAGTAATCTCCGTTAAGACTTTCTTGATTAACTCTTCTTTGTAGGTCTCCATCAAACTAGCCTCTCCTAACTTCAAATTCTGCAGTTTACTCGACGTTTCATTCACATCAGAGACAACTTTATGAATCTGTTCCTCTAATGCAGATTTTAATGTTTGCACATCCCGATCTAATTGTGTTCTATCTTCAACTTGTCTTTCGGATAGCGAATCCATCCTGACGCTTAAATCTTTCCTAATCTGTACTACTTCATTGTTAATATCAATTTGAGTACTGGCAAGTTTCCTTTCAATACGTTCCTGAATTTGGGTTACATGTTCCCCACTTGACCTATTCCACTCGCCTTTCCATATTGCTACATTTGCCGTTAACATTTCTGCTATGTCTATTTCGATATCCTCTTTCAATACTTTATTATGGTCTAATACTTGGGTTCTCATGACCTCTACATCAAACTTTAAACCTTCTAAAGACGCTGTCGTTCTCACTGCCTCATCAACTAGCCTAGTCGTTAATGCACTTATATTACGTGTACAAAGGGTTTTCGAATTTTCTATCTCTTCCCTGACTTTATTTACATCAGTTTGGACTTTAGCAACATCTACGAAAACTGTGTTGACCTCTACTTGAATTTTATTTATGTCACTTTGCATCTCGTTTACATCCGAATGAATGTTATTAATATCAACCTGAACATTGGACACATCAGTTCTAACATTTTGGATTCCTCTTTGGACTTCCTCAACCTTGTCTTGGACTGTCGCAACATCATTTTTAACAACAACTACCTCAGCCCTAGCACAAGAAATATCACTTCGGACATTAGCTACATCTAGATTCAACATTGTAAGATCTTTATGCACATTAGCAACATCAATTTTAACATCAGCAACATTTTTATGCATATTAGACACATCTATTTTAACATTGGACACGTCTGAGCGTATGTCAGTTACAGTATTCTCAATTCCTTGGGTATTAATCTGTAAACGCGACATATTATCCTCTAAGTTAGCAGAACTAGTCTGAATAGCTTTCAAATTTTCATCCATGCTAGCTTTCAAATTACTAGCATTCTCCTCCATTCTTGCTTTCAAATTACTAGCATTCTCCTCCATCATCTGCTTCATATTACTATTCATGTTAGCAGACATCTCCGCTAACATCATCTTCAAACTTTCATCTGCCATTACAATATTATTCAAAAATTAGACTGCTGTAGGGACATACATCAAAAGAGCAAAATAACAACATTTGAGCAACACTTTTCACCATATATAAATTTGATCAATTTTCTGTCTTAAATCTAACTTATAACTACCTTATAATTAACTTTCGAAGACATTTCATGTTGAAACAAACTCAAGCACACGTTCAAATTTCCCTGGCCCATTTTAAAATATCCTAACACAAATAATTTACATTTACAATCCAAATAATTTAATTTTATCTTTAATATGACTAAAATGTCATAAGCCGGTCAAATAAAATAAGATTCCAGATCATAGGCGATTTTCCTAAGTTTCCAGCCTATTTAACCTTTCTCAAGTCGTATAAGATCCGATATTTTCTGAGTGTAATTTTCCTAATACAATGCAACATTTAATTCCTATATAATCACACTCTTAAATTCTACAATTGGCCTAGACATCTAACAAAGAATCAACCTCTTTATTTGAGTCTAATCGATCCACACATTTTAGGTTTGCCAATCCTACTGTTGACTCAGCCTCACGTTCTAGGTGTGCCAATCCTTCTATTGTTCAACTAAGCCAATCCTTCTGGCGTTCAACCTGGTGATCCAGTTATGTTGAATCAGCCCCACGTTCTTGGGTCGCCAATCCTTCTGTCCCCGTTTACCCGGATAGTAGGCTGTCAGATATCCGCCCCCTCAATCGGATTGCCAACAATCAATCGCACCGGCTCAGCTACATCAATGAAAATGGCACTGACAGATACTACCGAGGTTTGAACACAGAAGTTACCAAGAAAATTATTGTGGAACACACCAAAATAGACGGGGTTTCATACTTACTTTTACTTACCTCTTAAAAATTATCTCGGGGATTGGATTGACAACAGGATCTCTAAAGTATGCTCCCACAATAATCTTGACCATGACATTTAAAAATGAACCAAAACGCAGACAAGAACTTTGAACTGTACAAAAGCTTTTATTTCAAATAAAGAGTATGATTTTTAAAAACTCAACAAAATAAATGTGGCTATCAGTAGCCCATGTCAATCTGACTACGTCCACTTAAAGGACTTGCAAAATTAATCAAACAATATGTTAGCTCCCATGAGCTCAAAATAACGTAACATTCAAAACACATTTGGATTGGATGAGGAAGTCAGGATACGACATATATAGAGCATTTGGTTTCTTTTAATAAACATAACACTTGTATTAATAGGCGCAAGGCCAGAGTATCGACCTCACCCGCTGATAACCAGATGTCGAGCCAGCTGGTCTACTCTTTAACCTGGCGCATGCCTGTCAAATGGGGCTCACTCGTCACGCCACACTGCGTAAGAATTCAGCTCCTTTCAAAGCTTTAAATGTCTACAAGACAATTCATATATATTGACGCAAATCTTTCAAATGCTTAACTCACATACCACTGGATTATTCTGACAATCCCTAAACTTGTTAAGTTATCATCCAAACGTTTAATCAGTATAGTTTAGAGTATAAAACACACTCTTAAATGTTTATAACAAAATCACATAAATTATTTATAACAATTAGAAATTGTTTATAATATTGTTGAAGATAATTACAAAAATTTTAAACACGCCTTTAACATTACTTTCGTTCCACATTATTGTCAAAGATATATACATTATTATTTACAATATGAAAATCCACAGCCTGCTTCCAGTCTCCGACCGGGTCAGGAATGGAATGAATGAAGCCCCCATCTAGCGGCGAGGACATGAACTGTGCCGGCTGCCGAGGCCTGACGCACTCCTCTGGGGCAATGATTAAATGAATGACAGATGAAATGAAATGATAGTGGAGAGTGTTGCTGGAATGAAATTTTGACAGGGAAAACCGGAGTACCCGGAGAAAAACCTGTCTGCCTCCGTTTTGTCCAGCACAGATCTCACATGGAGTGACCGGGATTTGAACCACGGACCCAGCGGTGAGAGGCCGGCGTGCTGCCGGCTAAGCCACGGAGGCTACTATTATTATTTACAATATCAACATTTAAATTATTTAAATTATTAATTTAAGAAATACATTGAACCACATGTTCATCCGGTTGGTAATTTCATAATCGTGTTAATATAATCGACCAATGAAGGTTAGTTATACATGTAAATGTCACAATCTGGTTTAATAAAGGTTGTAATAATTATAATTATTTGTGACGGTAATCTTCATTCAAAATCTTATCTCAAATTCTTTCAAACCTCTTTTTAATTATAACAGTAAATTCACTTGATTAATTTTCAACGAACTATGACAATACACTCTAGCGGAAAATACTTCGCTTACAAAATAATGCACAAAACTGCATTAAAAATTAGGCCCAAAATTCATCATATATTAAAATATACGGCATCAAAATCTTCCACAGACTTTACAAAAACCTCCACTAACACAATCTTTATCATCATTAATTACTGTGGGAATCTCCTTCATTTATTTAAGGGCATTATACATCAGCGACTTTCAACATGTCCGCTGCACTATCGATTATACATTCATAGTTCCACTTAAAAATTCTTATAATCATTAATTGTTTCAAAACTGTTGTCATTTAACTTTCGTGGATTTCATTCATGAATCGAATTGAAATAAAAATCTGCCAATCACAAACAAATTTAATAGTGAATACGCTTATATACGCCAGTCTGGTCTATCAAAATTTAAGATTAACATCTTCAAAGAATTGTAGTATAAAAATACTATCATCAAACAAAGTGCGACTAACTGCAAAATAGTCGAATAGAATCCAATTAGACTGGGGAATGCAAACATCGTTATATAAATCTCTAATTGAAAAAAAATTCCTAACAAAAGTCCACGAATTTAATGCATTCAATAATTCATAATTAAAGTTCATCTTTCACAAAATTGTCTATGATGCAATGATCGTTCATAACTGACGATAAATGTCTGTGTTGCAATCAATTCAAATACCGACTAGTATTTCCAAGATCGTCGACAACGTAATGGATTTTAACGCTCTAAAATCATTTAAATGTTCTTCCTTCTTGATGATGACAGAAAATTGGTCAAAGTAATTAAACTGGGGTAGAATTACTTTAATAAAGTGACACGCTGTCTGAATTTAAATCTGCCATAAAAATCATTAACTTACAGTCAAATCGAGACTACAAAAAAAAAATAAGCAAATTACTGAAAAATCTAAATGTCAGTCTCAACTGATCCAAAATCATTTAACTATGCCCATGACATAACAATGTCTTAATAAAAACGTCGAAAAAGGCATAACTCAACAAGGTGTACTGAGAATATGAATCTCAAACAAGAATATAGGGCAAAATACACGAGGACAAAAATATGGGAAAAATGGTTGCTCAAATATTGCTAAAGAAACTCAAATACAATAAACGTTCACGACTACCTTATCTGCCGATTGACGTTCCAGAGGAAAATTCCCCAAAGAAGACTGTTGATGGATCCATTTCACCAAGTTAAAGCTGAGCTCCATCCTCGAAACAAGAAACAGCACCATCGGAGAATCGAACTGCTTCACGAAGACGAACGACATCCTTCCGGCAATAATCTTCTTTGTGAGTCGGGACAACCCTGACCTCTCTTGAAAAATCCCTGAAGTTCCAGTTGAAAATCGCCATGAAGTTTTTGTAGAAATTTCCGAAGAAATATTCATATTCAGTGAGTATGAAATCATTTCTATTGCTGTTTGATAGTATTCAGCCTTTAATCACGAAACATGGGTGTAGATGTTTGTTCACCACATGTTCGCTTGTGTAGAATAGCAATTAGCGAAGTTCCATGCTGCTATCTTACTCCGTTGAAATATGTCCCAATTGCATTAAGTCCTTTAGCCACCCATCTTCTCTTCGGTTATGGTAATAGAGGAACAAACTGCCATATTAAACTGTTCCATAATACTGTAGCGTTGTGTCACAAGAGCAATCTGAAGTCTCCCTATTTCACTAGCCGTGTCAGCCGTAGCGTAGATTCTGGCTATACAAAGTGCTTCTCATGTAGCGAGAAAATCACTTTTGTCAGTCGTCTAAAATTGTCAATAACTTCCAAAATACTTCCTCGAAATTGTTCAACTTTTCTACACTCCTTACTGTAGCAATGCACAAGAGAATTAGCTTATAGGCGACCGCTAACTGTTCACAGCTAATCTCGTAGACGCGTTATAATGTGCGTTTCAACTTCACCTAGATTTACACACAGTAAACCTGCACTGCTTGCATACTCGACTCTCGTTTAATGCAGTGGCTTCGCCACGCGTTACAAAGACGACTTTTTCACTAATAATCTCACTCGACGTTTCACTGAAATGACTATTTGAGATCTGACGATTGAGAATGAGGAATGAGACTCCTCTCTTCTGCGCAAGGCCTTTTATGAACTTCATGAGGGACGTATCTATCCCTTCCATCGCGTGTTACTGCGTCATCGCTAGAAGTTCCAACTTTGTCAATACATGACGGATTTTCAAAATTCAAAAACTGAAAATAAATTTCACCAAAATTCCAGAACAATGCCTCTACTGCAAATGGATTTCCACAATTCTGCATTCCAAAAAGTAATAAAACTACCATAGTTTCAGCAATCTCCGTCTTCCTTCAGACTATCGTTCATTGGTTCAAGCCTCCCCTCCAATAGCATAATTTCTTCCTCAGCAGAATTCCACGTTTCCTGCGACTGCGTCGTAGATCTCGGATCTTTCTCGAATAAATGCTGACGTCACTGAGAATCTCAGCTCAAGTAGCCTGCTGGCATAACGTCTGCGTCATCCGTGCTTACGTCATGACTACCCACGTCATAACTATGACAGCCATAACTTTCTTTATAATTTCCAATATAGCCACCGTGGTCTCTATATAATTCAATTACGGGGGCAGTACCATTCCAGTTTTGCTTGGATTTGAAAACGACAAACGATATTTAGGAATTCGAACCCATTCGTTTTTGCAGTCCGTTGATAGTCAGGCCCTATGGCTGCGACTTGGCGCTCGTAACTGTGGTGTGTAATATTAATACTTCTTTGTTCGACGATGTCGAAATGTAAATATTATATGTCAGAAAACTGTATCATAATGAGGGTCATTATAACACTATTTCTCATTATAAAACAGTTTCTCCCACCAATCAGAGCTCAAGAATCAGTTGTGTGACCAATTAGGTAAGGATAGCATCGCACCTGCGCTGACTTCCACGGCCTTCTATTTTATATTTCACTGCGTGGCTTCTAGTGTCATAGTGGGGTATTCCAGAAGGCCATGGTATTCTCTGCGTCTCATGCGCTCTGTTCAGTACATAAAACTGGCGAAATCTCAACTGATACTTTTGAATATTTATGTTCGAACATAAAATAGTTATAATTATCGTCGAACATAAACATATTGCCTATAATGGCAATTAAGACACTCGTATGGAAATTATAAAACTCGTGTCTTAATTTTTGCCATTATAGGCTCGTTGCATAAAGTATTATACAAAAACTATGTCCTGTTGTCTTAAAATATGTGTGATTTTTGCCATTATTTAGTAAGAAAGAAAGAAAGAACCAGAAAACTTTAGCTACAGATTTTGTCTTGGGTCTGAAGAGAATATCTTTTACCCAGAAAAAGTAAAAAATATACACATTTAGAGTAAGAATATAAAAGAAAATAATTCATGAATCATCATCGTCATCAACTAGAGCAGTTTCCAACCACAGGTTGGGTCTGCTTGGAGCACAAAGCCTCTCCATCGTTTTCTGTCCATCCACCAATTCTCTTCTGTCACTGTGGTCCAATTAACACCTTTTCTCTCGACACTTTTCTTCACCCCCTTTATCCACCTATCCCTTGGTCTTCCTCTAGGTCTCTTTTTCTTCCACTCCTTTTTCAATATTTTCCGTGGTATCCTCTCTTCTCCCATTCTTTTCACGTGTCCATACCACTGTAGCCTTGATTTTTCAATCCTATCTTGTAGGGGTACTTCTTTTAATATTTCTCTGACTCTATCATTTCTGACTCTGTCCATTCTAGTTACACCTATACGACTCCTCTGAAAGTTCATTTCCACTGCTTGTATTCTGCTTTTATCTCTCTCCCTCATCACCCAATCTTCTGATCCATACATTAGGATCTGCACAAGGTAAGTGATGTACATGATCCCTTTACATTTCAGTGGCACCTTCTTGCTCCATATCAGGCCTCTAACACTTTTGAAGAATCCATCACCACACTTTCCTCTTTCATCTAATTCCAAGGCATTTCCCCCATTTTCTTCAATGGCACTTCCCAGATACTTGAAGCTCTGCACTCTCTTCAACTGCTCTCCGCCTAACGTTATGCCGGAGTATACTCTGCCCTTCTCACTGTTAGTTATCACCACTTCATTCTTTCTCGTGGAAAGCTTCATTCCATAGGACGACACTACTTCCTCCCATGTGGGTAGATTATTAGCTTGGGAATAACCTAACCCCCAAGGGAAGATGATAAATAAAAAGAAGTGGGTTTCGGACTGGAGAATAGGGATGGAGAAATAGGACGAGAGTCCAACAGAAGTTATAATTTTAACTTTAAGTATACTCGAAGGCAGCTGCCACTGTAAATCCGCTATCCGATACCTAAAGTGGGTAGGGACCTGGGCAAAGCTAACGGGAAACGCAGCTGGAACTTGGGTTGTTTGCAAGAAAGTTGCTGTAGTGTATTCCCTCTCAAGCATACATATGCCTACTATGGGGAAGGGTGGTGGTCTGGCAAGACAAAGAGTAACGGATTTATTGTGTATCTGTTCAAAGGAATTTGTTTCGAAAAAAGTAATTTGAAGAGTGCAAATGATTTGAATCAGCTTCGATATTTTAGTTTTTGAAATTGTAGAATTTCTAAAGAGCGACCAAATGCTTCCAAGAAGGATAGGGATAAAGCAATTATACCTTTGGGAATAATTTTGGTAAGTGTACCAATAGTTGCATTTAGAAATGGATAAGCTTTTACCCAGCGAGGCGCCGACTAAAAGTTTAGACAATGAGAAACACTTATATTTTGAAAAACCAACCATAAGTGTTAGAGAGAATCTCCACAAGCAGGAAGCTGGCGTAGCGAGCTATGCTTGCCTTACTGGTCAGTTAGAATTTGCTATTAAAGCTAAGAGAGACTTTACTAAGTTACCAACTAAGAGTTCTTGCTCAAATGCAACACGTGGTGAAAACCCTATCAATAGATTTATTTTTATTAAATAGGAAGAGTCAAGGAAGACAGGATCTTGCCTAACCGTTATGTTAGAGAAATGATAAAGCGAAAAACAAATCTTTAATTTATTTAACAATGTAAAAGGAAGTAGTTTTTGTAACAAATATATAATGTTGATTTTTATAAACAATTGGGGTCGCAGACCTCCAAAAACATCTAAAGCTTTCGTCAGGCAATTGATAACTCTTTTGGTTTCAAACCCTTTATATGCTTTAAAATCTTCGTAAGATTTTGAAATGGCTAAGATAAATAAATTGAAAATTTAAAGATAACTGACGTAATTAAAGTTAAACAATAAATCAAGTACAAGGTGTGTACTTTAAGGATTTCTAGATAAGTATCTTAGAAATAATAACAACCTTGAAAGCAACAATAACAAAAACAGGAAGAAGTGAAATAGAAGTTTCTATAATTTCTTCTATTGATACAGAAATACGCTTAATGGTTATACATAGGAGATCATACAAATAGGGCAGGTCACTTATTGTGAAACCTGAAGTGAACAATCAAAAGGAAGTTTCTAGAACTCCTATGTTTAAGTAGGGATCACGAGAAAAATGGGGCAAGTTTCCCTTTCGTGAAACCTAGAGATAACTCACTCTGGAGTAGAGAGAATTGGATTCCCTCATTAGAAGGGAGAAACAATATAATTTGAGGCGTGTACTAGACACGAAGTTTTACAGACATTAATTCGTTGTACGTGGAACAAGTAAGGGAGGGCACTTATTGATAGTGACACTTCATTGAAAAAAGACCTAAAGTAACAATTTTATTATTTTGGTTTGTTAGTAAAGGGTTTGGGAAAGATCAAATGGGATTGTGGAAAAGTGTTCATGGCCGTATTTATTGTACTCGGACGAGCGCGACGCGGATGAAAAGTTGAACAGGCACTGTTTTCACTATAGTCTGTTAATATAGTTGAAGAGTTTACTGTAGTAGCGCAAAACGTTGATAGCAAGGAAAGTTATTGCAATGGTGGAAAATAACTAGTTACACTTGATTAGCGAGAGTCTATTGCTTGAGAAACTTGTAGGTTATAGTTGAATGCACCAGAAAAATCCCAACGGAGGAAGAAAAATTAGATATTGATTAGCAGTTCATAAGGAAGATTCCTTAGTTTGAAAAAGTTTTCCCACATGTGAGTGGAAAGTACATGACAGTGTAACTGGTAGATAGAGTGTAGGTTCTGGAAGGTTCCAGAGCAATGATGACTTGTTTAAATTGGGTAGAGAATCCCTCGGCGGAAAGCTAGATTATACAGACAGTGGGTATTTTGGAAATATCCCTCGATGTGAGATAGCATCTCAGAAAATCTTTCATATTGAAAGTTAGACTTGATAGTTTAAGTTTGATCAAGAAGATCTCTTGAAAGCAGTTATTTTCACATAGCAAATTTCACTGTCTATAAAATCCAAATAAAAGCATTGAGCCTTTTAAAAGCGATGAGAATGAGGTTAGAACATGAAGTCGGTACTTATCTTTGCTTCATGAAGAAAGCGATGTTGCTGTTGACGGTTGATACTAAAATTCGAACATGGCGTCGAATTTAAAATTTGCTTCTTGAGTTGAAGAGGCGTGCTTTAGTTAAGCTCTAACTGATTGAGTTGACTTCCGACGTACAAGTGAGATCCGCTCAACGGTGCGCGGAGGGACCAGGGAAGGGGAAAAGAGTGGGGGTAGGAGACAAAAGGAATACATATGAGAATAGCCAACTTAACAGTTATAAAAATCTTTTTGATGAAATGGTCTTCAAAGAGTTGATAGTAGGAGTCACTAGCGCATCCTGGAGGGTGAAAAAGTAGACGAAGTTTTCTTGATCACGGAGATGATAGCTGGCGATGGCGACGAGATCTGGTGGCTAGATTGATAAGGAAGTCCTCTTGTACAGGGAAGAATTGAGGAACTTCAGAGATTCGCTGCTAGATGACGCTAGGTGGGTCATGGAAGATATATATCTAGAACAGACTTACAGGTAGTGTAAGCAACATATACCAACAAAGTGAAATCAGGAGATCACTGTTGGTGTTTGAGAAAAAGGAAGGGATGAACTAAAGCAAAGAGAAGCAAAAGCTTACTCTATCTCACCGTGTATTCCAAAGAATACACCAAGCTGGGAGGTTTAACACCAACAGAGAATGAAGACATAAAAATCAAAAGTTAAAAGGTAAAGGAGTAATTAAAGACAATGGTCTTATGATATGCCCATTAGTGGTCAAGATCTTGGCTACCCTAACTCTCCCATCCCTTCCAGGATAACACTCGGTCACTCTACCAGAAATCCAGACCAAGGGAGGAGAAACATCCATAACCAGGACCAAGTCCCCCACTCTAATGTCGGGATTGGAAAGAAACCGCTTCTGTCTCCGTTGCAAGGAAGTTAAACATTACAAATTCCACCTCTTCCAGAAAGAATTGCGGAGGGCATCAAGTCTTCGCCATACAATAGGTAAATTAGAATCTCTGTAAGAGTAGGGAAGGGGAGGAGGAACAGAAAGAGAAGTGCCAATAAGGAAGTGACCAGGTGTGAGTGGAAGCAGGTCATCAGGGTCATTGCAAAGCGGAGTTAAAGGGCGAGGTTTAACAACACCTTCAATCAGAACAGACAGCGAATTAAATTCTTCATAAGTCAGAATGCGATTACCTAAAACCTTTCTTAAGTGACGTTTAGTGAACTTTACGCAGGATTCCCACCTACCACCGTGGTGAGGAGCGTAGGGAGGTATAAAACGCCATTTGAAACCCTTTGAGTAAGAAAAATTAGAAATCTGTTCCATGGCAGGAGAAGATGTGTGAGCTTTCTTCCACAAGGAAGCTGCGCCTTGAAAAGTGGAAGCGTTATCAGAGAACATCTCCAAAGGAACACCACGCTTAGCAGCGAAGCGAGAGACAGCTGATAAAAAGTAAGAAGTAGAGGCATTCGTTACTAGTTCCAAATGGATCGCGCCAGTAACCATGCAAACAAAGAGAGAAACATAGAGCTTACCAAACAATTTGCGTTTAGCTTCAGGGGAATTGCGTTGATATTGGAACGGACCCATAAAGTCCACACCAGTTAGAGCAAATGGACGTATAGGAGAAGAGCGAAAGGAGGGCAGATCGCTCATTATTGAGTATTGACTTTAGGTTTAGCTTTGAAGCAAGGAATGCGCTTGTGAATTACAGAGGAAACTTCATGAATTCCTTTTATAATCCAGTACTTTTCCCTTAAGAGGCAAAGCAGTGTGCGTGTACCATCATGCAGATTGCGATAATGAAACTCACGTGTGATTAAAGAAGTTACGTGATGTTTGGAAGGCAAAATAACAGGATGCTTTTTGTCCTCAGAAAGCAAAGATTGCGAGAGCCTACCACCTACCCTGAGTAACCTATTGTCATCAAGGAACGGGGCTAAGGCACGAAGACGATTGGATTTGGGAAGATCCTTTTTAGAAGAAAGTAAAGACAATTCAGAAGAAAAGGCTTCTTGCTGTGTTAGTTGCAAAACCTTAATGGTAGCGAGATTCAATTCATGATTGGTAAGGTGTGGTTTGGGGAGAAGAGGTTGATCGACCACAAGATATTTCCATCTGAGAAGATAGGCAACAATTCGAATTAATTTGTGAAAGGAAGAATAGCGGGACAACAAAGGATGAGAAACGTTGGAAACAAGACACGAAGCAGTAGATTTAGATACTTTAGCGTCAGGCAAGTTGAAGTTTGTAGCTGGAGGTTTAGAAGGCCAACAAGAAGAGTCTCCGATTAACCACGAGGGCCCATGCCAGTACAACTGAGAAGCTGCCAATTGAGAGGGTAAACATCCACGAGAAATGATGTCGGCAGGGTAGTCAGCGCTGGGCACATGCCTCCATTGACATCCCGAAGAAAGAGTTTGAATTTTGGAAACCCTGTTTGCAACAAAAGTTTGCCAATGAGCGGGGCTTTTGGCGATCCAAGAAAGGGTGATAATGGAATCGCTCCAGAGATAGATTTGCGAGAATTCGACTTTTAAGACTTCCCGTAATTTCTTAACAAGTTTTGCGGCCATGAGTGCAGCACACAATTCAAGCCTGGGCAAAGTGATAGTTTTAGGAGGAGCCACCTTCGATTTGGCACAAACAAGGTTGGAAACTGAAGATCCATTTTATTAACCGCGATTAACCAAATATGCACAGCAACCGTAAGCTTTTTAGGAACTGTCCGCAAACACATGAAGGAAAAAAGATGCATTAGGATGAGCGTTAATTAAATTCCAGGGAATTTCAATAAGGGAAAGATCAAGCAAATTGCTGCGAAAAGAGTGCCATCTGTTATGAAAGAAAAGGGGAACAGTGTCGTCCCATTCACATTTGAGCGACCATAGCTCTTGCATGAAAAGTTTGGCTATAAAAATAACCGGGGCAAGAAATTGAAGCGGATCAAAAATTTTTGCAATTTCAGAGAGAATTTGTCTTTTTGTGTTAGGGAGCTCTTCTGCGAGCGAAACTTTATAGATGAGAGTGTCAGTGCTAGTGCACCAATGAACTCCAAGAGTTTTTATGGATCCGGAGTTTCCACAAATTTCGACGGATGAGGGATCTACATCTTCAATAGGAAACTGGGCGAGAAACTCGTGGGAGTTGGAATTCCACTTATGAAGTGAGAATCCTCCATTCTTTAGCAATGCCTGAAGTTCTAGTGACACGAAAGAAGCTTCCTCCAGAGTAGGGAAGGACTGCAAGTAATTGTCAACATAGAATGATGTAGTTAGTGCTTCGGGAGCTTTAGAATCAAATAAATTTCCATCTTGAGAGGCTAACGAGTGTAGGGATCGGATAGCAAGGAAAGCGGAAGGTTTTAAGCCATACGTAACCGTCTTTAAGCGAAATACCTTAATGGGCTTGCTGATTTCGTCGCGCCACAGGATTCTTTGGAGATCTCGTTGTTCAGGCTGAATTAAAACTTGACGGTACATCTGTATTATATCCGCTATAACAGCTATGGGAAATAATCGAAAGTTTAAGAGTATAGCAGATAAATCTGACTGAATAGCAGGACGAGAGTAAAGAGTATCGCTAAGACTGTTGCCATTAACGTCAGGTGATGAACCATTGAAAACGACTCGGATTTTATCCTTTACAAGAGGGTTTTTCCACACGGGATGATGATTTAAGAAAACCGTTTCAATTGGGGGGTGTAATTTGTCATCAGATTTGTTAACAACTTCCATATGAACTAAGCTTTCATACTCATCCATAAAATCAGTATACTGCTGTCTAACGAGAGTTTCTTTCTTGAATTTGCTCTCGATAGCAAAGAGAGCTTTTCGAGCTTTGGGTTGAGAGTTAATAAGTTTAGGGGGATTATGTAATCTTGGCATCTGAACAATGAACCGGCCATCAGAAGAACGAGTGGTGGTGTTCAGAAAAAGTTGCTCACAGAATTCGTTTTCTGAAGAGGTCACGTTAGGAGAATCAACGCTTTCGAGCCTCCAGAACTGCTCCAAATCAGTATTAGCGAAATAACATTGCGATACGGGTTGGGGAGAATAATGAGGAAGTTGACCGGTGACGATCCATTCAAAATTAGTGTCTCCGGCAACCACGTTTGAGGATAACCTGCGAACCTGTTTACGAAGGCAATTCCAGAAAACATTGGCACTAAAGAGTATGTCAATGGGGTTTTGTACATTGAACAGAGGATCGGCTAGCCTTAAATGCGGGGGAATGTTTAAACCTGAAATGTCCACAGAGTGACTTGGAGTATCTTCTCCTATGCTACTGAGAATAAGACAATTCAGTTTGAGAAAGTTGTTTCTGTGACAAATGTCTCTTATGGTTATCTTCGAAAACTGTAAAGCTTGCGATTTTTAGCTGTTAATGCCTGATGCGTTAATAGAAGTGGGATTTACAGGTAGGCCTAGTTTTCTAATCAAAGAATTAGACACAAAATCATGAGTTGCCGCTGAATCTAGAAGACCGCGTGCACGGACCCAGTTGCCAAAGTGATCCTGAACTTCGATTTGGACAGTGGACAATAGTACTTGGGCACTACGTATGGACTTGGCATTTTGAATGTAAGATGAAGCATTGGAACTGTTAGCATTGTCACTTTTCTGAGAAGTAGATGCGGTCGATGACCTTGCTTGATCATGACGATGTAGTAAAGTGTGATGAGCTTTTTCACAATGGAAGCAAAGTCTGGTGGACTTGCAATTTGAAGCAGAATGCGTGGGTGCTAAGCAGTTGAAGCAATGTTTATTCTGGGAAACTAATTTTCTTCTGTCGTCGACTGACAGTTCTTTAAAAGATTTACATAGATATAAGGCGTGGGAATCTTTACAAAGTATGCACTTTAATGGTTCATTTAAACTCTTGCGGGGTTCGCTTTGAGCGTTTAAAACCAGATAACTAGCAATACGGCGTTCACTAGACCTAGTTGGGTAACCAGTGGCGTTTGACTTGAGTTTAAATGAACTGGACCCAGGTTTTTGGGTACTAGACGCTAAGCGTTCGCTTTTAGGTTTAAGAGACATTGATTCAAATTTAGAACTAGGGGATGAGGGTTCACTTTGATTAGCTAAAGCAGTTAAGAGTTGGCATCTAGCATTTATGAAAGTGACTAAATGCTCGTAAGAAAAATCGTCTTCTCTGGAAAGTTCAATCTCCCAAGCTTTTAGGCTAGCAACATCGACTTTAGAAACCACTAAATGTAATAGGAAAGTGTCCCAGTGATCAGTGGGTTGATCTAATTGGGATAGAGCTTTAACGTGAAGTTGTGTCGTATCAATGAGAGTACGCAAACTGGTGACGTCACTGTGATGTGACGCAGGTAAGTTAAATAGAGCCTTCATATGGCGCTGAATACGTAACCGTGAATTACCGTATCTTTCTTTCAACAAGTTAAAGGCAATGGGGTAGTTTTCGGCACTTAATGGGAGTGCTTCAACTAACTGCAGAGCTTGACCCCGGAGGATAGATCTCAAATAATGAAACTTGTAGATGAATGTATTCATTGTCATGAACAAGAGAACAAAATAGTTCATAAAAAGAATCCCAATTAGATTCGTCTCCAGAGAAGTGGGGTAAATCAATCTTAGGTAGAATTGGTTTGGGCTTGTGAGTGCCATCGCGAGAAGAGGTTTGTTGTTCGTGAAGGGAACCAAGAACAGAACCATCTTTTTGCTGTTCTTCTTCTTCGAGTTGGCGTATTATTTTAAAAGCAGAACATATACGTTCGTAATATTGGTTTTCTACTTCGATTCGATCTTCAGTTTGATTTAGCATACAAGTTTCGATTTCTGTTTGGATGTTACAATAATTTTCATATGAACGTTCAAAATCCTTTACAGGATGTTTTAACAAATCTAATTGAGCTTCTGAGGGATCTAGCTCTTTGATGTATTTTCTGAATCGGGTAATTTTCCCTTTATAGGATGCTCGTTTAGAAGTAAGTTTTTCATCCTTATCCTTTTCTGTAGGGGCCATGACAAAATAGGTAAATTAAAGTATAACTTACGAAACTGTGGAACCTTGGAAATGCTGTCAGGCTGGCAGCAGCAAATAAGTTGAAAGAAAGGGACACACCAAAAGAGACAGGAGCGGCCTCTTTTCACTTCACAGGCTTTGCACGGTGTAGTTATAGCTGAAAAATTCAAAGAAGATATTAATGATTTGCAAAATATTGTCAAATAACCCTTGAAAAATAGAAAATGTCATAAATGGACTCTCCCGGGTTTCGGCACCAAATTTTGGGTAGATTATTAGCTTGGGAATAACCTAACCCCCAAGGGAAGATGATAAAGAAAAAGAAGTGGGTTTCGGACTGGAGAAAAAGGATGGAGAAGTAGGACGAGAGTCCAACAGAAGTTATAATTTTAACTTTAAGTATACTCAAAGGCAGCTGCCACTGCAAATCCGCTCTCCGATACCTAAAGTGGGTTAGGCCCTGGGCAAAGCTAACGGGAAACGCAGCTGGAACTTGGGTTGTTTGCAAGAAAGTTGCTGTAGTGTATTCCCTCTCAAGCATACATATGCCAACTATGGGGAAGGGTGGTGGTCTGGCAAGACAAAGAGTAACGGATTTATTGTATATCTGTTCAAAGGAGTTTGTTTCTAAACAAGTAATTTGAAGAGGGCAAATAATTTGAATCAGCTTCGATATTTTAGTTTTTGAAATTGTAGAATTTCTAAAGAGCGACCAAATGCTTCCAAGAAGGATAGGGATAAAGCAATTATACCTTTGGGAATAATTTTGGTAAGTGTACCAATAGTTGCATTTAGAAATGGATAAGCTTTTACCCAGCGAGGCGCCGACTAAAAGTTTAGACAATGAAAAACACTTATATTTTGAAAAACCAACCATAAGTGTTAGAGAGAATCTCCACAAGCAGGAAGCTGGCGTAGCGAGCTATGCTTGCCTTACTGGCCTGTTAGAATTAGCTATTGAAGCTAAGATTGACTTTACTAAGTTACCAACTAAGAGTTCTTGCTCAAATGCAACAAGTGGTGAAAACCCTATCAATAGATTTATTTTTATTAAATAGGAAGAGTCAAGGAAGACAGGATCTTGCCTGACCGTTATGTTAGAGAAATGATAAAGCGAAAAACAAATCTTTAATTTATTTAACAATGTAAAAGGAAGTAGTTTTTGTAACAAATATATAATGTTGATTTTTATAAACAATTGGGGTCGCAGACCTCCAAAAACATCTAAAGCTTGCGCCAGGCTATTGATATCTCTTTTGGTTTCAAACCTTCTATATGCTTTAAAATCTTCGTAAGATTTTGAAATGGCTAAGATAAATAAATTGAAAATTTAAAGGTAACTGACGTAATTAAAGTTAAACAATAAATCAAGTACAAGGTGTGTACTTTAAGGATTTCTAGGTAAGTATCTTAGAAATAATAACAACTTTGAAAGCAACAATAACAAAAAACAGGAAGAAGTGAAATAGAAGTTTCTATAACTTCTTGTATTGATACAGAAATACGCTTAATGATTATACATAGCAGATTATACAAATAGGGCAGGTCACTTATTGTGAAACCTGAAGAGAACAATCAAAAGGCAGTTTCTAGAACTCCTATGTTTAAGTAGGGATCACGAGAAAAATGGGGCAAGTTTCCCTTTCGTGAAACCTAGAGATAACTCACTTTGGAGTAGAAAGAATTGGATTCCCTCATTAGAAGGGAGAAACAATATAATTTGAGGCGTGTACTAGACACGAAGTTTTACAGACATTAATTCGTTGTACGTGGAACAAGTAAGGAAGGGCACATATTGAGAGTGACACCTCATTGAAAAAAAAACTAAAGTAACAATTTTATTATTTTGGTTTGTTAGTAAAGGGTTTGGGAAAGATCAAATGGGATTGTGGAAAAGTGTTCATGGCCGTATTTATTGTACTCGGACGAGCGCGACGCGGATGAAAAGTTGAACAGGCACTGTTTTCACTATAGTCTGTTGATATAGTTGAAGAGTTCACTGTAGTAGCGCAAAACGTTGATGGCAAGGAAAGTTATTGCAATGGTGGAAAATAACTAGTTACACTAGATTAGCGAGAATCTATTGCTTGAGAAACTTGTAGGTTATAGTTGAATGCACCAGAAAAATCCCAACGGAGGAAGAAAAATTAGATATTGATTAGCAGTTCATAAGGAAGATTCCTTAGTTTGAAAAAGTTTTCCCACATGTGAGTGGAAAGTACATGACAGTATAACTGGTAGATAGAGTGTAGGTTCTGGAAGGTTCCAGAGCAATGATGACTTGTTTAAATTGGGTAGAGAATCCCTCGGCGGAAAGCTAGATTATACAGACAGTGGGTATTTTGGAAATAACCCTCGATGTGAGATAGCATCTCAGAAAAACTTTCATATTGAAAGTTAGACTTGATAGTTTAAGTTTGATCAAGAAGATCTCTTGAAAGCAGTTATTTTCACATAGCAACTTTCACTGTCTATAAAATCCAAATAAAAGCATTGAGCCTTTTAAAAGCGATGAGAATGAGGTTAGAACATGAAGTCGGTACTTATCTTTACTTCATGAAGCAGGCGATGTTGCTGTTGACGGTTGATACTAAAATTCGAACATGGCGTCGAATTTAAAATTTGCTTCTTGAGTTGAGGAGGCGAGCTTTAGTTAAGCTCTAACTGATTGGGTTGACTTCCGACGTACAAGTGAGATCCGCTCAACGGAGCGCTGAGGGACCAGGGAAGGGGAAAAGAGTGGGGGTAGGAGATAAAAGGAATACATATAAGAATAGCCAACTTAACAGTTATAAAAATCTTTTTGATGAAATGGTCTTCAAAGAGTTGATAGTAGGAGTCACTAGCGCATCCTGGAGGGTGAAAATGTAGACGAAGTTCTCTTGATCACGGAGATGATAGCTGGCGATGGCGACGAGATCTGGTGGCTAGATTGATAAGGAAGTCCTCTTGTACAGGGAAGAATTGAGGAACTTCAGAGATTCGCTGCTAGATGACGCTAGGTGGGTCATGGAAGATATATATCTAGAACAGACTTACAGGTAGTGTAAGAAACATATACCAACAAAGTGAAATCAGGAGATCACTGTTGGTGTTTGAGTAAAAGGAAGGGATGAACTAAAGCAAAGAGAAGCAAAAGCTTACTCAATCTTACCGTGTATTCCAAAGAATACGCCGCCATGCATTGAGTTGCTCCTGTATATTTGTATGGATTATTTTGTTGTATGTTGTAGCCCCGAATGTCACCAACAGCTCAAAAGAATAGAGGCAGATGACCTCGGTGTTCCTCCCCTTAATACAATAACAATACAATAACATTAGCTCAAAAGAACATTCATATAAGTATAATTGTAAGGAATTTATCATATAAACGCTATCCAACCGTACACAAGAACTGCTGAAAGCTTGGTGATATAATAATGCATGACTGCAAGCATAATTATATAAAATGTGTATTGTGCATTGTGTTTAATAATCCTGCAAAGTGTTATTCCTTTGCGGCATATAGTTGGGGGTACCTCACCTCTTAAAGAAGGGATATCTTAAACCAAATTTAACTATGTTCACTTTTGTGTAATTCGTTCAGGCTACAAAGAGAATGTCAGAAACCTCATCTATAATAATATGGCATGTCTGCAGATCCCTAAAAGTCTGTGGAAGTCCATTATTGAGTAATGACAGATAGTGATCCCCACTGGACCTCTTGTCATCTCGTGACATGGCTGTCATGTCTCCGTCACGGCCCCATCATATACATGACATTACTGGCATTACTCTCAACAACTGCAATGGTTCTAGAGCTCTGCATTGCAGAGGGAATATGTACCATAGCTCTTATTAGATGTCGTTAACAGAGCACAGAGAGCAGGTTTAGGACAGAGTGCTTTGAAGCCATATTTTAGTTATACACACTTACCTTGAAGTCTTACGAGTCATAATAATAGAGACAGCATTTATTAACTGTTGCAGCTCTGGTTGCTCTTACGAATACGCATAGTCATATCTGTTATGGTACACATAGCACATACGAAATTTGGTTGAAATCCAATTGATGGTATAGTAGTTACACGTATTTAACAAGTAGTTCCGTGAAGAACTATACAGCCTATTTTCATATATCCTACTATGAACATACAAAATTTCAGTTTGTTTGCTGTAATAGATTCGTAGATATTGAGAACCGACTAAATATTTCGGATGGTTGCCATGTTGGATTTTATATATGTAGGTCCTAGAGTTATGTACTCTTAGATGAAGATTATTGTGTACGTGTAGCATTCAAATTTCAATCGCATGATTAGGACACAAGAAGTAACAACGAGATTTTATAATTTCACACAGCTGCCATCTTGTGGTTGTGGAAACAATTGCAATAAATTAGATGCTAGTGGATTAACATTCGTATAAGGATGTACTGTACCAAGTTTCACTGCACTAGGATGGTTAAATTGCGAGAAACGGCCATGTGAATATTTATAGTTCGCGTCGGCGCCATGTTGGATTTGTAATCACCAGGATATTTAAAGTCCTATAGGTGAAGTTATGTTCATAGCCCCTATGAACATAAAGAAATTCTGTTTGATTGCTATAATAGATTCGTAGATATTATAGATAGATAAATTTTTATTAATTCCATTTGATCAAATATATGCATTTAATACATTTTTGATATAGGACACGTCAGAATTTACATCTATAAAATAAAAGAACTAACAGGTATATATTACTAATATTATTACTATTTAACTTATTATAATAGCAAATCTTAATAGATACAATCTTATTGCACAACTATTTACACCTCACTCTATTATCATAATACGAAAACTTAATTCTATAAATACAACAACATACAGCTAGGCATTACAATTAAATTAAAAAAGTAATATATAATTATAGATTTCACCGCTCCTATACGCTAAGATATTCAACTACTGAGTAAAAACAATGGCACTGCAGATAAGCTTTCAACATTCTATCAAAGGTTTGTATATACTGGGGTAGTTTATTGTATAATTTAACTCCAGTGTGAAAAGTTCCTTTTTGATATATGCTTGTGTGTGTGTGTGTGTGTGTAAAATATGAATGTTTTGATTTTGTCTTGTGTTATGCCTATGAACATCATTGTTTGTTTTAAGAAAAACATCTTTATTCATTAAATTCTTTTTAAAAAACATAATACTTTAAGAGATATATATGTGGGGCAGTGGAAGAATGTTTAAATCTTTAAACAGAGGTCTAATGATTCTCTAGTATTTACATTTGCCATAATTCTAATCGCCCTCTTTTGTATCCTAAACGTGCTTAGTACATCTGGCGACATACCCCAAAATATGATCCCATATCTTAAGTATGAATGGAAATAAGCAAAATAAATATTTCGGAAGGTTGCCATGTAGGATTGTTAAATGTATAGGCCATAGAGTCAAGTACCATTAAAGGAAAATTATTGCGTAGGCTCATTATTCAAACTTTCACTTCGATCGCATGATTACCACACAAGAAATAAAAGCTTAACGTTAAAATTCATACAGCCGCCATTTTGAGGTTATGTAAACAATTGAACTAAATTGGATACCAGTGCATTATAATGTGTATAAATATTTCCTGTACCAGATTTCATTGCGTTTGGAACATTAAATCGCGAGAAAGGTCTATTAAAATTTTAATTCGCTTGGCCGCCATGTTCGTTTTGTAGTAAACAGGTTTTTGAAAGTCATATAGAAGAACTTCCTGTAGTGCTCTTTATCTCCGTACAAAATGTCAGGGTGATACCGCTAACAGTTTCAGAGATATAGAATGCCGGTGAAATATTTAGCACATCCGCCATCTTGTGGTTATGTAAACAATTGAACGAAGTTTGATGTCGGTGCATTACAATGTGTATAAACATATACTGTGACAAGTTTTATTGCGTTTGGTTGGTTAAATCGCGAGAAACGTCTATTTAAATGTCGCAAATACGCGTGGCCGCCATGTTGGTTTTGTAGTTACCAGTTTTTCAATAGTCACATAGGTGAACTTCTAGTAGTTCCCTTTATCACCGTAAAAATTCCAGGGTGATATCGGGAATAATTTCAGAGGTATTGAATGCTGGTGAAATATTTGGCACAGCCGCCATGTTGGATTGGTGAGACGTAACAAAATTTGAAGGGCACGGTCGGGGTTGACCGGAGTAGTGCTATGAACTTACCGAGTTTGATTGAAATCGCTCCAGACGTATAGAAGTTATTAGGGGACACACACACACGCACGCACACACAGACACACGGACAAATGTGATCTCATAAGCCTATGTTTTCAAAATTGAAAATAGGCTAAAAATTGGTTCTATCAGCAAGCTTAGAATCATGTTGGTAGCACTGACGTGTATTAGTTACTCCAAATTAATCTAGAATGTCAGGCACTATACGTGTGCATAGTTTAAAGCTGTCGGTTTGCCTACTTTATGATATATTGGTATTTGGATAGGAAAATACAGAGAGCATTAATTAACAGTTGGCAGCCCTGGTTGCTCTTAAGAATACGGTCGGTCATATCTGGTTATATACACATAGTACATATGAAATTTGGTTGAAATCTAATTGATAGTGTAGAAGTTATATGCTTTTAAATATTGGACCTATCAGCAGGCTTAGTATCGTTTTGTCAACACTGTCATGTATGGCCTACTGGACATTAAACTGAAATATTATTATCCATATGTTTGCTAATTTTGGAATAGCTCCCATGTATACCTTCCAACATATCCAACATGGAGCTCAAATTTGAATTGCAATTTGTCAGCAGTTGGTAGAACTGACATCATTCTCGAATATAGCCTTCATATATTGTTTTATCCCTCTGTTAGGGGTGGGATAAACAGGGTATTGTAGATGAATTAATTTAAGGGATGTTTCCGAAAGAGGGTAGTTTCCCGTGATTGGGGGAACTACCAGTGTAGTGTGTTGGTGTGAGTACGTGATCTATTGGGGCGTCCCTACAGGATGCGTTTGTCTACTAGGGGATGAATATCTAAGAATGGGCTATTAACTTAGCCTGCCAATTAAGTAGAGCGAGCGTTTTAGCGAGCTCACGTGCAGAGTCGGCACATGACACTCTGCAGTCGGGCCGCTTGCTCGAGTGCAAAAGAATTCCTGACGGCGCAGTTCCTGGTCTTCACGGTCAGGGGCAATTAGGACTAAGGTCAGTTCGGGCGTAAGGATGTAAAATTGGGTGTAATGAGTAACAAAATGTGTGTGTTCACTGACCAAGTATTTATTGGCCAGTAGCTGTGATGTACTGTCCCTTTTAGGAGCTGGACAGGTATAAAGTAAAGTACAAGATGTAAAATACAAAAGTGTTCAGGGTTGGTGTTACAATGATAAGGAATCTGAGCACACGGCTAGTTCTCACCTGGTGAAGAGCTGGACTGGACCTCGGAGGAGCAGGGCCGCTGGCCACGCACAGATAATGGGGCTCTTCTGGGTCTGGCTTTTAAGGCCTTCCCCCACTGCTCGGTCAGCGTTTCCTCACCGTCGCTGCTCCAGTTAGAGTGTTTATGTTTGTATTATGTATGCGTGGCTGTCGGCAGTATTGCTGGGCCTGCTTGTGTTGAAGAAGTATGTGAGGAAGGAAGGAAGGAAGGAAGCCTGTAGTTTAACGTGACCGTTAATCGCGAGATCATGAGCCACGGGACCTCCTTTTTACGTGGAATCCGATCCACAGGACATGGCATTTCACTTCGAAAATCTCACATGCATTGACCGGGAATCGAACCCGGACCGCCTTGGTGAGAGGCATACAGCTAGACTAAGTATGTGAGGCTTATGGCATGCCTATGAGGGTGGTTTTGACGAAAAGATGAAGGGGTGGGTCTTAGGGGTACTGCCCCTGGGCTGTACAAGACCTCCTCGGCCTTTGTTCGCGGCCTCGCGAACGGGAAATAGAGTAGGCGTGTCGATGTAGTGATTCTTCTTCATCTTCTTCTTGTCCCTTTTCTTCTTCTTCTTCTTCTTCTTCGGTGTCGTGTGGATGTGTAGATATCGTGTTGTCCTTCTGGTGATGTAAGTTTCGCGTGTGCTCAGAGAGCATGGGTTTTGGGTGTGTACATATACATAGTGAATTTTGATTAACATTATTGTCTTGATTTGGATGCTGTTAGTAAGAAAACAAAGAAAAGAAAAAAAAATACATAGGTTTGGGCATATTGGTGCCATGCAGGCAGGAAAAAAACCATGGTTGGACGGGTGGTTGTGTCGTCCGCCACTGTGTGGGAAAAAAATTGCTCCCTGCATGTACCTCGTGTCTATAAATATAGGCAAAGAATTGCATAAAAAGTGAAAGAAAAATAGAAAAACAGATGCCCCAGGGTATAAGTTAAAGGGATATATTAAAATGATTTATTGTTGTTGGGATAAAACGGGACACCTTCACAATTGTAACGTTAGTAGACAGAAAGGAAAGAAAAACAGTATATTTCATGTTAAATGGTGTGCCATGTAAGTATGTATACACTTGTGGGTTGATATTGCGTATATGGCTTGAATTTACAATGTTTGTACAATTGTCTTGTAATATAAAATACTAATCTATAAACTTATTACTATTCCTTCTCGCTCATGAGCCTGGTACCTTTCACCTGGCCGTTCTCTTACCTCGCCTCGTACGTACCTTCTCCATCCATTCCTGGCCATTTTCTATTCGGCGCTTTGCTGTGATTTAGTGGCTGTGCCGCTAATTCCTAGTTATCGTGGAATTTCTCCCGTGGGTGAGAAAATTGCACCTTGTAAGCGAGGGCGAGTGCTTACAAACTCTGCGCAGTCCCTGGCCACCGTAGGTCGCTCATTATTTAAGCGTTTTCTAATTTTGTTTGCGCCAGTAGCGTTCAGTAACCCACGAACACTTTGCGTTACTGATGCGTCGCCGTCACCTTATCGGCGCGACTGAAATCGCTGAAAAGTGTATATGTTTGTGTGACATTTAATTTATGTGTTGATTTGTTTTCTTTTTGTGTTTGGGGAATTATATACAAGGGGTGTGCACATATATGTCTTCTTTTCTCTGTAAAGTAAATACATTAGTGCACTTTCATGTGGCATTGTACCACCGATGTCGCCTCCTTGTTAATCTGGAAAAAATATATGTAGTGGATTATCGTGATCACATATCAATTACCAAAATACCCTTCATGTCTGCTATTTTGCATGTACATTTCTGTATGGCGCCGTCTAAATTTAACTTATTCTATGCCGGCTAACCGTTAGTTTATCTTACTCTACAATTTGTGCTGATGTGTAGTTGTCCGTCTTCCCAGTGTATCTCAGTGTATAAGTGTGTGTGTTGGTGACTTCACCTTTACCTTAGCATGATGATTCTTGTGCTCTTCTTCTGCGGTTGACTGTATCGTTGGAGCTCTTGCTGAAATACAATACATGATTAATAACAATGCCCTTGGCCAAATATTACCAATACTTGCCTATGTCGCGCAGCGCAGTTTTAAGGGTCGGCTTGGATGGTGCCACCGCCCTTGAGACCTCTTCGGACGTCCCGTGTGTTACGGTGGTCGGTCAGCCTCGGTTGCTGTACCGTTCGTTGTTGGCATGTAATCGGACTTACCCTATACGGTGCCGAACGCCCTGTGTCGCGTTCGCATGTCAGTTTCAATTAACCCTATACGGTGTCGGTCTTACCCTATACGGTGCCGATCGCCCTGTATTGCGTTCCCATCGTAGCATCAATTAAATCTATATGGTGTCGGTCTTACCCTATACGGGGCCGAACGCCCTGTCGATAAGTAAAAGTGCTTAACCTTGATTATATTAATTAGTGCTATAAAATAAAATGTTTGTATATACATGCCGAAATAGTCCTTAACCTAATGCCGAAATATGTTGTAGCTACTGTTTTACAACAGTGCTTGTTAAATTTGCTTAAATCTAAGTTGCCTTTCAAATGCAACTGCCTTACATACTAGAATTTTGATCGGCGCGATCGCCTGAGGTATGTTGCCACCCACAGGGCACCACACGTGCATATTTTCGTAGCACCGGTTGCCTCCGAAACTGCCAGGTTAAAAACCCTTTTGCATTCCCCGCCCTTAATGCTAATTGTCGACTTCCCCCTTAATAACTAATATAGGTCTGTGTGTCTGCGTTGCTAGGGAGCAAACGCTTCGCGCGGATATCCTTTCCATTGGTCTTATACATGCTTCTATTGGCATTATTCGCCATTTTATATTTATTAATCGGTGGCCCAGGCCGCTGTGAGGTGCCCGCCGCATTCCTCATTTACATCTCTGGCCGCTCGCTGCGTTACCATTTAAGATCTGGAGACTCGCTGTCATCCATTTATGTGGGCATGGCCCGAATGACCGCATTCATTCCATACGCATTATTTATCATTCATTGGTTATTATATATCATTTGTTAAATCATCTTCACCTCACCGTCCGGAATGAAGACATGGCGTGCCTAGGATTGGTCCCGTTGAATCCTGAGGCACTGCTTCACTTCACACGATTGGAAGACTCGTTCCCCGCCTTAGGAACGCTACGTATGTTACAAACTAACTAAAAGTCTAGTCCAAGTTGGTCGTCTCTAGGTTCGTCTCCTGAGTCTAGTATGGAGCTGGCTAATTCTCCTACTAGCCGTCAAAAGTCTCTCCTGCAGGTCTGGCTTCGACGACCGCAGTGCATAATGGGTGTAAGTTTCTTCATCCCAGGGCCAGGCTAGGTCTCCCAGGATTCCGAAGTTTGCCCGCACTGAGTCATCGGCGCTTCGACCTTACGTCCATCTGTCATTAAACTGGGTCAGGATCCGTTGCCGTTTTGCCCCGTCCCTGCCCCTCTGTGGAGCTTCTGCTCCCCATCCGTTTACCTTCTCGTCACCATCTAGTGTGATTTCAGATTCCTATGAAAATAAGTGTGGTACTGTATAATTATGTAATTATGTAAAATTTCTAGTGTTCTGGGGTTGTAGAATCTTCGAAATGCAGTGACTACTTTAGGCCTGTCATTGCCGTGTCGGATTTCCAGCGCTGATGCCTTGGTACTTTTCTGGAGGTATTAGTAGGTTTTATAGGGCGTTTGGTCCCTTGTTATTAGGATCCGGGGGTGTTATTTGCTGAGTGGGGTTAAAGCGTGGTGGGAGGGGGTCGTGCATCGTTGGACTCCATGTTTATGGTGGCCGGGAGCCGATGATGCTGTTAGGAGGTATTTACTGTGAGTGGATGGGGTGGGTTTTTCCCAGGTGTGCAATAATTTGAAAATATCATGCGGGTGTGATAGTAATACAACCCCTGGTGTGTGGGTGGGATATCCCATGCAGTGAGATAGATATGTGGCGTATCTGCTCTCATTTGAGGATAAGACGTGTGCTAGGATACAATAAGTTTATGTCCCTTGCATGCGGGATTATTTAATAAAATATTTGTTAGTATCAGTATGGCCTCATCTCTCTATATAGAGATGTGCATCGCCGCTTAATATTTGTTTCCGAATCACCTCTAATACCCAGGTGTAGGCGTTCGGGTCCAAGGTGTAGCAAACCTTAATTTATGAAAAGCATGAAGTCTATCAACCCCGATGTATAATTTTGCAATGTAGTGTAGGTGATTTTATGTATCTGTGTGTCTGTGTTGGATAGTGTTGCAGGTAATGGGGTGTGTAGGAGGAAGGGTATGGGGATGGTAGCCCGTAGTTGGTACCATGGCCATCCTGATGTCATTATCCACCTCTACTCCTGTTGTAGTGTGTCATCCTCTCTTGGTCGTTATGCGTTGTCCTCCCGCTCTTTGGAATTTACGATGGCTGAGTTGAGATGCCCTATAGCACCTAGTGTTTCCTAAAATACTAGTCTGTGGAGTGCCCGTAGGTCTGTGATACCTACGTCGTGTAAAAATGTTTGTGTCTGTGGGCACCGCCCTCTGGCTGCCCTTATGATGTTCATGTGTGGTGACGTTGTGTCGTTCACGGCCTAATCTGGTCCCCTGTTCATAACGTGGGAGGGTAGCATGTGGCTGTGAGTATAAATCGGCATAGCATAATTGCCTGTACTGGATTTTTGAGAGAAAAAAAAACAAGAAAAGAAATTATTAGGGGGGGGGTTGTTCCTCCATGGAATCTGTCTGTATCAGCCCCTAATTAGTTTGTATGTTCGCGAGTAATTGCCTGTCTGCCCCTAAGTGTTGGGCGCGTGTGTGGGGGGGGGGGGGGGGGGGGAAGCTGCCGTGGTAGTAATTGACGCGCTTGTGTGTATGGAGTCGCGTACCGCTGACTCCTGCCGGCGCGTGTGGTGTTATCGGAGAGGGCTTATCTCGTATCGCGTGGCTACTTGTCACGCGCCGTGTACAGTGTGATATCACCTTTGTATACATGTTCCTAGTGCTGTTAGTGATAGGCGTAAAATAGTCTGTCTTCCCAGATCAATCTGGTCTGCAATATTTGTGTAATATATGATGCGGGGCCTAATGTAATGCCGCTCTCACTTCCTGTACCAACATCCGTGTTGTCACTGTATACCTTTACTGTTATTGTTGTTATGTTAGTGTCATCATGTCTGTATGTCATTGTCACGTCCTGCTGCTACAAGAATTTCTTCCGTCAACAGTGTGTGGCAACATGCAGGAATTCGCCTATTAGCTACACAGTGTTTTTTGTATATTTGTTTAGTGTCCTTGTGTACGGAAAGTCTTCAATGATATGCAGGAAGGCTAACAAAACGTGATTTCCGCCACTGTCCGTGTGTCGACATGTGTTTGCATTCTAGAAAGGCCAATGTGTTAACTTGTCATTTTTTTCGCTCTCAAGCTTGTTTGGGAATTTGTTTCCGTGATTCCTTCCCCTTTGTATCTTGCTCTATTATTTTATGTCCGGGGTAATCAATATTGCCATGATTTTTGGCCGTAGGGATGTGGTGTCACCTACATTGTGTGAGCGTTTGTCTGTGCCCGTGGCGTCCCCTGTATTCAGATTTCGGGCGCTATGGTCAAAAAAATTATTTTATGGTCTCCGTAGAGGCCTGGTGTTCCCGGCACTTCCCCTATTGTTAGTCCCGGGGTTGCTAATGCCCTAAGTAAGCTACTATAGCGAATACCTTGGAACGGGCCTACGCCCCTGTAAGTATGACCCATGTATGTCGTCTGTTCGAATTTTGGTTCACCCTGGTCTTAATTAGTGGGCGTAGTGTGGTTTTGAATCCCTAGTGAATGATACTCTGTCGATTGTAATACTGTGATGTCTGAGAGTGCCTTCAGCCGACAAGTGTGTCACGTAATCGCGCTGATCATACAAAGTGCTGGGTTGCTACATGTGATAACAGCGCTGCCGGGACCGTATTTCCTGTCCGGCAGTTAACATTTGAAGTGTGCAGCATTTATGTTGCGACCTTGTCCCAAATGGTGTGAGTGTTTCTAAAATATGTTTTCACGAGGCCCTACGTTTCCTCATAATGACCGTGCCTTATCTTTTGGAACTACTATCGTGATGACGCTATCTGTATCAGTGTCTCTGCAAGCGTAATTTATGTGTTTGTACATGTATTCCCCGTATGTAAAAGAACCTTCCCGTGTTCATGCTTGTGTGGCTCAATCGTTTTTGTGCTTGTGTGTCCTGGCCCATAGTTGCCATGTCGCGCCCTTGAGGCTGACTTTGGGCAATACGCTATGGCTGTATACTCCCGTGTCGGTGTATTTACCTTTAAAAGAACCTTCCCGTGTTTATGTCTGTGCTGTGAGTGGCATTAGTGCAATTCATATGCCATCCTTGGTGTATATTTAAGGTGTGTACACAATGATAATATGCCAGTCATATACATATAATATAAACCGTCTTATGCATGCATTAATTCTTAGCTATAACTCTATGGGGCACAGTATCTATATGGGATCCTATGGCTTTTCTATGGGATTGTGTATTCATGCTGTCTGTGCTATTCCGTCCGTGTGATTGTCTGTCCCCTTGTCCATATTCCTGGTTTTAATTTTAATATGTCTACAAATTACCTTAGTTCTGACCAGTTTTTGTCTAGTTGTGAGTGGATTTTCCCCTGTAAATGTGTTTATCGTCGCCCGAGCGCTGTTGCCCGACAGGGTGAATACCTTCGCCCTGTTATGAGGGTATAGGCCACCGCTTCCCATTGAGGTGCTTCTTTACCATTTTTCTGGGGTGTTTGAAGTAAAGTGAGCCTAACCCTACGTTCACCGTAGTGCCTGTTAATAGGCGAAGGTGTGCTGGCGCCTGAAGGGCTGCGTTGGCTCCGCGCTACCCTATCAGTGTCTGTGGGTGTGTATGCCTTCCTGTCTGCCTGGCCTCGTGGGGTAGGCGATAAAACGTCCCTTATACCCCGTGTACTTTGTTTTGGAGGCAAGATAGTGCGTGCGGGCGTGTGTGTTACACCCTGGTGAATTGTAAGCAATACCCCTGTATTTCTTTGCCTCGGGGGTGCACATGTTCGTGTCCGCCTCCATTCTGGTGAAATCGCCCTTTGAACTGGCGGTAGGGGTCGTGTAATTGTCTGTGAGCGCCCTTCTGATGTATTGGAGGGTAGTCCGGCCGTTTTCTGGGCTACGGCCGTGGCAGACTCCTTCCTTCACGTCTGTCTATGTGTGTAGGTCTGTATGGGCTTATCGTGCTGTGGCACGTTCTCTACGTCCTCAGCCGATGATATAGTTTCCTCCAGGTTCCTCTCTGTGTTATGGTGTGTGTTTGAGAGCCCGGGCGTCAACTCCCTTTCGTTCATTCGTTCTCAGGGGGCTGGCGTAGGCTTCGCCCCTCGGTCTGGCAAAATTGCCTCCCGGACCGGAGCTGAGGGACGTGTGTCTATGTCAGTTTGGCCCTGTAGTGTATTGGAGGCTAGCCTGGCCGATTTCTGGCCTATGGCCACGGCAGACTCCTTCCCTTGTGTGGCGGTACGTGTCGAGAGGGACATCTTCGCGAATTGCTGTGTTAGCGTATCTACGCCTATGTCCTCTCACGGTTTCGTTGGTGGCCCTGCCGTGAACTCAAAGATGGCATTGTTGGCCTGGAGTTCCCGATATTCAGTCCAAATTTGAGCATACTGCCTATTGAGGCATATGGCCTATTCGGCAACTTTGGTACCGCTAGTTCCAATTTGTTTATGTTCTTGGATGCGTGCCTCCCATTGTTGGAACATGACCTCGTGTCGGCAGTGTAGTTTCCAGTGCGCTTTGTTGAGTTGTGTTCGGAGGGTGGGGATTTTCGCCCTAGTCATTCGATTCTTGGCGCTGCGGAGTGGCCGGACAAGTGCCCTTATAATTCTCATATACTGAGCGTGCAGGAGCTGCTGATACCTCCTGAGGTAATCCTGCCTTGTCTCAAAGACCTTATGCCAGGCAATTAATTCCTGGTATTCCCCAATGTTCCTTAGCACAGCTAAACGGTATAGGGGGGCCATCCTGAACTACGTGTGTGTATTTAAAAAAATGTGTGTGGCTTCTAATGTATTAAATCTGCTGATTCTCCCCAGGTGGGGGGGGGGGTGGCAAAAATTTCCCTTGTGTTCCCAGAGAGGAGGGAAAAATAATGCTTTCTCTCAGGGAAAAAATCAAATTTCGCTTGGCTGCTTTCGGTATGGATCGCTCTACCACGAGGGCTCGTTGTTTGAGTCCCTTACCCTTATTTTGCGTGGTAGCCGCGCCTCCACCAATATGTTTTATCCCTCTGTTAGGGGAGGGATAAACAGGGTAGTGTAGATGTATCAATTTAAGGGATGTTTCCGAAAGAGGGTAGTTTCCCGTGATTGGGGGAGACTACCAGTGTAATGTGTTGGTGTGAGTGCGTGATCTATTGGGGCGTCCCTACAGGATGCGTTTGTCTACTAGGGGATGAATATCTAAGAGTGGGCTATTAACCTAGCCTGCCAATTAAGTAGAGCGAGCGTTTTAGCGAGCTCACGTGCACAGTCGGCACTTGACACTCTGCAGTCGGGCCGCTTGCTCGAGTACAATAGAATTCCTGACGGCGCAGTTCCTGGTCTTCACGGTCAGGGGCAATTAGGACTAAGGTCAGTTCGGGCGTAAGGATGTAAAATTGGGTGTAATGAGTAACAAAATGTTTGTGTTCACTGACCAAGTATTTATTGGCCAGTAGCTGTGATGTACTGTCCCTTTTAGGTGCTGGAGAGGTATAAAGTAAAGTACAAGATGTAAAATACAAAAGTGTTCAGGGTTGGTGTTACAATGATAAGGAATCTGAGCACACGGCTAGTTCTCACCTGCTGAAGAGCTGGAACGGACCTCGGAGGAGCAGGGCCGCTGGCCACGAACAGATAATGGGGCTCTTCTGGGTCTGGCTTTTAAGGCCTTCCCCCACTGCTGGGTCAGCGTTTCCTCACCGTCGCTGCTCCAGTTAGTGTGTTTATGTGTGTATTATGTAAGCGTGGCTGTCAGCAGTATTGCTGGGCCTGCTTGGGTTGAAGAAGTATGTGAGGCTTATGGCATGCCTATGAGGGTGGTTTTGATGAAAAGATGAAGGGGTGGGTCTTAGGGGTACTGCCCCTGGGCTGTACAATATGCAGGTATAGATCTTTACTCATATCAAATTTGGTTTGGATTTCTGCAGCTGTTTAGGGGTTGATAGGGGAGACATACACACACAGACAGACCCACATTTGCCCAGATCGATCTCATAAGTCTACTTTTACCTCATTTTTGCAAAAAGTGAAAAGTAGGCTAAAAATGGGTATGAACACCATCCGTGTCGTACCACAGCTAAATTCTCCGCCATGTTCTCGCAGATGTTTTGCGGTGATACTCCGGAGTCACGGGGGTGAAGGAATGTTCGACAGCTGCTCGTAATTCCTGCGTTGTGTGATATCGAGTGTTTTTTACTTGTTGCTTTATAAAACCCCAGAGGGCATTGTCTGGTGTAGTCAGATAGGGACTACATGGAGACCAGGCAAAAATGCAGAACCTCTTCTAATCCACCGGCTAGGAATGGTCTGATTCAGGTAATTGCACACGTGAATCGCGGAGTGCGCTGGTGCTCCATTCTGTAAGACAACAGTTTCTTCGATAACATTTTCTTGCAGTTATGGCACCAACCACTCATTAAGCATCTCCTGGGAAGAATGTCCATTAACATTGTCTCCGAAGAAGAATAAAGGCCCAAAGTCCAGCCCACACCATCACGTGTTGTGGGTTTTTCTCCAGCTCTTAGTAAAACCGGGGTTTTTCCTTACAACGTTCCGGTAGATAGCACACTCGTCTGTGAAGAGGTCTGCACCACGGGTCCGTTGGGAACGCATAAAGTAGAGTTCTGCATGCCTCTTTCCGCGCATCCGTGTCTGCGTCACTCGTTTCATTCACATGCATTGGACGGTAAACCTTCCGTTTCAAATCTTGTTTCATGTGAGTCATGATGTTGGTCCGAGGAATACCAAACTCCGCAGACCTTTTACGTGTATATTTTCACGTCTAGTTTCCCTCCGTTTTATCGGTCGATCGCCTCGGGGATGGTCTTTCACACTGCCAGTAGCAAATGCACGTTTTTCCCACCCCAACGTTGTTGCTTTTCTTGGTGGAATAATACCAAAGCGGTCTGTAAATATCGCTTTAACGATTTCAATGGTGTCACCTGTGCGATGTCTTTCGTGAAGCCAACAACCAATCTTTGTTCAATGCTATATGGACTTTGATCTCACATGGTTGATTATAACTCCGACTTAACGTTCATCAAGGTTAACAAACTGAAACAGAAAACGAATGAGTAGAACATGTAATCAATGTTGCACCATGTTAAAAAAAAAAAAAAGTCCTCTCGGCACGCCGGAAGGCGGAGGTAGATTTCACCGGACAAACTTGGGGATAGGCGAAAATAGGCAGAATATGCAGATTTTCGTAGAAGGATCAGACCTCATTTAATGCGAGAAGGTATTTTATAATTGGAGCTTAATTAACTTTGTTTTTCGTCATTTTATGCTTATTTTAAACATTTTATTGTCTTATGGGAACGGTAACCTTCTTGTCATTTGGGGTCCATTTTTATACTTGTGGTCACACTGTCCTTATGCTAGGTTTCGACACTGATGTGCAACTATGTAACGGTCTGTTACTTCTTCACGCAAAATTATATCTACCGCAGAGATTTTGGTTGGTTCCTCAGTTTAGGGGCTGCGACAACGCGGTCATGTAACCCCGTGTACTTTGGGATGGCTGTATTAGTCTGTAATTCAGGTAAGGACTGCAGACGGTCAATTTCAAGCAGTAGTTACTAATGTTGCTACCAGGTACTACCGTCAACGACACCTAGCTGTGAACTTGGCTACTAGATGCCACCGCAACCAGCAACTCGCAACGAACGTTGGAACTTCCCCTCCAAAGGAAAGCATACTGAGGGATTTTTGGCGCTCTTAGAAAATCCGACGACTTCGGCCGGCTTTGAACTCGCGACCTTGGGCATAAACATTCAGCATGCTACCAGTTACGTCACCGAAGCCGCTTCACACTTAGATGGAAATCTGAATCTGATCTCGTGCAAGTGCGTTATCTTGGCAACGTCTGATGGCTCATCCCTCATCAATTTAGTAGTGTTGCCATGGCAACCACTGATAGGTCTTGGCATTTTCTTATAATTCCGAAATTATTTTTCTCATCCCTTGGCATAATGGTGGGTTATATCAAAAATTCTTTCAGACAAAAGTTTTAGGTAATTATTAGGGGAATATTGTCCATTTTATACGGTTTTGATATTGTGCCTATTAAGAGAGATATGATTAATGTTTCCCGAAAAACCCACTTTTTCCCACCCCTTTGGTCAATGGTTGGTGCTATAAAAAAAACTCTTCAAACATACATTTTTGGGCTTTATCCGACACATAGTATGAATGTTGAACGGATTCGATATTTCACATATTAAGAGAGTTATAGCAATATTTCACTTTTTCGAAAGAAAAGCCCCCCATTTTCACCCCCCAACGACCGATTTAGCCCAGTAACGAACTCGACCGAGATTTTATAGGTATACGTATTCGGTAAAAAATTCAAAGTGATTGGTACAAAATTACGGCAGTTATCGTGTCCACAATAAACTGATATACATATACATACATAAATTATATATAACTTTTGAACTGACGGTGGTTTTGGGGCCTGGGGATGTGAAACGCGAAGATATGTCGAAATTTTCCGGAAGTCGAAACATGGTACCCATTGCAATAGTTAGCTTTCTAACGAAATCTACCTCTGGTTGGTTCCTCAGTTTAGGGGCTGCGACAACGCGGTCATCTAACCCCGTGTACTTTGGGAGAGTGTAGAATCTGTCTGATACACGGTGTGAATTGTAATGGCTGTATTAGTCTTAATTCATGTAAGTACTGCAGACGGTCAATTTCAAGCAGTAGTTCCTAATGTTGCTACCAGGTACAACCGTCAACGACACCTAGCTGTGAACTTGGCTACTAGATGCCACCCCAACCATCAACTCGCAACGAACGTTGGAACTTCCCCTCCAAAGGAAAGCATACTGAGGGATTCTAGTGCTCTTAGAAAATCCGACGACTTCGGCCGGCTTTGAAACCGCGACATTGGGCATAGACATTCAGCATGCTACCAGTTACGTCACCGAAGCCGCTTCCCACTTTATCAGGCGGCTTTGGTGGCGTAGTCGGTAACATGCTGAGCTTCTATGCCCAAGATACCGGGTTCAAACCCGGCCGAAGCCGTCGGATTTTTTAAGAGCGTTAAATATCCCTCAGTATGCCTTCCTTCGGAGGGGAAGTAAAGCCGGCGGTCCCATGTCATAGATTTATGGCATGTTAAAGATCCTTCCACTAATTGCACCTGTGTGAAGCTAAATTGGATAGGTTATGAATGTATACAACACTCTTAGGTTTCTATGTTCGTTGCCAAGAGCCGACTGCGGCGGCGTCTAGTAGCTCAGTTCTGAACTTGGCCTCGTAGTCGTTGACAGTGGCGCTTGGCGGCAAAAGTAGGAACTATCTGAAAAATTGTTAGTTGCAGTACTTAAATTAACAAACAGATAACACACACTAATACAGTCATCACAATTAACACCGGTTATCAGACAGATTCTACACACACCCAAAGTACACGGGGCTACATGACCGCGTTGTCGCAGCCCCTAAACTTAAGAACCAACCAACCAACCACTTAATCAGATGGAAATACTGAATCTGATCTCGTGCAAGTGCGTTGTCATGGCAACGTCTGATGGTCCATGCCTCATCAATTTAGTAGTGTTGCCATGGCAACCACTGATAGCTCTTGGCATTTTCTTATAATTCCGAAATCATTTTTCTCATCCCTTGGCGTAATGGTGGGTCATATCAAAAATTCTTTCAGACAAAAGTTTTAGGTAATTATTAGGGGAATATTGTCCATTTTGTACGGTTTTGATATTGTGCCTATTAAGAGAGATATGATTAATGTTTCCCGAAAAACCCACTTTTTTCCACCCCTTTGGTCAATGGTTGGTGCTATCAAAAATCTTATTTGACATAAATTTTTGGCACTTATCCGACACATATTATGAACTTTGAATGGATTCGATATTGCACGTATTAAGAGAGTTATAGCGAAATTTCACTTTTTCGAAAAAAGCCCCCATTTTCACCCCCTTCGACCGATTTAGCCCAGTAACGAACTCGACCGAGATTTTATAGGTATACATCTTCGGTAAAAAATTCGAAGTAATTGGTGCAAAATTACGGCAGTTATCGTGTCCACAAGAAACTGATATACATATATATATACATATATATATACATATATATATATATACATAAATTATATATAAACTTTTGAACTGACGGTGGTTTTGGGGTCTGGGGGATGTGAAACGCGAAGATATGTCGAAATTTTCCGGAAGTCGAAACATGGGACCCATTGCAATAGTTAGCTTTCTAATGAAATCTACCTAAAATCCTCCACACGTAAACAAACAAATATGGGGTGCGCCCACTTTCGGACCACCCTGTGAAAAATAACCTGAAAAATTTCATGTGATTAAAATATCCTCGCTATATTATTCTGCTAAGGTCCCATTCCGGTTTTGTACCGAAAATAAGGTCCTGATAACACCAACCAACACATATGGGGTACCTACAGGTTCCGCATAACCCCATGTGTGCCCGAATCGCACTCACTTCCTCTTTAAATGCCTCACAGTTAAATAAATACCTTATAAAATGTACATTTACAATGGGAGCACCATAACCTGGCGAGCCTGCCGCTAGAGCGAAGGGCAGCGCGGTGGCGGCAGCCATCTGGCGGGAGCGCGGCGTACTGCTAGGCGAGCCTGCCACTAGAGTGCAGGGCAGCGCGGCGGTGGCAGCTATCTGGTAGTAGTGCGGCGTACTGCTAGGCGAGCCTGCCGCTAGAGCACAGGGCAGCACGGCAGCGGCAGCCATCTGGCGGGAGCGCGGCTTACTGCAAGCTGACGAGTCTCTCAGCAGATGGCTCCGTTGGGTCTCACCAAGACTTTCTCTAGGGTTCAATCCTTTGCAAATGTAACAAGTAGTTCCGTGAACAACTACATAGTCTATTTTCATATATCCTACTAATGTTAATTGCCTCTATCAACATAAAAATTGTCAGTTTGATTGCTGTAATAGATTCGTAGATATTGAGAACCGTCTAAATATTTTGGATGGTCACCATGTTGAATTTTTATATTATAGGCCTTATATTTATGTACTATTACATGAAGATTATGGTGTAGGTGTTTTATTCAAACTTCAATCGCATGATTAGAACACAAGAAAAAAAAACGGGATTTGAAAACTTCGCTCAGCCGCCATCTTGTGGTTTTGAAAATAATTTAAATGAATTAGATGCCAGTCGATTAAAATTTGTATAAGCATATACCGTATCAAGTTTCACTGCGCTCGGATGGTTAAAACGCGAGAAATTTAAATATTCAAATTTCGCGTCATCGCCATGTTGGATTTGTGCTCGCCAGGTTATTGAATGTCCCATAGGCATACTTATGCTTATAGCCTCTATACACTTACAAAATTTCAGTTTGATTACTGTAGTAGATTAATAGATATTGAGAACCGTCTAAATATTTCGGATGGTCGCCATGTTGGATTTTATTATATATAGGCCATAGAGTTATGTACTATTAGATGATGATTATTGTGTACGTTCATAATGCAAATGTTGATTTCGATCGCATGATAAGAACACAAGAAATAAAAAAATATTTTTAAAATTCGCACAGCCGCCATCTTGAGGTTATGTAAACAATTGAATTAATTAGATACCAGTGCATTACAATGTGTATAAACATTTGCTGTACCAAGTTTCATTACGTTTGGATCATTACATCGCGATAAAAGTCTACTTAAAACTCTCAACTTCGCTTGGCCGCCATGATCGTTTTGTAGTCAACCGGTTTCTAAAAGTCTCATAAATGAACTTCCGGTAGAGCCCTTTATCTCCGTACAATATTTCAAGGTAATACCGGTAACAGTTTCAGAGATATTAAATGCCAGTGAAATATTTCGCACAGCCGCCATCTTGAGGTTATGTAAACAATTGAACGGAGTTCGATGTTGATGCATTACAATGTGTATGAACATATACTGTACCAAGTTTCATTGCGTTTGGTTGGTTAAATCGCGAGAAACGTCTATTTAAAGTCGCAAGTTCGCTTGGCCGCCATGTTGGTTTTGTAGATACCAGGTTTTCAAACGACACATAGGTGAACTTCTAGTAGTTTCATTTATCTCCGTACATAATTCCAGGGTGATATCGGTAATAATTTCGGAGATATTGTATGCTGGTGAAATATTTCGCTCAGCCGGCATGTTGGATTAGTGCAATGAACAACATTTGAAGGGCACGGTCGGAGTCGCCTGAAGTAGTGCTATGAACTTACCGAGTCTCATTGAAATCTCTCCAGCCGTTTAGGTTTTATTAGCGGTGAGTGGGGGGGCACACACCATCACACACGCACACACAGACACACGGACAAAAGGTGATCTCATAATCCAATTATTTCATAAATGAAAATAGGCTAAAAATTGGTGTAGAAGAAACTCCCGAGCAAACAATAAGCGAACAATTCGTTGTAACATCGAATATTGTCTACAAAGAGGTGCTGTGACAAGTACAAAACACACTTTGTGTTCTTCTTATGTACGTATGCCGTTTAACAGCAATAAATACATTTCTTCAATATTTAAAACTTCGTTCTCCCACATTCTCCCCTACTACCCCATAAACCTACATTCACGTTGCGAAAGCTCGCACGGGCCACTAGTATTCTTATATTTGTATTGCAGCCAATGGCCATAGCTGGGTAGGCTCCCATCAAGTTCTATTTCAAATAGTTCCAACTTTGGCTACCAGAGATGGCACTGTCACTGACACCTAGCGGCAAACGTTGGTACTTGATAATCTACAAACTTAGCTACATACCACCAATTGCATTGGTAGGTTCTTTTACATGCTATAAATCTATGGCATGGGCCCGCCGGCTTTACTTCCCCTCCGAAGGAAGGCATACTGAGGGTTTTTAACGCTCTTAAAATATATGACACCCACTAATAGTTCCAAAAGTTCACAATAAATCTACTTTCATGAAAATGAAAATCCACAGCCTGCTTCCAGTCTCCGACCGGGTCAGGAATGGAATGAATGAAGCCCCTATCTAGCGGCGAGGATATGAACTGTGCCGGCTGCCGAGGCCTGACGCACTCCTCTGGGGCAATGATTAAATGAATGACAGATGAAATGAAATGATAGTGGAGAGTGTTGCTGGAATGAAATTTTGACAGGGAAAACCGGAGTACCCGGAGAAAAACCTGTCTGCCTCCGTTTTGTCCAGCACAGATCTCACATGGAGTGACCGGGATTTGAACCACGGACCCAGCGGTGAGAGGCCGGCGTGCTGCCACCTAAGCCACGGAGGCTTATAAATCTACTTTCATATCAAATCAAAATTTCATATTCTTTCTTTGAACTCTAGTCCGGGCACCATGGACACCAAGAGCCCGCTGATGAGCCAGATTGGTGTTCCAAGGCGAAATCCCACACAAGACATGGCACAAACTTAGATAACTTGCTGAGTTTTAATTCTGTTAGTCTGTTTATAGAATGATATGGTCTTAGAATTTCAGGCGTCTCTTGCGTATGGCAACAACGAACCTGTGAGTTAAGGAATAGAGCTCCGCGTCCTCTTAATCCACATTCCATTTTCTCTCGTGGAACCATACTTTTCCCGGAGAACTTTCCGTTCTTGCATTACAATAATTATATAGTTTTAGAGTGGCCACCGAGGGATGTGATTCCTGAAGCTTCCAACAAAATAATAACAATAATAATAATAAAGTTATATTACGATAAGTAGTGTGTTTATAAGATTATTCATATCCATTTTTTTGTAGAGAAATTTCTCAAGAGAAAGTTATCAATTGAATGCTATGGACTTACAGGTTGTTAGAAAACAATTCACATGCTCACAAATGAAATGGGATGGAATCCGCTAATTACTGCTGATAATTCACCAGATATGTCATCTCTGTCTGAGCTGTACTCATAATAGATTGCACTCCAACGCAAACTATCAAGAGATGATTGATTACATTTCCACGCACTACGCACTTTAGAATCATGAATATATCCCACGCAGTTCCATCACTCTGCAATCTGCGTTCATTCTGCGTCATTCGTGGAACAGTCGGAAATTATTTTTGCTGCAAAATGCGTAGAATCATATACAGTAATGCCGAGGTGTATGTTTCACAAGACTCAAGCTCCTAAACCAGAGGGAGTTAGAAGGTGTGGTTTGTGCTAAAATACTCCAAAAGTCTCAATAGTACAGGAAAAATCGTGCATTTCGTGAAAAGTCAACGGAATATACACACATCAAAAAAAGTTTTGCATCACCTCGGTTCCAAGAGTTCCGGATCCTTTAAATACAAAGGGAATAGAGATCAACACAAACAACATTTCAGCTCGTTTTATTGCTCATGAGACCCACACATTGCATGTTGTACCATCATACAGCTAGACTTTCAGCATTTGTGGTCCAGATTGCAGTACACACCACTACCTCTAATACCCAGTAGCACGTCCTCTTGCATTGATGCATGCCTGTATTCGTCGTGGCATACTATCCACAAGTTCATCAAGACACTGTTGGTCCAAATTGTCCCACTCCTCAACGACAATTCGGCGTAAATCTCTCAGAGTGGTTGGTGGGTCAAGACGTCCATAAACAGCCCTTTTCAACATATCCCAGGCATGTTCGATAGGGTTCATGTCTGGCGAACATGCTGGCCACTGTAGTCGAGCGATGTCGTTATCTTGAAGGAACGCATTCACAAGATGTGCACGATGAGGTCGAGAATTGTCGTCCATGAAGACAAATGCCTCTCCAATATTCTGCCGATATGGGTGCACTATGGGTCGGAGGATGTAATTCAGGTATCGTAAAGCCGTTTCGGAGCCTTCCATGACCACCAGTGGCGTACGTCGGCCCCACATAATGCCACCCCAAAACATCAGGGAACCACCACCTTTCTGCACTCGCTGGACAGTGTGTCTAAGACGTTCAGCCTGACCAGGGTGCCTCCAAACACGTCTCCGACGATTGTCTGGTTGAAGGCATATGCGACACTCATCGGCGAAGAGAACGTGATGCCAATTCTGTGGGGTCCATTCAGCATGTTGTTGGGCCCATCTGTACCGCGCTGCGTGGTGTCGGGGTTGCAAAGCTGGACCTCGCCATGGACGTCGGGAGTGAAGTTGCGCATCATGCAGCCTATTGCGCACAGTTTGAGTTGAAACACGACGTCCTGTGGCTGAACGAAACACATTATTCAACATGGTGGCATTGCTGTCAGGGTTCCTCCGAGCGGCAATCCGTAAGTAGCGGTCATCCACTACAGTAGTAGCCCTTGGGCGGCCAGAGCGAGGCCTGTCATCGACAGTTCCTGTATCTCTGTACCTCCTCCATGTCCGAACAACATCGCTTTGGTTCACTCTGAGACGCCTGGAAACTTCCCTTGTTGAGAGCCCTTCTTGACACAAAGTAACAATGCGGACGCGATCGAACTGCGGTATTGACCTTCTAGGCATGGTAGAACTACAGACAACATGAGCAGCGTACCTTCGTCCTGGTGGAATGACTGGAACTGATCGGCTGTCGTACCCCCTCCGTCTAATAGGCCCTGCTCATGCATGGTTGTTTACATCTTTGAGCAGTTTTAGTGACATCTATGAACAGTCAAAGGGACTGTATCTTTGATACAATATACACAGTCAACGTCTATATGCCGGAGATCTGGGAACCGAGGTGATGCAAAACTTTTTTTGATGTGTGTATATATATAAAGCTCAATGTTGGTTTCTTTGTCTGTCTGTTTGTGTGTTTGTCTGGTATTTATACAAATCTACACCAATTTACCGATCTGAACCAAAATGTGTACACTTACCCTTTGGAAACCTGCTGGTAACACTGTCCACTTGATATTTTGGTCAACCCTCTCTCCATTTCCTACATTCAGAATAACAGACAAAAGGAACTTCAAAACAACGTTTTAAGGCCCTAGAACCATTCATGTCCGTAGTAGTGTAACTGTAAGAATATTTTAATAAGCCTATTGTTGGCTGGCAATGCGGGCTGCGTCACGTCGCCCCTACCCGTGTTCTGGTGCAGAATTGCGCAAAGAGATTTCTTAACCCCTTAAAACAGTTAACATCATGAAAATATTAGGTCTCTTTACAAGTGCGGTGGTTTTGGCGCAGTATACTGAGGTTATCAGCTGCAATAAGCGTTGGTGCTTTCAATTTACTTTCATTTATTCCGATCTTTGTCCTTGAGCGTTATGTGGCGATAAATGACACTATTGCTACCTCAGGAACTCGGGACAGCCGAAGTTTTCCAAAGTTATCTGATTATTTTCCTACGGCGCTATGCGACAAAAGACGACACTATTGGTCTCTACATTTCTAACAGCCAATGAGATATAGGCCCTAGGCAGTGTCTTTTATTTTACTAACTTCTCTTTCTAACCATATCTTTCAATTCGTTTGTAAATGCCATGTGTCAGTACTGTAGTTAGTTAATAGCCGTCTCCCTATTTATTATTATCATTATCATTACGGGAAAATACCTGAATATTACGACCATTGTACTATACTACTTATCACCCCCACTACAACCACCACCACCACCACCACCACTACAAAAAAAAATATTTTTTATGTTTTAATTTTCCGTTAGTTTAAGTATAAATGTGCCAGTTCTGTTGTAGTATTCGTTATCATCCATAAAACAAATAAATCCACCGGGCGAAGCCGGGCACTACTGCTAGTTATATCTAAAACTCAGCATTTTTCTAGGTTTGTGCCGTGTCTTGTGAGGGGTTTCGCCTAGGACACCCAGCTGGCTCATCAGCGGACTCTTGGTGTCCGTGCCCAGACCCAGTAGCGAACAGCGCGCTACCTCCTTTTATATGAAGCGCACCAGTGCCTCTTTACTGCGTGAGCTAGAAGCTCAAGCGGCCTTCAACTCCCTATGAAGGCTTTCAAAAGGATGGTATATTAGCTTTCACGGCCATTGAATTCAAACTCAGCAATGTATATATTTAAAACACTGAGGTAAGATTGAGAGAACTAAACAGATTGACTTCGTGAAGCACTCTGACGGAAGCTCTTGTCCTATAGACTTGCAGAGTATCTTTAAAATAAAGTCGCCTCCGTAGCGTAGCGGTCAGCATGGTTAGCTGCCGCCCCGGAGGCCACGATATTTGAAAAGTGGTACGAGGACTGGAACGGGGTCTACTCAGCCTCGGGTGGCCCAAATGAGTAGAGGGGTTCGATTCCCCCTCAGCCATCCTCGAAGTGGTTTTCCGTGGTTTCCCACTTCGTCTTCGGGCAAATGCCGGGATGGTCCCTACCGTAAGGCCACGGCCGCCTCCTTCCCTCTTCCTTGCCTATCCATCCCAATCTTCCCCTCCCTTCCCTCATGAGGCCCCTGTTCGCTTTGCAGGTGAGGCCGCCTGGGCGAGGTGCTAATCCCACCTCACCAGTTGTATCCCTTCCGATTAGATGTTCCCAGCTCTAGGACACTGCCTGGATAGGCGGTAGGGGTGAGTTCCCTCGCTGAGTCCCTGAGAGCCACCACCCTGGAGGGTAAACACGATTTTTAAAAAAATCTTTAAAATAAACAAATATAACAATAATAATAATAATAATAATAATAATAATAATAATAATAATAATAATAATAACTTATCGTATGGCCTCGGTGGCCGGGTGCAATTTGACACCCAGAGGGTAGCTTGCATGTCGAATTTAGTTGGTCCTTGAATCACTATGAAAGTCAAGGAGGTAAGATATCTAAGCTCCTTGAACACTTTAGCGCTTTCTAGTAGAGAAATGAGGAACTTTGTGTTGGCGGAAACTCCCGAGATTAATTTTGCCATTACGAACACGCCCTACTGAATTCAAATGGGTTATTTGTCATGCCAACATCGTATGACATGCGTGTTGTATTTTTGCCGCCTTTCAAAAATCACTTACCACGGCCAGGAGCGAACCTGCGATCTTGGGGTTAGTAGACCGACAAGATATCCACTCACCCACCGTGGCAAGCTGAATACATTACCATATATTTTAATTAATAAGGAAAAATGCAAAATTCTTGGCCCAAGCGCATGCGCAGAATCAGCTGGTTCATGACAGACATTGCGGATGTCCCCCACGTTTTAATGTGACAGTTATTTATAAGAATTATAAAGGAGGGGAACATTGTTTAAGATGCGATGGAAGAATGGATCATAATCGAGTCGTGTTGCGCCTACCTTAATTCCAGCCTGTAATAAACAATATTACAGCCTTCACACAAACACAGGTTGTTAGACAATAATTAAGTGCTTGAGACTGATGACTAGGGTGTCTAATGAATTAACAACAACTCGTAATAATTCCGTTGTGAGATAATTCAGGCAGTGAATCAGGTGCCGTATTAATTAAAAGCTAATAAGCGGAGTTGGTTTGTCAATGTGACGGACATGTGCTATCACTGCCACCCAGCGGCGAATTATTGACTTAGATAAAACGAGAAAAAAGTAAAGTTGATGAGCGACCAATCACAGACAGATGTCCTGCTAATTGCAAACACAGTGTAACCTCACGCTGACGTGGAAATGAAAAATCGTCCCCGAGTAGTGCTAATGGCTTCATCCAGAGTGCGGGCGTGTTTGTAAATAATTACTCCGTGCATAATGTACTGCACTTATTGCATAGCAACGCACACAATGTGAGGTTATTAATTGTAGTTACATTACTGCTGGCCTGTACGACACAAAGTGGATTTGATTTGATGTTCGACAAAATTTAGAACTACAGTATCTACACATGCAAAATGCAAAGCGTGTGTTTCTCTTGAGAATTTTCCGGAGTTTTGTGTCATTTCCACATGTTTGCAACTGTTCGATGACAAATGCGTAAATAGTACATTATGTAACGAGCCTATAATGGCAATAATTAGGACACGAGTATGTTTATAAAACGAGCAAAGCGAGTTTTATAATTACTATACGAGTGTCTTAATTACCATTATAGGCGAGTTGCATACGACTGTTTATGTTCGACGATAATTATAGCTTTATAATACGTTCTAACATAAATATTCATAAATATATGTCGAGATTATCTCAGTTGTCTTCTTCTTCTTCTTGGATATTGTGTGGGCTCATCATTTGCACTCTACCCAATAACGAATTCGAAAGCTTTGAAACATTGTTTATCCTGAAGTAGCACCAACAGATGGCGCACATGTACTATGTGGGATCATTTTGTTATTTTGTTCAAATAACACACAATAGACTGTTACAAACGCTTTAAAATTAAAATGTATCGTATTATCAACTAGTTATTCTTCAAATTCGATGCGTATAGAATGTCAACGCAAGGCGAATCAGTGGAGTGCCAAATAGAACAGTTATGATATCTGGCGGAAGAGTTTCGCATGAGAAGTCACTTTACTGAACAGAGAGCTGGATTGTAATTTCCGTGGATCTAATGACATGCGCATGCTTCCTCCATGACGTCCTGGTGTTTTTATGCCAACAACAGCATTCACTAAAATTGTCGGGGAAATCTAACGAATGCAATGCCCTGTGTAGATATTAGAGTTGCGGATATTAAGGTAGAGTGCTATTTATTTTGCAATATTCTGCAGTTTGTTTATGCAAACTTTAGGGACGGTGCACACTTTCCATGTCGGTATAGGCTAGGGTAGGATGCTTCTGGACGTAGATTCCTAAATTACATGCATAGTATTTTCTTGTTACAGTACAGTTTCATGCTGATTTTGTCTTTGTGTTTGGGATTGTAACTCGAATGGTTGGTCCAATATAGCCTACATTGTCAACTTTCAAACTTTTATGTCCGACATGTTGGATTTAGAGTGCATGTCGGAAGCTATCCTTACCTAATTGGTCAACGAATGAAAATATTGAGCTCTGATTGGTTGGAAAAACTGTGTTATAATGAGAAGTAGTACTTTAATGACCCTCAATTTGATGCAGTTTTCTGACGGTGGGTGAGTGGATAGCGTGTCGGTCTACTAACCCCAAGATTGCAGGTTCGCTCCTGGTCGTGGTAAGTGATTTTTGAAAGGCGGCAAATATACGACACGCATGTCATACGATGTTGGCATGTCAAAGAACCCATTTGAATTCAGTAGGCCGTGTTCATAATGGCAAAATTAATCTCGGGATTTTCCGCCAACACAAAGTTCCTTATTTCTCTACTAGAAAGCGCTATAGTGTTCCAGGAGCTTAGATATATAACCTCCTTGACTTTCATAGTGATTCAAGGAACAACGAAATTCGACATGCAAGCTACCCTCTGCGTGTCAAATTACAAAGCTTGCACCCGGCACACGAGGCCATACGATATTATTATTATTATTATTATTTCGACATTGTCGAAATAAACATAATTTATGGTCTTAACGTACAGTAACTTGAGAACAACGTGGTGCTTCCGTCTGAGTCGTGATTCATGTTCGGTTATTAGAAGCTACTATACGAATGTTTCTGTCACTACGGTTCCCCAAAAGCACGCATTAAGGAAATACGAGGCACGGCTTTGGAAATATTTGTACCACACAGCCCTCGCCCGGTAGGAACAAGAAAACGTCTGGTCGCAAAACAGAAAGAACGGCCTCTCTTAGATGTTTCTTTTCGTACAGGCGGGCATCCAGCTTCATCTCATCCATCAAATTGATAAATACTGCAAATTAACCGAGACGCAATTGTTTATGTTCAGTTCTGGTAACGGTTCCAATTTTTATAAAACCACGCTTTGGAGAGCTAAGACGATAAGATTATTATTATTATTATCTTTTTAGACAACGTTATGTCCAACAAGATAATAGTGTCCGGTATATTTTTGGCAATGTTGGTATAACTTGCAAGCCTCTATGCTCACTGGGCCAAAGATTTTCCTAACGATTTTCCTTTCTTGTTTTGTGAATGTTTAGTTAGTGATCTGCCTCTAATGATCAGGGTTTCTGATGCGTGCAATGCTACAGGTTGAAATACCGTGCTATAGTGTTTTAATTTTGCGTTCCAAGATATTGTATTTTTGTTGTAGCTGCTCCAGTTTGATTCTATTGGCTTCTTGTAGTTTAGAGATTCTTCCTATGTTTGCTCACAATTTAATCCAGTGGTTGTATGATTTCCCCTAAGTATTTGAAATGATTTACCTGAGGGATTTGTCCAAACTGAATAATCAGATATTGTTTGTCTAAGTATCGAGGAGAAACTTCCATATATCGGGTTTTCCCCACATTAAATTTGAAGTCCAGTTTTACGTGCATTTTTAGCTAGTCTTTCCAGGGAATGGCTAGCTTCTTGCCTATTGTTCGATACAACTACCAGATCATCTACAAAGGCAGATGAATTTTATCTTTAACTAACTTGCCGATAATAATCCTCTTTATTTCTTTTTCCCAGGTTCGTATTACTTTCTCCAGCGGTACATTGAACCAAGGGAATAAGCGTTTATCATCTAGGTCTAGTATAGCGGAGGAACGTTTTTTTTACCTTATTTAGCACAGTTATCGCCAACTATAATTCTCAAGCCGTGCTGTTGGTAAAATTGGCAACACTGAATACAGTCCGTAAGTACTATAAACACGTAAGATCACATGCTAAATTTATTCATAAAAATCGTTTATTTTGATATGACAGCATCTAAAGCAGTTTGTACTAACTATTTCAACACCCGTGAAATTCCTCGTGGTAAATCAGACCTGCTGAAAGTTGTAGAAGTGAGTATTTCCCGTATTAAGTTGTTTGTGTAACCAATTCCTGGCAATGAATTTAACCAACAAATTCTTCACTAATACCGATATTTCATGGAACTATTTCCGATGCCTAGGAAAAGTTGTGTGCCTGGGTGTGAGACAAATTATCGCAGCACTATTAAAATAACTGGTTGGTTCCTTAGTTTAGGGGCTGCGACAACGCGGGCATGTAGACCCGTGTCTGTAGAATCTGTCTGATAACCGGTGTTAATTGTGATGACTGTATTAGTGTGTGTATCTGTTTTAGGTAGATTTCATTAGAAAGCTAACTATTGCAATGGGTCCCATGTTTCGACTTCCGGAAAATTTCGACATATCTTCGCGTTTCACATCCCCCAGACCCCAAAACCACCGTCAGTTCAAAAGTTTATATATAATTTATGTATATATATATATATATATATATATGTATATATATATGTATATCAGTTTCTTGTGGACACGATAACTGCCGTAATTTTGCACCAATTACTTCGAATTTTTTACCGAAGATGTATACCTATAAAATCTCAGTCGAGTTCGTTACTGGGCTAAATCGGTCGAAGGGGGTGAAAATGGGGGGCTTTTTTCGAAAAAGTGAAATTTCGCTATAACTCTCTTAATACGTGCAATATCGAATCCATTCAAAGTTCATAATATGTGTCGGATAAGTGCCAAAAATTTATGTCAAATAAGATTTTTGATAGCACCAACCATTGACCAAAGGGGTGGAAAAAAGTGGGTTTTTCGGGAAACATTAATCATATCTCTCTTAATAGGCACAATATCAAAACCGTACAAAATGGACAATATTCCCCTAATAATTACCTAAAACTTTTGTCTGAAAGAATTTTTGATATGACCCACCATTACGCCAAGGGACGAGAAAAATGATTTCGGAATTATAAGAAAATGCCAAGAGCTATCAGTGGTTGCCATGGCAACACTACTAAATTGATGAGGCATGGACCATCAGACGTTGCCATGACAACGCACTTGCACGAGATCAGATTCAGTATTTCCATCTGATTAAGTGGTTGGTTGGTTGGTTCTTAAGTTTAGGGGCTGCGACAACGCGGTCATGTAGCCCCGTGTACTTTGGGTGTGTGTAGAATCTGTCTGATAACCGGTGTTAATTGTGATGACTGTATTAGTGTGTGTTATCTGTTTGTTAATTTAAGTACTGCAACTAACAATTTTTCAGATAGTTCCTACTTTTGCCGCCAAGCGCCACTGTCAACGACTACGAGGCCAAGTTCAGAACTGAGCTACTAGACGCCGCCGCAGTCGGCTCTTGGCAACGAACATAGAAACCTAAGAGCGTTGTATACATTCTTAACCTATCCAATTTAGCTTCACACAGGTGCAATTAGTGGAAGGATCTTTAACATGCCATAAATCTATGACATGGGACCGCCGGCTTTACTTCCCCTCCGAAGGAAGGCATACTGAGGGATATTTAACGCTCTTAAAAAATCCGACGGCTTCGGCCGGGTTTGAACCCGGTATCTTGGGCATAGAAGCTCAGCATGTTACCGACTACGCCACCAAAGCCGCCTGATAAAGTGGGAAGCGGCTTCGGTGACATAACTGGTAGCATGCTGAATGTCTATGCCCAATGTCGCGGTTTCAAAGCCGGCCGAAGTCGTCGGATTTTCTAAGAGCACTAGAATCCCTCAGTATGCTTTCCTTTGGAGGGGAAGTTCCAACGTTCGTTGCGAGTTGATGGTTGGGGTGGCATCTAGTAGCCAAGTTCACAGCTAGGTGTCGTTGACGGTTGTACCTGGTAGCAACATTAGGAACTACTGCTTGAAATTGACCGTCTGCAGTACTTACATGAATTAAGACTAATACAGCCATTACAATTCACACCGTGTATCAGACAGATTCTACACTCACCCAAAGTACACGGGGTTAGATGACCGCGTTGTCGCAGCCCCTAAACTGAGGAACCAACCAGAGGTAGATTTCGTTAGAAAGCTAACTATTGCAATGGGTACCATGTTTCGACTTCCGGAAAATTTCGACATATCTTCGCGTTTCACATCCCCAGGCCCCAAAACCACCGTCAGTTCAAAAGTTATATATAATTTATGTATGTATATGTATATCAGTTTATTGTGGACACGATAACTGCCGTAATTTTGTACCAATCACTTTGAATTTTTTACCGAATACGTATACCTATAAAATCTCGGTCGAGTTCGTTACTGGGCTAAATCGGTCGTTGGGGGGTGAAAATGGGGGGCTTTTTTTTTTCGAAAAAGTGAAATATTGCTATAACTCTCTTAATATGTGAAATATCGAATCCGTTCAACACTCATACTATGTGTCGGATAAAGCCCAAAAATGTATGTTTGAAGAGTTTTCTTTATAGCACCACCCATTGACCAAAGGGGTGGGAAAAAGTGGGTTTTTCGGGAAACATTAATCATATCTCTCTTAATAGGCACAATATCAAAACCGTACAAAATGGACAATATTCCCATAATAATTACCTAAAACTTTTGTCTGAAAGAATTTTTGATATAACCCACCATTATGCCAAGGGATGAGAAAAATAATTTCGGAATTATAAGAAAATGCCAAGACCTATCAGTGGTTGCCATGGCAACACTACTAAATTGATGAGGGATGAGCCATCAGACGTTGCCAAGATAACGCACTTGCACGAGATCAGATTCAGATTTCCATCTAAGTGTGAAGCGGCTTCGGTGACGTAACTGGTAGCATGCTGAATGTTTATGCCCAAGGTCGCGAGTTCAAAGCCGGCCGAAGTCGTCGGATTTTCTAAGAGCGCCAAAAATCCCTCAGTATGCTTTCCTTTGGAGGGGAAGTTCCAACGTTCGTTGCGAGTTGCTGGTTGCGGTGGCATCTAGTAGCCAAGTTCACAGCTAGGTGTCGTTGACGGTAGTACCTGGTAGCAACATTAGTAACTACTGCTTGAAATTGACCGTCTGCAGTCCTTACCTGAATTACAGACTAATACAGCCATCCCAAAGTACACGGGGTTACATGACCGCGTTGTCGCAGCCCCTAAACTGAGGAACCAACCAAAATCTCTGCGGTAGATATAATTTTGCGTGAAGAAGTAACAGACCGTTACATAGTTGCACATCAGTGTCGAAACCTAGCATAAGGACAGTGTGACCACAAGTATAAAAATGGACCCCAAATGACAAGAAGGTTACCGTTCCCATAAGACAATAAAATGTTTAAAATAAGCATAAAATGACGAAAAACAAAGTTAATTAAGCTCCAATTATAAAATACCTTCTCGCATTAAATGAGGTCTGATCCTTCTACGAAAATCTGCATATTCTGCCTATTTTCGCCTATAACCAAGTTTGTCCGGTGAAATCTACCTCCGCCTTCCGGCGTGCCGAGAGGACTTTTTTAATTCAAGTAAGGACTGCAGACGATCAATTTTCAAGTAGTTACTACTTTTGCCGCGAAATGCCACCGTCAACGACTACTAGGCCTAGTTCAGAACTTAGCTAATAGACGCCACCGCAGTCAGCTCTTGGCAACGAACATAGAAACCTAAGAGCGTTGTTTACAATCTTAACCTATACAATTTAGCTTCACACAGGTGTAATTAGTGGAAGGTTCTTTAACATGCCATAAATCAATGACATGGGACCGCCGGCTTTACTTCCGCTCCGAAGAAAGGCATGCTGAGGGATTTTTAACGCTCTTAAAAGTCCGACGACTTCAGCCGGATTCGAACCCGCGATCTTGGGCATAGAAGCTCAGCATGCTACCGACTACGCCACCGAAGCCGCCCATTAAAATAACTGGTTATATCACTACGTTTTGATCACTACAGCGAGGTGGACTTTCAGTGCCTAGTAATTTACTTTTGGTATATATCTTCACGTGTCCTCTATATTCCAGTACATCATGTACTGTACTCAGTTGGCAACTGCCTTTAGGTATATTTCAGTAGAAAGCTACCTATTTTCAAATTAAGTGATCAGTGGAGTATTATTTTTAGACTGTCAACGTTAAGCTTGGAGGCCTATTGTGACTATGATGAGTGCATCTGTGGACAAAAAGTGAAGAATTTATTGTCAAAGGCAGTCTCTAAGTTCGGAGGAATAGTCTATCTATATATATAAAAATCAATGTAACGTGATAGTTTGTCTGTGGGTATGTCTGTGGGTATGTCTCCTATGCGTTCATATACCATTCGTCCGATTGCGATGAAACTTGGGTGAGATGTTGAGTACACTCCAAGGAAGGTTTCTGACTTAGTAAATCCATTTTACAATAGGTAGCGCACGCGTTGATTCAACAAATGAGCGACGATGCGCGAAGCATTTCAACGAAGTCCCGTATGTGTTCATATACCATTCGTCCGATAGCGATGAAACTTGGGTGAGATGTTGTGTACAATTACGTGAAGGTTTCAAAATTAGTGAATACATTTCACAGTAGATAGCGCACAAGTAGATTCAACAAATGAGCGACGACACGCAATGCGTTTCAACAAAGTCCCGTATGCATTCATATACCATTCGTCCGATAGCTATGAAACTTGCGTAAAATGTTGTGTACACTGCAGGGAAATTTTGTGGCTTAGTACATCCACTTTACAATAGGCAGCGCACGAGTAGATTCAACAAATGAGCCACGACGCGCGAAGCATTTCAACAAAGTCACGTTTGCGTGCATATACCATTCGTCCGATAGCGATGAAACTAGGCTGAGATTTTGTGTACACTCCAGGGAAGGTTTCTAGCTTAGTAAATCCCTTTAAAAATAGGTAGAGCACGAGTAGAATCAACAAATGAGCAACGGCGCGCGAAGCGTTTCAACAAAGTCCCATATAATTTCATATACCATTCATCCGATAGCGATGAAACTTGGGTGAGATGTTGTGTACACTCCAGGGAACGTTTCTGGCTTAGTACATACATTTTACAATATGTATCGCACCAGTAGATTCAACAAAGGAGCGATGACACGCGAAGCGTTTCAACAAAGTCCCGTATAAAGTCATATACCATTCGTCTGATAGAGATAAATGTTTGGTGAATTGTTGTGTACACTCCAGGAAAGGTTTCTGGCTAAGTAAATCCATTTTACAATACGAAGCGCACGTCTATATTCAACAAATGAGTGACTACGCGCGAAGCGTTTCGACAACGTCCCGTATACGTTCACATACCATTCATCCGATTGCGATGAAACTTGGGTGAGATGTTGTGTACTCTCCAGGGAAGGTTTCTGGCTGAGTACATCCATATTATAATATGTAGCGCAAGCGTAGAATCAACAAATATCGACGACACGCGAAGCGTTTCAACCAAGTCCCGTATCCATTCATGTACCAGTCGTCCGTAGCTATGAAACTTGGGTGAGATGTTGTGTACACGTCATGGAAAATTTCTGGCTTAGTAAATCCACTATACAATATGCAGCGCACAAGTTGATTCAACAAATGAGGGACGACGCGCGAAGCGTTTCAACAAAGGCCCGTATAAGGTCATATACCATTCTGTCGTCAGCGGTGAAACTTGGGTGAAATATGGTGGACACTCCAAGGAAGGTTTCTGGCTTAGTAAATACATTTCACAGTAGGTAGCACACGAGTAGATTCGACAAATGAACGACGACATGCGGAGCGTTTCAATACAGTCCCCTATGTCTTCATATCCCATTAGTCCGATAGCGATGAAATTTGGGTGAGATGTTGTGGACACTTACGTGACGGTTTCTAACTTAGTAAATACATTTTACAGTAGGTAGCGCACGAGTAGATTCAACAAATGGGTGACGGAGAGCGATTCGTTTAAACAGAACCAGGTATGCGTTCATATACTATTCATCCGATTGCGATGAAACATTGTTCAGTTATTGTGTACCCGCCAGGGAAGGGGACTTAGTAAATCCATTTCACAATAAGTAGCGCAAGAGTAGATGCAACAAATGTGTGACGACGCGCGAAGCGTTTCAACAAAATCCCCTATTGCGTTCATATAACATTCTTCGATTGCGATGAAACCTTGATGAGTTATTGTGTACACGCCAGGGAAGGGCTTCGACTTAGTAATACATTTCTCAATAGGTAGCGCACGAGTAGATTCAACAAATGAGTGACAGCGCACGAATCGTTTAAACAAAACGCCGTATACGTGCATATACAATTCATCCGATTGCGATGAATCATTGATGAGTTATTGTGTACACGCCAGGGAAGGGTTTCGACTTAGTAAATCCATTTCACAACAGGTAGCGTACGAGTAGATTCAACAAATGAGTGACAGCGATGAAACTTTTGAAAGTTGTTGTGCACGCTTCCACGAATGGTTCTAAATTAGAAAATCCATTTTACGATAGCTTAGAGGCAGTTAACATGTTGTGTATCCAAAAGCACTTCAAGAAACAGAATTTCAACGCCAACACTTTCTTTGATTGGCATTGCAACGCATGCCGGGTACAGCTTGTCTATCTATATATATATAACAAGTAGTTCCGTGAAGAACTATACAGCCTATTTTCATATATCCTATGTTAATTGCCACTATCAACATACAAAATTTCAGTTTGATTGCTGTAATAGATTCGTAGATATTGAGAACCGACTAAATATTTCGGATGGTCGCCATGTTGGATTTTATATATGTAGGTCCTAGAGTTATGTACTGTTACATGCAGATTATTGTGAACGTGTAGTATTCAAACTTCAATCGCATAATTAGGACACAAGAAAAAACAAGGAGATTTTAAAATTTTTCACAGCTGCCATCTTGAGGTTATGGAAACGATTGAAATAAATTAGATGCCAGTGGATTAACATTCGTATAAGGATTTACTGTACCAAGTTTCACTGCACGCAGTTGGTTAAATTGCGAGAAACGTCCATGTGAATTTTTATAATTCGCGTCACCGCCATGTTGGATTTGTGATCACCAGGTTATTTAAAGTCCTATAGGTGAACTTAATTTCATAGCCCCTATGAACATTAAAAAATGAAGTTTGATTGCTAAAATAGATTCGTAGATATTCAGTATCGTCTAAATATTTCGGATGGTCGCCATGTTGGATTGTCAAATGTATAGGCCATGGAGTCATGTACCATTAAAGGAAAATTATTGCGTAGGTTCATTATTCAAACTTTCACTTCGATCGCATGACTACATCACAATAAATAAAATCTTAATTTTAAAATTCGCACTGCCGCCATCTTGAGGTTATGTAAACAATTTAACTAAATTAGATACCAGTGGATTACAATGTGTATAAATATTTCCTGTGCCAGGTTTCAGTGCGCTTGGAACATTAAATCGTGAGAATGGTCTATTTAAAATGTTCAAATTCGCTTGGCCGCCATGTTCGTTTTGTAGTTAAACGGTTTTTGAAAGTCTTATAGATGGACTTCCAGTAATGCCCTTTATCTCCGTACAAAATTTCAGGGTTTTACCGCTAATAGTTTCAGAGATATAGAATGCCGGTGAAATATTTCGCACATCCGCCATCTTGTGATTATGTAAACAATTGAACGAAGTTAGATGTCGGTGCATTACAATGTATATAAACATATACTGTACCAAGTTTCATTGCATTTGGTTGGTCAAATCGCGAGAAACGTCTATTTAAAAGTCGCAAATTCGCTTGGCCGCCATGTTGGTTTTGTAGTTACCAGATTTTCAAAAGTCACATAAGTGAACTTATAGTAGTTCCCTATATCACCATAGAAAATGTCAGGGTAATATCGGTAATTGTTTCGGAGATATAGAATGCTGGTGAAATAATTCGCACAGCCGCCATGTTGGATTGGTGAGTCGTAACAAAATTTGAAGGGTACGGTCGAGGTCGCCGGGAATAGTGCTATGAACTTTCCGAGTTTCATTGAAATCGCTCCAGCCGTTTAGATTTTATTAGGGGGGACCCACACGAATCACACACACACACACACACACGCACACACACACGGACAAAAGGTGATCTCATAAGCCTATTTTTTCAAAATTGAAAATAGGCTAAAAATTAATGTTACGTGATAGTTTGTCTGTATGTCTGTGGGTATGTCTCCTATGCGTTCATATACCATTCGTCCGATTGCGATGAAACTTGGGTGAGATGTTGAGTACACTCCAAGGAAGGTTTCTGACTTAGTAAATCCATTTTACAATAGGTAGCGCACGCGTAGATTCAACAAATGAGCGACGATGCGCGAAGCATTTCTACAAAGTCCCGTATGTGTTCATATACCATTTGTCCGATAGCGATGAAACTTGGGTGAGATGTTGTGTACACTTACGTGAAGGTTTCAAAATTAGTGAATACATTTCACAGTAGATAGCGCACGAGTAGATTCAACAAATGAGCGACGACACGCAAAGCGTTTCAACAAAGTCCCGTATGCATTCATATACCATTCGTCCGATAGCTATGAAACTTGCCTAAAATGTTGTGTACCCTGCAGGGAAATTTTGTGGCTTAGTACATCCACTTTACAATAGGCAGCGCACGAGTAGATTCAACAAATGAGCTACGACGCGCGAAGCATTTCAACAAAGTCACGTTTGCGTTCATATACCATTCGTCTGATAGCGATGAAACTAGGCTGAGATTTTGTATGCACTCCAGGGAAGGTTTCTAGCTTAGTAAATCCCTTTAAGAATAGGTAGAGCACGAGTAGAATCAACAAATGAGCGACGACGCGCGAAGCGTTTCAACAAAGTCCCATATAATTTCATATACCATTCATCCGATAGCGATGAAACTTGGGTGAGATGTTGTGTACACTCCAGGGAAGGTTTCTGTCTTAGTACATACATTTTACAATAGGTATCGCACCAGTAGATTCAACAAATGAGCGATGACACGCGAAGCGTTTCAACAAAGTCCCGTATAAAGTCATATACCATTCGTCTGATAGAGATAAATGTTTGGTGAATTGTTGTGTACACTCCAGGAAAGGTTTCTGGCTAAGTAAATCCATTTTACAATACGAAGCGCACGTCTATATTCAACAAATGAGTGACTACGCGCGAAGCGTTTCGACAACGTCCCGTATACGTTCACATTCCATTCATCCGATTGCGATGAAACTTGGGTGAGATGTTGTGTACACTCCAGGGAAGGTTTCTGGCTGAGTACATCCATATTATAATATGTAGCGCAAGCGTAGAATCAACAAATGAGCGACGACACGCGAAGCGTTTCAACCAAGTCCCGTATCCATTCATGTACCATTCGTCCGTAGCTATGAAACTTGGGTGAGATGTTGTGTACACGTCATGGAAAATTTCGGGCTTAGTAAATCCACTATACAATATGCAGCGCACAAGTTGATTCAACAAATGAGGGACGACGCGCGAAGCGTTTCAACAAAGTCCCGTATAAGGTCATATACCATTCAGCCGTTAGCGGTGAAACTTGGGTGAAATATGGTGGACACTCCAAGGAAGGTTTCTGGCTTAGTAAATACATTTCACAGTAGGTAGCACACGAGTAGATTCGACAAATGAACGACGACACGCGGAGCGTTTCAATACAGTCCCCTATGTCTTCATATCCCATTAGTCCGATAGCGATGAAACTTGGGTGAGATGTTGTGGACACTTACGTGACTGTTTCTAACTTAGTAAATACATTTTACAGTAGGTAGCTCACGAGTAGATTCAACAAATGAGTGACGGAGCGCGAATCGTTTACCCAAAATCAGGTATGCGTTCATATACTATTCATCCGATTGCGATGAAACATTGATCAGTTATTGTGTACCCGCCAGGGAAGGGGACTTAGTAAATCCATTTCACAATAAGTAGCGCAAGAGTAGATGCAACAAATGGGTGACGACGCGCGAAGCGTTTCAACAAAATCCCCTATTGCGTTCATATAACATTCTTCGATTGCGATGAAACCTTGATGAGTTATTGTGTACACGCCAGGGAAGGGCTTCGACTTAGTAATACATTTCTCAATAGGTAGCACACGAGTAGATTCAACAAATGAGTGACAGCGCACGAATCGTTTAAACAAAACCCCGTATACGTGCATATACCATTCATCCGATTGCGATGAATCATTGATGAGTTATTGTGTACACGCCAGGGAAGGGTTTCGACTTAGTAAATCCATTTCACAATAGGTAGCGCACGAGTATATGCAACAAATGGGTGACGACGCGCGAAGCGTTTTAACAAAATCCCCTATGCGTTCAAATAACCTTCTTCGATTGTGATGAAACCTTGATGAGTTATTGTGTACACGCCAGGGTAGGGTTTCGACTTAGTAAATCCATTTCTCAATAGGTAGCGTACGAGTAGATTCAACAAATGAGTGACAGCGCACGAATCGTTCAAACAAAATCCCGTATACGTTCATATGCCATTCATCCGATTGCGATGAAACTTTTGAAAGTTGTTGTGCACGCTCCCACGAATGGTTCTAAATTACAAAATCCATTTTACGATAGCTTAGAGGCAGTTAACGGAAATTGAAAAACATGTTTTGTATCCAAAAGCACTTCAAGAAACAGAATTTCAACGCCAACACTTTCTTTGATTGGCATTGCAACGCATGCCGGGTACAGCTTTTCTATATATATAACAAGTAGTTCCGTGAAGAACTATCCAGCCTATTTTCATATTACCTACTTATGTTAATTGCCTCTATCTACATAAAAAATTCCAGTTTTATTGCTGTAATAGATTCGTAGATATTGTGCCCGATTATACGGGGGATGCTCAGACAGCACTCGGCTTTTGCTACTGCGGTATCGGGGAGTGTAACGTTCCCTCCACCACTGACTTAACATCCGATATGAGATACTCAAGGTTCACAAGGATTAGATAAAAAACTCAACATTACAATTTTACATTATTTATTTATTTCATAGAAGAAAAATAGATTCAATCTAAACATACCAAAAATCATATCACTTGGCATAGTCTCTTCAAGTGTCACTCAAAAACAAAAAATCACTTTTTAAAAAATTCATCAAAATTCACTATAATGTCACTTCACTATTCCACGAACTTTGTAACTACTTTGTCTTGCTTAAATTAAATTATTACCATTTTTAGTATATTTCACTCAGGCGTCGAGCGCGCCTATCATTTAATTCATATAATCTCTCCAAGGCTTTGGACATTTACATTCATTTCATTTTACCCTTCAGGATTTATTTTATGTTTACATAAACATTATTTATTTATCATTTAGTAAGTCCCTTTGACCTTAATAATATTTCGCCACAAAGCCTTAGATTTTAAACATTTAAAATACTGTACAAGAACATGTCATGTCTGTGGATCGAACCCTTATTCCACCAGTTACTTTCCATGCATCAGGTGATTTTTCCTCAGCATTGTACCATGCACTGTGTTATTTATCATAGTGGGATCTTTACTCATATTAAAACTACATTGTTTCATAACCCGTTATTTCATTCTTTTTGAGGAAGGAATCCTTTTATCAACAATAAAAGTATTTGACAAAATCCGTCAAAATCTATATAAATGCTTCAAAGTTATATTCTGGAGAATGGTCTCAATCCCAGCATTATGATTTTATAGGTTATTTTAAGCTTGCACCTTTTAATAAAAAAAAATATATAATGGCCTTTTTATTATTAGTCTTTGCTAGACCCTACTTGACCGCGGAACTCGTTCAATTTTCTCTCTCATTCCCTCACTACGGTAGGTCAGGCCCTAACAGCTGTCCTCTCTTCCTGTGACACTTCACTTGATTTATGGCGTCTCGCCGACCGCCATGCTTTACAATGTTATTTACTATTTAACCATATGATTCCCAAGACTTACATTCACTTCTAAAGCGGCTATTTGTTTCTGCTTTTAATATTATTATTATTATCATTAATATTTCGTGTCTTCAGGATATTTGTTACTTATTTCGGAGAGGATGTATAATAGTTGATTACACCAACCTTAATAACAACTTGTATGACGTCTTATCACAACACTATATTTATAACAATGCCTTATCGGACTTACTTGCATATTTCACATACGACGCTTTATTTCGACGATTATTGCCCACAATATTTTTATTATAACAATGCCAGGCCAGGAACACTATCCAATTAGGCGGGACTCACATGTAACTATCATTTACGACGCTTTATTTCGACGACTATTGCCTACAATATTTTATTATAACAATGCCAGGCCAGGAACACTTATCCAATTTGTCGGGACTCTCATGTAACTATCATTTACGACGCATTATTTCGATGTTTATTGCCTACAATATTTTATTATAACAATGCCAGGCCAGGAACACTATCCAATTTGGCGGGACTCACATGTAACTATCATTTACGACGCATTATTTCGACGATTATTGCCTAAAATATTTTATTATAACAATGCCAGGCCAGGAACACTATCCAATTTGTCGGGACTCTCATGTAACTATCATTTACGACGCATTATTTCGATGTTTATTGCCTACAATATTTTATTATAACAATGCCAGGCCAGGAACACTATCCAATTTGGCGGGACTCACATGTAACTATCATTTACGACGCATTATTTCGATGTTTATTGCCTACAATATTTTATTATAACAATGCCAGGCCAGGAACACTATCCAATTTGGCGGGACTCACATGTAACTATCATTTACGACGCATTATTTCGACGATTATTGCCTAAAATATTTTATTATAACAATGCCAGGCCAGGAACACTATCCAATTTGTCGAGACTCACATGTAACTATCATTTTCGACGCTTCAATATGGCAATATTTTAGTGGGAATTTCAACCACACAATATAACACGACGTTTTCATACAACAACATTACATTAATGGGAATCTTTCATCTACAATATTTCGACGATACTCTCCATCTCCCGAATAAATATATCCTGATTAACGCATATTTATTAGCATGAAGCTATATTTATTTTATTATTAGGCCTTTTCGGCAACACGATTTCTTGCTTGGATATTCGCAGTTTATTTAATCTCTTGTATAATCTTTCATTTATAGCGGTAAGACCTCGGTCTTCCTATTATTTAATTTTTACAACTTTGGCCTGATAGCCTGCAATAATACATTTTTCCCTTGGGTGTTTTATTCACCAATTACTTTAGAGATTTATAGATAGATCATTTTGACAACAATACGTCAGGATATTATTTATTTCGTTCCGTTTTTATTACTCGAGTTCCTTATTACGATTTTTACCACCACTTTATTTTTAGAGTATAACAACTCGATAATAGTTATTTTTATTTTTTCATCTCAGATATCCAATTATTTTTATTACAACTTTTAGTTATTTGCCATTTAATGATATGGTATAAAATCAAACAATTTTTATTTCTCCTTATAATATCAACTTTTAACGATTTCATTATGGTGCGTATTTATTTCATAACCTGATTTTCCTGTGGCAAAAATTCTAAGCCATTTAGGTTATTATTTCGATTCCTTCCTCCAAATCATGTATTACTTATTATTTCATTTCTTGGGTTTCCATTACTTTATATTTACTGATCCCATTTGTATATTTATTTCTGCGAGGTCAATCTCGCAGTTATTCATTATTATTATCCCAACATTTCAATTATCTCAGTGCATTCAACTACCCAGTGAATCAATCGCTAAACTCCCTAGTCAACGACTGATTTCACTGGGTCAGTGCATAGCACAGCTGCAAATTTTAATGAAAAATCATAACTCACTCGTGTGCTGCTCTTGTTTCATTCTTAGAAAGGTTCACCCATCTAACGGCATATCTAACACTTTTCCATGGCACTTTCTTTCGTGAACTGCATTTCACTTAGGGCCAATCGACCTTCACTTATATTTAAACACATTATTATTCTATAAAAACACTGTATTAACACTAAAAATATATTTCTTTTAAATTATTTGCGCTGCACCTTTTTTCACCATATCTCAGTGACCTTCGGCACTTCCTATCGGTGATCGACGCCCTGATGAGATCCCAAGACCCTGCATTGGACGCGTGATAACTCGAACAGCTCCTAGTTCTTCACTGGATTTAGTCTCTGCCCTGTCCTTTTAACAGTCTATTTCGGCTTCCCTTATCGTTTTTTAAGCCATTAGCATCTTACACTTGCCCTACGCTTATGTGGCGGTCTATCGAATCTGCGGCCCTCCTACTTCTTGACCGTAATCTGTACTTTTTATATGCTGCGACAAGATTTTTCTTCTTTCTCTTACGAGAATGTTTTTCTGTCTACCTCCCTGTTTGACACACTGTAGCTTCGCTAAAGTTCACTGAATATGCTTTGGGTCTCGAACCCGTGTCCATTTACTTGAAATTTTGGATTCCGTTCAAATATCTGACCCTTAATAATGTGGTCTTTTTACTTGACTTTTATGAAGACCTGTCTATAGTCTCGAACCGATGACTTCCAGCATAACGTTTCTACTGATCTGGACTTGTGTTTTTCAACTGACTATTGTTCTAGAATTTGACGCGGCGCAACTTATTTTGTCACGGTTTCCGTGTAGCGTAAAATTTTATCTGATCTAGCAGAAGGGCTTTAGTGATCACTTAAAAACAACAGTACTTTCTGATGTGACGTATTTATATTACTACGCACATACGAACTTTTGTTGAAACCGCGGATACTGAAGATTTGTTAATTTGACTTAACACGATCCACTTTAGCGGTTGGTGACGAACTGAGTTAGTCGATGCGACATCTCCATACAGGAGTGTGATGATTTTTTATCAACGTGATGACGAACTTCCGTCTAGGCAGACTATAATACTGCGTACTGTATACTATGTACTGTATGAAATTGCGCAGAGCCTCTCCGGGCTTGACTGAACTGCGACTGATGTGATGCAGCGTTCCTGCATTTGGTGATACAGCGTCTAGCGCCTCTACGCTTACTGATAGTGAAACTGTTCTGATACAGTCTAACGCCCCACTGGGCTGACGAATACTGCATGTGATGTGGCGGCGTCATGCCCCCTCCTGGGCTGACGAAAAACTGCCTGCTCTCTGGCTGAAACCTCGGCTATATATTGGGAACTTGCAAAAATAAATTACGTTGGTCTTCTTCTCGGAGCTATCTTTTGAACTAGCCGTCGCACGTTTTTGAAAAATATACCATTATGTTTCCTATAATCCGAACGTTACATTATCATCTCGTTTCCCAAAAATAGATCACCTATTTATTTTAATGTAATCTACAAGTTTCCTCAGCTGTGTGGGCGAGCTGGTTTTTATTTTTTCCTTCCCAAGACCTCTTCTTAGCTCCGCCTAATGACATAACTCCTTCGTAAGCGCATTTTCCCTGTGCCTAATTTATTCGATTTTAGTCTTGATGAATTCATAATTCCCTGGATTATTCTGATTGACGTAAACATATTTATGTGATTTTGCGTTGTTTCCGCGAAAACGGGTTATTTCACAATTTTGCGGTGTCGGGAGGCAATTCAGGGTTGTCATAAAAGTACTGATATTAAACCTTCGCGGTGGTTCCCCTGCCAATCTGCTCTGATCGTTTCATCACAGCATGACTGTCCTCGTGATTCATACACGGCTTGCATCTTGTGACTTCAGATAAGGCTGTCAATGCTCTGCGTCATTGCCTGAATCACTTCCTATTTCCTCATGGCTAGCTTGTAACTGAAAGTCTTTACATCTTAGAGATCCGAAGTTCGTCTCCTTTACCAACCCTAGTTGGGTACAGAATCCCCCCTTCAAAGGTAAATAAATTTTCGAAGAGCTGAAGAAATTTATTTATCAAAGTTATAAATTTTCCTTCACTTGTCTGAACTTCCTTTAATTATTTCTTTTAATTTCTTGAATGGGGAAAGACTCTCCATGCCCGTTTAATTAATTCAGTATTATTATTTATACTCATTATTTTTTCAGTTCGCACTGTTTGCCGTTTTTTTCTTCTTTCAGCAGTCTTCCTCAATAACTCGTTGCGTCCAGCTCGGGTTTCTGTTCACTCTCTCCACTTGGAATGGGACGTCTCCCTCAAGTGGGTTGTAAATCACCCTTGTCTCGCTCAGATTTCTTCATCTTCCCAATACATTAGCTCGCAGTCCAATTGTGTGGTAGATAAGTTTTTCTCTCTGTAGTCTTCTAAAGACCATTAGTAATACATTTCTCAATAGGTAGCGTACGAGTAGATTCAACAAATGAGTGACAGCGCACGAATCGTTTAAACAAAACCCCGTATACGTGCATATACAATTCATCCGATTGCGATGAATCATTGATGAGTTATTGTGTACACGCCAGGGAAGGGTTTCGACTTAGTAAATCCATTCCACAACAGGTAGCGTACGATAGATTCAACAAATGAGTGACAGCGATGAAACTTTTGAAAGTTGTTGTGCACGCTTCCACGAATGGTTCTAAATTAGAAAATCCATTTTACGATAGCTTAGAGGCAGTTAACATGTTGTGTATCCAAAAGCACTTCAAGAAACAGAATTTCAACGCCAACACTTTCTTTGATTGGCATTGCAACGCATGCCGGGTACAGCTTGTCTTAAATATTTCTTCTGAGCGCGTCAATGAAGCAGTGAGCATAGCAGCAATAAAAGGAAACTTCAGACATTGAGATATTGCGGTACAGTGCGGCCTTTTGTTATTACCTTACCGGGAATAGACAGTACATAGCATGATAATCTGTATCCTTTATTTGTGATATTTATGTGTACGTTATGTTCTGTTGTATCTTAGGAATCATTTGGCGTCAAAATCTATGTGTTTACCCAGTGTTAGCAATTACCATGAGCTTGCGCTAGGCCTCCCAGATGGGCGGTGTTGCCAAACCTTATGACACGGCTTGAGAGTTGTAGACGGCGATGCCACAGGTAAAAGTAAACTTCATGACCAGCTGATGCGACAATTTGAACCGTTGTAGAGTAACTAATTTGTTCTGGCAGGGGAGGGGGTCCAACAGACGAAATTAACAATCATAATTGCTCATTCTTCCAGATTCTAATAAACGTTTACTCACAAATTCTTATAGTAATCCTTCACAGCGCTCAGCGCCTGGGATCCGATTGGTGTTCTCGATGTGCAAGCCTCATGGGAAGTGAATATTACCTCGGGATTATAGTCATATAATTCATTTTCCGACTGATCACAATCTCCCTACTGATAACCTATTCTTCCAACGTTCATGAAAAATTTATCGTTCAATCTACGCACGGACTTACCAAAATCCCCTTTATCGGAACCTTCCTGATGAGAAGTTTTACACGGGCCCTCCATACGCACGAACAAGCTGGATTCAGGAGCCAACCTGGTGCAACCTGGTGTTAGAAGAGCATTGGAGTACGAAGTGATAGTAGAAATCAACAGACCCTAATACACCACGTGCTGGGCCGTATTTCTAAATAGGCTAGGTAGGCTGCAGGCTAGAGCGGCAAACTTCAGGGGCGACAGTTTGGCAATTCATTCAAAAGTTAAAATTAAGTATTACAGACGTTAATAATATTTCCCGTGTGAATTTAAGAATACATGTTACTTAAAAATATGTTTCAGTACTTCTACGGTTTTTCCTGCCTTAGAAGAGTTAAGAACTATCTGCGAACTAAGTTAGTATTTCTGAAATACATTACTCACTTTCATTACTTTGTATTGAGGCAAATACAACAAAAACACTTTCATATGAGGACATTGCCATAATACATTTGAACATCAAGATTACGTGGGGTGAGTTGTTTTAGAGAAGTTTGTATATTTTCCAACAAATAAACCAGTAATTAACTACATTTTGTGTAGTTTCATTTCACCGTGTAGGACAACTTTATTCTAGTTCCGCCCCTTAAAACAACAATAACTAACTAACTACTTTATTCAAATTATACACAGTTCTTCAATTACGCAAAATGTATTTATTGGTATTAAAATATAAAAATATCTGTACAATAGTGATCACTGATCTCCAAGAACAAATTAATTAAGTTCGAAACCCATTTAAGTCTTTAACGGATCTTAAAAGATGTAAAAAAACAAGTAGATAACTAATGTCATTACATAATTTATTCTGTCAACCAATAAAATTGTAGTTTTATATAAACTAAATGAACTTTATAACTCCGCTTGCAGGATCTACTGGGTGGATTCAGTAGCTCAGCAGTAGTTTCTGTTGCCGGTCCCAAGCCCGAAGAAAGGAGGAGGGTTGGCTTAAGCTGTAAAATAAGAGCCAGAACACATCTTGAGGCAACCTCTAGGACTCACAATCTTAGTTGTATAACGTTGGACTTTGTCCAACCCACATTTACTTTAATATCATGGATTTAGCTTCTAATGGTCATGATTACCCTGAAGACAATGCTAGGCGTAAATCGGATTCCAGGGTGCCTAGCAGTTTAGGGTTACATTATGGTGAATCGGAGCACCACAAGAACAGTTCAAGATTCAAGAAAATGAGAAAATATTTTTTTGGAACATAAAATGTGAATTCCTTAATTCAGGTTGGAAAATTGAAACAACTAACAACAGAACTTCATAGACATCACATTACAATATTAGCCCTTCAAGAGACCAGGTTCTTGGATGAGGACACCTTTGAATCTGACAACTTCCGTATTTTCAAAGGAAAAGTTGGGAAGAGAGTGATGAAGAACATGCCACATCTTGGAACAGCTTTTATGGTCAACAAGAAATTTTTGGACGCAGTTATCGCTTTTAGAAGTGTGAATGCCAGACTATCTTTTCTAACTATAAAATATCTCAATAAGAGATACACGCTAATCAACGCCCATGTTCCTATAAATAAGGATAATAAAACGAATCCAGAGAAAGTTGATGAATTTTGGGACGAGTTAGAAGCCGAAATTCTCAAAATTCCTTCTAATCATGTAAAAATTTTACTTGGAGATTTCAATGCTCAGCTTGGATCTGAGAGAAAATTTTCTGATATAATAGGTAAATATCCCGCTCACAATAGAACCAACAGGAATGGTGAGAGATTGGTTCAACTCTGGGAACATCTAAACTTAAAGCTTATGTCCACACATTTTAAAGCAAAACCAAGTAAAAAGAAAACATGGGTCTCCCCAAATGCGTTGCTGGGTGAGTTTCAACTAGATCATGTAGCTATCTCTCGAAATTGTTTCAAAGAAATTCAAAATGTCAAGGTCAGAAAATCCATTAATGTAACTTCAGATCATTACCTTTCTCAAATCAAGATGAATTTCATACCTTTTACACGCAAACAAAATACAACTAGAATTAAAATTCCGAAAATTAATAGAGAGGTTCTTACAAATGAAAAAAGGATAGAATTTCAAGGAAAACTTAAAATACCATCCAATTGGAATGATGTTACTAATAACCTTCTTGAACCAGCTCAGGAAATTGCACCGTTGAACTTTTATAGGAAACATGTTTGGTGGAATGAACAATGTGAAAGAGTGATCAAAGAAAGACATTGTGCTTGGCACAAGTGGAACGGGAACAAGACTCCAGAAAATTTAGAGGAAGTACAAAGATTATGGAAAATGGCCCACCAGACTTTAAGAACGATTCGAAGAAAATATATGAAGGACCAAATAATGGAAATGGACGACAATTTTAAGAAAAATGACACCCGATTGTTTTATAGAGCATTTAAGAATGAAATCACTGGATATTCAGCGCCGAGTTTAAATTTCAAAAGGGAAGATGGTACGCTAGCATTAAACAACAAGGAAAATTGTGATATCTTGGCTGCGTATTTTGAGAAGTTGTTAAATTGTCCAAAACCGACAGACAAGTTGAGTTTCAAATTTACAACACAAAATTTTGACTCTACGCCCCCAGATGTAAATGAAGTTAAATGTATTATCAACTCACTTAAAAATAATAAAGCCTCAGGCAAGGATGGAATAATTGCAGAAATGTGGAAGCTTGTAGATGATGAATTTTTAATAGCGACGACAAATCTATTCCAGAAAATTTGGATTGAGGAAGCAAATCCAGAAGACTGGTTAATCGCCTTAATTCATCCACTACATAAAAAAGGCTCAAAAAATGATGTCAATAGTTATAGGGGGATCTCATTGTTGTCTGTCACATATAAAATATTTGCCAAATTACTTTTAAACAGACTTGAACCACAGATCGAACCACAGCTTGGCGAGTTCCAAGGAGGTTTCAGAAGGAATAGATCGTGTGCAGAACAAATTCTTAGTTTAAAATTGATATTAAAATATTACAACAACAGGCCAAAGAATATCTTTATCTCATTCGTTGATTTTCAGAAAGCGTATGATTCAGTGGATAGGGATACTGTTTTTGACACATTGAAGGAATACCAAGTTGATCAAAAAACCATAAATTTAATAAAACTTACATTAACTAATACGATTTCCAGAGTCAAATTTTTAGGTAGATTTCATTAGAAAGCTAACTATTGCAATGGGTCCCATGTTTCGACTTCCGGAAAATTTCGACATATCTTCGCGTTTCACATCCCCCAGACCCCAAAACCACCGTCAGTTCAAAAGTTTATATATAATTTATGTATATCAGTTTCTTGTGGACACGATAACTGCCGTAATTTTGCACCAATTACTTCGAATTTTTTACCGAAGATGTATACCTATAAAATCTCGGTCGAGTTCGTTACTGGGCTAAATCGGTCGAAGGGGGTGAAAATGGGGGGCTTTTTTCGAAAAAGTGAAATTTCGCTATAACTCTCTTAATACGTGCAATATCGAATCCATTCAAAGTTCATAATATGTGTCGGATAAGTGCCAAAAATTTATGTCAAATAAGATTTTTGATAGCACCAACCATTGACCAAAGGGGTGGAAAAAAGTGGGTTTTTCGGGAAACATTAATCATATCTCTCTTAATAGGCACAATATCAAAACCGTACAAAATGGACAATATTCCCCTAATAATTACCTAAAACTTTTGTCTGAAAGAATTTTTGATATGACCCACCATTACGCCAAGGGACGAGAAAAATGATTTCGGAATTATAAGAAAATGCCAAGAGCTATCAGTGGTTGCCATGGCAACACTACTAAATTGATGAGGCATGGACCATCAGACGTTGCCATGACAACGCACTTGCACGAGATCAGATTCAGTATTTCCATCTGATTAAGTGGTTGGTTGGTTGGTTCTTAAGTTTAGGGGCTGCGACAACGCGGTCATGTAGCCCCGTGTACTTTGGGTGTGTGTAGAATCTGTCTGATAACCGGTGTTAATTGTGATGACTGTATTAGTGTGTGTTATCTGTTTGTTAATTTAAGTACTGCAACTAACAATTTTTCAGATAGTTCCTACTTTTGCCGCCAAGCGCCACTGTCAACGACTACGAGGCCTAGTTCAGAACTGAGCTACTAGACGCCGCCGCAGTCGGCTCTTGGCAACGAACATAGAAACCTAAGAGCGTTGTATACATTCTTAACCTATCCAATTTAGCTTCACACAGGTGCAATTAGTGGAAGGATCTTTAACATGCCATAAATCTATGACATGGGACCGCCGGCTTTACTTCCCCTCCGAAGGAAGGCATACTGAGGGATATTTAACGCTCTTAAAAAATCCGACGGCTTCGGCCGGGTTTGAACCCGGTATCTTGGGCATAGAAGCTCAGCATGTTACCGACTACGCCACCAAAGCCGCCTGATAAAGTGGGAAGCGGCTTCGGTGACGTAACTGGTAGCATGCTGAATGTCTATGCCCAATGTCGCGGTTTCAAAGCCGGCCGAAGTCGTCGGATTTTCTAAGAGCACTAGAATCCCTCAGTATGCTTTCCTTTGGAGGGGAAGTTCCAACGTTCGTTGCGAGTTGATGGTTGGGGTGGCATCTAGTAGCCAAGTTCACAGCTAGGTGTCGTTGACGGTTGTACCTGGTAGCAACATTAGGAACTATGGCTTGAAATTGACCGTCTGCAGTACTTACATGAATTAAGACTAATACAGCCATTACAATTCACACCGTGTATCAGACAGATTCTACACTCACCCAAAGTACACGGGGTTAGATGACCGCGTTGTCGCAGCCCCTAAACTGAGGAACCAACCAGAGGTAGATTTCGTTAGAAAGCTAACTATTGCAATGGGTACCATGTTTCGACTTCCGGAAAATTTCGACATATCTTCGCGTTTCACATCCCCAGGCCCCAAAACCACCGTCAGTTCAAAAGTTATATATAATTTATGTATGTATATGTATATCAGTTTATTGTGGACACGATAACTGCCGTAATTTTGTACCAATCACTTTGAATTTTTTACCGAATACGTATACCTATAAAATCTCGGTCGAGTTCGTTACTGGGCTAAATCGGTCGTTGGGGGGTGAAAATGGGGGGCTTTTTTTTTCGAAAAAGTGAAATATTGCTATAACTCTCTTAATATGTGAAATATCGAATCCGTTCAACATTCATACTATGTGTCGGATAAAGCCCAAAAATGTATGTTTGAAGAGTTTTCTTTATAGCACCAACCATTGACCAAAGGGGTGGGAAAAAGTGGGTTTTTCGGGAAACATTAATCATATCTCTCTTAATAGGCACAATATCAAAACCGTACAAAATGGACAATATTCCCATAATAATTACCTAAAACTTTTGTCTGAAAGAATTTTTGATATAACCCACCATTATGCCAAGGGATGAGAAAAATAATTTCGGAATTATAAGAAAATGCCAAGACCTATCAGTGGTTGCCATGGCAACACTACTAAATTGATGAGGGATGAGCCATCAGACGTTGCCAAGATAACGCACTTGCACGAGATCAGATTCAGATTTCCATCTAAGTGTGAAGCGGCTTCGGTGACGTAACTGGTAGCATGCTGAATGTTTATGCCCAAGGTCGCGAGTTCAAAGCCGGCCGAAGTCGTCGGATTTTCTAAGAGCGCCAAAAATCCCTCAGTATGCTTTCCTTTGGAGGGGAAGTTCCAACGTTCGTTGCGAGTTGCTGGTTGCGGTGGCATCTAGTAGCCAAGTTCACAGCTAGGTGTCGTTGACGGTAGTACCTGGTAGCAACATTAGTAACTACTGCTTGAAATTGACCGTCTGCAGTCCTTACCTGAATTACAGACTAATACAGCCATCCCAAAGTACACGGGGTTACATGACCGCGTTGTCGCAGCCCCTAAACTGAGGAACCAACCAAAATCTCTGCGGTAGATATAATTTTGCGTGAAGAAGTAACAGACCGTTACATAGTTGCACATCAGTGTCGAAACCTAGCATAAGGACAGTGTGACCACAAGTATAAAAATGGACCCCAAATGACAAGAAGGTTACCGTTCCCATAAGACAATAAAATGTTTAAAATAAGCATAAAATGACGAAAAACAAAGTTAATTAAGCTCCAATTATAAAATACCTTCTCGCATTAAATGAGGTCTGATCCTTCTACGAAAATCTGCATATTCTGCCTATTTTCGCCTATCCCCAAGTTTGTCCGGTGAAATCTACCTCCGCCTAATACGATTTCCAGAGTCAAATTTTTAAATGAAGTTAGCGAGCCCTTCGAGGTAAAAACTATGCTAAGACAAGGGGACAGTCTATCACCACTGCTTTTCAATTTGGTCTTGGATAAAGTCATGAGGACGTTTTGGGAGAAGAACGATTCAAGTGCTAAAATTGGTACAAAGAATAAGAACCTCAAAGTCAAAGGTTTAGCATTTGCTGACGACGTAGCGTTGTTTGCTGAATCAGAACAAGAAGCTATTAACCAAATTGATGAGTTAAGAGAAACGGCGGAAAAAGCGGGCTTACAGATTTCGTTGGTAAAAACAGAGATGATGACAAGTGATCAGAAATACACTAAGAAAATGATAAAAACAAATTATGGGAGCATCAGGGTCACTGACCGATTTAAATATCTTGGAGAAATAATTAGTAGCAATGGGACGGATAAATTGGCAATCGAGAACAAAAAAGGGAAATTGGAAAGATTAAATTTTTGTACAAAAAATATATACAATAAAAAGGACCTGTCTATCAATGCAAAATTACGACATTTTAATACTGTTGTTAGACCAGTCATCTTGTATGGCATGGAAACTACAAATGTAACCGGAATGGAGAATTTGCTCAAGATAGAAAGAAGGATTTTAAGAAGGATTTATGGTCCTAGGAAAACACAGGAAGGTTATAGACTGAGATCGAATGCAGAAATTTATAGTAAAATCGACAACCTTGAAGTGATGATCAGAAAACGGCGACTTCAGTTCTACGGACGTATGGTCCGCATGGATTGCTCAAGGTTAAACAAACAAATTTTTGATAAAATCTGGAACTATAAAGGACAAGGAGGCTATGTAAAACAAATGAAAGAAGAACTTCAAAAATTCAAAATTACTGAAGAAGATTGTCTAAATCGAATAGAGTACAGAAAAAAATAATTTTGGTCTCAATATTCTTGTCGGGGAGAAGAAAAAACTCAACAGAGGAGAATGGACTGCTGAAAGAAGAGCTGCACAGTCGACCAGGATGAAAGACTTCTGGAAGAGAAAGAAGGAAACTAGACCTATAAAGAAGTGATATTTGCGTGGTCCTTGTTGGCCTGTCCGCGGTGTATATATATAAATGAACTTTATGTTAAAAATGTTGAAAACGCCAATTAACTCGATCCCTTTGTTGTAGGAAACAAATGTATTAATCAAATATGAACTAATGAGGGGGCGACATACTCTTAAAGCCGGCCCTGTTCCCCAGTGAACACATCACTATACATTATTCTTCTGATACAATTATTGAAGATGCCAGTCTAAAATGTGTGCCTTGTTGTATCGACCAATGGGAGGGGGTTATACTAACTGGAGGATAACTGTAATTCGGGGAATGAAGCAACTCGATTGTCTCTCACTCATCAAGTTGACAACGATCTCCAAAGTAGTGTTAATGAACCCATAGAATTTTCAAGTTTCTTATTATTTTCTTAAATTAAAACTAGATTTATTTACATACAACTTCCCTCCCGCTAAGAAAAGAAATGATTGGTTGGTTCCTCAGTTTAGGGGCTGCGACAACGCGGTCATGTAGCCCCGTGTAGTTCGGGTGTGTGTAGAATCTGTCTGATAACCGCTGTTAATTGTGATGGCTGTATTAGTGTGTGTTATGTGTTTTAATTCAAGTAATGACTGCAGACATTCAATTTTCAAGTAGTTCCTAACTTTGCTATCAAACGCCACTGTCAACGATAACTAGTTTTGAACTTGGTTAGTAGATGCCACCGCAGTCGGCTTCTGTTGACGAACGTTGGAACCTAAGAGCGATATTCAAAATAACCTTCACACAAATTTAATTAGTGGAAGGTTGTTCATCGTGGCATAAATCTATGGCAAGGGCTCGCTGGATTTACTTCTCCTCCAAAGGAAGGCATACTGAGGGATTTTTATCACTCTTAAAAAATTCGACGACTTCGGCTGGGTTTGAACCCGCGACCTTGGGCATAGAAGCTCAGCATGCTACCAACTACGCCACCGAAGCCCCTTAAGAAAAGAAAGAAAGCTAATTGCCCCGCTAGGTGGGATTTAAAATTATCTAGTGCTAGGCTCAGTTTGAAAAAAAAAGCTGTATTTAGCGGGGGAAAATCTACACAGTAGAGTCTCGCAAACTTGGCACTCGGTAACCTGGCACTCCGGATTTCTCGGCCACCCTGACAGGAGAAAAAAAAACCATGATTTTTGTTTGTTTTTGTGTTTCAGCACAGAGCTTTATTAAGTTTTCTTTCGTCTTCTCCATCAATTGAATTATCGACAGTTAAATACGACGCGAAACAAGTTGACCTACAGTACAGAGTAAGAACAGTAACGACGACCTGATAAATACAGCACTGTGCAGTACTGAAAATGTACAAACTGTTGGCAGTATGAAGTAAACAAACGGTTCTCGCGCAGAGCCTTGTATTTATTTGATTGCGCATTCTCCGCAATTCTGTTTCTTCGTGACGAGGCTTCAAGAAACAGGCTTCAAAGCAAAAAACAAAAGAACATTACTGGTAATTTTCATTAAGTGAAAACATTATTTGCCTACGGGAATTGTTTTGTACAGAGACTGTACAGTGTACATATTAAAATAATAATTTGTAGACCTAGATTTTCAACGTTTTCTTTTATAATTTGCAGTAATTGTTTTCCTTGATTTTTATGCAGTACAGTAGGTCGCCTCCGTAGCGTAGCGGTCAGCATGGTTAGCTGCCGCCCCGGAGGTCCTGGGTTCGATTCCCGGCTCTGCCACGAAATTTGAAAAGTGGTACGAGGACTGGAACGGGGTCTACTCAGCCTCCGGTGGCCCAAATCAGTAGAGGGGGTTCGATTCCCACCTCAGCCATCCTCGAAGTGGTTTTCCGTGGTTTCCCACTTCGTCTTCGGGCAAATGCCGGGATGGTACTGCCCCCGTAAATTGAATTATATTGAGACCGCGATGGCTGTATTGGCAAATATGAATAAAGTTATGAATGTCATAATTGTGACGTGTATATTCATGACGTAGGCACGGATGACGTGGAATTCATGCAAGTAGGCTGGTTGAGCTGAGATTCTTGGTGACGTCATGAGTTTGTTCGAGAAAGATCTGAAATTTACGACGCAGTCGCAGGAAACAAGGTATCGTGCTAAGGAAGAAGTTACGCCATTGGAGGAAAGGCTTGAACCAATGAACGATAGTTTGGAAGGAAGACGGAGATTGCTGAAACTACGATATTTGATTGCTTTTGGCATGCAGATTTGTGGAAAACTATTTTCAGTTATGGCATTGATTTGGAATTTTGAAGAAATTAATTTTGAGTTTTTGAAATTTGAAAATCCGTCAAGTATAGCCAAAGTTAAAACTTCTAGCAATGACGGAGCAACAGGCTATGGAAGGGATGGATACGCCCCTTAAGAAGTTGATAAAAGGTCGTGCACAGGATAGAGGAGCTCTCATATCTCTCATATCTCTCATACCGCAGATACCGCATATATATTTCAAATGTCATATAGTCATTTTCGAGTGAATAAGTGAAGCAAGTCATCTTTAGCGTGTGGTTAAAGCCCGGCGCATCGAACGAACACGGAGCAGTTCCATTTTACGCTGTTCGAAACTAGGTGAAGTTAAAACGCTCACATTAACGTTTCTACGAGATAAGATATAAAGAGTTAACTTCTGCCTTTATTATAATTCAATTGGGCAGTACAACATTGAGGTGTGTAGAACATTTGAACAATTTCACAGTTATACTTTGAAAGATATTGACACTTTAAGGCTGCAGACAAAAGTGATTTTCTCGCCACCTGAGAAGCACTTTTAAATTACTACATTATACACTACGGCTGACACGTATATCGCAGCCGTGATATTGGAGAATACGTTTGGTAATACAACGATACATTCTACTATGGAACATTATAATCTTGCAGTGCTTTCAATGATTATAACAGAAGTTGAGATGGAAGGCTAAGGCTTTAATGCAATTGGGACATATATCGATGGAGTGAAGTAACAGCATGGAACTTCGTTAATCGTCATTCTACAAAAGCGAGCATGTAGTGAACATCCAACTACACTCATGCATCGTGAATCCATCGCTGAATTATTTCAGATGACAGTGGAAATATCATCATACTCCACGATTATGAATATTTCTGCGGAAATAACTGCAATAAACTTCATGGCGAATTACGACTGGAACTTCAGGGAACTTTCAAGAGAGGCCAGGGTGGACCCGGCTCATAAAGAAGAGTTTTGCCAGAAGGATGTCTTTCGTTTACATGGAGCAGTGCAATTTCCGGAGAAGGAAGCAGTTCGATTCTCCGAGGACGCTGATTCCAGGTTCGAGGACGGAGCACATCTTTACGCTGGTGAATTGGAACCAACAGCAGTTTTCTTTGAAAACTTTCCTCTAGAACTTCAATCAACAGATAAGGTAGTCGTGAACGTTTCTTGTATTATTTGAGTCATGTAGCGATATCTGAGCAACCATTTTCCCATATTTTTTTTGTCCTATCTTTTGCCCCATTTTCTTGATTAACATTTCTGTACTCAGTACACTTCGATGATTTATGCCTTTTTCTACGATTTGTTGAGACATTGTTATGTCATTGGCATACCTAAATAATTTTGGATCAGTTGAGACTGATAATTTAGATTCTTTCATTAATTTGCATATTTTTGTAGTCACGATTTGACTGTTAATGATTTGCTATGGCAGATTTGAATTCAGACAGCGTGTCAATTTTATTAAAGTAATTCTTTTCAGTAAATTACTTTGACCAATTTTCTGTCATCCTCAAGAAAGAAGAATGATTAAATGATTTTAGAGCGTTAAAATCTATTACGATATCGACGATCTTTGAAATACTAGTCGTCTTATGAACATGATTGCAACATAGACATTTTATCATTGCATTATAGACAATTTTATGAAATATGAACTTTGAATACGATTTATTGAATACACTATAGTAATGAACATTTGATAGGAATTTTTCCCAATTATAGATTGGAACAATAATGTTTGCATTCCACAGTCTAATTGTATTCTATTCGACTATTTATGCAGTTTAGATGAACTTTGATTGAAGATAGTATTTTTATACTGCGTTACTTTGAAGATATTAATCTCAATTTTGATAGACCAGTGAGGAGTGTCTAATCGTATTTGCTATTAAATTTATTTGTGATTGGCAAAATTTTTACTTCATATCGATTCATGAATGAAACCCACGAAGGTTAAATAATAACAGACATTAATACAATTGATGAATATAAGAATTTTTGAAGAGGAACAATGGATGTATAATCGTTAGTTCAGTGGACCTGTAAAAGTCGCTGATGAGTAATGCCCTTGAATAATGACGGAGGTTCCCACAGTAATAAATGAAGTTGTTGAATTTATGAGTGGAGGTTTTTGTATGTAATTTGGAAGATTTTGATGCCATATATATGAAGATATATGATGAATTCTGGGCCTATTGTTGAGCAATTTTGTGCGTTTTGAGCGAAGTATTTTTCCGCTGAATGTATTGTCCTGGTTCTTTGAAAGTTATTCATGTGAAGATACTGTTAAAGTTAACAAGAGTGTTAAATAATTTGAGATGAAGATTTTGAATGGAGGTTACCGTCACAAATATTAATAATAATTATTAAACCTTATTAAACCTGAATTTGACAGTTAAATATAACTAACCTTCATTGGTCGATTATATCATCACGATTTGAGTAATTATCAACCGGATAAACGTGTGGTTTAATGTATTTCTTGTATAAATAATATAAACAATATTAATATTGTAAATAATTTTGTAAATATCTTTGATAACAATTTGTAATGAAAGGGATTAATAGAGGCGTGTATAAAATTTTTAATTGTCGTTTGACATTGTTATAAACAATTTATTATTGTTATAAATAATTAATGAACTCTTGTTATAAACATTAGGAGTTTTGTTTTTATACTCTAAACAACGCTAATTAAGCAAGTGGATTGAACAATTAAATATGATTTGGGATTGTTGGAGTAATCCACTGGTGTTTGAATGGAGCATTTAAAGGATTTGCGTGATAATATTTCAGTTGAGATGTGGACATTTAACGTGTTTTGAAAGGAGAGCTAAGCTCTGATGTAACTCGCATATGCTAGGGTTGAACGGAGGGGTGAGTCCATTTTTACGATGCAGGTGCATTGCAGCTGGCCCGGACAACTGTATGATAGAGGCCAAGGACGTCTCCATAATAGCCTTGTGGCTATAAATAAAATGTGATGTGTATAAACACGCAAAACAATTGCTATATGTGTCTCGTCCCAAATCCCGTTTCCATTCCAAGTGCATTATTAATTTTACGTTATTTTGAGCTTGAGAAAGCTGAAACATTGTATGTAGAGTATACCAGTCCTACAGGAGGGCATGGTTATGTGGTCGATGGCTTCTGATTGCCACGTGGTTTTTGTTGTTTTATTTTTGTTAAATTCATTCTTTATGTGAAATAAATTATTGTGCAGTTTAACGTTTCTCGTCTTCGTTATGGTTCATTTTAAATATCATGGTGGAGGTTATTGTGTGGGCACGCTTTAAGTGATCCAGTTGACAACCCAGTCCCCGAGATAAATTTAAGAGGTAAGTAAAGGTAAGTATGAACCCCCGTATATTTTGGTGTGTTCCACAATAATTTTCTTGTTAACTATTGTGCTCTAATCTCGATAGTATCTGTCAGTGCCATTTTCATTGATGTAGCTGTGCCGGTGCGATTGATTATTGGCAATCCGATTGAGGGGGCGGATATCTGACAGCCTACTATCCTGATAACGGGGACAGTACCTACTGTAAGGCCACGGCCGCCTCCTTCCCTCTTCCTAGCCTATCCATCCCAATCTTCCATCCCTTCCAATCCCTCATGAGGCCCATGTTCACTTTGCAGGTGAGGCCGCTTGGGCGAAGTGCTGATCACACCTCCCCAGTTGTATCCCTCCCGACCAGATGTTCCAAGCTCCAGGACACTGCCCATAGAGGCGGTAGTGGTGAGTTCCCTCGCTGAGTCCGTGGGAACCACCAACCTAGAGGGTAAATCGACTAAATAAAAATAAATAAAAAGGGTAGTAGAGTACTGAACTATATATTCAAGTACTGTAATTATAGTGGCTTAATCGTTTTAAAACTTGTGTTTCTGTTGAAAACAAATAAATGTACTGCATTGCATCACTTTTAAACCAAAACAAACAGCTTATTTCTTCTTTTTAGCACATTTCCCGATAACCCGGCAGTTTCACGAACTCGGCCACCCTACGGTCTACATTAGACCGAGTTTGCGAGACTCTACTGTGTTGGCAATCCTGGGGGACGGAGTTATGCTATGTCATGAAGACGTGTGTAGCCTCAATGGGGAGCCGGACCGAGAGGCAACAACAATCCATCGCCAAGGAGACACAAATCACAATCACGCAGATTTCCCACAGCGCAGGAGTTATAGAGCAAGTGTCATTAGTTAATTTAAGAAATGTTTGTTTAACTTATTAATTGTTATTAGGTCCTGTATCTTTTGGTAAAAATTCAAAAAGGGAGGAGGGGGGATTCTAACATCCCCCTGACTACCCCACTGGGTTATTCCATGAATGATTCTGCGGAGCATTGAAGCGTACATTGGCCATCAAGTTTGTATCGTTTATATTATTGAATTACATAATGTTACTTTGTAGTCGAATCAACCCAAACACACACCACATACACCAACATTGTTACCTTGTAAAGACACCATGTTGATATGTTATCCATTCCTGCCATGTTAACTGAAATTTTATAAAAATCAACCATCTTTCAGCTCCAAAATATTTATTGGTTGGTTGGTTCCTTAGTTTAGGGGCTGCGACAACGCGGTCATGTAGCCCCGTGTACTTTGGGTGAGTGTAGAATCTGTCTGATAACCGGTGTTAATTGTGATGACTGTATTAGTGTGTGTATCTGTTTTTTTAATTCAAGTAGGGACTGCAACTTTGAATTTTCAAATAGTTCCTACTTTTGCCGCCAAACGCCACCGTCAACGACTACTAGGCCTAGTTCAGAACTAGCTACTAGACGCCACCGCAGTCGGCTCTTGGCAACGAACGTAGCAACCAAAGAGCGTTGTTTACATTCTTAACCTATCCAATTTAGTTTCACACAGGTGTAATTAGTGGAAAGATCTTTAACATGCCATAAATCTATGACATGGGACCGCCGGCTTTACATCCCCTCCGAAGGAAGGCATACTGAGGGATTTTTAACGCTCTTAAAAAATCCGACGGTTTCGGCCGGGTTTGAACCCGCTATCTTGGGCATAGAAGCTTAGCATGCTACCGACTACGCCACCGACAAAAATATTTACAACGTTTACAACGTGTATCTGCTTAAGCAAATATTCCATGAGAAGTGACTGTTTGGCGGTAAATATGACAAGAATGTGTGTGTTATCATTGATTGCACGTCATTTCCCCTCGTAATCTCCGCTAAATATTTAATCATGTTCATGTTGATTTGTTTAGGTGTAATCTTGTGTTTCCCGCCACATATAAATACATGTTGAGCTAATGAAAACTTGCCAATTAAACAGGATGGTGTGAAAATTAGCGCTGAGTTTCAAACGAATTTATTTCCGACCTTCTCTTTCAAGCACATGAATTTGAAAGGAATTCTGACCCTTGAAGCACAAGATATTTAATTATTCACAATAAGCACTGTGCAAATGACAACCGACGATAGTCACTTGAACACAAAATGGAGGGAAAGAAGTAACTAGTAGCATGACCACTAGGGCCCGGATGTTGATGACGTGTCATCTTTTCACTGAGCTGTCTAAAGCAATGCTGAAGTACAATGAAACTCCGGACGGGCCGCCCCGTCTTGAAAATAATATGTAATTTTTATTTTGCATCTTTTTGCATTTTTTGCTATTTTTCCATTTTAAGAGTATTTATTTAAGTTTGGTAGAATTTTTTGGTCATATTTTAGAGGAATCGGCCCTTTAAGTTTTTTTTTAAATTTAGATATATCGCAGTTTATATGAGAGATTTACGTCTCTCAGAGTTAAGAAGAAGCTCGTAGCTGATACAAGATCATTTAAAATATTTAAATAAAGTATTTCTGTATTGCTGTTAGTAGAAAAATATATATCTTGGATGCAGAAGAAGGGCACCGTTTTCGTTGGAAACCAGTTATTGGCGGAATGGAATGTTATCTGCTCTGTTGACCAAGGTCAGCTGTGGCGGGGTAGAAAGGGGAAGGGGTGTATATTCTTGTCTCAGTTCCGCATAGTTCACGGCGAGAGATAACGTTCATTACCGCTCTCTATATTTTTTAGTGCATTTTTCGAATTTTTGAAATTTTGGTGAGTTTATCATTATATGATCATTTTCTCCATTTTTTAGTGCATATTTTAATCTTTAATACGGCATGAGCATCCGGGCCCTAACATAACACAACGTGGTACAGAGAGTGTACCAGCATGCTTTAGAGGCAGGCCTTCACCATTCCGTGGTGGTGATGATGATAATGATCATGTGGCCCCCGTAGAGGCCGAGTGCCAGCATGCTTTAGAGGCAGGCCTTCACCATTCCGTGGTGGTGATGATGATAATGATCGTGTGGCCCCCGTAGAGGCCGAGTGCCAGCACGCTTTAGAGGCAAGCCTTCACCATTCGGTGGTGGTGGTGATGATAATGATCGTGTGGCCCCCGTAGAGGCCGAGTGCCAGCACGCTTTAGAGGCAAGCTTTCACCATTCCGTGGTGGTGATGATGATACTGATCGTGTGGTCTCCGTAGAGGCCGAGTGCCAGCATGCTTTAGAGGCAGGCCTTCACCATTCCGTGGTGGTGATGATGATAATGATCGTGTGGCCTTCGTAGAGGCCGTGTACCAGCATGCTTTAGAGGCAGGCCTTCACCATTCGGTGGTGGTGATGATGATAATGATCGTGTGGCCCCCGTAGAGGCCGAGTGCCAGCACGCTTTAGAGGCAGGCCTTCACCATTCGGTGGTGGTGATGATGATAATGATCGTGTGGCCTTCGTAGAGGCCGTGTACCAGCATGCTTTAGAGGCAGGCCTTCACCATTCGGTGGTGGTGATGATAATGATCGTGTGGCCCCCGTAGAGGCCGAGTGCCAGCATGCTTTAGAGGCAGGCCTTCACCATTCGGTGGTGGTGATGATAATGATCATGTGGCCTCTGTAGAGGTCGAGTGCCAGCATGCTTTAGAGGCAGGCCTTCACCATTCCGTGGTGGTGATGATGATAATGATCGTGTGGCCCCCGTAGAGGCCGATTGCCAGCATGCTTTAGAGGCAGGCCTTCACCATTCGGTGGTGGTGATGATGATAATGATCGTGTGGCCCCCGTAGAGGCCGAGTGCCAGCACGCTTTAGAGGCAAGCCTTCACCATTCGGTGGTGGTGATGATGATAATGATCGTGTGGCCCCCGTAGAGGCCGAGTGCCAGCATGCTTTAGAGGCAGGCCTTCACCATTCGGTGGTGGTGATGATGATAATGATCGTGTGGCCTCCGTAGAGGACGAGTGCCAGCATGCTTTAGAGGCAGGCCTTCACCATTCGGTGGTGGTGATGATGATAATGATCGTGTGGCCCCCGTAGAGGCCGAGTGCCAGCATGCTTTAGAGGCAGGCCTTCACCATTCGGTGGTGGTGATGATGATAATGATCGTGTGGCCCCCGTAGAGGCCGAGTGCCAGCACGCTTTAGAGGCAAGCCTTCACCATTCCGTGGTGGTGATGATGATAATGATCGTGTGGCCTCCGTAGAGGCCAAGTGCCAGCACGCTTTAGGGGCAGGCCTTCACCATTCCGTGGTGGTGATGATGATAATGATCGTGTGGTCTCCGTAGAGGCCAAGTGCCAGCATGCTTTAGGGGCAGGCCTTCACCATTCCGTGGTGGTGATGATGATAATGATCGTGTGGCCTTCGTAGAGGCCGTGTACCAGCATGCTTTAGAGGCAGGCCTTCACCATTCCGTGGTGGTGATGATGATAATGATCGTGTGGCCCCCGTAGAGGCCGAGTGCCAGCATGCTTTAGAGGCAGGCCTTCACCATTCGGTGGTGGTGATGATGATAATGATCGTGTGGCCCCCGTAGAGGCCGAGTGCCAGCATCCTTTAGAGGCAGGCCTTCACCATTCGGTGGTGGTGATGATGATAATGATCGTGTGTCCGCCGTAGAGGACGAGTGCCAGCATGCTTTAGAGGCAGGCCTTCACCATTCCGTGGTGGTGATGATGATAATGATCGTGTGTCCTCCGTAGAGGCCGAGTGCCAGCATGCTTTAGAGGCAGGCCTTCACCATTCCGTGGTGCTGATGATGATAATGATCGTGTGGCCCCCGTAGAGGCCGAGTGCCAGCATGCTTTAGAGGCAGGCCTTCACCATTCCGTGGTGGTGATGATGATAATGATCGTGTGTCCTCCGTAGAGGCCGAGTGCCAGCATGCTTTAGAGGCAGGCCTTCACCATTCCGTGGTGCTGATGATGATAATGATCGTGTGGCCCCCGTAGAGGCCGAGTGCCAGCATGCTTTAGAGGCAGGCCTTCACCATTCCGTGGTGGTGATGATGATAATGATCATGTGGCTTCTGTAGAGGCCGAGTGCCAGCATGCTTTAGAGGCAGGCCTTCACCATTCCGTGGTGTAATGATGATAATGATCGTGTGTCCTCCGTAGAGGCCGAGTGCTCTTCTTTCTAGTTGACACCCGTGGGCGACCTGTGCGTCGTTATTAGGTTGGAGTGATGATGAAGACGGCACATACACCCAGTCCCCGAGCCACGGGAATTAACCCCAGGGGAATAAAATCCCTAATGGCTCAGCCGGGGATCGAACCCGGGGCACTTTGGACCAAAGCCTAGCGCGCTAACCATTTAGCCACGGAGCCAGACACTATTTGGTGATACCACCATGCATTGAAGCAATGACGGCTGATGGTTCATTTTTGCACCGCCAACATAATGATGATGATGATAATTGTTGTTTTAAGGGGCCTAACATCTAGGTTATCGGCCCCTAATGGTTTGTGTGATCGTGAAGATGATAATGAAATGTAAACTATAACTAAAAACTAACCACTAACTTATATACTAGAAGAAGAAATGGAAAACCAAAGGAGTTAAGGCAAATAAAGGACAGGAAGAAAAGAATGCCCTCAACCCTCGAAGAAGGCGGATTGAGGGACTTGGAAGGAAGGAGAGCCATAAAAGGCAGATAGGAAAGTGAAAGAGGAGAGGGTCCGCCCCACAGGTAAACCGCCAACAAAAGCAAATCATAACAATGAAAAGGCTTGAATTGTTCTACTGTGCCTATGGAGTTAAGACACTTGGCAGACTTCAAACTGCTATGAGGAGATTCGTTTTATATTGCGTGTCCGTCAGCTGAGTATTCCTTATCCTATTGGTCCATACATGAGTTCTAACTCATCTCGTGGTGTAGCGGCAAGCATTCGCCCCCAGAGGTCCGGGTTCGATTCCCGACTATGCCAAAAAATTTAATACTGGTCTGAGGGCTGGAACGGGGTACACTTAGCTTCGTGAGGCACACCTGAAGGAATAGTGTTCGATTCCCACCTCAGCCATCCTGGAAGAGTTTTTCGGTGGTTTCCCCACTTCTGCTCCAAACAAATGCTGGGATGGTTCCTAACTTAAGGTCACAGCCACCTCCTTCCCCATCCCATCTCCAATTCACAAATACACACACTAGAACAGTACCATACGTTTTGCAGATGATATAGCCCTCATAAGTGAAAAAGAGAGTGATATGGAAAATGCTTTGAATCACATAAATGAATTATTGCAAGAGAAGTGTGGTATGAGGATAAATAAAAAGAAATCCAAAGTAATGGCATTCACTAGGGATGGCGACCAAATAGTCAATGTGCTAATGGATGGTGAAAAACTAGCCCAAGTAAAGGATTTCAAATATCTGGGGAGCTTGTCACATCAAATGGAAAGTGTACGAGAGAAGTAAATGCTCGAATCGCACAGGCAAAAGAAGCCTTCTCAAAAAAGAAGACTTTATTAACATCCAAGACTGTTAACTTAGAGGTGCGAAAAAACTTCGTGAAAAGTTTTGTATGGAGTATTGCAAGTTATGGCTCTGAAACATGGACTCTGCGACAAGCAGATGTATCAAAACTTAGGGCATTCGAGATGTGGTGCTGGCGACGACTATTAAAGATACCTTGGACTGATAAAGTCACGAATGAGATGTCCTCAAAAGAGCAAAGGAGACACGCACCTTGGTTGAATCCTTAAACAGAATAAGGAATAGTTTTGTTGGCCATTTGATTCGTCATTCTGACTGGTGCACCACACTCTTCGAAGGGAAGCTAGAAGGAAAGAGGAGTCGAGGAAGACCAAGGACTCAATTTATAGACAGCATTAAAGGAAAGCACACTTATTGCCATTTGAAACTCCAGGCCAGAGAAAGAAGACGTTTTGGAAGACATGCATGTTACCCACCAACCTAGCGGTTGAGGAGAAGATGATGATGATGATGATAATTGTTGTTTTAAGGGGCCTAACATCAAGGTTATCGGCCCCAGGAGAAGAAGAAGAAGAACAGCCATCACAATTACACACTTTTCACGCAAATTGCACACACACCCAAGTACACGGGGCTATGCGAACGAAGTCGCGAAGCCCCTAAAATAAGCAGCAACAAAAGCAAATCATAACAATGCAAAGACTTGAATTGTTCTCCTGTTCCTATGGACTACATGACCAGCGTCATTTATCTGTGCCTTTATGAAGTGTTTTGAAGAATTATTTACAGCAGTACGGTATTTTATTTTTGTGTCCACTATGAATGTGAACAAGGCTCTGTGAGTTATTGAACACGTGTAGTCGCTATTTCACGCGACAAACTGGCAAATTAATGCAATCATTTGTTAGAATCGCCACTACAGTAGATCCTAGTAAACTTTATGGGAATTACTGTTTTTATTCAGATAATGTAATGTAGCTGAAACAGGTTTAAAATTGGCTGGAGTAGAGATACCAACAACAAGTTCATTCAGATATCTTGGTGCAGTTTTCCAACAAGATGGTGGACTGGGGTCGGGATGGTTCAACTGGAGGAAAACATCAAGTGTACTGTGCGACAAGAAGGTACCAGGAAAATTAAAAGGGAAGGTACACAAGGCCGTGGTGAGACCAGCAATGATATACGGGGCAGAAACCTGGCAGATAACAAGAAGATGGGCAGAAAAACTGGACGTGTCAGAAATGCGTATGCTGAGATGGGCAAGTGGGCATATAAGGTTGGACAAAGTGAGAAATGAAGTGATTAGGAGACGACTTAGCGTGGTGCAAGTTTCTGAGAAAGTCATAGAAGCTGGCCTCTGATGGTATGGCCATGTTAAGAGAAGATATGAAGATTATGTGGACAATAGGATGATGGAAATGCTTCCACCAGGGAAACGGTGTCGAGGACGACCAAAAAGGCGATGGATGGACAGCATTTAAGAAAACATGAAACAGCGGGGGCTTGTGGAGGAAATGGTCCGGGATGGAACAACGTGGAGGAGGAATATCCGCATCAGCGACCCCACATTAGTGGGATTAATCATGCTGGAGAAGGAGAAGAATAAGAAGAATTAATGTAGCTACCCAGCCATCGGGAGAGCAATTCAGCTCAACTCGATACCGGTCCCAAGCCCGAAAATGGGAATGGTAAATGGCAGGTGAAAAGCTAAAGGAAGTAGATATTGTTGTACCCCTAAGGTACGCTATACCATCCCTTAAGGAAAATATACAAATTCATAAAACTACAGACTTCTGATATAAGATTCTAATAAAATACCACATACAAAATTAAATGAAGAACACAAGTACCACGTTCAGGAAGTCAGGTAGGCCCATGCTAAAGGCAACGACCTGAAATAGGTGCACGACTCGTGAGGCATGTAAGAATTCGCCGAGCGTGCACACCAAAGTTATAAAGACCATAGAGGTCAAGTGCTGGGATCTTTAATTACTCAGTCCTCTCAGTGCAACGACGTGCCGTACCGCTGCTGTCTTCAGATCGGGTAAGTGTCTTAGCAATCCACACTCTAACCACTACACTACACACTTCCCCTCCCCCTGTGCTTGGACTGTATTTTATTTATTATTATCTACCAGTTTGAACTGCTAGCTCTCTTAGTGTATCTCTCCATAGAGATACCCATTAAAACTCTAATTAACAGAAGCTACTGGTCTTACTCCTTTATTTATTTAGTCAGTAGGCTCCTACCCTAATAGATTCCACTTAGGTAGGACTTAGAAATAGCTTTAGTGTTTATTTGCTTAATCACTACTCTTAATCAGCAAGTGTCCTTGATACGTGCCGACCACAGCTAACTCGCTACTTGCTCGCGTGCTTATAGCTCTCTGCAGACCGCGTGGTGCCGGCCTCGCGCTTTGGCTTACAACTTAATAGCTCTTACCAACTACCCCTTTACCTAGAACTACCCCGTCATACAGCACATTGGGGAGTTCTCCTGGCTGATCACCTAATCGATCTCCTTTCATAAAACACTCCCTACCTCTTACAAATTCGCCAAGCTACAACCCCAATTTAGATTAATTTCATCCCCTAGATTTAGTATTTGTATTGGCATCCCTCACAGATACCATACAATATTTCAGTTACTTAGGCAGCAAAATAACCAGTGATGGACGAAGCAAAGAGGATATAAAATGTAGGTTGGCTCAGGAAAGGAAAGCATTTCTGCAAAAAAGGAATCTGTTGACATCGAATATAGATTTAAGTGTTAGGAAATCATTTTTGAAAGACTTTGTGTGGAGCGTGGCGCTCTATGGAAGTGAAACTTGGACTATTGGTGCAGCAGAAAAGAGGAGAATTGAAGCGTTTGAAATGTGGTGTTACAGGAGAATGATGAAGATCTGATGGGTATATAGAGTTACAAACGAAGAGGAATTAAGACGAGTGGGAGAGGAGAGATGTCTCTGGTGACTGCTAATGAAGATAAGAGATAGGTTGGTAGGACACATACTAAGACTCCCAGGAATAGCAAGCTTAGTTATGGAAGGGAGGGTCGAGGACAAGAACTGTAGGGGTAGACCAAGGTCAGAATATGTTAAACAGATGTAGGGTGTGGTAGCTATTTAGAGATGAAACGATTAGCGCAGGACAGGGAACATGGATAGCTGCATCAAACCAGTCAATAGACTGAAGACTCAAACGACAACAAATGGATGGTTAATGAGTCTCAGTGGAAGCACTAATGCTGAGTAGGTGCCTCTATTAAGTACTGAAAAATGCTCTAGTTGGTAGGCTAGCCTACTTATGAAACCATCAAGTCCTACCCCTATGAGGGCGAGTGTCTGGCGCCTTAGAGGAGAGGTGTGGTAACCCTGGTCCTCCAGGTTAGGGGTTGGGCGTAGGGCTAACAACCCTACCTTGGACAAAGAACATTGTTACGATACCAACACAATACATGCCTCGAACAAGTGAACCTGAAGACGAACATGACAGTGGATTACGGAATGATGATAAATGGGCTTCAATAAGGAAGAGAGGAAGACCCAGAAAAGTTTTGATCAAGGACATAGAAGAGGACGTTAAGAAGATGAAGATGTAGTTAGCTAAGATCTTTTCAATGAGACCATCAACTGACCTAAACCGAAGTTGATGTCATCCCAACTCCTTTGGGCCATCACGCGCGACATGGAGCGGATCAACCTTCTCGGACCAATCGCACTACTACATCCAACAGTCTTTCAACGGCGAGAGAGCATACGTTACTTGCTGGATGCAGTTAAGAGGCTGATCCACTCTCAAATATACAGTTCTTTTTTCGGGTGCTGAATGCCTTAATATTATCAGTAATAATTACCAGGAATCTATGACATGGGACCGCCGGCTTTACTTCCCCTCCGAAGGAAGACATACTGAGAGATTTTTAACGCTGTTAAAAAACCATCGACTTCGGCCGGGTTTGAACTCGCCATCTTGGGCATAGCATGCTACGAACTTGGCTAACTCATTGAACGAAGGGGAAATAATTAAGTTTTTGACAAAACATGTTGTAAAAGGGAACGAAATGTTTTTAATGAAGCAAACTATTAATGATAGTAATTAGCATCTAATATGTTTGCTACGGAAAGATACCAACATTATATCTTTACTCTACAGGAGATAAATTTAGGAAAATTTTGTAATTTCACTTGTTGTTGTTTGAGTCTTCAGTCTTTTGACTGGTTTGATGCAGCTCTCCATGCCTCCCTGTCCTGAGCTAATCGTTTCATCTCTACATAACTCCCACACCCTACATCTGAGGCAATCTGTTTAACATATTCTAACCTTGGTCTACCCCTACAGTTCTTGTCCTCGACCCTTCCTTCCATAACTAAGCTTGCTATTCCTGGGTGTCTTAGTATGTGTCCTACCAACCTATCTCTTCTCTTCATTAGCAGTCGCCAGAAACATCTCTCCTCTCCCACTCGTCTTAATACCTCTATGTTTGTAACCCTATCTACCCATCTGATCTTCATCATTCTCCTGTAACACCACATTTCAAATGCTTCTATTCTCCTCTTTTCTGCTGCACCAATAGTCCAAGTTTCACTTCCATAGAGCGCCACGCTCCAGACAAAGGCTTTCAAAAATGACTTCCTAATACCTAAATCTATATTCGATGTCAGCAGATTCCTTTTTTGTAGAAAAGCTTTCTTTGCCTGAGCCAACCTACTTTTTATATCCTCTTTGCTTCGTCCATCACTGGTTATTCTACTTCCTAAGTAACAGAAGTCTTCTACTTCCTTCAGCTTTTCACCTGTCAATTTGATCTCCATAGAGGTTTCTGATTTATTTCGGCTGCATTCCAGTATTTTTGTTTTACATTTATTAATTTTCATCATGAATTCTTTCTGTAAGACGGAGTCCATACCATTCAAAAACTCATTCAAATCCTCAGGCTTGTCGGCCAAGATGACTATGTCATCAGCAAATCTCAGAGTTGAAATTATTTCTCCTTGAATCTTCACTCCCAATTTAAATTTTTCTCTAATTTCCTTCATTGCTTGTTCAATGTAAAGATTGAAAAGTATGGGTGATAAGTTGCAGCCTTGCCTTACACCTTTCTGAATACCAGCTTCTCTCTCATGTCCTTCAACTCGAATGACTGCTGTCTGGTTTCTGTATAGATTGTATATCACCTTCCTATCCCTGTACTTTATTCCAATTCACTTAACTTGGTCATTTTTAACATACCCACTGATAATAGATTGGCATCGAATGGGTTACAATCCGGTAGCCTGTAGCATTTCCAAGGATCATTTCCCAGACAAGTAGAAAGCTTTTTTTGATACTGCGAGGCTTTTTATTATTTTAAATAATTCGTAGAGATTTTCTAGAAACATCCAGTTACGTGCTGTATATTTCGAGATGTAGATCAATAGGCTATATACAAGTTCGTGTGTTGTTGAGGGTTGGCAACACTGTTGGCAGCGGCTTCGGTGGCGTAGTTGGTAGCATGCTGAGCTTCTATGCCCAAGGTCGTGGGTTCAAACCCGGCCAAAGTCGTCGGATTTTTTAAGAGCTTTAAAAATCCCTCAGTATGCCTTCCTTCGGAGGGGAAGTAAAGCCGGCGGTCCCATATCATAGATTCATGGCATGTAAAATAACCTTCCACTAACTACACTTGTGTGAAGCAAAAATTTGTAGTTTAGAATTGATAACAATATATTAGTTCCAACGTTCGCCAGGTACTGGCTGCGATGGCATCTAGTAGCCAAGTCCGCAGCTGGGTGTCGTGGGCGGTAGCAAAAGTAGGAACTACAGTACTTGAAAATTGATCATCTACAGTCCTTACCTGAATCACAGATCATCAACATCTTCAGTTCCCCTTTTCCAGTTGACACTGGGTAGGAGCAAATATGGTTCCTCTCCACTTTCTTATGTCGTTCCACCATTCCTCCTCCGACACAGTGTTCCAATCCAGGTTCCGTTTTCTAATAATATTCTCGTCTTCCTCGTCCTCTCTTCCCAGTCATCCGTCGTTCCAGTGCTTGTCTTGGTAGCCTTACTTCATTCATCCGTTTGACATGTCCAAACCATCTCAATCTGTTTTGCTCCAGTTTGTCATTTAGTTTCTGTACTCCCAGTTCTTTCCGTATATCTTCATTTCTCACTCTGTCCCTCCTCGTTTTCTGGACCATACTTCTCAGGAATCTCATCTCATCTGCTTGAACTCTGCTCCCATCCCTCTTAGTCATTGTCCAAGTTTCTGCTGCATATGTCATTATAGGAACATAACTTCTTTAGCCTTAATTGGTATCCTTGTTCCATACTAGTCCCCATACATGCTGGTAGAAAGCACTCCGAGTTGTATTCTTGCTGCTAATTTCCAAATCTAGTCTTCCATCTTCAGTCAGTTCACTTCCCAAGTATTTGAAGTGTTTCACTACTTCCAATTCCTTACCTCCTACTTTGATTACTCCTTTTCCTTCTTTCTTATCTCCACTCATCACCACTGTTTTACTCTTCTCCACATTTATCTTCAATCCCCATTGCTCAATCTTTTCATTTATTACAGATAACACACACTAATACAGCCATCACAATTAACACCGGTTATCAGACAGATTCTACACACACCCAAAGTACACGGGGCTACATGACATCGTTCTCGCAGCCCCTAAACTAAGGAACTAACCAACCAACCAGCAAATATGAATAACTTAAAATGATTAGTAATATCATTTTATTTGAAGTTTGTAAGCTACGTCTTACTCTTCATCACTATCTGTGCCTCGGCATGACACGTGTGTCCCCGACCTTTGGGCTCTTTCCTGTTGTACTCCCTCGCGTATCTTCAGTTGATCTTTCGTTCTGATTCTTGTCTGTTCATTCTGTTAAACAATCGCAAAGTGTAACGGTACACGCCAGCCTGTAAGTTCTTCGCAGGTTGAAATTCGTTCCTCCGGTATGAGACCGATGTTTTTGTGTATGCTACTACAGCTGATTGTTGTTTTACCGGGCGTAACAACTAGGTCATCTCCCCCTATTATTAGGAAACTGAAAATGTCCAATGATACTGACTCTATTGTTGTTATTGCTTATGTTAGGGGTATTTTTTGTGTGTATGTAATTTGCGTGATAACTTGTGTTATTGTGATGGCTGTAATAGTGTGTGTATTTGGGATAGGATTGGGAAGGAGTTGGATGTGGCCTTACGTTAAGAATCATCCCAGCATTTACCTGGAGTAGAAGTGGGGAAACCACGGAAAACCACTTCCAGGTTGGCTGAGGTGGGAATCGAACCCTTGTCTTCTCAGTTTCGCCTCACGAGGCTGAGTGTACCCCGTTCCAGTTCTCACAAAAAATTAAAATTTCTTGACAGAGCCGGAATTGAACCCGGACTTCAGCGACGACAGTCATTTTACAATGGTGCCTCAGTAATCTATTATTAGAACTCATACACAATGTTACATGTAATTTAAAGCAAACACGAATGATACATCTTTGGCCTAATTTCATTTATGTCAGAAAACTGTACTATAATGAGGCTCATTATAACACTATATTTCATTATTATCATACAGTTTCTCCCACCAATCAGAGCTCAAAAAACAATTGTTTGAGGAATTAGATAATTAGATGCGCAGAGTTTCACGGCCTTCTAAATTAAACTTCACTGCCTGGCCTAGTGTCATAGTAGGGTAATCGAGGAGGCCATGGTCAAATACTTGGCATTCTCTACGTCTCTTGCGCTCTGTTCAGTACATAAAACTAGCGAAATCTCGACAGATATTTATGAATATTTATGTTCGAACGTAGAATAGTTATAATAATTATCGTCGCACATAAACAGTCGAATGCAACTCGCCTATAATGGTAATTAAGACACTCGTATGGAAATTATGAAACTCGCATACCCTCGTTTTATAAACATTCTCGTGTCTTAATTATTGCCATTATAGGCTCGTTGCATAATGTACTGCTATTTAATAACAGGCTTGTGATATCACCTTTTGTCCGTGTGTGTGTGCGTATGCCCCCCTAATCAATACTCAACGGCAGGAGCGATTTCATTGAAACTCGGTAAGATCATAGTACTATTTTGGCCGACTCCTACCGTGCCCTTTAAATGTTATTACGGCTTAGCAATCCAATATGACGGCTGTGCGAAATATTTCACCGGTATTCTATATCTGCAAAACTATTACTCAAATCACCCTGAAATTTTGTACGGTGATAAAGGGGACTACTAGATGTTCACCTATGAGACTTTCAAAAACTTGTTAACTACAAAACGAACATGGCGGCCAAGCAAATTAGAAACATTTAAGTAGACTTTTCTCGCGATTTAGTCATCCGAACGCAATGAAACTTGGTGCAGCAAATGATTATACAAATTGCAATGCACTGACTTCTAACTTAGTTCAATTGTTGATATAACTTCAGTATGGCGGATGTGCAAAATTTTAAAAATGAGTTCTTATTTTTTGTGTCCTAATCATGTGATCGAAGTCAACGTTTGAGGAATGAACCTACACAATAATCCTTATCTAATAGTACATACTGTATCTCTATGGCCTACATATATTAAAATCCAACATGGCGACAATCCGAAATATTTAGACGGTTCTCAATATCTATTAATCTATGACAGCAATCAAACTGACATTTTGTATGATGATAGATGCAATTAACATATGCCTATGGGACATTCAATAACCTGGAGCACAAATCCAAGATGGCGGCGACGCGAAATTTAAATATTCCAATGGATGTTTCTCGCGATTTAACCATCCGAGCGCAGTATACGCTAATATAAATTTTAATCCACTGGCATCTAATTCACATCAATTATTTACATAACCACAAGATCGCGGCTGTGCGAAATTTTAAAATCTTGTTTTTATTTCTTGTGTCCTAATCATGCGATTGGAGTTTGAATAATACATCTACACAATAATCTTCGTGTAATAGTACTTAATTCTAAGCCCTATATAATAAGAATCCAACTTGGTGACGGAATCTGTTACAGCAATCAAACTGAAAATTTGTATGTTGATAGAGGCAATTAACATATGTAGGATATATGAAAATAGGCTATTCAGTTCTTCACGGAACTACTTGTTTGATATTGGAGGATGGCGCAATCAAGATATGGAGCGGTGCTTGGAGAAAATAATGGGGGTTGCTAAGCTAGTCCATACAGGTAACTGCGCATTTCCACTCTCATAGAGGACATAACTGAAACAGTTTCCTTTTGCTCACTCCCCGGGTGATATTGAAAGTTAAAACTACTGAGTACTTACACAGCGTCTCGTATGGAGCCCAAACAGTGTGATATCTACGTATTTAAACGGTCTGGTCCGTCGTTTGGACCAAGCTGACGATTGATTCATTAGACTGACTCATTGGAGGTTAGGAATTCCAACTGAGAGTCATCGGTCTGACCCTCGATTCGTCATCCTTTGCACTATCACGGCGATGTCACATAAAAAGTGCACCCATGACAGTCACGTGCTTCGTGGATGTGAATCAGCACTAATCAATACAAGTCCTCTGCCTCTATTATTGCTATACATTCCACCTTTCCGCTGCGAATTCAGTTGTCCTGGTTATTATCTTTATTTGTCTGTAATTAACACTAAAGTCTAATCTACATACAATGATCCCATTGTAAAATATAACAAGTAGTTCCGTGAAGAACTATACAGCCTATTTTCATATATCCTGCTTATGTTAATTGCCTCTATCAACATACAAAATTTCAGTCTGATTGCTGTAATAGATTCCTAGATATTGAGAACCGTCTAAATATTTCGGATGGCTACCATGTTGGAATATACATATGTAGGCCATAGAGTTATGCACTATTAGATGGCGATTATTGAGTGGGTTCATTATCAACCGTTCACTTCGATCGCATGATTAATACACAAGAAATAAACACTTAATTTTAAAATTTCGCACACACACGAACAAAAGGTGAAGTTTATTATTTGATAAATGAAATAGGCTAAAAATTCACTGCCTTATTTCTTACAGAAGGAAATTAACTAAATAAGATGCCAGTGCATTACAATGTGTATTAACATGTACTGCGCTCAGATGGTTAAATCGCGAGAAAATTCTATTAAAATGTTTCAAATTCGCATGGCTCCCATGTTCGTTTTGTACTTTACATGTTTTTGAAAATTACATAGATGAACGGGCAGTAGTGCCCTTTTTTTAGCGTATGGCTTTTAGTGCCGGGAGTGTCCGAGGACATGTTCGGCTCGCCAGTTTTGTAGCTGCTTCGAGACGGACACCCAATGGGTGAGCTACAAGTACCGTTGGGGAGGAAAGGTGGAAGTAAAGGTCGAGGAGTTGGAAGGTAGCGGCTGTGGCCTATAGTTAGGGACCAACCCCGGCATTTGCCTGGAAGGAAGATGGGTAACCACAGAAGACCATCTTCAAGGTTGCCGGCGGGGGGATTCGAACCTCCTCGCCTCCCGGATGTGAGCGACTTCCATTAGTCATGCCGTAACGACCTCGGCTAACTCACCCGGTAGTAGTGCCCTTTATCACCGTACACAATTCAGGGTAATATCGTTAATAGTTTCGGTGATATAGAATGCCGGTGAAATATTTCGCACAACTGCCATTTTGGATGGGTGAGACGTAATACTATTTGAAGGACACGGTTAGGGTGGGCCTAAATAGTGCTATGACCTTACCGAGTTTCATTGAAATCGCTTCAGACGTTTAGGAGTCATTAGGGGGAGACCCACACACACGAACAAAAGGTGAAGTTTATTATTTGATAAATGAAATAGGCTAAAAATTCACTGCCTTATTTCTTACGGAAGGAAATCAGTTATGATGATAGGAATAAAAATTAAAATTTTACGATTATTTCTACTCTCGAAAATTCTGTAACATAAGGTCAAGCAAGATCCAAATCTTTCTAAGATCAAGAAATTAGACTCCAGCTCATTTACTAAAAAAAAAACATTTCTATGATGGAGATTAATGGTAGTGGAGCAGTTCCTCACAATAGATAGAATCAATCCTCTCAGGGAACTGTTCAGCCATGATCTGCTCAAGGGGTAATCACCGCCTCTATTAAAGGTCTTAGGTTGTTTAGCTATATCTATCGCCTCTCGAATGATGCAGATTTATTTATTTATTATTCGCTAATCGGCCAACTAGGGTCCACGATAAGTTCCACTATACATTCTGGCGTTTATTCAATTTACGATTGATCCAGTAAGTTTTCATTAGCTTGCTGTGTCGAGCACGGCGTTCATCTGACCACTTTGCACCGGTTGTCCATTTCTCATCTCAGAAAGTCCCAAAAGTCACGATGCTTGTTCGGAAAAGGTCTCGTTCGTGCGCGTCATCAGGTCGTAGGTTCATTTCTTGGAGGTCATTCCTGACGTTAACGTACCAGGGAACTATTGTTTTTGGTTTTCATACGAAATTGTTAAATATACGTTTTGTCCATCAATAGTCGTCCATCCGTCGCAAGTGACCGTAGATGCCAAGCCAAGGTTAGTGAAATACTTGTGTTTGACAAACAAAATTATCTCCTACCTACATTTTTAAGATAGAATGTACAACACGTATACTAATCAACCAGCATCAGGTGAGCTTAGCAAACGTATGGGAAAGCCCACTTACATGGGTAGGAGTGGTCATCCTTTCAAAGTTAAGGGCCGACCACAGCGAACAAATTATGGTAAATATTCTTTCGTAAACCGTGCCATTGATAACTGGAACTCTCTACATGCCACAGCCATTCCCCAAACATAAACTGTAAGTGTGTTTCAAAAAAGACTGACGATTTGCGTAAATACTCCTGTTTAATTGTTCCCTATTTGCCACTGGCAGAATTGTCGCAGCCTCTAAACTGAGGAACCAACCAACCAGAGATGTGAAACATATGGTGTTTGAAGGAACACAGGGCGGGGGGAGGGAAAACCAGTTCAGTGAGATAACATTCCAATTCAGTCGACCATCACTGCTCGATATATATATATCGTATGGTTGTACAAGTATACAAAAGTTTACAATTATTTAAATTGAAATGTCCAAATTTGACAACCATTCCAGAGCACTTGGTGTCACTTGGTGTAGAGTCTTCAGACCACCATCAAATGCACGGAGTGGGCACTCCTGAACAATGTGTTTTATAGTTTGGTCCTCCACTCCACAGTCACAGGCAGCAGATGTACGGAAACCCCATTTCTTCAAAGTGTGACCACACCTTCCTTGACCTGTTCTAATGCGGTTCAGCTTCGACCAGGTTTGGCGTGGAAGTTGGAATCCCTCAACCTTCTTTGTAGGATCTTTAACCAGGTGAGTATTGTTGGGTGGATGCTCGTTCCAACGTTGTTGCCACTTGGAGGTCATGTTGAAAGAATTGATACCTTCTAAATCAACCCAGGGTGGCTTGCGTGATTTCAGACGTGTTGTTGGTGGATCTTGTAGGGCAACATGCAAAAGAGAGTTCATATCAGAAGTGGTCTTCTTGAGCAAGCTTACCTTAGCTGCTTTCCTCCTTAGATCTTGCGGAGCGATATTAGCTAGGACTGGTAGCCATTGTGTGGGAGTAGATCTAACAGTACCAGTGATGACTCTCATGGCCTCATTGAGTTGCACATCAATCTTGGTGGTATGAGCACTGTTTTCCCATACAGGGGCACAGTATTCACCAGCAGAATACACGAGAGCGAGTGCAGCAGAACGTAGAGTATTAGCGTCTGCACCCCAGCTGCTTCCGGCAATCTTGCGAAGTAGATTCACTCTCGAGCCAAGTTTCTTCGATAACTTGATGCACTGTTGTTTGAATGCCAAGGACCGATCCAGAGTGATTCCAAGATATATTGGATTGTAGTTATGGGGTACTTCGATTCCGTCAAAAGTAACATGCAGCTTCCTTTGGGCTTCTTTATTATTTAGATGGAATGCAGTAACCTCAGTCTTGTTCGGGTTGGGTTGAAGTCTCCATTTATGGAAGTAATCACTCAGTTTCGTCAGATCACTAGTTAGGGTATTCTCACAGTTCATAAGGTCTTTATTTTGGATAATTAATGCTAGGTCGTCTGCATACTGGATTTTCAAGGAATCTGTGTGAGGCATGTCATGAATATATAGATTAAACAAAATGGGGGCCAAAACTGATCCTTGAGGTAGGCCGTTGTTTAATGTCCTCCACCTGCTAGTTTGCCCATTCAGGAACACCCTAAAACGCCTATCAGAGAGCATGTTGTTCATTAAAAGTGCCAACTTTTGACATGGGATGATTTCAATAGATAAATTCCGGGTTTCTATCACCATTTTAGCATTTCACCTAACATCATATATACTACCGTACAACTAGCATACACCGACAATTTGCATTACCAACACTGCAACTAAATAATTGTAAATATTTTTACCTGTATTTTCAAACATAGATTTTACAGCCTAAGTGTAATGGATCTGATGATGATCGCTTGACGATCGAAACTGGTCATCCAAGTGTATTTATTAATCTCATGTATTTTTTTTTTCAGGATTAGGGTGTAACCCAACTCTATTGGGTACATTCATGTTGACCAACTGAAAAGCACCAAACTTTTGTTTACTAAGGCAACACTGAACAAGATGTTCAGTAAAGAACATATAGCCTACTTTCTCCTAAATGCATGGGTATTGTTATAACTCTTTGTCCTTTTCAAGGAGTATAATTGAATGTTGTTTGTAGTAGCTTGTTGAAATACAACGTGTTATACAGATATTAAACACGACTATCAGGTGCCCCTTGCTAGTGCTACCACAGTACAAAGTTTCATTCTATTCGGTTTCACCGTGTTTGAATTGATATGGTGGATCGATTTGCACACATACATGGCCACTATCTGCAAACTATTGGGCCTATGACCTTGTAGTTCAGTCAAAAGATTCTTCCCACAAAAAGGTATGTTGTTGCAAAATTTGGTAGAGGTCAAATAATTAGGTTGGTCGTAATTTGATTTAAGCTTTTAACATTTGGGTGGCCGCCATTCCGTTTCCGTCTAGATGGCGGCGATATAAAACATGACCCTGAGGTGCCCTTTGCTTGTGCTACCTCTGTACCAAATTTCGTTCAATTCGGTTTTACCGTGTTTGAATTGATAGGGGAATCGATTTTCACACATACATGGCCGCCATATGCAAACAATTGGACTGATGACCTCGTAGCTTGGACAAAAAACGTCTCTCACATAAAGGTAAGAAGTTGCAAAAATTGATAGAGATCAGATGATAAGGTTGGTCGTAATTTGATTTAACCTTTCAACATTTAGGTGGCCGCCATTACGTTTTCATCAAGATGGCGACGATATAAATCATTCTATTGAGTTGCATTTTGCAGGTGCTACCTCTGTACCGAATTTCGTTCAATTCGGTTTCACCGTGTTTGAATTAGTAGGGGGAAACGATTTGGACACTTACATGGCCGCTATCTGCAAACTATTGGGCTGATGGCCTTGTCGTTTGGTCAAAAGATGCTTCCCACATAAAGGTATGTTGTTGAAAAATTCAGTAGAGATCAGATGATTAGGTTGGTCGTAATTTGATTTAAGCATTTAACATTTGGGTGGCCGCCATTACGTTTCCGTCAAGATGGCGGCGATATAAAACATGACACTATGGTGCCCTTTGCTAGTGCTACCTCTGTACCAGACAGACATTGAGAGTACACACACTCACACACAGACTCACACACACACATACACACACACACACACACAGACACACAATTTTTCGCCCTGTGTTGATCTCATAAGTCTACTTTCATTTTTTGCAAAAATCGAAAGTAGGCTAAAAATGGCTTCAAACCCCACAATGAACCATTGTTCATAAACAAAACGTCGAAATTTATGAATTGCGTTTGCAATTCAATTTGAAATTAACAGAAACTGGTTAGTTCCTCTGTTTAGGGGCTGCGTCAACGCGGTCATTTAGCCCCGTGTACTTTGGGTGTGTGTAGAATCTGTCTGATAGCCAGTGTTAATTGTGATGGCTGTATTAGTGTGTTATCTGTGATTCGGGTAGAAGGACTGCAGACGATCAATTTTTCAAGTAGTTCCTACGTTTGCTACCGTCCACGAGACCTAGCTGCGGTCTTGACTACTAGAAGCCATCGCAGCCAGCACCTGGTGACGAAAGTTGGAACTAATATAGCGTTATCAAACTAACCTACAAATTATAGCTTCCACAAGTGTAGTTAGTGGAAGGTTCTTTAACATGCCATAAATCTATGACATGGGACCGCCGGCTTTACTTCCCCTCCGAAGGAAGGCATACTGAGGGATTTTTAATGCTCTTAAAAAGTCCGACGACTTCGGCCGTGTTTGAACCCACGATCTTGGGCACAGCAGTTAAGCATGCTACCAACTACGCCACCGAAGCTGCCCTAACAGATACTATTTCGAGGACAGTTGATCACACTCACTCGTCTCCAGAGTGCGTGGCCTACCACTTTGTCTTGTGCACTGAGTCAAGACGGTTGACCTTCGGAGACTTGAATATGATGTTGATGTATCGGGTGAGTACGTCCTGGATCCAACGAAGGATGGACCGCTCCCTCGCCATAACAACAGCCCTCAGACACCACCAGAAGGGGGTGCATGGTGTGTTCTTACCAAGAGGACACTGTCGGTCGATACGGCTGCTCTCTGACATTAACTTCCAGAAATAAGCCATTCTTGCCCTCAGTTCAGAACCTTGTGTTGGAAGATAGAAATTCTATGTGAATAAATAAGTAGATAAAGGCGCATTGAGATGTTCGTCTCTAAGGAAACAAAGCGGCTTAGAGCTCCGGGCGATGTCCTCTCGTGGATGAGCGCAAGCATCGCTCCCAAAAGGAGGGATCCCTCGCTGAGTCCGAGGGAAAAGCCTTACCTGGAGATAAACCGACTAAAAATAATAATATCATTAATAATAATAAATCCTAGAGACGATTGTAAGAATTTGGAACTCGGAACTGGAGAGTCGAGGAATGAGAAGTCGGCAGAAAGTCGGTAGGAATTAAAGTCAACTGTCTGGCGTTTGCAGATGATTTTGCAGTACTATCGGAAACCATGGAGGAAGCGACCATACAAATCAACCTCATGGAAAAGTTCGCTAGCCAAACAGGACTAAGGATCTGAGTTGAAAACACAATATTTATGACAAATGACAAGCATGGACCAAAATTTCTTGACACGGAGGTAGGACGGATTGAAGTGTCAAAAGGTCAAGTACCTGGGATAGACCATACAGGAGAATGGGTTAGAAAAGGCAGTTGTTGGAGATCGAATTCTAAAAATGGAAAGAGCATATTATGGATTCATGAATGATATCTACAACAAGAAGTGCATCTCCTGGAATACCAAAATAAGGCATTATAACACTGTCGTAAAAACGGAATGTCTCTTTGCCAGTGAATGCCTCTCGATGAGCTATAGCCTCGAAAAACTCGAAGTCCTGGAAAGGAGAACTCTGAGAAAAATCATGGGTGCAGTTCGGACTGAAGACGGATGGAAACTGCGAAGCAACAGAGAAGTCTACCAGAACATGGAAAGAATCTCAAAGACTATGCGGAAGAGGAGGCTGACTTTCCTTGGATATCTATACAGGGTGCACAAACATAGATTCACAAAACAAATATTCGAATGTCATGAATGTTCTACGTGGGACTCCACTGGTTGGCATTCTATACTCATCGAATTTGAAGAATGAAAAGTTGATAATACGATACATTTTTATTTTAACTATCTCTGGAAGAAGAAGACCACTCCAACGTAGACTATGGAAGTTAGGAGAGATTTATGAAAGTTGAACATCACAGAGTCTCAGATGCTAGAAAGAAGTGAATTTATAATATTCCGAGAGAATTTTAGAACTAGCCACTAGCAATGATCTGCAAGGCATTTTTTTAGAGTTTTATTATGTGTTTCAACTTGTTTCAAATGATTATTTTATTCGTATTTTCATACATCATACAGTGTTGCTTTAGGCGTTCAATTTCCCATCCTTCCTTATGGTGCAGCATTTAAGGTTTAATGACAAGGGACATTTTAGTGTTACGCTATTCATTTATCATGTGTCTTTGACATTTATTAGCCTATTTTTATTTTATAAAAAAAAATAGGCTTATGAGATCACCTTTTGTCCGTGTGTGTGTGCGTGCGTGTGTGTGGGTGTGTGTGTGTGTGTCCCCAATAACGTCTAAACGGCAGGAGCGATTACAATGAAACTCGGTAAGATCATAATAGCCCTATTCTGGCCGACCCCGACCGTGCCCTTCAAATTTTATTGTCTCTCACCAATCCAACATGGTGGCTGTGAGAAATATTTCACCAGCATTCTGTATCTCCAAAACTATTACCGATATCACCCTGCAATTGTGTACGGTGATTAAGGGCACTACTAGAAGTTCGGCTATGAGACTTTCAAAAACCTGGTGACTAGTTGAGACTTTTAAATAGACGTTTCTCGCGATTTAACTATCCAAACGTAATGAAACTTGGTACAGCAAATGTTTATACACGTTGTATTCCAACGCAGTCTAATTTAGTTCAATTGTTTACCTAACCTCAAAATGACGGCTGTGCGAAATATTTCACTGACATTCTATATCTCTGAAACTATTACAGATATCACTGTCAAATTTTGTACGTTGATAAAGGGTACTGATACAAGTTTATCCATGTAACTTTCATAGACCTGTAACGTACAAAACGAACATGGCAGCCAAGCGAAGTTGAAACATTTGAATAGACTTTTCTCGTGATTTAACTCTCCGAGCGCAGTGAAATGTGGCACAGTAAATGATTTTACATATTTTAATGCACTGGTGTTTAATTTAGTTCCATTGTTTACATAACCTCAAGATGGCGCCTGTGCGAAATTTTAAAATTATGTTTTTATTTCTTGAGTCGTAATCATGCGATTGAAGTGAAAGTTTGAATAATGAACCTAGGCAATAATTGTCCTTGAATGGTACATATCTCTATGGCCTATACATATAGCAATCCAAAATGGCGAGCATCCGAAATATTCAGACGGTTCTCAATATCTATGAATCGTTTAAATCAATCAAACTGAATTTTTTATGTTCATAGAGGCTATGAACATATGTTCACCTATAGGACTTTCAGTAACCTGGTGAGCACAAATCCAACATGGCGGCGACGCGAAGTATAAATATTTAAATGGACGTTTCTCGCGAATCAACTATCCGTGTGCTGTGAAATGCTTATACAAATGTTAATCCACTGATATCTAATTTATTTCAATTGTTTGGATAATCACAAGATGGCAGCTGTGCGAAATTTTAAAATCTCGTTTTTACTTCTTGTGTTCTAATCATGCGATTGAAGTTTGAATACCACACGTGCACAATAAAATAATGTAATAGTACAAAAATAAAAATCCAACCTGGCGACCATCTGAAATATTTAGACGGTTCTCAATATCTACGAATCTATCACAACCTTCAAATTGAAAATTTGTATGTCGATAGAGGCAATTAACATAAGTAGGATATATGAAAATAGGCTGTATAGTTCTTCACGGAACTACTTGTTACTTGTTATCGGCTGATGAAGGGGCCAACAATAATTAGGCCCAAATAATTGATTAGGCGGAACTTTTAACCTATTTATTACTCGATTCCGAGAAAATATCACACACTATTTGGAAGAGGTAATTGAAATGTTATGGTCATATTCAAAGAATGGAAAATTAAAGACTTGCTGGAAGGATATTTAATCATGCATCCTCACTAAAAGTCAATAATAACAGTATAATAGAAATTGAATATGATTAAGAAATCAAGGTAACAGACGAAATTTTTTGGGACTGGCCTATTTTCAGATTGTTGTTGATCAAACTTTGCTGCAAACCCCCGGATGAACTATACAGCCTATTTTCATATATCCTACTCATTTTAATTGCCTCTATCAACATACAACATTTCAGTTTGATTGCTGTAATAGATTAATGGATATTGAGAACCGTCTAAATATTTCGGATGGTCACCATGCTGGATTATTATAAATGTAGGCAATGGAGTTATGCACTATTAGATGGCGATTGTTGCGTAGGTTCATTATTCAAACGTTAATTTTAATCGCGTGATTAGGACTCAAGAAATGAAAACAAAATTTTAAAATTCCGCACAGCCGCCATCTTGAGATTATGTAAACAATTGGACTAAGTTAGATGTCAGTGTATTACAATGTCTATAAACATTTTCTGTACCGTGTTTCACTGCGCTCGGGTGGTTAAATCGCGAGAAAAGTCTGTTTAAATGATTCAACTTCACTTGGTCGCCATGTTCGTTTTGTAGTTAACAGGTTTTTGAAAGTCACATAGTTCAACGTCTAGTAGTTCCGTTTATCACCGTACAAAAGTTCAGGGCGATATCAGTAATAGTTTCGGAGATAGAATGCCGGTGAAATATTTCGCACAGCCACCATGTTAGATTGGTGAGACGTAATAAAATTTGAAGGGCACGGTGGAGGTTGGCCAAAATAGTGCTATGCCCTTGCCGAGTTTCATTGAAATCGCTCCAGCCGGTTATGAGTTATTAGGGGAGTGGTGGTGTCGCACACACACACGGACAATATGAAGTGATCCCATAAGTCTATTTTTTTCATAAATGAAAATAGACTAATAATCACATTGAGAGAATGAAGAGCTTTTAGGAAGAGAAGAAAGCTAAATCATATTCATCTGTTAATTAGGTTCAATCGCGCTCCTTATTTGGGCAAAATGTTGTTAAAACAAGATGTTCAGTAAAGAACATATAGCCTACTTTCTCCTAAATGCATGGGTATTGTTATAACTCTCTGTTCTTTTCAAGGAGTATAACTGAATGTTGGTTGTAGTAGCTTGTTGAATTACAACGTGTTATACGGATATTAAACATGGATATGAGGTGCCCTTTGCTAGTGCTACCTCTGTACGTGTTTGAATTGATATGGTGAATCGATTTGCACACATACATGGCCGCTATCTGCAAACTATTGGGCTGATGACCTTGTAGTTCAGTCAAAAGATGCTTCCCACAAAAAAGTATGTTGTTTCAATATTTGGTAGAGATCAAATAATTATGTTGGTCGTAATTTGATTTAAGCTTTTAACATTTGGGTGGCCGCCATTACGTTTCAGTCAAGAAGGCGATGATATAAAATATGACACTGAGTTGCCTTTTGCAAGTGCTACCTCTGTACGAAATTTCATTCAATTCGGTTTCACCGTGTTTGAATTGATAGGGGGAATCGATTTGCGCACATACATGGCCGCTATCTGCAAACTATTGGGCTCATGGCCTTGTTGTTTGGTGAAGAGATGCTTCCCACATAAAGATATGGTGTTGCAAAATTTAGTAGAGATCAGATGATTAGGTTGGTCGTAATTTGATTTAAGCGTTTATCATTTGGGTGGCCACCATTACGTTTCCAACAAAATAGCGGCAATATATGACATGACACTGAGCTGCCCTTTGCTAGTTTTACCTCTGTACCAAATTTCGTTCAATTCGGTTTCACCGTGTTTGAATAGATAGGGGGAATCGATTTGTACACATACATGGCCGCAATCCGCAAATTATTGGGCTGATGATCTTGTAGTTCGGTCAAAAGATTCTTCGTACATAATGGTATAATATTGCTAAATATGGTAGAGATCAGATGATTAGATTGGTCGCAATTTGATCTAAGCTTATAACATTTGGGTGGCTGCCATTACGTTTTCGTCAATATGGCGGTGATATAAAACATGGGAATTGACGTGCCCTTTGCTAGTGCTACCCCTGTACCAAATTTAATTCAATTCGGTTTCACCATGTTCGAATTGATAGGGGGGACGGACATTCAGAGTACACTCACTCACAGACACACATACACAGACAGACACACAATTTTTAGCCTACTTTTCACATTTTGCAACAAGAAGTTCCGTGAAGAACTATACAGCCTACTTTTCATGCCAATAATTATTCTACAGTATATGAACCTATCTAGAATAATGACGAAATTAAGTTGGTAATATCGAAATATCTAATTAGTTCAAAATATACCTGGTATAATGTAGCCTAATAGAGCACTACAGTTGGCAGCCCTGGTGATTGAATATATTCTTAGTTCCACCTCTTAAGGTACAGAATACAAAATTTGGTTGAAGTCCAATGGACGTTACATGCAGTTAGACACTGGATCTATCAGCACGCGTAAAAGCATGTTGCCAACAATGTCATGCGTGTGCTGGTCAGAAATAATCTGAATTATTATGATATCTTGTTGTACCAATTTTGGATGAAATCCTTTTGTTAGTATAGAAGTTACATGTATTTTAAAATTTTACATATCAGCAGGCATAGAATCATGTTGGCAGCACTGCCTTGTATTAATTACTCCAAATTAATCTAGAATGTCAGGGGCTATACGTGTGCAAAGTATAGAGCTGTTGGCTTGCATACTTTCTGATCTATTGATATTAGGGTAAAAAGAATATAGACAGCATTTATTAACAGTTGGCAGCCCTGATTGCTCTTAACAATACTTATAGTCATATCTGTTACGGTACACATAGCACATACGAAATTTGGTTGAAATCCAACTGATAGTATAGAAGTTACATGTATTAAAAAATTGGTACTATCAGCAGGCTTATAATCATGTTGGTAGAACTGACGTATATAAGTTACTCCAAATTAATCTAAAATGTCAGAATATACGTGTGCATAGTTTAAAGCTGCTGGCTTGCATACTTTCTGATATATTGGTATTTGGATTTAAAAAAATAGAGAGAGCAATTATTAACAGTTGGCAGCCCTGGTGGCTCTTAAGAATACGCTCAGTCATATCTGTTTATATACAGATATTACAAACAAAATTTGGTTGAAATCCGATTGATAGTGTAGAAGTTATATGCATTTAAACATTGGACTTATCAGAAGGCTTAAAATTATTTTGGCAACACTGTCATGGTTGGCCTCCTGGAAATTTAACTGAAATAGTCTTATCTACATGTGTGCCAATTTTGGAATAGCTCCCATGCATACCTTGCAAGATATCCAAAATGGAGCTCAAATTTCTAGTGCGTTTTTTCAGCAGTTGGTAGCACTGACATCATTTTCAAATATGGACGTGAGCTATTCCGGTGCACATCTTTACTTATACTAAATTTGGTTTTGATTGCTGCTGCCGTTTAGGAGTTGATAGGGGGGGACACACACACAGCCAGACAGAGAGACAGACAGACAGACAGACAGAAGGACAGACAGACAGACACACATTTTCCCGGATCGATCTCATAAGTCTACTTTTTCCTCATTTTTGCAAAATGTGAAAAGTAGGCTAAAAATGAGGAAAAAGTAGACTTATGAGATCGATCCGGGAAAATGTGTGTCTGTCTGTCTGTCCTTCTGTCTGTCTGTCCTTCTGTCTGTCTGGCTGTGTGTGTGTCCCACCCTATCAACTCCTAAACGGCTGCACATATCGAAACCAAATTTAGTATGAGTAAAGATGTATACCGGAATATCTCACGTCCATATTTGAAAATGTTGTCAGTGCTACCAACTGCTGATAAAACGCTCTAGAAATTTGAGCTCCATGTTGGATATCTTGGAAGTTATGCATGGGAGCTATTCCAAAATTAGCACACATGTTGATACTAGACTACTATTACAGTTTAATTTCCAGGAGACCATACATGACAGTGTTGCCAAAATATTTTTAAGCCTTCTGATAGGTCCAATTGTTAAATGCATATAACTTCTACACTATCAATTGGATTTCAACCAAATTTTGTATGTAATATCTGCACATAATCATATATGATAGAGCGTATTCTTAAGGGGCACCAGGACTGCCAACTGTTAATAATAATAATAATAATAATTGCTCTCTCTATTTTTTTTAAATCCAAATAGCAATATATCAGAAAGTATGCAAGCCGACAGCTTTAAACTATGCATGCGTATAGTACCTGCCATTTTGGATTAATTTGGAGTAGCTTATAAACGTCAGTTCTACCAACATGATTATAAGCCTGCTGATAGGACCAATTTTTAAATACATGTAACTTCTATACTATCTATACTACTTCTGTACGTGCTATGTGCTATGTGTAACATAACAGATATGACTATAAGTATTCTTAAGAGCAATCAGGGCTGCCAACTGTTAATAAATATTGTCTATTTTTTACCCTAGTATCAATATATCAGAAAGTATGCAAGCCAACAGCTCTATACCTTGCACACGTATAGCACCTGACATTCTAGATTAATTTGGAGTAATTAATATAAGTCAGTGCTGCCAACATGATTCTATGCCAGCTGATAAGTCCAATTTTAAAATACATGTAACTTTTATACTAACAAATGGATTTCATCCAAAATTGGCACAAGAAGATATCATAATATTTCAGATTATTTCTGATCAGCATACGCATGACATTGTTGCCAACATGCTTTTACGCGTGCTGATAGATCCAGTGTCAAACTGCATGTAACGTCCATAGGACTTCAACCAAATTTTATATTCTGTACCTTAAGAGATTGAACTAAGAATATATTCAGTCACCAGGGCAGCCAACTGTAGTGCTCTATTGGGCTACATTATACCAGATATATTTCGAACTAATTAGACATTTCGATATTACTAACTTAATCTCGTCATTATTCCAGATAGGTTCATATACTGTCGATTAATCATTGTCATGAATCTTAATTTTAAGAAAAGTAGGCTCTTTAGTTCGTTACGGAACTTCTTGTTTTGCCCTGTGTTGATCTCACAAGTCTACTTTAATTTTTAGCAAAAATCGAAAGTAGGCTTATAATAATATTACATCAATACTCGGAACGAGAGCTTATTTTCTAATAGCACAACGAATTTTACGAGATGGATAACAACTTGCTATGTTGTGCTGTAGATTCCATAATAATGTGTGCTCTGTATTTTCGATAGTTTATTCAAAATAGCAGGGTTATGGAGATAAATTTTGGCCAACAGTAATCCATCACTCGCACATAATAAATATGTATGGAACATTGACAGACCGTTCGCCACAACCAAGTGAATTGAAATGTTCCAACTTAGTACAAAAGCCATAAACTCAGTTTGATGCACCGCACCGGGAGGATTCATACCGAGCACCAGTGTTGCCATAGTTACACACAGCCATACTAGAAGTGCGCTTCCGTGGTTCCCCACTTCTACTCCAGGCAAATACCGCGATGGTTCCTAATTTAAAGCCACGGCTGCCTCCTTTCCAATTCTCTCCTTAATTACAAATATACACTCTATTAAGACACCACCACAACAGAAGTTATCAGATTAATTCTACACACGCCGAAGTAAACAGTGTTAAATGATCACAATATTCAAGCCCCTCAAATGAAACAACAACAACAACATAACAAAATAAAATTGCAGACATTATAGAGGTTTGCAAATTATTAGACTGGATGCCAGTTTTCCAAAATAACATTTCTACTTTTCACGGCTTAATGCACTAAATATGTTTGCAAGGCGGTGAAATTACTTCCAATGTTTAACCAAGAGCCTTAATTTTATTTTATTTTGGAAACTCAAAGTAAAATGATTTTTTAGAATTTCTACAAACAGAGAAGCTTTGCTACAGCAAAATACCACACGTTTTGTTTTTAGCCTACTTTTCACATTTTGCAAAAATGAGGAAAAAGTAGACTTATGAGATCGGGTAAATGTGTGTCTGTCTGTCCTTCTGTCTGTCTGGCTGTGTGCCAGTCCCCCACTATCAACTCCTAAACGGCTGCAGCAATCGAAACAAAATTTGGTAGGAGAAAAGATCAACACCTGAATATCTCACGTCCATATTTGAAAATTACGTCAGTGCTACCAACTGCTGAAAAATCGCAATTGAAATTTGTGCTCCATGTTGGATATCTTGGAAGGTATGAATGGGAGCTATTTCAAAATTGGCACACCTATAGATAGTAATATTGCAGTTTAATTTCCAGGAGGCCATACATGGCAGTATTGCCATTATGATTATATGCCTGCTGATAAGTCCAAATTTTAAATGCATATAATTTCTACAATATCAATTGGATTTCAACGAAATTTCGTATTTGCTATATGAACATAAACAGATATGACTGAGCGTATTCTTAAGAACCACCAGGGCTGCCGACTGTTAATAAATGCTATCAAATTTTTCTTATCCAAATACCCATATATCAGAAAGTTTGCAGGCCGACAGCATTAAACTATGCACACGTATAGAACCTGACATTCTATATTAATTTGGAGTAACTTATATACGTCAGTGCTACCAACATGATTCTAAGCCTGCTGAGAGGTCCAACTTTAAATACATGTAACTTCTATACTATCATTTGGATTTCAACCAAATTTCGTGTGTGCTATGTGTACCACAAGAAATATGACTATGCCGATTCTCAAGAATAACCAGGGCTGCCAACTGATAATAAATACTGTCTCTATTTTTGTTACCCTAATATCAATATATCAGAAAATATGCAAGCCAATAGCTCTAAACTTTGCACACATATAGTACCTAGCATTCTAGATTAATTTGGAGTAACTAATATAGGCCTACGCCAGTACTGCCAACATGATTCTAAGCCTGCTGATAGGTCCAATTTTAAAATGCATGTAACTTCTATACTAACTAATGGATTTCATTCAAAATTGGCACAACAATAGATCATATTATTTCAGTTTATTTCTGACCAATACATGTGTGTCATTGTTACCAACATGATTTTACGCGCGCTGTTAGATCCAATGTTTAACTGCATGTAACGTCCATGCTATCCATTGGACTTCAACCAAATTTTGTATTCTGTACCTTAAGAGATGGAATTAAGAATATATTCAGTCACCAGGGCTGCCAAGTGCAGTTCTCTATTAGGCTACATGATGCCTAATTAGAAATGTCGAAATTACCAACTTAATTTCGTCATTATTCTAGATAGATGCATATAGATTAATCATTGGCCTGAACCTTAAATTTTAAGAAAAATAGGCTCTTTAGTTCGTCACGTAACTTCTTGTTATTACTTCACTCCACTTTTCGTGTGGATTTAGAGCTGAGGGTTTTGGAGTCTTTTTACTGATGATCCGCTCTAAAACTACCGTATTCAAAGATTCAATTTCAGCCTATTTTCATTTATGACAAAATAGGGCTATGAGATCACCTTTTGTCCGTGAGTCTGTCTGTATGAACGTGTGTGTGATGGTTTGTGTGTCCCCCCTAATAACTTCTAAACGGCTGGAGTGATTACAATGAAACTCCGTACGTTCATAGCACTATTCCGGGCGACCCCGGCCGTGCCCTTCAAATTTTGATACGTCTCACTAATCCAACATGGCGGCTGTGCGAAATATTTCACCAACATTCAATATCTACGAAACTATTACCGATATCGCCCTTGAATTTTGTACGGTGATAAAGAGAACTTCTAGAAGTTCACTTATGTGACATTTAAAAAGCTGGTAACTACAAAACCAACATGGCGGCCAAGCGAATTTGCGACCCTTAAATAGCCGTTTCTCGCAATTTAACCAACCAACCGCAATGAAACTTGGTAAAGTATATGTTTAGACACATTGTAATGCACTGGTATAAAATAAGTTTAATTGTTTATATAACCTCAAGATGGCGGCTGTGTGAATTTCGAAAACTACGTTTTTATTCTTGTGTTCTAATCATGCGATCGAAATCAACATTTGCATAATGAACGTACACAATAATCATCATCTAATAGTACATAACTCTATGGCCTATATATATTAAAATCCAACATGGCGACTATCCGAAATATTTTGACGGTTCTCAATATCTATTAATCTACTACAGGAATCAAACTGAAATTTCGTAAGTGTATAGAGGCTATAAGCATAAGTTCACCTATGGGACGTTCAATAACCTGACGAGCACAAATCCAACATGGCGGCGACGCGAAATTTAAATATTCAAATGGACGTTTCTCGCGTTTTAACCATCCGAGCGCAGTGAAACTTGTTACGGTATATGCTTATACAAATTTTAATCGACTGGCATCTAATTCATTAAAATTATTTTCATAACCACAAGATGGCGGCTGAGCCAAATTTTAAAATCCCGCTTTTATTTCTTGTGTCCTGATCATGCGATTGAAGATTGAATAAAACACCAACACAATAATCTTCATGTAATAGTACACAAATCTAAGGCCTATAATATAAAAATCCAACATGGTGACCATCCAAAATATTTAGACGGTTCTCAATATCTATGAATCTATTACAGCAATCAAACTGACAATTTATATCTTGATAGAGGCAATTAATGTTAGTAGGATATATGCAAATAGGCTATTAAGTTCTTCTCGGAACTACTTGTTTTATTAATGTTTATCATTGTTTATTATTGTTTTTAATCCCTCTTAGCTTTTAAATAAGTTTTGATGTTTGGTTCAACTATTGAAATTACCTGACCTACAAGTTAGAGGGCACATTACAAAGTCTGAGAGACTAGACTTTATATCAGTTCAAATGACGCATGCTACAAATGCTACACATGGTAGAAAGGCTGAGGAGGGCTTCTCGCTTCGCTCGAAGCCCCAGAACTCTTTCAACAGACTCCATTACCTATTAACTTAGGCTTCCCGTGCACTCTACTGCAATGGCGTCACGCACTCGCCGTCTCCGTATCACATAACGCCAGACCCCAGGAGCAAACTCAGACTCAACAGACTCCATTACCTATTAACTTAGGCTTCCCGTGCACTCTGCTGCAATGGCGTCACCTACTCGCCGTCTCCGTATCGCATAACGCCAGACCCCAGGAGTAAACTCAGACTCAACAGACTCCATTACCCTTTAACTTAGGCTTCCCGCGTGGGGGCTGCATGACGTCACGCACTCACCGTCTCCGTATCGCATAACTCCAGACCCCAGGAGTAAACTCAGACTCAACAGACTCCATTACCCTTTAACTTAGGCTTCCCGTGAATTCTGCTGCAATGGCGTCACGCACTCGCTGTCTCCGTATCGCATAACGCCAGACCCCAGGAGTAAACTCAGACTCAACAGACTCCATTACCCTTTAACTTAGGCTTCCCGCGCTAGGGCTGCATGACGTCACGCACTCGCCGTCTCCGTATCGCATAACTCCAGACCCCAGGAGTAAACTCAGACTCAACAAACTCCATTATCCTTTAACTTAGGCTTCCCGTGCATTCTGCTGCAATGGCGTCACGCACTCGCCGTCTCCGTATCGCATAACGCCAGACCCCAGGAGTAAACTCAGACTCAACAGACTCCATTACCCTTTAACTTAGGCTTCCCGCGTGGGGGCTGCATGACGTCACGCACTCGCTGTCTCCGTATCGCATAACGCCAGACCCCAGGAGCAAACTCAGACTCAACAGATTCCATTACCATTTAACTTAGGCTTCCCGCGCTGGGGCTGCATGACGTCACGCACTCACCGTCTCCGTATCGCATAACTCCAGACCCCAGGAGTAAACTCAGACTCAACAGACTCCATTATCCTTTAACTTAGGCTTCCCGTGCATTCTGCTGCAATGGCGTCACGCACTCGCCGTCTCCGTATCGCATAACGCCAGACCCCAGGAGTAAACTCAGACTCAACAGACTCCATTACCCTTTAACTTAGGCTTCCCGCGTGGGGGCTGCATGACGTCACGCACTCACCGTCTCCGTATCGCATAACGCCAGACCCCAGGAGCAAACTCAGACTCAACAGATTCCATTACCATTTAACTTAGGCTTCCCGCGCTGGGGCTGCATGACGTCACGCACTCACCGTCTCCGTATCGCATAACTCCAGACCCCAGGAGTAAACTCAGACTCAACAGACTCCATTATCCTTTAACTTAGGCTTCCCGTGCATTCTGCTGCAATGGCGTCACGCACTCGCCGTCTCCGTATCGCATAACGCCAGACCCCAGGAGTAAACTCAGACTCAACAGACTCCATTACCATTTAACTTAGGCTTCCCGCGTGGGGGCTGCATGACGTCACGCACTCACCGTCTCCGTATCGCATAACGCCAGACCCCAGGAGCAAACTCAGACTCAACAGATTCCATTACCATTTAACTTAGGCTTCCCGCGCTAGGGCTGCATGACGTCACGCACTCGCCGTCTCCGTATCGCATAACGCCAGACCCCAGGAGTAAACTCAGACTCAACAGACTCCATTACCCTTTAACTTAGGCTTCTCGCGTGGGGGCTGCATGACGTCACGCACTCACCGTCTCCGTATCGCATAACACCAGACCCCACGAGTAAACTCAGACTCAACAGATTCCATTACCATTTAACTTACGCTTCCCGCGCTGGGGTTGCATGACGTCACGCACTCACCGTCTCCGTATCGCATAACGCCAGACCCCAGGAGTAAACTCAGACTCAACAGACTCCATTACCTTTTAACTTAGGCTTCCCGTGCTGGTGCTGCATGACGTCACGCACTCGCCGTCTCCATATCGCATAACGCCAGACCCCAGGAGTAAACTCATTTATGAGTCACCTTGTATTCTTATCTTTCATTTTGTACACCGCTTTGAGAGACACCATGTATTCTTATCTGGCATCTTGTACCGTATTTTGCTCTGACATCTTGCACACCTCTTCAGGAGGCACCCTGTATTCTTGTCTGACATCTTGTGAACCTCTTTAGTAGTCACCCTGTATTCTTCTCTGCCATTTTGTACACCTCTTTAAGAGTCACCTTGTACTCTTATCTGGCATCTTGTACTGTATTTTGCACTGACATCCTGCACACCTCTTTAGGAGGCACCCTGTATTCTTGTCTGACATCTTGTGCACCTCTTTAGGAGTCACGCTGTATTCTTCTCTGCCAATTTGTACACCGCTTTAAGAGTCACCTTGTATTCTTAACTGGCATCTTGTACTGTATTTTGCTCTGACATCTTGCACACCTCTCTAGGAGGCACCCTGTATTCTTGTCTGACATCTTGTGCACCTCTTTAGTAGTCACCCTGTATTCTTCTCTGCCATTTTGTACACCTCTTTAAGAGTCACCTTGTATTCTTATCTGGCATCTTGTACTGTATTTTGCTCTGACATCTTGCACACCTCTTCAGGAGGCACCCTGTATTCTTATCTGGCATCTTGTATATCTCTTTAGAAGTCACCTTGTATTCTTATCTGGAATCTTGTACAGTATTTTGCTCTGACATCCTGCACACCTCTTTAGGAGTCACCCTGTATTCTTGTGTGTCATCTTGTGCACCTCTTTAGGAGTCACCCTGTATTCTTCTCTGCCAATTTGTACACCTCTTTAAGAGTCACCTTGTATTCTTATCTGGCAGCTTGTATGTCTCTTTAAGAGTCACCCTGTATTCTTATCTGGCATCTTGTACTGTATTTTGCTCTGACATCCCGCACACCTCTTTAGAAAGCACCCTGTATTTTTATCTGGCATCTTGTATATCTCTTTAGGAGTCACCCTGTATTGTTATCTGTCATCTTGTACTGTATTTTGCTCTGACATCCTGCACACCTCTTTAGGAGGCACCCTGGATTCTTATATGGCATCTTGTATATCTCTTTAGAAGTCACCCTGTATTCTTGTGTTCGCTTCGCTCAAAGCCCCAGGTCGCTCGACGCCGCAGGACTCTTTCAACAGACTCCAATAACCATTAGCTTCTGCTTCCCGCGCGGCTGCATGACGTCACAGTCTCCTTAACGCATAACGTTAGACCCAAGCATAACGACGAAGGCGACAAGATCTTTGAAAGGATAACAAGAAGTTCCGTGACGAACTAAAGAGCCTACTTTCCATGGCAATGATTATTCTACAGTATATGAAACTATCTAGAAAAATGACGAAATTAAGTTGGTAATATCGAAATATCTAATTAGTTCGAAATATACCTGGTATAATGTAGCCTAATAGAGCATTACAGTTGGCTGCCCTGGTGACTGAATATATTCTTAGTTCTATCTTTAAGGTACAGAATTTAAAAAAATTGGTTGAAGTCCAATGGACGTTACATGGAGTTAGACATTGGATCTATCACCACGCGTAAAAGTATGTTGGCAACAATATCATGCGTGTGCTGGTCAGAAATAATCTAATCAGAAATATTATGATATCTTGTTGTGCAAATTTTGGACGAAATCCATTGGTTAGTATAGAAGTTACATGTATTTTAAAATTGGACCAATCAGCAGGCATAGAATCATGTTGGCAGCAATGGCTTATATTAAGTACTCCAAATTAGCCTATAATGTAAGGTGCTATACGTGTGCAAAGTATGGGGCTGTTGGCTTGCATACTTCCTGATATATTGATATTAGGTAAAACAAATATATAGACAGCATTTATTAACAGTTGGCAGCCCTGATTGCTCTTAAGAATACGTATAGTCATATCTGTTATGTTACACATAGCACATACGAAATTTGGTTGAAATCCAACTGATAGTATAGAAGTTACATGTATTTAAAAATTGGCCCTATCAGCAGGCTTAGAATCATGTTGGTAGAACTGAAGTATATAAGTTACTCCAAAATTAATCTAAAATGTCCGGTACTATACGTGCGCATAGTTTAAAGCTGTCGGCTTGCATACTTTGTGATATATTGGTATTTGGATAAAAGAAGAGAGAGAGAGAGAGAGCAATTATTAACAGTTGGCAGCCCTGGTGGCTCTTAACAATACGCTCAGTCACATCTGTTTATGTACACATTTTACATACAAAATTTGGTTGAAATCCAATTGAAAGTGTAGAAGTTATAGGCATTTAAATTTGGACCTATCGGAAGGCTTAACATTATTTTGGCAACACTCTTATGTATGGCCTCCTGGAAATTAAACTAAAATAGTGTTATCTTCATGTCTGCCAATTTTTGAATAGCTCCCATTCATACCTTCCATGATATCCAACATTGAGCTCAAATTTCTAGTGCGTTTTTCAGCAGTTGGTAGCGCTGACATCATTTTCAGATATGGACGTGAGATATTCCGGTATACATCTTTACTCGTACTAAATTTGGTTTCGATTTCTGCAGCCGTTTAGGAGTTGATAGGGACACACACACACACACACACACACACAGCCAGACACACAGAAGGACAGACAGACACACATTTTCCCGGATCGATCTCATAAGTCTACTTTTTCCTCATTTTTGCAAAATGTGAAAAGAAGGCTAAAAATTGTGACTGATTGAAATTCTTTATTTGATTCTAATGATCTACACTCTGGTTATGGAACACATTATATATAGCCTATACAGGGTGTCTCTTATTAACGTTTAAAACTCTCTATAGCGACGTAGATGGCATTGAAACAAATAATTTCATATAGGACACTTAGCGTCGCAAGTGTCCGGAATACTTTAAAAGTGAACCACAACTGTTAAGCATATGACGTCATCAGGTGACGGCTGCGCTTGAGCGGTCAGGCCCGTGCTCTCTTCCGCTATTCTGACTGCGCAATTGTTTTCTTGGTGTCTTGTTTGTGATGGATCCGCTGTGGGTGCTTTCTCGAAGTGTTGTCAATCGGAAGTTATCGCGGGACGAAATTGACCAATTGTGCCGCAAACATTGTTGTTGTTTGATTCTTCAGTCTTTTGACTGGTTTGATGCAGCCCTCCATACCTCCCTGTCCTGAGCTAATCGTTTCATCTCTACATCTCTACATAGCTACCACTCCCTACATCTGAGGCAATTTGTTTAACATATTCTAACCTTGGTCTACCCCTACAGTTCTTATCCTCGACCCTTCCTGGCGTGGTGGCTCAGCGGTCTAGCTGTATGCCTCTCACCAAGGCGGTCCGGGTTCGATTCCCGGTCAATGCATGTGAGATTTTCGAAGTGAAATGCCATGTCCTGTGGTTCGGATTCCACGTAAAAAGGAGGTCCCGTGGCTCATAATCACAAGATTCACGGTCACGTAAAACTACAATCTTCCTTTTTTCCTTCCTTTCATAACTAAGCTTGCTATTCCTGGGTGTCTTAGTATGTGCCCTACCAACCTATCTCTTCTCTTCAATAGCCGTCCCCAGAAACATTTCTCCTCTCCCACTGGTCTTAATACCTCTTCGTTTGTAACCCTATCTACCCATCTGGTCTTCATCATTCTCCCGTAACACCACATTACAAAGGCTTCAATTTTCCTCTTTTCTGCTGCACCAATAGTCCAAGTTTCACTTCCATACAGTGCCACGCTCCAGACAAAGGCTAAAATTACCGGGGAGGAAAGTTTGTTTGAGAGGCGATCAAATGAGTATAATTTTTTCCCAGATCGTATTTTTAGAATATTTTCATTTTATAAAAAAAAAAAATAGGCTTATGAGATCACCTTTTGTCCGTGTGTCTGTGTGTGCGTGTGTGATTCGTGAGTGTGTGTTTCCCTAATAACATCTAAATGGCTAGAGCGATTTCAATGAAACTCGGTAAGATCATAGCACCATTCTGGCCGAGCCCGACCATCCAATTCAAATTTTATTGTGTCTCACCAATCCAACATGGCGGCTGCGCGAAATATTTCACCAGCATTCAGTAACTCCGAAACCATTACAGATATCACCCTGAAATTATGTACGATGATAAAGGGTAATACTAGAAGTTCACGTATGAGACTTTCAAAAAACCTAGTAACTACAAAACCAACATGGCGGCAAAGCGAATTTGAGACTTTTAAATATACTTTTCTCGCGATTTAACCATCCAAACGTAATGCAACTTGGTACAGCAAATGTTTATGCACAGTCTTCTAAATTGGCACATTTACACTACCGTGATTTTCCCACCCCCAACCAAGGGATAAAACAATATCTCCGAAACTATTACAGATATCACCCTAAATTTTTGTACGATGATAAAGGGACCTGGTACAAGTTTATCTATGTAACTTTCATAAAACTATAAAGTACAAAAGAAACGTGTTTTACTAGACGTTCAAAACTGTTGATTTGGGATGTAGAGCAGTGGATTGATACGAGCATGGCGGCCAAGCGAATTTGAAACATTTTAAAAGACTTTTCTCGTGATTTAACTCATTGAGCGCAGTGAAATGTGGTACAGTAAATGATTATACATTTTGTAAACCACTGGCATCTAATTTAGTTCAATTGTTTACATAACATCAAGATGGCGGCAATGCGATATTTTAAAATTAATTTTTTATTTCTTGTGTCGTAATCATGCGATCGAAGTGAAGGTTTGAATAATGAACCGAGGCAATAATGGTCCTTGAATGGTACATAACTCTATGACCTATACATATAACAATCCAAAATGGCGAGCATCCAAAATATTTAGACGGTTCTCAATATCAACGAATCTTTTACAGCAATCAAACAGAATTTTTAATGTTCATAGAGGCTATGAACATAAGTTCACCTATAGGAGTTTCAGTAGCCTGGTGATAACAAATCCAACATGGACGTTTCTCGCGATTTAACCATCCGAGTGCAGTGGAACTTGGTACGTTCAATGCATATACAAATGTTAATCCACTGGCATGTAATTTATTTAAATTGTTTTCATAACCACAAGATGGCAGGTGTGTGAAATTTTAAAATCTTGTTTTTACTTCTTGTGTCCTAATCATGCGATTGAATACAACACCTCCACAATAATCTTCATGTAACAGTACATAACTCTAAGACTTACATATATAATAATCCAACATGGCGACCATCCGAAATATTAGACGTTTCTCAATATCTACGAATCTATTACAGCAATCAACCTGAAATTTTGTAGGTTAATAGTGGCAATTAACATAAGTAGGAGATATGAAAATTGGCTTTAGTTCTTAACGGGACTACTTGTTATTTTTATGATTGATATGTTGTAGTAGGCCTAAAGCAACAGTAAAAATTTTATGGCTGTAGGACTAGCAGTTCTTGAGAAAAGGAAACAATTTTGTAGGAAAAACAGTATTTTTGAAAGAAAAAAAATATTAGAAAAAAAGATTTATTCCTAGCCCTGTTTATAAAATGGTATAACATTCCATCTCCAAAAGTATTAGAGCTAGTGCAGCGAAATGTTGAGTGAAAACCCCTCATATAGATGTCTAATGTAAAACAATGACTGATGTGCTGTTACTTTAGGGACAAATGTGCACCAAACGAAATTTAATCCTGTCCCTAAACTTTCTGCAAGCACTGCACTGTAAGTTATCGTGCGCCAAGTTTTAAGAAATAAAACATGGAGGAAAGTTATCGTTTGACGGTATTTACTGTTGATTCGCAATGAGATCGTGAAACATGATTTAACCCTTTATGGGATAGCAGTCCCTCTATTAACCACCTTAACCCCTTATGGTACAGTGGTCTCTATAGTAACCACCTGTCATAAGGACAGTTTATGCTTTCAAAGATGCTGATAGTTGAATCTTTAAGCCTAATTTCGGAGAATTTTCATGCCTAAAAATCATATATTATATGCGTATCTACTTCACGTATAATGTGTTGGATAATATTTAAAAAAAAGTTAAAACTAATAACATTAACAACTAATGTTTACAAATAAAATAAAAATATAATCAAAATAAAATTACAGCAATATAAAAATTAAAATAATAAACATAACTATAAAACAATTATGAAAATTGGAAATTAATTAATTAATTAATTCAATAGAAAAATATCAAAATAAAATCTATACGAACATAAATTAAGAACAAGATGTTCAGTAAAGAACATATATCCTACTTTCTCCTAAATGCATGGGTATTGTTACAACTCATTGTCCTTTTTAAGGAGTATAATTGAATGTTGGTTGTAGTAGCTTCTTGAAATACAACGTGCTATACGGATATTAAACAGGTGCCATTTGCAGTGCTACCTCTGTAAAAAAATTCATTTAATTCGGTTTCACCGTGTTTGAATTGATATGGGGAATGGATTTGCACACATACATGGCCGCTATTTGCAAACTATTGGGCTGATGACCTTGTAGTCAGTCATAAGATGCTTTCCACAAAAAGGCATGTTGTTGCAAAATCTAGTAGAGATCTAGTAGGATGGTCGTAATTTGATTTAAGCTTTTAACATTTGGGTGCCGTCATTCCGTTTCCGTCAAGATGGCGGCGATATAAAACATGACACTGAGGTGCCCTTTGCTAGTGCTACCTCTGTACAAAATTTCGTTCAATTCGGTCTCACCGTGTTTGAATCGATAGGGGGAATCGATTTGCAGACATACCTGGCCACCATCTGCAAACTATTGGGCTGATGATCTTGCAGTTTAGTCAGAATATGCTTCCCACATAAAGGTATGATGTTGCAAAATTTGGTAGACTCTAGATTATTAGGTTAGTCGTAAATACATTTTAGCTTTTAACATTTGGGTGGCCGCGATTACGTTTCTGTCAAGATGACGGTGATATAAAACATGACACGGAGGTGACCTTTGCTAGTGCAACCTCTGTACCAAATTTCGTTCCATTCGGTTTCACCGTGTTCGAATTAATAGGGAGAATCGATTTTCGCACAAAGATGGCCGCCATCCGCAAAATATTAGGCTAATGACCTATTAGTTTGGTCAAAGGATGCTCCCTCCATAAAGGTATGTTGTTGCAAAATTTGGTAGGGCTCGGATGATTAAGTTAGTCGTAATGTGATTTAAGCTTTGAACATTTGTGTGGCCGCCATTACATTTCCGTCAAAATGGCGGCGATATAAAACATGACATTGAGGTGTCCTTTGCCAGTGCTACCTTTGTACCAAATTTCGTTCTATTCGCGTTCACCGTGTTCGAATTGATAGGGGAGGACAAACATTCAGACTACACACACTCACACACACACACACACACACACTTTTTTCGCCCTGTGTTGATCTCATAAGTCTACTTTCATTTTTTGCAAAAATCGAAAGTAGGCTAATAAATATATAAATATTAAAATTAGAGAAACCAAAAATAATATTATTAGTAATATTAAAATAAATTAGAATGTAAAAACACATGAAAATAAAACTAGTTTTGTCCTATAACGGGTTTAGTAAATTTGAAACCATGCCAGGTACTGAATAAATACATTCCTCTCAGTATTTAGGATCGAACGCGTTAATATGTTGTGCAAAAATGAGCTTCAAAGTCCGTTGGACTTGTGTGAAGACCGGCTCCGTGGTTAATTTGGTAGCGTGCTAGGCTTTGGCACATAGGGTCCCGGGATCCATTCCTGGCTGAGCCATGCGGAATTTAATCTCATGTGGTTAATCAAAAACAATAGATTCTACCGCGGATCAAGGACAACGAATTTTGATCGCTGTAATCGAGTGTTGAAATATGTGTTGTTATAAGTATGTATGCCAGCCCCGTGGTGTTGGGGTAGCGCGCTTGCCTCTCTCACGGAGGCCCCGAGTTCGATTCCCGCCTCCGTCATGGATTTTAGAAACTAACGTGAGGGCTGGCACGGGGTGCACTCAGCCTCGTGAGGACAATTGAACAGCTGTCTGACAGTGAAACAACACCTCGTTCACGAAAACCAGGATTAACGACCGAGAGGACCCGATGCGCTGACCATGTGTAAACCCAATATCTGCATGCCAAATGGCTGGGCAGCGGTCGCTTGGTAGGCCTTGGCCCAGCATGGGCTGTAGAGCCAGGGATTATTATTATAAGTATATATAGTCCCTATATTATTCTGCTAAGGTCCCATTCCGGTTTTGTACCGGAAATAAGGTTCTGTTAACACCAACCTACACATATGGGGTACCTACAGGTTAAGCATAACCTAATCTGTGCCCGAAACGCACTCACTTCCTCTCTAAATACCTCACAATTAAACAAATACCTTAAAAATTTACATTTACAATGAGAGCACTGTAACCTGGCGAACCTGCCGCTAGAGCGCAGGGCAGCGCGGTGGAGGCAGCCATCTGGCGCGGCGTACTGCTAGGCGAGCCTGCCGCTACAGCGCAGGGCAGGGCAGTACAAACACTATTCTACATAATTCTTTGTGTTCTTCTCATGTACGTATGCCGTTTAACAATAAATACATTTCTTCAATATTTAAAACTTCGTTCTCCCACATTATTCCCTACTACCCCACTAGTATATAATATTTTCGATTACAAATACACACTATATATCCTTAACATTATAACCTGCTTGGATTTGATCCTCTAGACTATGAGACTAGGACGCTACCACTACGCTACACACGACCAGTACTAACACGAGGATAACAACTGGTTTAGTAAAACTGCATGTTATACCTTGTGACCTTGTTTTTGAACAACCTGTATAAAATCAGACAATACTATCTCATATTTATTGTTATCAGGTGGCTTATAAAGGTTAGATCTTTGTTTAGTGTAAAATTAAGAATCAATGATCGAACGGAAATAACATAAATTTGTTTTTAAAATAAGCCATTGTCACATTCCAGTGTCCTTACCTTGTTTTTAAATTTATTTATCGTATGGCTTTTAGTGCCGGGAGTGACCGAGGACATGTTCGGCTCGCCTGAGTCTGTAGCTGCTTCAAGCGGACGCCTTTGGGGTGAGCTACAAGTTCCGTTCAATTTCAAGTAGTTCCAACTTTCGCCACCAGATATTAATGATACCTAGTGGTGAACGTTGGAACTTTGATAGAGCGTTCCGACGAAATCTAACCTAACAATTTAGCTTCACACAAGTTTAGTCTGAGGAAGGATCTTTTACATGCCATAAATCTATGACATGGGACCGCCGACTTTACTTCGCCTCCGAAGGAAGGCATGCTGAGGAATTTTAACGCTCTTAAAAAATCTGACGACTTCGACCGGGTTTGAACTCGCGATCTTGGACATATATTTTGGAAGAAGAGGCGTCCGTATTCGATAGGTAACGTTCCGGGGGAAGTGACATTTTTAAAAGGCGTCCTACAGCAGGTTCTTATGGAATTTAGTGCTTCGTCATCTCCACTGCAATGACGATAAATTCAGAGAACAACATTTTCGGTTGACACCAGTGTTATTTGATTATGTTCTGAATTACATAAAGGATGACGTAACGCCTGTGCCGTACAGAAACTCGGTGTATTTTTAAGGTTACTCTTCACATTATACAATGCCTCATCATTCTTTATTTAATCTATTAATGTTTCCTTTTATTCCATGCTCCAATATATCATCTTATCAGACATTGTATACCAGGTGAGTTAGCCGTCCCTTATTTTTTTTAGTTTTCGGCCACACTTCCGTCTGATGCCAACATGGTCGACATTTCCCTTCTTTACCCAAGCCACAATGACCGTAAACGACTTTACAAGATTTATGACGACATGGAAGCAAGACCTTTACAAAAGCATCTGTGCGACAAGTGATATTTCAAAGCATCAAACTGTTATACGGACATGTGCAAATAACATGCCGATTATACGGTTTCAGTTGGATACGAAATTAACGCTAGGTACGGTGGCTTACTGATGTCGTCATAAATCTTGTAAAGTCGTTTACGGTCATTGTGGCTTGGCTATAGACGGGGAACTGTCGCCCATGTCGGCATCAAGCGTTGGAAGAGTGGACGGAAAACTAAAAAATAAGGTGCGGCTGACTCACCTGGTATAATTCAGCACTTTCAGCACGCACCGTACACCGTATAAAAACAGTGACGATCTGTTTGCTACCGAACTCACCACCGTCATATGAATGACGCCACCGCAACTTTATGTGACGGTGGAACTCAACGCTTCCTAGAAAACAACTCTCCTTTGTTTCTATGGGGAACGTTTTTGTGACGTCATTCGCTGTCACATTACGCCGCTAGAAAGCGCTACCGTTACTGGAGAAAACCGCAGCTTAAGTGTTGAATCTGCTTGATAACCTGCATGACTGTAGTAGGATGCCCCGGGTCTTGACATAAGGTTGCAACATATCGAATCCTCTAACTTTGGGGGGTGGTGGTAATGAGTACCTAGAGGGATTCTGTTATATAAATATACATTTTCATCTCTTCTCTTCTAATTTTCTATCACAATAGACAGCCACTTTCACCTTCTTTCCTCATATGCAACTAACTACCTCTTTACTATCACCAAATAGAATGACCCATATTTCATTTCATCACTTCATAAAATTTAAGATGCATTCCAATCTTCTATGCTAAACATCTCATCTTACTTATTCCTTCAACTAACCGAGCAATTCAATAATCATACATAACACTCTCTAACTCATCATTTTCCATCTGATAAAAATTACAATCCGATTCAGAAACCTGCCATTTTTCATACACATCACTTACAATCTAACAAAGCCAGAAAAAACACGTCAAAAATTATTCACACATATGAAACTTAGATGAGCATGGACCCCTCCCACTTTACTACTGCAAGGAATCGCTTTAGCTTAGTGCTAAGGCCAACAATACAATAGCTCACCAGTAATAGGTACCCATGCTCCTAACCTAAAATGATCAAAGAAATTGAACAATAAAAAGGTGCCATCCCAGCATTTGACTGAAGGGAGTATTGAACATCCCCCCGCGCCCTATTGCAGTCGTGGAGTGGTATTCAAAGCACACGGCTATACTGCGGGTTAGACAGGGACGCTCAGATAAAAGCTGCTGCATGCTCTATCACGTGACCTCATTTCAGCACTTGGGGCTACAAGTTCTTGTAATCCTACTTTGGTATCGTGGCGTGTACAGTTCATCTCAAGCAAGAAAAATTCTCAACGAGAGCAATCTTCAAAAACAATGGTAGTTCTCTTTTGTTTTATTTTCATCTAGCGTGGGGTGTTTAATAACGCTCCTGTGCTTACGTCACGCTACTCCAGTCTTCATATAATATATAGTTTCTTTGTTCATCACGTCTGCGAGCCTCAAACTATAAGATAGTATCAAGTACTTCCATCATATAGCTTCAACTGACGTCTACTCGACATCATAAACCCTCTATATTGTGTAGTTCCACCGACAATATATGTGCAAGCACTAGGGGGAAAGACCAGACCTCCTATACCCACAAGGTTAATTTACGACATTATCTGAGCCATTATCACTGAAACTATTAAACATCTGTGTGTCTTTGGTTCACTGATCTTTAATGAAGAAAGTACAAATTTAGAAGTACAGAAACATTTCCTTTCATATCCCCTTTTGGTAGTGGGGTTTATGTTTTATACAACTCGATCATACCACTCTGAAGGAAGGGGAAGATCTCCTCACCGATCCGCCTCTTAAAATAACAATCATCATTATCACTCTCAATGACTTCATTGTAGTTCACTGGGGGCGCATACATCGTCAGTGGGAATTTTCTCATACATTTACGAATCATATCATAGCTTCACTGATATGTAACATAGAGTTATGAAAACTGACATATATATAGTGAATACATAGGGCTTTCATCTAATTTAAAGAGAGGAGCAGTATATAAAGTATATCGTGATTTATTTAAAGGATCATATTAGGGATTTTTGAACTCCGTGAATCACAAAATAAATAAATAAATAAAAAAAAACGATTTAATAAGAAATATTAGTCTGAACGGAATGAATTTTTCTTTCATGTAAAGTAAAGGCATAAATACCGAGGATGAACCACCATGAATGTTATTTTGTAAATAGTATATTTTTTAAAATATTAAACTTGACTTTCAAAAATGAACAGTTTTTTGTTTAATTTTCCAAGTATATCTCAATTATTTTAGCCTATTTTCAATTTTGAAAAAATAGGCTTATGAGATCACCTTTTGTCCGTGTGTGTGTGTGCGTGTGTATGTGTGTGTGTGAGGTGTGTGTGTGTGTCCCTAATAAAATCTAAACGGCTGGAGCGATTTCAATGAAACTCGGTAAGTTCATAGCACTATTCCCGGCGACCTCGACCGTGTCCTTCAAATTTTGTTACGTCTCACCAATCCAACATGGCGGCTGTGCGAAATATTTCACTAGCATTCAATATCTCCAAAGCTATTACCGATATCGCCCTGAAATTGTGTACGGTGATAAAGGGCACTACTAGAAGTTCACCTATGGGACTTTCAAAAACCTGGTGACTACAACACCAACATGGCGGTCAAGCGAAGTTGAGACTTTTAAATAGACTTTTATCGCGATTTAACTATCCAAACGTAATGAAACTTGGTACAGCAACTGTTTGTACACATTGTAATGCATTGGAGTCTAATTTAGTTCAATTGTTTGCATAACCTCAAAATGGCGGCTGTGCGAAATATTTCACTGACATTCTATATCTCCGAAACTATTACAGATATCACCCTGCAATTTTGTACGGTGATAAAGGGCACTGATACACGTTTATCCATGTATATTTCATAAATCTGTAAAGTTCAAAACGAACATGGCGACCAAGCGAATTTAAAATGTTTTAATAGACTTTTCTCGTGATTTAACTCTCTGAGCGCAGTGAAATGAGATACAGTAAATGATTTTGCAGATTGTAATGCACTGCCATCTAATTTAATTTAATTGTTTACATAACCTCAAGATGGCGGCTGTGCGAAATTTTAAAATTAAGTTTTTATTTCTTGTGTCGTAATCATGCGATCGAGGTGAAAGTTTGAATAATGAACCTAGGCAATAATTGTCCTTGAATGGTACACAACTCTATGGCCTATACATATAACAATCCTAAATGGCGAGCTTCCGAAATATTTAGACAGTTCTCAATATCTATGAATCTTTTACAGCAACCAAACTGATTTTTTTAATGTTCATAGGGACTATGAACATATGTTCACCTAAAGGACTTTCAGTAACCTGGTGAGCACAAATCCAACATGGCGGCGACGCGAAGTATAAATATTTAAGTGGACGTTTCTCACGAATTAACTATCCGAGTGCCGTGAAACGTTGCACGTTAAACGCTTAAACAAATGTTGATCCACTGGCATCTAATTTATTTCAATTGTCTGTATAATCACAAGATGGCTGCTGTGCGTAATTTTAAAATCTCGTTTTTACTTCTTGTGTTCTAATCATGCGATTGAAGTTTGAATACCACACGTACACAATAATCTTAATGTAATAGTACAAAAATAAAAATCCAACCTGGCGACCATCTGAAATATTTAGACGGTTCTCAATATCTACGAATCTTTTACAGCAATTAAACTGAAATTTTGTATGTAGATACAGGCAATTAACATTAGCAGGATATATGAAAATAGGCTGTATAGTTCTTCACGGAACTACTTGTTTAAGATAATTTCTTGAGTTAGGTTAATCCTCTATGAATAATTGGTTGGAATGTATCTGCGAAGTTTCATCCAGTTTCATCCAGTTTCATCACGAGATATTGTGTTCTTCCTACCAAAGAAACAAACTGTCGGGTAAACAGCCTTGAATATTGAACACTCCATTGACATAGGCGCATGGTCTCAAGTAATACGCTATATCTCTGCCAAAACGCTGAATTTATTTATACAACTTAACAGATTGAAAAAGGTATTGCCTTTCAATTAAATGTAAAAATAATAATATTGACATCCGACGGTGTATGCGCCTCCGTTTAATAACCTCCACTATGTGAACACACTTCGATCTCTATTAGTTCCTGCGTAAAAGGGACTGTAGTCAGAAACGAGGGTGTAGCCTACCAACAGACACGACCGAGTTGAAGCTTGTAAGAAAAATCACAAAGTAAAGGTAATAATAATAATTATAATATCGTATGGCCTCGGGTGCCGGGTGCAAGCTTTGTAATTTGGCACCCAGAGGGTAGCTTGCATGTCAAATCTCGTTGTTCCTTGAATCACTATGAAAGTCAAGGAGGTTAGATATCTAAGCTCCTTGAACACTATAGCGCTTTCTAGTAGAGAAATGAGAAACTTTGTGTTGGCGGAAACTCCCGAGATTAATTTTGCCATTATGAACACGGCCTACTGAATTCAAATGGGTTCTTTGACATGCCAACATCGTATGACATGCGTGTCGTATTTTTGCCGCCTTTCAAAAATCACTTACCACGGCCAGGGGCGAACCTGCAATCTTGGGGTTAGTAGACCGACACGTTAACCACTCACCCACCGTGGCAAGCTAAATTAAAGGTGAAGAGGAGAGTCACTGGAAAAAGAGAAAACAAATCCAGCTCAGAAATCCTTCGGTGTCGCCAGATCTCCGAGATCGAGTGTGTAGAACACTTAGTGTCATCCAGGGAGTAGGACCATGCGAGGTGGGCTACACAAAATCTGCCCCTTTAGAGCCTCTTTCAACAGCTAGCGAACATTCGTTAAGGAACAAGGAAATTATTTTCTTCTTATAAGAAATGATACGGGGTTAATTATGGTGGGAAAAGACGACACCTTGGATATCTTGGCGTTGATCTAGGAAAGTAAAACAAACTGACCAAGGCAGCTAGAGAGAATAGATGAAAAAGAGGAGCCCATCTTAAATAATGTGGTCACTGACCTGAGTAGTGAGCTCCCGGGGGGTAACTTAACGACGAAGCAGGAGTCTACGTGAAAATATCGAAGTGATTATTGCTCAAATTGGTTCGATCTCTCTGGTGCGGTGCGATGCAGCGGTGAGTGGCGATTTGAGGGCCACCAATCTCTAGGGTCCACGCTCAGGCCACAAGTCAACCAATCGCCTCTCGTATTTCATTCCACTCGTACCCACACTTGGGATTAAATGATAGTGCTCCATTTCGATAACAAATCACCTTACCTGTTATATCTTACCATCGTTCAGGAAGGATAACATAGGATTCGAGGATTTTACTAGATTTTATTGATTTCTTTATGAGCTCACGTTGGCAACGCGTTCCATCGTTCTTTTGTTGACAAAGAACAGCAGTATAGATTATTATGTTTCTCCATACATTGTTGTTGTTGTTGTTGTTGTTGTTTGAGTCTTCAGTCTTTGACTCGTTTGATGCAGTGCAACAGTTCGTGTCCTCGACCCTTTCTTCTATAACTATGCTATTCGTGGATGTCTTACTGGTTGTCCTACCAACCTATCTCTTCACTACCAGCCGCCAGAAACATCTCTGGGCGGCTTCGGTGGCGTAGTTGGTAGCATGCTGAGCTATTATACCCAAGGTCGCGGGTTCAAACACGGCCGTTGTCGTCGGATTTTTTAAAGACCGTTAAACATTCCTCAGTATGGTTTCCTTCGGAGGGAAAGTAAACAAGCGGGCCCATGTCATAGATTTATGGTATGGTAAAGAACTTTCCACTAATTACACTTGAGTGAAGCTAAATTATAGGTTAGATTTGACTAACGCTCTTAGGTTCGAACGTTCGTCGCCAGGAGCCGACTGTGGTGTCATCTAGTAACAAAGTTCAGAACTAGTTGGTCGTTGATGGTGGCGTTTGGTAGTAAAAGTTGGAACTACTTGAAAATCGAATGTCTGCAGTCCTTACTTGAATTAAAAAGACAGATAGCACACACTAATACAGTTATCACAATTAACACCGGTGATCAGACAGATTCTACACACACCCAAAATACACGGGGCTACATGACCACGTTGTCGCAGCCCATAAACTGAGGAACCAACCAACTAGAAACATCTCTCCTCTTCCTCTCGTCTTAATACCTCTTCGTTTGTAACCCTATCTACGCATCAAATCTTCATCATTCTCCTAACACCACATTTCAAATGTTTCTATTCTCCTCTTTTCTGCTGCGCCAACGGTCCAAGTTTCACTTCCATAGAGTGCCACGCTCCAGACAAAGGCGTTCTAATACCTAAATCTATATTTGATGTCAACAGATTCCTTTTCTGTAGAAATGCTTTCCTTGACTGTGCTAACCTTCTTTTTATATCCTCTTTGCTTCGTCTATCACTGGTTATTTTGCTTCCCAAGCCGCAGAAGCCTCCTACTCCCTTTATACCCAGGATAAATTACTGTAAATGATAGCCTATTCGTGAAATAGCCACTAACTCGTACTTTGCAAATCCTCTGGATAACTTAGCCTACCTGTGATAACAATTCAATTGGTGTGAGACAAGGACTAGTTACTTAGCACAGCGCCTGAAGGCACGTCCCATGACTGCAGTAGAGATCTGCAGTTTGGAGATCCGGGATTCAATTCCCGACACTGGAAGTGGCCATCCTGAGTGTTGTTTTCATTCGAGTTATGTCACACTCTTCCAGGCAAATGGCCGAATGAATCTTTCAAATAACCCACGGCTGCTTACGTCCAACTCGACCAGTGTCTGTCACCTCCCTGAGGTCCGGGTTTGATTCCCGCCTCTATCAAGATATGGAGTTCTGGACTGAAGGATGGTATGAGGTACACTGACAAGAGGTGCTTTAATTCTCACCTCAACAATCATGGGAATGGTTTTCCCTAGTTACCACTTCTAGTTGGGAGCGTGGTGGTGCATTGGTTAAGCTGCTTGTCTCTCACCAAGGTGGACCAGGTTCGATCACCCGTGTGAGATTTTCAAAGTGAAATATCACGTCCTGTAGTTTGGATTCCACGTAAAATATAAGGTGCGTTCAAAAAGTACCGAGCCGGAGGCTGTAATGCGCAAACCGGTGAAGACATCGTGGCGTCTGTAACGAGGTGTGGTTCCGAAAAGAGCGTGAAAGGTCACAGCCCGTCGCTAGAGGGCACACGTGCACGTCACGTGACGATACAAAGCAAGCAGCAGCATGCATCAATCGGCCAACGCTGCCAGTCACATTGCAAACAGTGTCATGGAGGCGTCAAACGAAGAGCAAAGAGGTGTTGTTCGGTTTCTGACAGCGGAAGGAGTAAGGGGAACGGACATTCATCGCCGAATGTCATAAGTGTACGGCGAACACTGCATGTCCCTTGCAAGGGTCAAGGCATGGCACAAGCGCTTCAGGGAAGGACGGGTGTCGTTAGCCGATGATGCCCGGTCTGGGGATCCCCCTGCATTTCCGATGACAACGTCCAGCTGGTGATTCACTCATTACCCAGGACCGCCGAGTGACAGTGAACGCCATAGCCGCCGTGGTCGGATTGAGCGTCGGAAGTGTGCACACCATCATGAAGGAACGACTGCACTTGCGGAGAGTGTGTGCCCAATGGGTGCCCCACAGTCTTCAACCACACAGGAAGCATATCGAATGGCCCACTGTCATGGTCATCTGCAGCGCTATGCGAGGGAAGGGAATGGGTTCCTGGCACGAGTGGTGGCTGGAGATGAGTCATGGTGTCATCACTTCGAACCAGAATCCAAATGACAAACGCTCTCGTCGGAACCACACCTCGTTACACACGCCACGATTAGCCGATGTCGTCGCCGGTTTGCGCATTCCAGCCTCCGGCTCGTTACTTTTTGAACGCCCCTTATAGATGTCTCTTGGCTGATGATCGTGAGATTAACAGTCTGGTAAAACTACAAGCTTCGTTCTTTCATTCACTTCTGCTCCTGGCAAATGCTGGGATTGTAGTTACCTGAAGGCCACGGCCGCCTCCATAGTAATTCTACACTAAATTACAAATACATACCGGCACTCCAATAATACAGGTTATCAAACAAATCCGTGCTACATGACCACTTGTCGCAACCTCCTGAATGAAACTACAACTCCTTGTTCAATTTCAATCTGTTCGTCTGTCATTAACGTCTGTATTAGGCTGCCATCAGGAACGGCATTTGGCCATCTAAACCACCCACCACATAGAAACCTCGTCTCCAAAGCCGTAGAAAGAGGAATCCCAAGGGGCAGACATAGCCTACATCGTGTATCACAGAGATAACAGAATGGACTATTTGGGATGCGCTCTGCCGCGCTTAACTGAATACACAACTCGGTATCCATTTTCCGCCCGAGCAAATCCTCGCTGAACTGTGGATTATGTAAGGTGCTGTTGATATTAACTCCAGTCAATTGTAAAACCGGAACTGATATGTTAATATTGTTAGAACCTACAGCGCATTTTCAATATGGCTGCTGACATGGTGGGAGTGGTTATTGGTTTTAGAGGCCAAACATCAACCCCTAATGATATGCTAATTCGTTTTAGAGGATTGGGATAAATTGGTCACGAGTCCTGAGTACTTGGGTGTGTGTAACTGCATTAAGGACAAGGATGGGGTAAACTCCCCGGCACTTGCAGGAAAGTACTATCCCGGTATTTACATGAAGAGAGTGTGGCTAAACCCGGGAAGAGACCACTCTCGGAATTGCCGCTTTCAGGGCCGGAATTTTGTGTTTGTTTGTGGAGGTTCAATTGATTATATATAAAACATTTGTTTATATTTGAATTTATTAGTTTTTTACAATGGTGAATTTTGTTTACTACCATTATATTGTATTTTTGTTGGACCTCTCCACGTCACTACTCGGTTTACAGCAGCTTGTTTGTCGAACTTGTATGGAAATAACTTGTTCTCAGAGTGTTTGCCTGCAATTTCACACTCGGTTTCCATGGTTCTTGTTGTTCGGTTTTAGTCAAAAGAAGATGCCACCTAGCAGCGAGAATGGATTAGAGATCAGTTTTTCTGGATACATTATAAAGATAAATCGATTCTTATACCAGTTTTCACTCGGATCTAATTCTTTAGCCTTTGGCGTGTTCAATTTTTGTTTCCTTAATTTTCTCAACTCACCGTAATGAGTGTTATCGGTAAAATAAACAACTTTCCTTTCATCAGCCTGAGCGGTAGGCTGCTACTCATACCGGGTGGTGTAACGTAACACTTCTCTCATAATCAGTCCAAACGGCAGTCGTCACAAACATTCATTATGTGTAAATGAAAAATTGTTGTCTGTCTCTCCCTCCCTCTCTCGCTTTCCCGTCTCACTCCCTCTCGTACTGCCTTCGATGTGCCTTGTGATTGATCGGTCGAATGGTATTCAGTATATTGTAAATATGAAAACAAAATGAGAACAAGGAGAAAATAAACCAATAATGTGACCAAAATTGCAATGCCGTAATCAAGTTTCATGATACCTTGACAGAATTTCTGACTGATTTAATAGTAAACACGTAGTCCAGTCTTCAAGTACCGGCACGCGGTGAAACGCCCACAACTCAATGCAGATGTGTCAGACAACCAACGAATTGGACGAACAGTTTGTTTGTATACATTACATCCGGTGTCCTAGTGATCCCAACTTGACTCGCTCAGACATGGCGGAGAGCAGCCTCATCGCCGGCAGACTCGCCAAGAGTGGCAGGAGCCATTCTGCCTGCGAGCGGCGCAACTTAGCTGGACGCCCCTGCTCTAGAAGACGTTTCTTTACAAAATGTTGAAAAGAATTTAGAAAAACTAGCGAACCCGTTCGAGAAATGTTCATAAACCACACTTTCCTCAATAGGTTTATAATGACAGACTTAAGGAGAAAGGTTGTTATGTTTTTATTTCTACCAAAGGATTATAGAACACAATTTACATTTCACATAGAATTCCAAGTTCTACGTTCCCTAACTTCAGAAGGCAATCACTGAAAATTGGATCATCATAACACTCACCGGTTATTCGATATTCATGAAATTATACGATTTGAATACTCATTCCTTTAATTTACTGTTTCTGAAATCCATGCAAAATGATAAAGGAAAGACTTTAGAATGTTAAAATGACTTTAAACAGGCGTCACAGCGGCCAAAATGTGAAGTGGACAGCAATTATGGAGCGTATTTTCCTACATCAACAATATCTGCAAATCGCATACTTCGTACATTTTTCTTAAAGTCATTTCTCAAAGAAATTATAGATATTTATGAAATTAGAGTGCAATTCATCACTGCTAATGTATATTCTCTTTCATTTGAATGCTCATTTGTCACGATCGGTCGCTTGTGAGGGCCTCAGGAGGGGCCTATACTACTGAAATAATATATTCGATGTTTAATTTACAAAACGTTTCTGATCGTCAGCCCTAATAACCACAGTCAGAATGGGGATTGAACATGCAGCGCCCCATTTCAGTTTGACTGCACCGCTGGAAAATAAAGCTGTCGAGAAGTACTTCTGGGGATTTATATTTAAACACCCAACTTAATTACCTACTTTATATTATATAAAAGAAGTTACTGAAGTTTAAAGCTCTCTTTGATGCAGACAAATGAACTTCAAAGAGGCAAAGTGACAAATTAACAGCAAAAAAATATAACTTCCTGCACACAAACAATTATTTTCATTTTAACGGTGATAACTTAGCGAAGTTTGCTGCTTTGTCTTTCCTGATAATTATGATGTACGGAGTTGCGCTGCGCTGCAAAGTGTCCTCTTGTTTTATTGCGTCAGTGCATTTCCATTAGTCTAGCAGAGCAAGATGTATCTAGTTAACTTTGGTCAGTGATTCTTTCCGAGCAGCTCAGTACGTTAACACACACGGTCATGAGGCCTGTCTTATTTCCGGAGGACGATTGGCTTTGATCTAAATCGGTAAACAGTGTGGGCTTACTTTAGTTCCCTAAAGCTCGTATTACATGACACTCTTTGGCATGGAAGCTTTTGCCAGTACGGATATACACGCTAGTATAGATCGTGTAGGACGGTGTGATTTTCACCTTCTATGCTAGATTCTGCCTTCCATGATAGCTTTCATGCAACTCACGAAATTGAACAGGTGCCATTTTTCCCGGCAGTTTCATGGAAGATTAAGTACAAGAATCAATCCGATTGCTTTCCTCGTAGTAGAGATTCTAGTCGCAACATAAACAAATAGATTCGTTATGTGGTTAGACTCACGAATAAATACATCAGCACGAAACTATATTATCTCTAAACGGCGTCTGTGCGAAAAGCGCTTGCTCTATACAGTAAATACAGAACGTGACGTATTATTATTATTATTATTATTATTATTATTATTATTATTATTATTGTGGGAAAGCACTGTGCCCAGTCGCACTCTGCGGCTCTGAATGTTGGTCGACTACAGCGGAAACACAACGCCGTTTGAGGGGCGTGGTGGCTCAGCGGTCTAGCTGTATGCCTCTCACCAAGGCGGTGCGGGTTCGATTCCCAGTCAATGCAAGTGAGATTTTCGAAGTTAAATGCCATGTCCTGTGGTTCGGGTTCCACGTAAAAAGGAGGTCCCATGGCTCATGATCTCAAGATTAACGGTCACGTTAAACTACAGGCTTCCTTCCTTCCTTACAACGCCGTTTAAGTGTTATGAAGACAGCAGGCCTGACTAACAAGGAGAGGTCGCCGAGTGGTTTACTCGCAAAGTGTTCAAATTTGGTGGGTTTGCTCATCATAAAAAGATATTTTACTCCTGTTTGAGCGTTTTTGCCAATGGGCCTTAGTGTGCTAAACATTCAACGTTTAAAATCAATCCTCAATCTTTTGTAGTCTTATTCCCGCTCACATTCCCTGATCGTCTCCGTGGCGTAGTCGCTAGCGCGTTGGCGTTGGAAATAGAAGTCACCGTGATCGAAACCTAAATTGATCATTTTTTAAATTATTTTCTTTATCTTTCTATTACGAGCCTCCGTGGCTTAGGCGGCAGCACGCCGGCCTCTCACCGCTGGGTCCGTGGTTCAAATCCCGGTCACTCCATGTGAGATCTGTGCTGGACAAAACGGAGGCAGACAGGTTTTTCTCCGGGTACTCCGGTCACAATTTCATTCCAGCAACACTCTCCACTATCATTTCATTTCATCCGTCATTCATTTAATCATTGCCCCAGAGGAGTGCGACCGGCTTCGGTAGCCGGCACACTTCATATCCTCGCCGCTAGACGGTCGGAGACTGGAAGCAGGCTGTGGATTTTCATTTTTTTCATGTTTCTTTTACATTTTTAATTTTATTTTGTGATAGTGGTACAATATATAAGTTGGCAGATTACATCAAGTATTTTATTACATGTTGATGCTTTTTCTATTTACAATATTAATAAATTAATATTTACGTTATTGTTTACATACAGAAAGTTTAGCTTGATGGTGGAACAGAGGGAAGCACACTTAAGTTTCTGAATTAGACTCGGCGCAGTGCAAATGAACGTAGCGTCGCCGGCCACGCTGTAATTTAATTTTAACGAACAAAACTTACAACACGTTCAAGCGTCACGAACGAATGATGATATTGTACATAGCTCCAAACCGAAGAGACCACAGAAGATACATTATATAAAACACAAAAGAAAATAAAGGATGTATCAGTAAAAGAAGAAGAAATGGTGACCAAGGTCTGACTCGAACTCGAAACCTTTAATTCCCCACGCCAACAGGACAAAGCCACGGAGACAAGCCGGGAACATGTACGAGAATAGGACTACAAATGTTTGAGGATTGATTTTAAGCGTTCAATTTTGAACACACTGACGCCCTTTGGCATAAATGCTCGAACAGGGGCAAAATAATTTTTTTCTGAAGAGTAAACCCTCAAAATTTGAACGCTTTTGTAGTAAACCACATGGCGACCTCTCCTTGTAAGTTAAATCGTGTTTTAATAACAGTGCCAGGAAACGGTTTGGTGTTGCACCAATCCGAGATAAAATACGTGAGGGCCGTCTGCGCTGGTTTGGTCATGGTTTACGGGCGGAGGTGAAACGATTGCCAAGGCAGGTGGGATACACACTCGAAGTGGTCGGCAGAAGGCCAAAAGGACGACCTCTGCATCGTTGGTGTGACACGCTATATGAATCGTAAATATCCATCCTGATGAGGCCTCAGACAGAAGAAAATGGAGACAACGGATCTATGTAGCGGACCCTGCAGCCACGCGGGACAGACGCTGAAGAAGAAGGAGAAGAAGAAGAAGATTATGGGGTAAATACTGAGTTATTAAAATTCCAATAGTTATCAGGAATAGCATCCATCCATAGTTTTGAACAAAAAGTAGGGAAAATACAAATTTAAAACAGAGAATAAAACATATTTCCCTACCAATGCTAATTATGTGAAAATAAGTAAGTTGAAAACTTGCTGTACGAGGAGAATATAATAAAATAATTTAAAAGAATTAAATTTTCTGCCGTTGGATGGGCTTGAACCCGGGATCTTTAAAGCATTGACCATGCGCGATACCACTTTTTTTTAACCTACTTTCAATTTTTCCAAACATTCAAAATAGTCTTATGAGATCTACACAAGCCAAAAGTTGTCGGTGTGTGTGTTTGTGTGTGTGTGAGTGTTTATGTCTGTCACCACCCCCCCCCCCTATCAATTCAAACACGACGAAACGGAATTGAACGAAATTTGGTACAGCGGTAGCACTTGCAAAGGATACCTCAGTGTCATGTTGTATGTCGCCGCCATCATAACGAAAAAGAAATGGCGCCCACCCAAATGTTCTAAGCTTAAATCAAATTACGACTAACCTATTCATCCGATCTCTACCAAATTTTGCAACAATATACCTTAACGTGGGAAGCACCCTTTGTCCAAACTATAAGGTCATCAGCCGAATAGTTTCAAGATGGAGGATGTATGAGTCATGGAATTATTATAGCCTAACAGTAACTCACAATTCAACAAGGCCTGGCCTCACCAAATCAGCTTATCGTGCATAGGGAGGTTAAAACTGTCCTCAAGGAGGTGACCGGTAGGATATTAGCATTTTGAAATAGAATATGTAACCGCAGTAGTGACTAACAGTTCAGGCTGACCATGCCGTCCCATTGGGTCAAAATGCAGGCTGTTGTTTGCTGGCAAGTCCATATTTGAGTAACTTCGTAAGTTTATATCCTCTTAGAAATGTACTGAACAAAATAATACATATTTAGTACGAAATGGTTTATAAAAAACGGCTGAAAACGCCAATCAAATAGTTCATTCCAAAATAAGTCTAGAGGTTCGTGGATCAAATCTAAACCAGTAAAATAAGCTAGTGTCCATAAACTCTCTCACTCAATGAGTGTGCAGATATTTTTGATATACAGACTGGTTCAAAATTTTGCATGTTCGCCTGTTCTTCGTCTGTCATAAATCTCACCAAGTGACTGTCTTGAAGATTCTTCTACAACTAAACGAGGCACCCCCCTCTCAACATTCAGTCTGCTGGCTTCCTCGTGGAAAATAAGTTAATTGTGTATGAAGCCGTTAGGTAGTTTATGATCGACTATGGCGAAATGTAAATATTATAAGTCAGAAAACTGTACCATGATGAGGCTCATTATAGTACAAGTTTTCATTATGGGACAGTTTCTCCCACCAATCAGAGCTCAAGAAACAGTTGTGTGACCAATTAGGTGAGGATAGCATAGCACCTGCGCTCACTTCCATGGCCCCCTATTTTAAATTTCACTGCGTGGCGATTGTCATAGTGAGGTATTCTAGGAGGCCATGGTCAAATAGAAGGTATTCTCTGCGCCCCATGCGCTCTGTTCAGTACATAAAACTGGTGAAATCTCGACAGTTATTTATGAATATTTATGTTAGAACATAAAAAAGTTATAATTATCGTCGAAAATAAACAGTCGTATGCAAGTCGTCTATAATGACAGTTAAGACACTCGTATGGAAATTATATAACTCGCATACGCTCGTTTTATAAACCACCTCGTGTCTTAATTATTGCCATTATACGCTCGTTGCATAATGTACTATTTTGCGTAACACTGAGTTACAATAAATTATGACGTTTCAATTGTTCCAAATCTTTCGTCTGAAAGTGTTCTTATACAATCTGTATATCATCTGTTTCTTTGTACAGTGTGTTTCACAATTTTGAGTACCGTACTTGTAGAATGGCTATGCATATCACCATTTTAAACCGCGTGGACTGGCGCATGGGCATTTTTGACCTGACGCGTAAGTACCGTAATGCTCTATATTTTCGTTTTGGGCAGCCCTAATTTCCTGTCACTTACTGCACCTTCCTTCCTAGCCTTGAACTTCACCCTGCTAAAGAAACATGTTCATAGCTTTTGGAACTCTCAACTTATTTCTATATTATTTACGGTCGGGTCAGATTTACCCATGGCGCCAGACCTCGCCTGACAATTTTCGACTTACGTTAGTCGGGACAATCTGTAAATAATAAAGGGGAAAATCCACCTATTTTGGTGCATCACAATCACATAGCTCACGTTCTAGTTGATTCATGTTTAGGGTCTAGGGACACCTTGGTCATCAGCTCCTTTGTTCAAAAAAATTGAGATGTCTGCTTTTCCGCCACTATGAAGCCCAATTATACTCTTATTTTTCTGCATGTTAAATTTGAAAAATATAAATAAACCTCATTTTATATTGGGAATAGTTCAGAGGAAGACATCAGGTGTAAAATTACTTCAAAATTACGACCAAAAGTGGTAGTTACACACTCTGGGTCAAAATGACGCTGTGCCAGTTCTCGTGTGATTATTTTTCACGCCAGTTCTCAAGGTTAAAGAAAAGGACTGTTAACTCGGGAAATGTGAGGGAAACGGTGAAGACCAGCGCAAAGCAAAACACACATTTTGAATAATGGATATAAGTAGGTACGATTTGAATTTTGAACATTTAGAACGTTGCTTCTAATAGCACGATGTGTGTGTTTCCTTGGAAATGTATATACTTGTTGTACAAGAGGCGCTGTTAGGGCCATTCTACACGAGCGGGTAAATTGCCGAGTTTTGCCCGCATCCTACCGCGCCATCGGACAGAATTTACAGTAATGAATTGTTCTGTCTACACGAGCGCGAGGAGGCGTTGGAGACGCGTCGGGCGGGAAGCTCACCTCTGGAGGCGTCCTGCCCGCTAGTGGGAGACCCGCGAACCAAACTACACGTGGCGTTGTGCAAGCAGTTTACACGCGTCAGTAACCTCCCGTTATTGACTGTGAATTCACGGTTGTTGCAATGCACTATGTTTGATACGGAGAAGTTTATTGTTGAGATCGAGAAAGGACCGCCACAAACGATTCGCTAATGTGGGATGAATCCACCAGCGCCTCTTTTCCCCATTATATTCATTATTAAGCATGTCCCGCAAAAAAAAAAAAGGACAGATGCGGAATAAACCCGTTATGTGGAAGGGTGGGTTTTGTACTCATCGGCCAATGTGTTCTACAACCTAACAAACCTTGTTTCACTCTGCTACGAATGGTTCAACTTAGCATAACCTATCTTTTCCTCAGAAGTATTTCAGCATTAGAAGAAATAATGTTTACGTAAAACGAAATATACCAATAATATATTTTAAAACATTTCATAACATACAAGCCTAGAAGGCATTTAGGCATAAATTTCATATCAAGACTTTCAGTAGATTAAAAAAAAAAAACACCAATGGCGGGCGACAACAAAAGGGGGCGTGGCATCTAATAAGTCATAACCCAATACGTTTGCAGATCCAAGGCAAACGAGAATCACAACGTGGTTAGATTTTAACGTTTATGGAAAAACATCCTGGTATGCGTTAATATGAACGCTAAAAGACCGTTACTTCAGATAACATTTTAAACACATCGCCAATGAACAAAGGACGATCAACCGACGAAACGGTTTGGCAAACGTAGTCCAACCGATCATTTCTAGGCTGAATTGTGCAAAAGAAAATTAAAACCAACGACAAAATATAATGGGCCCACATATAATATCAGATTAAATCCAGGAAACTATCAGATTCCGCAAGATACGGATTAGTAACAAATGCGTCCAAGCACATTGCAAGATTCTATACGACATTTGGAACTCGCCCCAAAATTAAAACAAGATCTTGAGATTTGAAATATAATATCCCAAGTAGTTCACCGATATATTAGCAATATTAATTAATGTGTTTCTTCATTACCTTACAACTCCGAGGAGCCAGGCTGCCGGAGCAATAGCCCGGCCTTACTTAATCGCCCATAATAGAATGCAGAAAAAACATCCTTTTGTTTCTTTCACAACACAATGCTGCCTGGCACGCATGCGCAGAGAACAGAAGTTGTAACAGAAACAAAAGAAAAGCCGTACGCGTATTACGCGTTGCCAACCGTTACCAAACAAACAAGTACCTTAATTAAATCAGCTCAACCCAAAACACAGGGGTTTAAGTTGGCATTAGGTACGACATTATTAGATGTCAAGTCGCCATTGGTTCACCGACTACAATACAAAATCAGAAGGTTCAACGTACATAAAACATGCAACATGCAAGGATACTGTCCCCGTATATTCTAGAGGCGGACTGTTGGATATCCGAAGCAACAGCTGGATTCGTAGACCCTGACTGCTCCGGCACAAAATACAAGTCAAGGATCTACCTCCAACAAGACCCATAATAGAATGCAGAAAATCATCCTTTTGTTTCTTTCACAACACACGTATATTCATACGTGGCGGAAATTACAATACAACTGTGAATTACAAGAAAAAATACTCTTAGCTCGCGGTAAAACACCTACCTTATTCTCGGGGATCTCGTGGTCAGCCTCTCTGGACCTAAAATGGGTTTCACAGTTGCATCTCCTTATATCTAAAATAATTCACGACAACACGGCTTCTAATTAAACTAAATGATTTAATAACAAATGTAAACTAGGGCTAAACATTCACACAACAGAATAAAACACACACTCCCATTCACTCATCTCTACACTCACGCCTCTGATAGCACTGCGTTCTATGAACATAATGACAACATTTGGTGTAGCTTGTGTCCATACATCAAGCTGTACAACAATTACACACCTCTGTGTATTTACATTCTTCTGGCACGCTCCCAGGAACATATGGGCGCTCGGCGCATGCGACCCTTGCCACGTGTCCGATGACATAACATTTACCGTTGCATTCCCAGTCTGTCTGGTTTAAAAAAGAAAGAGAGCGCGCCGTTCGCAACATCTCTCCCCATTTGTGTGGCCTGGCCGAACTATGGCCTTGGCTAGAAACGAGTTTTAAAGAAGTCCTCGCTATTCTCGCCTGGTCCACAAATGTGCTCTCCATAACAATAAAAGTTGTGTTACAATGAAACAGATTCACGTCAGACAAAACCGTGAACTGTACTCAAATCCTACATGCTACTGGCATAAAACTTCTACACACACTCTCATTCATACTCTCGCATTGTGACGTCCCAATGGAGTTCATTTCATTCGCACTGAACAAGAAACAAACCACATACAGTCACATACTCATTCATACTCTAACCTCTACGTTAAACAAACTATACACTTCCTATTCCTAACATGTTATACACTCGATTGGCAAATAATAAGGGTTAACACTAAGTGAATTTATAATGACGCTTATAGCATCAGCAATAGTCCTTCAAAGTAATAGCGTCTAAGTACACTTGAGCCTGCGCTCTGATCTAGCAGTTATGTCAAATACAGTGAACTGTGATCCATAATATCTTCTACATCTCCAGAAATAACCACCACCAGTCTCTCCTATCTGATCTGGTGTCAAAATCGTTTTAAAAAGTCATTCGACCACTTAAGGTGAAATATATATCGTTCCATGTCTGTGCTTAATAATCTCGATAAAAGTATAGCATAACAGCTCTCATCATCAATTCCCGTTCCAAATTCAACCGTGACCCTTCCTGTCCTCTCTCGATCCCAGGTCGTGTATAATAAAATAAGGAGTACTCTTTACTCACACTTTAATGCCTTGCCAATCCTAGTCATGCCCACGCAATGACTGTACTATAAAATGCGGAACACACCTTCGCACTAACCTCGTATGCCAACTACATACGGAAATACACAAAAAAAATCAAAGGGTTATCAACTCCACTTCTTTCAACCTGGCATTCCTTACAAAAGGGCATAATTTCTCAGCGTTGTCACCACAATCGCTGGTCTCATGAACAATAACAACAATTGTTAAATTATTAATTTATACATCTTAACGACCTCTGGAATTCACGATACTGACCTCCTCACTTAATACTCTTGAAACGATACTCTGATAAGTATAAACTGTCGTGCATACATTTAATAAAAATACTACATCTCATCTTCACACATCTGGGTTCGAGTTTAATCGATGAAGGAATATTATGTCTACAACGTGACATGATATTACTCCTCGTAAATATTAAATCACCACATCATATCTATGTGATTGTGTCCAACAAGAATCTATCACGACGAGGATATCGAACGATAACTACCCTAACGTCGGATGATAATTAATCTTCCCAGAAGATTCTAGCTTCCAATAAATTAAATGACTGAAAGTTCATAGCTTTCTTCAATAAAAAAAATACAGTTTGTCATATTCATATTGTCTTCATTCAGAACGAATGCCTATGAGTTCTGATGATAATAATCGTATCCACGTTAAATGTTTCTTTTCCACTATGTGACATGATATTTCACAATATATCATTACCAAGATCTTCTTTCTTGACGTTTCTTCTCGACGGATAAAATGCCCAAATTAAACTAATAAAAAATAATTTAATGGGTAACATAGACGAAAATGTCTATCACCTGCATTCAGAATGAATACAAAAACGTCGAAAATAAAATTACTGTTCCTTAAAGGAAATGACAAAAGCTTGTTCCTCGAACAAGTAAATTATCTCAGTTCAGAAACTGGATTCCTAACAAACGAAGTTAATAGCGTCGCAAGACGATCACTATAATACATTTCGAAGAATAACAAGAAGTTCCGTGAAGACCTATACAGCCTACTTTTCATGCCAATGATTATTCTGCAGAATATGAACCTATCTAGAATAATGACGAAATTAAGTTGCTAATATCGAAATTTCCAATTAGTTAGAAATACTGTATACCTGGAATAATGTATCCTAATAGAGCACTACAGTTGGCAGCCCTGATGACTGAATATATTCTTAGTTCCGTCTCTTAAGGTACAAAATACAAAATTTGGTTGAAGTCCAATGAATAGCATGGACGTTACATGCAGTTAAACATTGGATCTAACAGCGTGCGTAAAATCATGTTGGCAACAATGTCATGCATGTATTGGTCAGAAATAATCTGAAATAATATGATCTATTGTTGTGCCAATTTTGAATGAAATCCATTAGTTAGTATAGAAGTTACATGCATTTTAAAATTGGACCTATCAGCAGGCTTAGAATCATGTTGGCAGCTCTGACGTATATTAGTTACTCCAAATTCGTCTAGAACGCCAGGTACTATACGTGTGCAAAGTTTAGAGCTATTGGCTTGCATACTTTCTGATATATTGATATTAGGGTAACAAAAATGGGGACAGCACATATTAACAGTTGGCAGCCCTGGTTGCTCCTTAGAATACGCATAGTCATATCTGTTATGGTACACATAGCACATACGAAATTTGGTTGACATTCAAATGATAGTATGGAAGTTACATGTATTTAAAGTTGGACCTGTCAGCAGGCTTAGAATCATGTTGGTTGCACTGACGTATATAAGTTACTCCAAATTAATATGGAATGTCAGGTACTATACGTGTGCATAGTTTAAAGCTGTCGGCTTGCATACTTTCTCATATATTGGTATTTGGATAAAATAAATTAGGAGCATTTATTAACAGTTGGCAGCCCTGGTAGGTCTTAAGAATACGCTCAGTAATATCTGGTTATGTACACATACAACATACGAAATTTGGTTGAATTCCACTTGATAGTGTAGAAGTTATATGCATTTAAAAATTGGACCTATCAGGAGGCTTATAATCATTTTGGCAACACTGCCATGTTTGGCCTCCTGGAAATTAAACTGAAATATTATGGTCTGTACGTGTGCCAATTTTGAAATAGCTCCCATTCATACTTTCCAAGATATCCAACATGGAGCTCAAATTTCAATTGCGATTTTTTAGCAATTGGTAGCACTGACATCATTTTCAAATATGGCCGTGAGATATTCAGGTATAGATCTTTACTCCTACCAAATTTTGTTTCGATTGCTGCAGCCGTTTAGGAGTTGATAGGGGGGGACACACACACAGCCAGACAGACAGAAGGACAGACAGACAGACAGACAGACAGACACACATTTGCCCGATCTCATAAGTCTACTTTTTCCTCATTTTTGAAAAATGTGAAAAGTAGGCTAAAAATGCTATACATGGAGTACATAAATACTGTATCGAAATATGGATAAAGGATTTGCTCAGAAAATGTCACTACAAGCTCTAACTACAAGGTTAGTGAACACTGCTACCTGGTCTCGAAGTCTAGAAGATCAAGATTGAGTATAACAAAATACTCTGATGTTACATCTCCCAAAGATCTGGGCTTGATCCTAGCTCGTCTCCACGAACTCGTGACCTCAGGAAAGGAACGAATTCCCCCACTGGAAACAGCAAGCTCCGACTGCAATCGAACTGCGGGCCTCCAATCATCATCTTCATTATGACCGGGATAACCCCTGGACCTCTTGATAATCTTGATGTTTCTTCTATCTCCGTCACAGCACAGTCTCATCATAACAGTGAGTAGCGTCGGATGTTCTGTTTTCCACTTCAAAAGGCATTTGAAGAGAAAGTATAACGATCATTCATGAAGATGGAATCTGAACATCGTTCTGTAGTCTCTGATGTTAATGTTGAGCTCATGTTTGACAAGAATGCACTAGAATAGAGTTGTGCATCAAGTCTCATGATGGCTCACTAAGTCGACATTCACGAAGAGTCACCTCTAACAAAGCTCCATCGTTGACTATATCGCTTCTATCTGCTTATGCTCCTGGCGCACATAATAATTTAGTCCATAATAATCTTCATAATACTAGACTGAATATTGTTCTTCACTATGGAATACATCTCCATCCTAAGTGTTGTAATCCAGTTCCACACAAGCAATATCAATACGCACTTGTACTCACGGGTGGCTGTTGCCTGAGCTGCAGTCGCTCGGACAAAGTGTCGTATCGCAGTGGAAAGAAACACTTTTCTCGCGCTTCACAAAACTGCTTATAATTGCTGAAATACTTCTCTCAAACTCCTGAAAGTTTGTAATATATAATATCTGCTAGTCAGCTAAAATATGTAGTTGAAATGAATTCTCTGAAGTCGATCAGACCGAAGTGATTGCGGTATATGTGAACCTCGCAACTTCACCTAGATTCAAGGCGCGGTCGTCTCTTAATTCCGCCCTTGCTTAAGCCTTGTCTCCACGAGTCACCTTCTACTAGACCGGTGAAACACTCGGAACTCCTTTCTCTTACAATCGCACACGTCTGACCTCTTCGACGTTCAGATACACAAGAGCCCCGGTGCTTGGCGTCTCCCCTCCAAGTCGACCGATCTTAGCCGCCTTTTCGAGTCCCCTCTCGAATTCGCGCGGGCTCTAGCAAATCGCTTATTCCTTCCAATAGCGACTTGCTATTGACTTATAAAATATTTCCAATATTTTATTATCATATTCTTCTCTTTTCCAATATATAAATTCATTCTCAAAGGGCTTAAATGAATTAAATATCCATAAAAATTTAGTTGCTGGAACTCCCGTCTTCTCTAAAACTTCTTCCTATTGGCTGTAAGCTCATATCCAATGGGCTAATTTATAACAATATTTAAACAAATCCTGGGAATATTCTCTGTTGCTGGGTCGATTCCAAGCTTCTAGAAACTTCCATTGCGCAATACAATCACGTGACGGAATTTCCCTCCTTGCTCGACGTCGCCTCACGACTGGTTTCTGCCAAGTTCCAGCCATCATATTCCTTGGTTAAATTTTATCATGGGCTTCGAAATAAAATGTAATATTCCCATTTTCATCCCTTATAATTCATTTTACGGGGGTATTCCCCTTCCATCTCAGTTTAAAAACAGTTGCAAAATTGTTTTTAACCACATCGAATCAGGACCTTAGACATGTCACTGAACTCGAAAATGAATTATAATTTTCAGCCTACTTTCTTAAAATATTTCTTCAAGTTCTTTGAGTTGTATTTTCCCAAAATGACATTGTTCTCTTCATCATACAGCTCATAACACTCAATTAATTAATAATGTGAAAAAGAGTGAATCCTTTATTACTCCTTGAAATACTTCCCAGTGTATCAGTTGAAGAACGCTGTGCACTGTCTCTTTGCCGAAATAGACCCAGCACATGACCAAGTGTTTCTGTCTCGTTCCTGCCAGCAACTCAAAGGCTTGCCCTACTTGGCAAATAACACTTCTATATCAATGCGAGAAATAAATTATAAAACGAATAAATATTTCTGTCAATTAAATCATTACGGATTTAGGTCACGTGCAGTATACAATATCTAGTGCAAAACGCGTATATGATATATTAACATCATTGAGGTATCGACAAAAACAGTTTTATGTTTTCAAAGCAGCTCTGATGTTCAAATTTTGTACTCTACACTCACATAAATCAGCTGATTCCGTCTGCATTAACTCGTATATTTATGAAGACATTTCAGCAAGTCCATTCATCAGAGTAGTTCCCAAATGGGGTGGGGTTTGTACACGCTAAATAGTATAATTTATTGCTTATAAACAAATGCTCATTGAATAGACTCGGCTGTCACATATTTCATACAATATACGCCAAGTTTCACTTCACATTTCATCCACTTTATTGTGTGGTCCTGCTCAACCCAGAGTGAGGTGTCTGGGTAGCCTACTACACCTAGCAATACACTAAGTGTATTTACATTTATATCTATTATCTATTTTTTAAGACGGTATATTGGCTCTCTTCTTGTAGAAGAATTTCTGAGTTTTAATTCACCGGCCTTGAAAGCCAATATACCATCTTTTTGGAAGCCTTCATACGGAGGTTAAGGCTGCTTGGGCCTTTAGTTCTCGCAGTAAAGTAGCGCAGTTGCACTCAATATAAAGGGAGGTAGCGTGCAGTTCGTTACTCCTGTGGGGGTCCGGTCGGGGACACTAAGAGCCCGCCGATGAGCCAGCTTGGTGTCCTAGGCGAAACACTACACATGACACGGCACACACTTAGAAGAATTGCTGAGTTTTATAGTAAATTGGCTTTCACAGCAGGTGAATTAAAACTCAGCATTCCTTTTCTCTATAACTGAGAGTATCCCTTTTTTTCCTTTTTTTATTTTTCGAAAACAGCACTGGTGTTAAGGAGTTCATAGAACAACTTGCACGTCTTTTCCAAGCTTTGGTTTTTTAAAAGGAATGGTACTGATTTCTCTCAGTCGCATGGCGTATTGTTTTGTAATTAAATTCATCGGGGTGATTATATTTCAAATCCGACGAGTACTTTTTGTGATATCGAGTACTCAAGAACTCCAATAGGACACGCCTTCCTTCAATGACAGGGTAGGTTGCGAGTCATGTGCATGTTGAAGGCTAACCCTTAGCTACTGACGTGGAAAGCCTTTGTCTGGAGCGTGGCGCTCTATGGAAGTGAAACTTGGACTGTAGGCGCAGCAGGAATGAGGAGAATTGAAGCGTTTGAAATGTGGTGTTACAGGAGAATGATGAAGATCCCAATGGTAGATGGAGTACCAAATGAAGGGGTATTAAGACGAGTGGGTGAGGAGAGATGTTTCTGGCGACTGCTAATTAGGAGAAGAGATAGGTTGGTGGGACATATACTAAGACACCCAGGAATAGCAGACTTAGTTATGGAAGAAAGGGTCCAGGACAAGAACTGTAGGGGTATATCAATGTTAGAAAACCGGGTGAGTTAGCCATGGTCGTTACGGCGTGGCTGCAGGCAGTCGCTCATATCTGGGAGGCAAGGAGTTTAGAATTCCCCCGCCGGCAACCTTGAAGATGGTCTTCTGTGGTTTCCCCATCTTCCTTCCAGGCAAATGCCGGGGTTGGCCCCTAACTATAGGCCACAGCCGCTACCTTCCAATTCCTCGTCGTTAGAATCACAATTTCCTCCCCAGACAACACTCCACAAACGACGGTACTTGTAGCTCACCCCATGGGTGTCCGCATAGAAACAGCTACAAACTCGGGCGAGCCGAACATGTCCTCGGACACTCCCGGCAATAAAGGACGTACGCTAAAAAGAATTTATAAAAAAGTTACGAGCCTTACAGTAGTCGCATATGATGTGTAACATCTGACATAGAAGAAACCTCACGTGAAGTTGTTGATACACCGGTATTTTATAGTATTATTGGCACAAATATTAATCTTTTGTAAAAGGGAGTGTTTTACAGATTTTGTAGTTTATAATACGGAACTCATTTTATTAGATGATTTGTAGCTTCCACCAGCACTAGCCTAAATAAAGAATACGATATGGATCATCTAGATTAATAGACGCGACACCGCTCATAACCTTAAATTCCTTATAATCAGGTCCTCTTGATTCATAGACCAACACGTAATTGCATATGGTTTCTGTTAAAATGAGTCATATTGATATGATAAATATCGTTTAAAATGATAATCTGGTAGCAAAAATATCTACCCCGCCCAGGATTCGAACCCAAGATCTCTAGATTCACAGTCATAAGCACTAACCCCACGGCTATTTCGACTACGCAAACTTTGTGCACAAGATGGTGACTTATTTCCACGTTCCAATAATACTGCATTACGGAATTAAGTTTCATTTATATTTTGCTTGTTTCGATAATGTTCCTGCGTGAAATTGAGTTTAAAATGCCTTATGAATAGGCCCTCTTGTGAGTAAAGAGAATGTATTGAGTAATAGTTCATGAAGGCTTGCTCAATTCTCGTATAACCACAACGATTATATTATATTGATGACTACATTACCGTTATGTGGGTTAATATTTGAATAGCCATTGTGCAGAAACATAATACCGGCAATGCCGACTACTTACAATGTTTGATATTAAGGCATTTTACCATTTAAATACTGATACGAAGACTTCGAACATGTACCATGTCATTTGTTTCAATCACTTGACACCAGAGTTCGCATGAGCGTTTTCCGTTCAGTATGTCATATACATTCCACATGGCCAAGAGTGCGTCATGGTATCAATTTTTGACACCGCGCGCTGATTGTTTCTCTTACCAGTGCCAGCTGGATCGATCGATCGAGTTGGCAGTGCGTCTTATACATCCGTTCGATCCACCACTGCCAGCTAGGGCACACTTCCTTTCGATCGATCGAGCGGGCAGTGCATACTTCCGTTTTCCACCACTGGCAGCTAGTACACTTCCGTTCGATCGATTGAGCGGGCAGTGCATACTTCCGTTTTCCACCACTGCCAGCTAGTACACTTCCGTTCTATCGATCGAGCAGGCAGTGCATACTTCCGTTCGATCCACCACTGCCAGCTCGATCGTTCCGATCCACTTCCGTCCCCAATTTTAAAAATCACTCCCACAAAACTATCCAGCAACCGAGCGGAAAGATATTACACATCAAAAAAGTTAGAATATGTTAAACAGATTGTCTCGTATGTAGGGTGTGGTAGCTAGGTAGAGATGAAACGATTGGCTCAAGACTGGGAGTAATGGGCAACTGCATCATACCAGTCAAAAGACTGAAGACTCAAACGATCAGAGCCAGAGATTAATGCTTTTAGATGGTGTCGAAGTCTTGTCATAGGGTTTCTCCCTAATATCTGTATTGGTGTTATGAGCGCCAAATGCGAAGCGAAGCTGAACTTTTTAAATGAACTGTGTGTTTGTGGGTTCCTTGTGCATGGCTCCGTTTGTGAAGAATGTGTGTCAGATTTATTGCCCCCATTGCTCTTTGGATTGGTAAAATAGTGGCGTGGTAAAAGTCGTATTGTATTTCTATGGCTTGTGTTAAACACAGTCCAGTATTTATTTGGATTGGCTCATTACGGGGCTGCCGGCTGTAGCAAGCCACATATTTCAGCTCTACTGATCCATTCCACTGCGTCAAATCAAACGGAAAACCAGTGTTCCCAACTGCGGTTTGCAATGTTCCATTAGCTAGTGCCAGGGGCTAACAGCTCTTCTAAAGAACAAGCGAGTTCATTTATCTGAATTATTGCACGTGTCTAAATGAGTGCAGCCAATTAGAGGAACAGGACATTCTATCGACGTTGCAATGTTGTTCAGTGTTTCAAACACCTACATTGTAACGTACGATAGAGCAGGCAACTCGGCTGTCTTCTGTCTTGTTCCAAACTATAATTAAACTAGCGGTCCCGTGCGAGAAATCTCGCATGTTCATAAACCACACTTTCCCCAATAGGTTTATAATAAGAGACTTAAGGTATTCATCGACCCTTCAATTAGTCATTTTCAAGAAAATATTCGATTTTTTAGCCTATTTTCAATTTTGAAAAATAGGCTTATGAGATCACCTTTTGTCCGTGTGTGCGTGCGTGTGTGTGTGTGTGTGTGTGTGAGGGAGGTGTGGGTGTGTCCCTAATAACTTCTAAACGGATGGAGCAATTTCAATGAAACTCGGTAAGTTCATAGCACTATTCCGGGCGACCCCGACCGTGCCCTTCAAATTTTGTTACGTATCACCAATCCAACATGGTGGCTGTGCGAAATATTTCACCAGCATTCAATATCTCCGAAACTATTCCTGATATCACCCTGGATTTTTTAACGGTGATAATGGGCACTATAAGAAGTTCACCTATGTGACGTTTGAAAAACTGATAACTACGAAACCAACATGGCGTCCACGCGAATTTGCGACTTTTAAATTGACGTTTCTCGCAATTTAACCAACCAAACGCAATAACACTTGGTACAGTATATGTTTATACACATTGTAATCCACCGACATCTAACTTCGTTCAATTGTTTACATAACCACAAGATGGCGGATGTGCGAAATATTTCACCGGCATTCTATATCTCGGAAACTATTAGCGGTATCACCCTGAAATTTTGTACGGAGATAAAGGGCACTACTGAAAGTTCATCTGTAAGACTTTCAAAATCCGGTTAACTAAAAAAGGAACATGGCGGCTAAGCGAATTTGAAAATTTTAAATAGACCTTTCTCGCGATTTAATGTTCCAAACGCAATGAAATCTGGTACAGGAAATGTTTATACACATTGTAATGCACTGGTATCTAATTTAGTTCAATTGATTACATAACCTCAAGATGGCGGCTGTGAGAATTTTAAAATTAAGTTTTTATTTCTTGTGTCGTAATCATGCGATCGAAGTGAAAGTTTGAATAATGAACCTACGCAATAATTTTCCTATAATGGTACACGACTCTATGGCCTATACATTTAACAATCCAACATGGCGACCATCCGAAATATTTAGACGGCTCTGCATATCTACGAATCTATTATAGCAATCAAACTGAATTTTTTATGTTCATAGGGGCTATGAACTTAAGTTCACATATAGGATTTTAAATAACCTGGTGATCACAAATCCAACATGGCGGCGACGCGAAGAATAAATATTCACATGGACGTTTCTCGCAATTTAACCATCCGAGTGCAGTGAAACTTGAAACAGTAAATCCTTATACGAATATTAATCCACTGGCATCTAATTTATTTCAATTGTTTCCATAACCACAAGATGGCAGCTGTGCGAAATTTTAAAATCTCGTTTTTACTTCTTGTGTCCTAATCATGCGATTGTAGTTTGAATGCTAGACGTACACAATAATCTTCATGCAACAGTACATAACTCTAGGACCTACATATATAAAATCCGACATGGCGACCATCCGAAGCATTTAGTCGGTTCTCAATATCAACGAATGCATTACAGCAATCAAACTGATATTTTTATGTTGATATTGGCAGTTAACATAAGTAGGATATATGAAAATAGGCTGTATAGTTCTTCACGGAACTACTTGTTTATTGTCTCAATCGATAGTATGTCCTCTCTGGTTTCCAGAAATATATAGTTTATACTAGTTTTATTGTTGTTTAGCTCATTTATATTCACTTTAATGATCGTTGTGCACGCTTTTCAGCAGCTGTCACTTTGACGCATAGGTGCAGCAGATAACGCACACATTAATCTGGCTTTGAAACAGTCTGCTCCAGAACTAAAGCAATGTAGGAGATACTCACGTGTCGGAGAATGCAGAAGATTGACCCAAAATCCAAAGAAAAGGCAGTTTTTAGGAGTTGAAAATTAAGACTCTTTACTCTAAAATGTGTGCCTCAAGTTTAAGTTACGATTTCACTCACTTCGTTATTTGAATATTTGTCTTGACTTGGGCACTTACAATGTTCACTTAGAATGCAGATATTAGTTTCATTTCGAAACTAAAATATAGACAAATAATGCAACTACATGTATGTTGTAAAGCAGAATGAAGCTGTTAAATTGAAATTGGGGGTCGCGCCCCCCACAATTAATTAATTTTTCAATCAAAATAACGTAAATTGTAAAACAAAGCTAATATATTTTCCTCAATCAATGATACAAAAACGATTCTGCTATACAACATTCTGAACGTACAGCAGATCTATTTGCGACAACAATGACTCAATTAAGTAGAAAAGAGCAAAGATATCGCGTCCTAAAAATTGCACGTTATTTTTGTGATTAATCTTTGAAAAATACCCCCCCTCCCCCCAATTTATTTATTTTTTCTCTTTTGGAAAAAATCCACTAGTTTATATTCTTGGAATCAATAATATCAATTTCAAGAAAATGAGATAACTTGTAATGAAATGTCTTCAATAGTGTCGATGAGTACCCTAAGGAGAAAGGTTGATAGTTTCAAGGTTTTAGAAGACAACGCATAATTGCAGCATATTACAGCAACAGTATTTGCAAATCGCACACTTCTTACAAAAGTCTATATTTATGAAATTAGACTGCAATTCGTCACTGCTAATGTCATTTGTGTGCTAAGTCCATGGAAAATGATAAAGGAACGGCCTTAGAATGTTAAAATGACATGAAACAGGCGTCACAGCGGCCAAAATGTGAAGTGGACAGCAATCATGGAGCAACAGCAACAGTATTTGCAAATCGCTCACTTCGTACATTTTTTCGAAAGTTATTTTAGAAAGCAATTATAAATATTTATGAAATTATAGTGCAATGTGTCACTGCTAATGTCTATTTTCTTTCTTTCTTTCTTTCTTTCTTTGTTTCTTTCTTTTGAATGCTGATTTGTCACGATCGGTCACTTGTGAGCTCCGGTGGAGGGTTCTATACTACTGAAATAATATGTACTATGCCGCTTTGACTACATAAGTCAACCAGGCCACTGCCGCCTCCTGGCACGGGAACTCTTCTCTTCATAACAACGCTCACAACTTGGATTTACCCGCCCGCAAGCTTGGTATTTTAAAGATGCAGGATTTCCGCATCTTTCTTAGGTCCTTGTTATTAACTCCAAAGTTTAATGTTTGTAACCAATATCAAAATATATTTTATTATTCATTTCTTCAATGAAACCAATATGCGGGTTCAATCCCTTTCTAGTCAAAATACATTACTTCGCTTAATAATTACTAGCATTACCCGTCGCGGCTTCACCCGAGAATATTCTAGTTGTAAAGAGTACACTTAGCAAAATCTCAATCATGAATGCTATGACTGATTTATCCTTGGTATGAATAATCAGACTTTATCAATTCAGCTACTGGTGCAGTGGTTAGGGATTTGTTATTCCTTCATAGGTATATCAGAGCGAAGTTAGTTTTCTGGGAATATCACAGACACTGTTAATTTAAGGGCCTTTAAATGTGGTTTTCGGAGACCCTTTATAGTCGGGTTAAAAAGGCCTTTCGTACCACACTCACACGTGAAAATTGCGTGAAAAAATTCTAGAGTGCCCCTTGACCCCCTTAAGCGCATTATACTGTACGTATTGATGAATTTTACAGCTTAATTTGGTTCAGTGATAACCTTATAACCGTCTGGAAACTTTCACAGTAATGTAATAATTGGAATTGCATTGCGTCTTACAGAAATAGATTGACCTGTGAGATTCTGTTACCATGGTTACCGTGTCGCATTCTTTCATTATTTCATTGTAAATATACATATTAGCCTACTTTCGATTTTTGAAAAAAATGAAAGTAGACTTATGAGATCAACACAGGGCGAAAAAAGTGTGTGGTGTATGTGTATGTGTGTGTGTGAGTCTGTGTGTGTGTGTGTCTGTGTGTGTGTGTGTGTGTGAGTGTGTGTACTCTGAATGTCTGTCCCCCCCTATCAATTCGAACACGGTGAATGCGAATTGAACGAAATTTGGTACAAAGGTAGCACTAGCAAAGGACACCTCAGTGTCATGTTTTATATCGCCGCCATCTTGACGGAAACGTAATGGCGGCCACACAAATGTTCAAAGCTTAAATCAAATTACGACTAACCTAATCATCCGATCTCTACCAAATTTTGCAACGACATACCTTTATGGGGGGAGCATCCTTTGACCAAACCAATAGGTCATCAGTGTAATACTTTGCGGATGGCGGCCATCTTTGTGTGAAAATCGATTCCCCCTATTAATTCGAACACGGTGCAACCGAATGGAACGAAATTTGGTACAGAGGTAGTACTAACAAAAGGCACCTCAGTGTCATGTTTTATATCGCCGCCATCTTGACGGAAACGTAATGGCGGCCACACAAATGCTCAAAGCTTAAATCAAATTACGATTAACCTAATCATCCGATCTCTACCAAATTTTGCAACTACATACCTTTATGGAGGGAGCATCTTTTGACCAATCTAATAGGTCATTCACCTGATAGTTTGCGGATGGCGGCCATCTTTATGTCAAAATTGATTCCCCCTATTAATTCGAACACGGTGGAACCGAATGGAACGAAATTTGGTACAGAGGTAGCACTAGCAAAGGGCACCTCAGTGTCATGTTTTATATCGCCGCCATCTTGACTGAAACGTAATGGCGGCCACACGAAAGTTCAAAGCTTAAATCAAATTACGATTAACCTAATCATCCGATCTCTACCAAATTTTGCAACTACATACCTTTATGGAGGGAGCATCCTTTGACCAATCTAATAGGTCATTCACCTAATAGTTTGCGGATGGAGGCCATCTTTATGTCAACATTGATTCCCCCTATTAATTCGAACACGGTGGAACCGAATGGAACGAAATTAGGTACAGAGATAGCACTAGCAAAGACCATCTCAGTGTCATGATTAATATCGCCACCATATTGACAGAAACGTAATGGCGGCCACACGAATGTTTAAAGCTTAAATCAAATTACGACTAACATAACCATCCGAACTCTACCAAACTTTGCAACAACATACCTTTATGGAGGGAGCATCCTTTGACCAATCTAATAGGTCATTAGCCAAATAGTTTGCGGATGGCGGCCATCTTTATGTCAAAATTGATTCCCCCTATTATTTCGAACACGGTGGAACCGAATGAACGAAATTTGGTACAGAGGTAGCACTAGCAAAGGGCACCTCAGTGTCATGTTTTATATCACCGCTATCTTGATGGAAACGTAATCGCGGCCACCCAAATGTTAAAAGCTAAAATGTAATTACGACCAACCTAATAATCTAGTCTCTACCTAATTTTGCAACACCATATCTTTATGTGGGAAACATATTCTGACCAAACTGCAAGAACATCAGCCCAATAGTTTGCAGATGGTGGCCAAGTATGTGTGCAAATCGATTCACCCTATCAATTCAAACACGGTGAAACCGAATTGAACGAAATTTGGTACAGAGGTAGCACTAGCAAAGGGCACCTCATATTCATGTTTAATATCCCTATATCACGTTGTATTTCAACAAGCTCCTACAACCAACATTCAATCATACTCCTTGAAATGGACAAAGAGTTATAACAATACCCATGCATTTAGGAGAAAGTAGGCTATATGTTCTTTACTGAACATCTTGTTTTAAGATATTTGTTTAATTGTGAGGCATTTAAAGAGTAAGTGAGTGCGTTTCTCTTACGTATTGGGTTATGCTGAACCTGTAGGTACTCCATATATGTAGGTTGGTGTTAATGGGACCTTATTTTCGGTACAAACCTGGAATGGGACCTTAGCAGAATAATATAGGGAGAGATGATACTTTGCTTTAATTATGAAAAATGAAAATCCACAGCCTGCTTCCAGTCTCCGACCGGGTCAGGAATGGAATGAATGGAGCCCCTATCTAGCGGCGAGGATATCAACTGTGCCGGCTGCCGAGGCCTGACGCACTCCTCTGGGGCAATGATTAAATGAATGACAGATGAAATGAAATGATAGTGGAGAGTGTTGCTAGAATGAAATTTTGACAGGGAAAACCGGAGTACCCGGAGAAAAACCTGTCTGCCTCCGTTTTGTCCAGCACAGATCTCACTTGGAGTGACCGGGATTTGAACCACGGAACCAGCGGTGAGAGGCCGGCGTGCTGCCGCCTAAGCCACGGAGGCTTCTGCTTTAATTATACAGTTACAAAATTTACAAAATTAATAATTCGAAATGGCAAATTAAAATTAAAACAAAATTAATCAAAAATTGATTTAATTATTTAGCGTATGGCTTATAGTACCGGGAGTGTCCGAGTTGACGGCCAAAAGAAACTGATTCGATCGATCGATTTAAATCGTGGATCACTCGAAATCTCCTCCAGCTGATCGATGAACTTTCAAGTCGGAAGTTATATTTGCCGGACTAAATACAAAATGCACCAATATTTTTTTCTTAGTTTTCGAATGTTAAGGGGGGTACGCGTACCCGCGCGTTCCCCCTCAAAAATAATATATACGAGCCTTACAGTAGTCGCATATGATGTGTAACATGTGACATGTTATCCTACTATGTGTGTCTCGGGAGCGCAAATCCCTTGTTGACAGTGAACTCTGTTGGTCATTAAACTAACTACTTGTAAACTCCAGTGCCAAATCCTGATCGTAATGAATCATAATTGTTATTTGCCGCGGCGGAAGCAATCCACTGCCTACTTGATTCGAGCTGCGCTCTATACCGGCCAGTTAGTGAACCCATGCCAGCGACGTTGTTGAAAATGGCCTCGTTTTGCCGATAGAGCGCACTGCCAACTATAGGCGCGATTAAAACTTAGGTGTGCGGAAGGTATATTAAATGTGTTTCTCCCAGTGATATGTTTATACCAACGAAGTTTCAATTATTGTTAGTAGTCGGCGTTAATATACTGAATTCCTACGTTGTTTGGAGTGTTGGTTGATGCGATACAGATTCCACATAGCCACATGGCCTTCAGTAACGTCGTTGTACCGATCTCCGCCACCACGCGCGCTCATTGTTTCCGTCCCATGCACTTCCGTCCCTTTTCCAAAATCACTCCCACACAAATGTTCAGCTACCGAGTGGAAAGATGTTACACATCTAAAAGGAATGCTTAACACCAGTGCTGTAGTTGGGAAAGAAATTTAGGCGGTACTCACCAAAAATCACTTAAGGAGGTTCCAGATGGACTCGTAGTGGACTTCGTTGAGTGGGTCACATTTTCGACACGCTGTTTCTTCAGCTGATCTTCTTCCTGATCTGAGCCAAGACTGCACATAAATTTCTGGATTAAATTTTTTCAATGGCGGACCAACATTTCTGAGGAAAAATAATCTTCCGGATCGTTCTACCAACAAACTGTTCCTTCTTTTAGTGATAATGTCATTCATAGCACTAAATGCTCTTTCGCATTCTGATGTGGAAATTGGAATTGAATCAATTATTTGTAGTAATTGTTCAAGGTCTTTAGGTTTCATGTTCGTGTCCACATATGCCCCGATTGCATGAATGTATTTTCTCTTGTCTTGAAGTCGAAAAACCTCACATATATTAGAGATGCTCCTATCTCCACAAGTTATGCCTATCTTGTGGACAATGCTTTGTCGCTACAAAAGCAAGATCTTTCAACAATACTTCAGTCCTCAGCTTGTTTTCGTTTTCTGTGCTGCTTTGCTTGGTCTGAGAACCTATATAGGATGCATGGCTAGGATTGGCGACAAGTCTGTGTTTGAGATTTTCAGCTAGACTTCGGTAAAACTCACTATTTACTTGAATAACTTTAGGGATGTTGTGTAACTCAATGTCTTTAAAGACCTTGTTTTTAGCTGCTTTTGTTGCGTCCTCAGCACGAGAACCTGGAGAGATGCCATGGACTCCAGTACCCAGATACTACGTTTTATAGTCATGTCAGCTTCGGTAATTGTCATGTCACTTCTTTGAAGAAACAAAGATAAATCTGAGAGCTCAATTATAGCATCGTATACAACTGCTAAATTTATAACAAATTCAGAAGAACTCAAAGTTTTGCAAAGGCCTGCATATTTAGACCTATCTCTAGAATCCCTGCATTTATCAGCAGCAGCTTCTGTGAAATGTTTGACAAGAGATATATAGTTATTCCAAACAGATTTCACAGTTCTAGCACTTGAGGCAACCCATCTGATTGTAAATATTTTCCCAACTTTATTTAGTTTTTCACCAAGATCTGCAGCACATTCTCTAAGCTGAGCTTCATTTTTAGACAGAATACTGTACAGTTTATCAAAGTAAAAATGGAAATGAGTAAGACCTTGAACCTCATCTCTCGTGTCGTGTACTGCTAGTTCGAGTCTGTGGTTAGCACAGTGCCAAACAATCAAGTGAGGAAACATGTTCTGTAACGCCACAACAACTCCATTTCTCTTTCCAAACATTACCGAGGCTCCGTCACTTGCAAATCCAACAAAGTTATCTTTGAGGTAAGAATGAGAAAAAACATAAGAACTCAGATTCTGCAATATGGCATCCATGATTGAACTGGATTTCGTGTCTTTAAGTTCAATGAGATCCCAAAAAAATGATTGAACTACAGTGTTTTCTGATATGGCACATCTCAAAAATAACACAAGTACTGGTAAATTACTGCAGGTAGTGGACTCGTCCACCATAACACTCATTTTAATATTTTTTTAAGGTGATTAGCTATTTTCTTCCTCATTTCTGTGGCTATATGATCCGTAATGTTGGTAGAACTGAACTTAGAATGTAAGACTCTTTCCATATCCAAACCATTAAGTTCCTGGACTTGAATGTCTATTGGAAAATCAGTGAATGGTCTTCCTGGCTTTGCCCCTTTATATGCTGTCATAAACAGTCTACTTGTTGTCTCACACTGATTAACTAACATTTTATCTACTCCTGTGTCTAAAGGTTTGCTCTCAGCATTAGCCTTAGCCTGATCTGCACGTATATGACTCATAGATTTTTTATGATCATATATTTTCTTTCTTAAACTATTTTGCTGCAAATCTTTAGTATTTCCAAAATAATTAATTTCCCCATCAACCCACTCTTTAGCTGGTTTTAATCCTGAACCTAGCTGTGGTACCAAACCATGCCGGCCAGCTTCAGCACAATAAGAACAACCAAGTTTTTTGCTCTTTATTACTAGACAGCTGCTTTCAGTTTTAAAGTAATTGTGCTGAGACTCCGACCAGCATTCTGGATAATCTAGAATCACTGAACTTACTTGACCATAAGGAAACTTCCTACATTCTTAAGTTCCTCCTCAAAATCTTTGTTCTTTGAGATGATCGATCTTTTCGAAGGGCCTTGTTGGTCACAGCTAGCACTGTTCTCTTCAACGTGCCTGTTATCATCTAGGTTTTTCGTTTGCCACTAATTAACCAGTTAAGAAAGCTCATTATTACTTTGAAATTATGATGTACGTACTTTCACACGCACACACACACACACTTTACGTCTTTACACAGACGATACCTAACGACAAATCTGACTCAATTCAAACAACGGCACAGCGTGGCACTGAAAACACACAAGCAAGTGTTTACCGCCAAAAGAAACCAAGTTCACAATGTTGCCAACAGCTGAACATGTATTATACATCCGGGCGCGATTGAAATGTCAAACTCCAACTTTTATGGGCCCAATTAGTTCCAAGTTGTGCCACGAGATAACTCTGAACAAGTAGATAATCATTTCCGATTTTTCTTTCCGTAATCCATTGGACAATTTTCAGTAGGGCTATTTATTACAGATTTAAAAAGGTATTTTAAACGGTACGCTTATAACGAGTTTGGATTTTAGGGGGTACGCCGTACCGGCCCGTACCGGCCCAACTACAGCACTGCTTAACACCATTAATTGGTGGAAGTGAAAAGAACATGTTGATAGTGTTATACCCTGGGGTTCCCACAGGGCTTGGCCACCCCTATCGCCCGCTTTCGTCCTCTTTCATCCCCATTTCAGGCTACAGTCCCTAAAATAAACCAACAACAACAACGACGACAGCTACACAGTGCCTAGCCAGCCAACCTCCATACATGTGGTAACTCTTACCACACAAATTTAAACAGTTAAGCTTCCTGCTATGTAGGGCAGGAATCCGCTGACTAAATTACATTAACATTGGCGTTTCACTTAAATACGACCCACGCCAGGAACCAAGCATCTTTCGTCCCCGATTTGCCGTCTGACGCCCGTTAGACAGCTCTGCAGTCTGGTAAGTGTACTCAAAGGTTGTCCTTAGTAAATCCTCTCTATTCCAAACCCAATACATGTATTCATCTTATTCATTCTTTGCATACTTCACACTTACAATAATTAAAACCATTCTCACTCTCTTAAACTGCCTTCTTGTATTTCTTGGATCCCCTGTTCGAACTCTGGCCCTCAGCCAGCAAGCCATACTCAGCTGCGCCACGCCGGTTCTATTACTTGTCTGGTATTTAACCTTGTAAACACGGGTCAGCATTCGCTCAGTAAGCACGGCCCGCCTTCCGCTTGCCTGTTCCATTCACTCCTTCTGCACTACACTCACGTCATTGCCTTGCACCCAAGTCACATCGTCTTTTAGACAACACCACCCTAACTCAAGCTATCCCCCAGGGCAATACAATGTCTTTAAAGGTTTAGAATATTTTCGAGAGGCACTTGTTTATGTAGATAGAGGATTGTCTGTTATTTTGATGATGAAAGTGTGTGCATTCACAATTAGGAAGAAGCAGGTCGTGTCTTTGTTATGAATCATCCCGGCTTTTGCCGGAAGTAATGGTGGGAATCGAACGTTCCTGTTCTCAGTTTTTCCGTATGTTTACACTGCGGCGCAATTTACTGCATATTTGGGAAGGCACTGAGAGTTTCATGCACGCTCTCCATAATCCGGTCTGTAGGAATAGACTTGGCTGGACAATACATGGGTTATCGTACACAACGTAAATTGAAGCGCTGCTCAATGTTTTCTATGGAATTACCGTAATCCTGCAGCGTGTTACGGCAGGCATCCTTTTGAAATAACTGGCCATTGAGAAGGAAATGTTCGCATTTGTGTTCACATGCGGGCTGTAATCCTCTCAATGAGCAAGTATTGCTAGTCAACATGGTTGGAACACTTTAACCTTCGTCTATGAATATTGGAGAAAATGGAAACAGAAATCATTATGGCGTTTGAAGCTATTTTTAGCCTATTTTCATTTTATAAAGAAAATAGGCTTATGAGATCACCTTTTGTCCGTGTGTGTGTGCGTAAGTGTGTGTGTGTGTCCTCCCCCAAGTAACTTGTAAACAGCTGGAGCGATTTCAATGAAACTCAGTAAGGTCATACGACTATAACGGCCGACCCCGACCGTGCACTTCAAATTTTATTACATCTCACCAATCCAACATGGCGGATGTACGAAATATTTCAAAGGCATTCTATATCTCCTAAACTATATCTCCTAAACGATTGCTGATATCACCCTGAAATTTTGTGCGGTGATAAAGGGCACTACTAGAAGTTTATCAATGTGACTCTCAAAAACCAGTTAACTACAAAATGAACATGGTAGCCGAGCGAAATTGAGACTTTCATATAGACTTTTCTCGCGATTTAACCACCTGAGCGCAGAGAAATTTGGTACAGTAAATGTTTATACACATTGTAATGCACTGACATTTAATGTAGTTCAATTGTCTACATAACCTCAAGATGGTGGCTGTGCGAAATATTTCACCGGCACACTATATCTCCGAAACCATTACTGATATCACCCTGAAATGTTGTGATAAAGGGTACTACTACAAGTTCAGCTATGAGACTTCTAAAAACCTGTAAATCTACAAAACGAACATGGCTGCCGAGTGAAGGTGACACATTTTAATAGACTTTGCTCGCGATTTAACCATCTGAGCGCAGTGAAATATGGTACAGTCAATATTTATACACATTGTATTGCACTGGCACCCAATTTAGTTCAATTATTCACATAACCTCAAGATGGTGGCTGTGCGCAATTTTAAAATTAAGTTTTTATTTCCTGTGCATTAATCATGCGATTGAAGTGAACGTTTGAATAATGAACCTACGAAATAATCGTCATCTGATAGTGCGTAACTCTATGGCTTAGGGCCTACATATATAAAAATCCAATAAGGCGACCAAAAGGAATATTTAGACGGTTCTCAATATCTACGAATCTATTACAGCAATCAAACTGAAATTTTGTATGTTGATAGTGTGAATTCATAAAAGGAGGCGGAACAACTGATGCTATCCATGTAATGCGGCTTCTGATAGAAAAATATATGGAGAAAAGAAGGACAATTCACATGGCTTCTCTGGATCTGGAGAAAACATTCGACCGGGTTCCCCATCGGCTTATATGGTATTCTCTTCGATCTCATGGCGTCCAACTCCTCTACAATAATACAACTAGTTCTGTACGCAGTGCTGCTGGCCTCACCAAACAGTTCGATATTCGAGTTGGAGTTCACCAGGGATCTGCACTATCTCCACTCTTGTTTATCCTATGCATGGATACAGTGACTGCCGATTTGTAGAGGCAACCACCATGGACATTACTGTACGCCGATGATGTCATGCTTGCAAGCGAGACCCGTAATGTTCTAGAGCACTTGGTCAACCTCTGGAATGCGAGGCTCTGTGAATTTGGACTACGGCTCAACCTCACTAAGACTGAGTACCTTGAATGTGGTTCCCAGACAGATGGGACCATCATAGTAGATGCCACCCCAAAGGCTTCACATCTCCGATACCTTGGCTCCGTTGTGAGACCTGATGGTGACACAGTCTCGGATGCCCGTGCAAGAGTGAATGCTGCATGGATGAAGTGGCGCCAGGTCACAGGCTTTCTCTGTGACCGCAAGATCCCTTTGCGCCTCAAAACTAAGATCTATCAATCAGTCGTCCACCCTGTTGCTTTGTATGGAGCTGAATGCTGGCCTAATACAATGAAACATGAACAAGCCTTGCACTCAATGGAGATGCGGATGCTACGATGGCCCTTGGGAAGTACACGGCTGGATCATATTAAGAACGAAGACGTCCGCAATACTCTTGAAATAGCCCCTATTCCAGCCAAATTGAGGGAGACTCAGTTGCGTTGGTACGGGCATGTAGCCCGAGCAAATACAGAGTCCATTGCAAGCAAGTCACTTGCTCTCGAGGCTGATGGACAAAGACCTCCAGGACGACCAAAAAGGCGTTGGATGGATACCCTACACGACGATATGAGCATCGCAGGTGTTCGTCCTATGGATGCAGCAAACCGCAACAAATGGAGAGCGAGGTGAAGAGTGGCGGGCCCCAAAAAATCATTGGGAACAACGCCAGGAAGAAGAAGATAGAGGCAATTAACATAAGTAGGATATATGGAAATAGGCTGTTTAGTTCACGGAACTACTTGTTCAGTGTTGCCTTAGTAACCGATCTTTCTTTTTCACAATTCAGTAGAGGCAGTGACGAGAGTAGCTGCTTGTATCCAGACCACATCTCACTCAAGCAGCTAAGTATGCAATCCACTCTAACACTGACCATTTCACATAATCTCTCTAAGCGAGAAACTTTGAAGGTCATTCACCACTTTATCGAACAATCACAAGTAATTACTATTGCAACTAAATTAAGTGTAAATATTGTAAACATAATCACCCATAAAGATGGTATATTGGCTTTCACGGCCGCTGAATTAAAACTCAGCAATTCTCCTAGGTTTGTGCCGTGTCTTGTGTGGGGTTTCACTCAGGAGCGCTCTGTTCAGTACATAAAACTGGTGAAATCTCGACAGATATTTATAAATATTTATGTTCAAACATAAAATAGTTATAATAATTATCGTCGAACATACACAGTCGTATGCAACTCGCCTTTAATGGTAATTAAGACACTCATGGAAATTATAAAACTCGCATACGCTCGTTTTATAAACATACTCGTGTCTTAATTATTGCCATTATAGGCTCGTTGCATAATGTACTATTATGACATGATCCTTATTCACAAACCTAGAAGAAATGCTGTAAACAGAGATTTAATAGTCAAAGTGTAATGGATCTGATATAATAATAATACAATCGTATAGCCTCGGGTGCCGGGTGCAAGCTTTGTTATTTTACACCCAGAGGGCAGTTTTCTTGTCGAATTTTGTTTTTCCTTGGAGCGCTATGAAAGTCAAGGAGGTTAGATATCTAATCTTCTTGACGCTAGAGCGCTTTCTAGTAAAGAAATGAGAACTATTGTGTTGGCAGAAAATCCCGGGATTAATGTTGCCATTATGAACACGGCCTACTGAATTCAAATGTTTTTTAACATGCCAACAACGTATGACATGCGTTTAGTGATTTTTATCGCCTTTCAAAAATCACTTACCATGGCCAGGATTCTATAGCACTGGCATAATATAAGTTATATGATATCAAGTCGATGTAGTGATAAAGTCACGGCTGTTTCGGTGGCGTAGTTGGTAGCATGCTGAGCTTCTATGCCCAAGATCGCGGGTTCAAACCCAGTCGAAGTCGTCGAATTTTTAAGAGCGTTAAATATCCCTTAGTATGCCTTCCTTCGGAGGGGAAATATAGCCGGTGGTCCCATGTCATAGATTGATGTCTTGAAAATGAACCTTCCACTAACTGCACTTGTGTGAAGCCAAAATTTGTGGGTTGGAATTGTTAACGCTCTATTAGTTCCAACGTTCGTCGCCAGCTGCTGACTGCGACGCCATCTAGTAGCCAAGTCCGCAAGCTAGATGTCGTGGACGGTAACATTTGGTAACAAAAGTAGGAACTACTTGAAATTATTGTCTGCATTCCTTACCTGAATCACAGATTCTACACACACCCAAAGTACACGGGGCTACATGACCACGTTGTCGCAGCCCCTAAACTAAGGAACCAACTAACCAACCTGTGATCAAGTCGCTTCGTTGACAACAATGGTACTGGATGAGGTATCTGTGTGCAATGGATATGATAATTGTTGTTTTAAGGGGCCTAACATCTAGGTTATCGGTCCCTAATGGGTTGGGTGATAGTGAAAAATGAGATGAGAATGAAAACTCGAACTAATACTAACTACAGACTTACATAATAGAAAAAGAAATGGTAAACAAATAATGGATAAGGCAAATAAAGGACAGGAAGAAAAGAAATGCCTTCAACCCTCAAAGAATGAGGAATGAGGGACTTGGAAGGAAGGAGAGCCATGAAAGGCAGATAGGAAATGGAAAGAGGAGAGGACCAGCCCCAAGGTCAGAGGGAAAGGGGGACAAAACGGACCCAGCTCAGGAATCCCTCGAGGTCGCCAACTCCCAAACTCACCAGCCGTAAGCCCTTGAGGGTGTAGCAATATCCAGGGTGCACCAGAAGTGGTGGGGCTACACACGCCTTGCCTCCTTGAGGGCCTTAAACAGAAGGCAGGAGATAACATGAAAATAAAGAGAAGGCTGACCTCTCGCAGAAGGAGGGTATCAGAAAAGATGAGACAAGGGCCAATTAAGGCGGGAAAGTGAAAGACTCCCTAGGCCTGGGATACCCTAATACCGTCGGGGTCGGAAGAGAAGAAGAGTTGACCAAGTAAGGTCGACAGGAAAGAAGACGGAGAGGAGCTCAGCACAAGTAAGTGGAAGCAATGCCGAACTCAGCTGGGGTCCCGTGGTCGCCAACCCACGTCCCACTAAATGTGAGCCCCTGGGGGAAGTGTGCAATGGTTTCCTGCCTGTGACTGTACAGTATTTTTAATGGTATCAGTGTAATATTGTATGTAAATGGTAAGAGTGGTCAATGAATACAGAACAGTTCAATCAAGAGGACGCTGATTGCTACAGAGGGACAGCTCTTTCAACCGATTGAAAACATGCCGGGGCAGATGACCTCGTAGTTCCGCCCCTTAAAACAACAATAACTAAAAAACTTGAAAACATGCCCGACCTTATGTCCACAGCGTGCTTCTAATGGACAACTCGGAAAACAATTCTCATCTCGTGTTTCCATTTCCGGCTTTCTGCAATAATCTCTACTATAAAGAGAAGGGGTTCTAGCTGCTCGCAGCCAAAGGACATCACATCCAGAGGCTCGGATTCCACGTTAATAAGGGCCCCGTAGTTGGATATGTTTCTTGGGCTGGAAATCTATCTGGAATTAGCGTTGACTGTTTGTTCGGTTCCTCAGTTTAGGGTCTGCGACAACGCGGTTATTTATCCCCGTGTACTTTGGGTGTGTGTTGACTCTGTCTGATAACCGGTGTGTCTGGCTGCGTGGCTCAGGGGTAGCGTTCTCGCTTGCTGAGCCCAAGGTTGCAGGTTCGAAACCTGGCGCAGTCAACTGGCATTTGAGGGTGCGCAAATGCGAGGGAGCCGTGTCAGTACATTTACTGGCACGTTAAAGATCCCCTTCGGGGCAAAATTCCGGCACCCCGGCGTCTCTAAAAGCCAGTGTAGTTAAAAGGGACGTAAAACCAATAACATTATTATTATTATTCATTATTATGATAACCGGTGTTAATTGTGATGGCTGTATTAACGTGTGTTATCTGTTTTTTAATTCTAGTAAAGACTGCAAACATTCAATGTGCAAGTAGTTCCTACTTTTGCTACCAAACGCCAGCATCAACGAAAATTAGTTCTGAACTTGGTTACCAAATGCCACTGAAGTCGGCTCCTGGCGATGAACGTTGGAACCTAAGAGCGTTAGTCAAATCTAACCTATTATTTAGCTTCACACAAGTGTAATTATTGGAAGGTACTTTTACATGCCATAAATCTATGACATGGGACCGCCGGCTTTACTTCCCCTCCGAAGGAAGGCATGCTGAGGGATTATTGAAAAAATGAAAATCCACAGCCTGCTTCCAGTCTCCGACCGGGTCAGGAATGGAATGAATGAAGCCCCCATCTAGCGGCGAGGATATGAACTGTGCCGGCTGCCGAGGCCTGACGCACTTGAGGGATTATTAACGTTCTTAAAAAATTCGACGACTTCGGCTGGGTTTGAACCCGTGACCTTGGGCATAGAAGATACACAAGTCGAATGCGGTATTTATATTAGTCAAAGAGTTTAAGGGTATAACGACGCTCAGAAGGCCTTGTGTCTTTGGCACAATCTTGTCATTGTATACACCTTACGCCTCGACGTAGCCTTGCACGTTAAATCACTTGGAGGCTCGTTTTGATTTGTTGATTCTTTTAGGGGCTTTTCAGCATCGTGGCCATGTAGCCCCGTGTACTTGAGTGTGTGTAGAATTTGTCTGAGTCACTGTGATGTCTGTACTAGTTTGTGTATTTGCAATTGAGGGGGATTGGGATAGGAAGCGGCCGTGGCCTTAAGTTAGGTACCATCCGAGCCTGCACCTGGAGTAGAAGTGGGAAACCGCGGAAAACCTCTTCCAGGATGGCTGAGGTAGGCGTCAGTTTTACCTCATGAGGCTGAGTATACCCAGTTCGAGTCTTCATACCTGAATTAAATTTCTTGGCAGAGCTGGGAATCGAACCCGGGCCAAGAATGCTAGCCACTACTCAACAAGGCGGACATGGGAGGTTCGAATCCCGGCGCTGACAGTTGAGCTCCTGTTAGTGGTTCTTCTCCGAATTCTCCACATTACCTGAGGCAAATGCTGGGATAGTACTGAGGCACCAACCCCATTCCCGACCCTAATAATTACAGTTACGCATACCACTACACACAGCACAGAAACACAGATTATCAGACTAGTTGAACACACACATGACCAAAGAGGTCTCAATCACCTAATACAAATTAACGACTACGGACATGTATACAACTCTTCATGCCGTTAATCCTGGAGCAAAAAAAGTGTCGTTATCTTCAACAGGAATGTGTCGTTATCTTCAACAGGAATGTATCGTTATTTTCAACAGGAATATATCATTTACTTCAACAGGAATATATCGTTATCTTCAATAGGACTGTATCGTTATCTTCAACAGGAATGCATCGTTATTTTCGACAGGAATGTATCGTTATCTTTTACAGGAATATATCGTTATCTTTTACAGGAATGTATCGTTATCTTCAACAGGAATGTATCGTTATCTTCAACAGGAATGAATCGTTATTTTCAACAGGAATTTATCGGTATCTCATCAGGAATGTATCGTTATCATCAACAGGAATGTATCGTTATCTCATCAGGAATGTATCGTTATCTTCAACAGGAATGTGTCGTTATCTTCATCAGGAATTTATCGTTATTTTCAACTGGAGTATTTTGTTATCTTCAACAGGAATGTATCGCTATCTTCAACAGGAATGTCCTCTCATAACTAGGCTAGAGATCTGTTCTTAATAAAATAAATGTATTGGGTTTTAACTTAAGCCTGGGCTCTTTCTTGTTTAGTTTTTATGCCGATGGATTCCTCTGGGCTGGTTAAAATATAGAACCTCACCTATTCCCGACACCCCCGAGAGCAGACCTACATGCTGAACCAGTCCAAGAATGTGTCGTTCCCCATACTTGTGTGTTGGTGGGAGGAGGATCTTGGAAGGGCCATTTGAAGCCGGTGGATTCCCGAAATCCTTGTCTAACGGGCGCAATACATATTCGTCCAACATCTCCATTCTATATTTCGCACATCGATTGTCCAATGTCTTGGTCTATCATCTCTGTTGCTATGATCGCGTTATATCGAATTTACACTTTCACCTTCTCTATTAGCTCTCGCGACTCTCGCCGATGTCGGGAGTCCCTCTCAGAATTCTTGCACATGATATTAATGTACCCTGCCGAAATTCAAGTCAAAAGAAACACACTTACACTCTATAATGTCAAACTTAAAACGGTTCTGAGAGAGCAGACTAGAAAGTAATTTCAAATGACTATTGACAAGAAATCGAACTTCTCCGCTTTCCAATAAATATTTTTAAAATTTAATTTTTGATCAGAAACCATTAAGAATATGGTTCGTGTTGTTTGAGTCTTCAGTCTTTTGACTGGTTGGATGCAGGCCTTCATGCCTCCCTGTCCTGAGCTAATCGTTTCATATCTACATAGCTACCACACCCTACAACCGAGGCAATCTGTTTAACATATTCTAACCTTGGTCTACCCCTACAGTTCTTATCCTCGACCCTTCCTTCCATAACTAAGCTTGCTATTCCTGGGTGTCTTAGTATGTGTCCTACCAACCTATCTCTTCTCTTCATTAGCATGCGCCAGAAACATCTCTCCTCTCCCATTCGTCTTAATACCTCCTCATTTGTAACTCTATCAAACCATCTGATCTTCATCATTTTCCTGTAACACCACATTTCAAACGCTTCAATTCTCCTCTTTTCTGCTGCACCAATAGTCCAAGTTTCACTTCCATAGAGAACAACGCCCCAGGCAAAGGCTTTCAAAAATGACTTCCTAATACCTAAATCTATACTCGATGTCAACAGATTCCTTTTCTGTAGAAATGCTTTCCTTGTCTTTCCTAATATATCCTCTTTGCTTCGTCCATCACCGTATAATATTCCTCTAATTGTTCATATAGCCTATTCTTTAATCTTAGAAAATAGCCCATCAATGTCTGATACAATGAATGTTTCCCACTCTCTGCGTGTAGAGTTGAACAGGAAGATCTCCCTTAGCTCGTTTCTCTCAGGTAATGCTTACTCTATATACAGTACAATAGATAAGCCGGCATTGTTACTTCTGTGGTCGTTCAAAGTCTTCAACATTTCAGTGGAGATCTCATCTTCCTCATTCGCTTCCAGCGGAAGACAGACACGAGTGGAGTCAACTGCTACATATCGTCAGTGAGAGAAAATCCCCTGGGACAGGACGCAACGCCTGCCTTCTTGATTTTTCTCCCTGCCAATCGATGTTTATCCTGGGCTATGCGAGCTTTTCACTTGACTTGAAGCCACATACACTTTCCCCTCTCTTCTATACTCAGAGCACCAAGATTACTTCCTCTTTCTCATAAACTGTCTCAGAGGGATAATGCTATTGTTGCTCAACGATATACAGATGTAGTGTGTTAGTAATAATAATAATAATAATAATAATAATAATCATAATCATAATAATAATAATAACAATAATAATAATAATACCAGCTTTCGCGGATGATGTTGCAATTTTCTCTAATTTTCTTGACACGGCCACACAACAAACCAATCAATTACAGGTGCAAGCACCTAAGGCAGGTCTTCAGATTTCGTTTCAGAAAACGCAGTTTATAACGAACATCAAGTCAGAACCCAGAGAACTTATGGTTAATGGAGGACAAATAACACAGGTAGAGAAATTCAAATACCTGGGTGAATGGATTGAGCCCAACATTCGTGAAAAGGAAGCTTTCGTGGCACGGATTAACAAAATGGAAATGGCTTACCATTTAACCAAAGACATTTACAAAACACGATCAATGACCTTCAAGGCCAAACTGAGGCACTACGTTACCGTTATTCGACCGGAGGCGTTATATGCATCAGAATGCCTGGCGATGAATAAGAAAGGCCTGGCAGGACAACTCGAAGCCAAAGAGAGGAAGATTCTGAGAAAGATCTTGGGCCCGGTCAAGGAACGAGGAGATTATAGAAGACGACACAACGATGAACTTTATCTGCATGTGGAGAAAATAACGGACACCATTCGCAAAAGGAGACTCTCCTTTTATGGCCATTTAACACGAATGAACTCTGGAAGATTATCCAATCGAATCTGTGCCTACTTTGTGGGAAAGAAAACCAAAGGGATCTGGTTTACATAGGTGGAAGAAGACCTACAAGAACTGGGGATATCACATGATGACATCTTGGAACGTGACTCTTTGAAGAAGAAACTTGGGGAGATACAGAGTTTTCAGCCAAATCCTATATTGAAAACCGGCAAGAAGTGGACCGAAGAACGGAAGGAAGCTCACCGAAGAAGAATGCGCGAATACTGGGCCAATGTGAAAGAAAGAGGGAAAAGGAAGTTGAAATAACGTGGTCCATAGACGACCGAAACGATTATAAAAAATACCAGCAATAAATATGGGAACTGAAGGTAAGCGGGTCAACTTTAAATGTCTTGCCTTCATCGACATTCTAGCAATAATCACCCGAACACGCCATCGAGAAGCTTTATGAGATCGACATCAAAACGATCTCCAATCATCTTATGAGAAAATGTGTCAAGGAAATAGAACGGTAAAGACTGAGGAAAATATTTAGACCAGAGGTTCAAGAAGGTGTCTGGAAGCGCAAGAGTTGGATTCACTGACCGAGAGATTGACTTCAGTAGCACGTTTGACATTCTATGGGCACATAGCATGAATGGACAACTCGCCATGTTTCTAATCATCAATGTATCCTGTCAAACGAAAGTATGCTGGCTGATAGACACCCTAAAGAGATTTGAAGCCATTTTAGGCTATTTTCATTTTATTTTTGTCCATGTGTGTGTGTGTGTGTGTGTGCGTATGTGTGTGTGTGTGTCCCTAATAACTTATAAACGGCTGCAGCGATTTCAAGGAAACACGCTAAGTTCACTTGCTATTACGACCGACCCCAACCGTGCCCTTCACATTTTATTACGTCTCACCAATCAAATATGGCAGCTGTGGAAATATTTCACCGGCATTCTATACCTCCGAAACTATTACTGATATCACCCTGAAATTTTGTACGGTGATAAAGAGCACTGCTAGACGTTACCTATGTAACTTTCAAACACCCGTTAACCACAAAACGAACATGGCGGCCAAGCGAAGGTCAAACATTTTAAAAGACTTTCCTCGCGATTGAACCATCTGAGCGCAATGAAATTTGGTGCAGTTTATACACTTTGTAATGCACTGGCATTGAATTTAGTTCAATTGTTTACATAACCTTAAGATGGCAGCTCTGCGCTATTATAAAATTAAGTTTTTATTTCTTGTGTATTAATCATGCAATTGAAGTGAACGTTTGAATAATGAACCTATGAAAAATGCATAACATAATACATAACTCTATGACCTACTTATATTAAAATCCAGCATGGCGACCAATCGAAATATTTAGACGGTTCTCAATATCTACGAATCTATTACAGCAATCAAACTGAAATGTTGTATGTTGACAGAGGCAATTGGCATAAGCAGGATATATGAAAATAGGCTGTATAGTTCTTCACGGAACTAGTCGACTTGTTCATTGTTGCCTTATTCCACAGGCTGCTTTTACAAAAGACCCTCAAATTCCACAATTGCATAGAAAATCAATCTACCTCTCGAATTTCCAGTGCCTTAGAACAGAGATCACATATCTCTGATGATCTGTTGCAACTTGAAAACAGCATACTTTCAGATAAGCTCATTTTACTTCATTACCACCGTGAAAGCAGTTTTAACAGCTTTAGAATAGTGGGCTTTATATTGCTTTTATTTCAATTCATTGAGCACAGTGCATGTGGACAGGCGCTAACTGTTGGGTTTTCTACAATAATTGTAGGGCTTACTGCTTATTTGTGTTTACATATGAGTTGTCCAGTTGCAAAACTCGTTTAATCCACTTGTGAATAAGGATCATGTCGTAATAGTACATGATGCAACGAGCCTATTGTATTGTTGTATGTCTACCCCTTATTATTCCCGTTTTCCAACGGGGTCGGGGATGAGATGCGATGGAAGTCTTTGTGGCGATGGTTTTTACGGCCGGATGCCCTTCCTGACGCCAACCTCATGAGAGGAGTTAATGAGAGATGAAATGAATGATGGTGAATGAAACTGGGCAAGGATGTGGAAGGAAGCGGCCGTGGCCTGTCAGAAGGTACCGTCCCAGCATTTGCCTGGTGTTGAAAATGGGAAACCACGGAAAACCATTTCAAGGACGGCCGACGGTGGGGCTATGCAAGGAGCCTATAATGCCAATAATTAAGACACGAGTATGTTTATAAAACGAGCGTATGCGAGTTGTATAATTTCCATACGAGTGTCTTAATTACCATTATAGGCGAGTTGCATACGACTGTTTATGTTCGACGATAATTATTATAGCTATTTTATGTTCGAACATAAATATTCATAAATATCTGTCGAGATTTCGCCTGTTTTATGTACTGAACAGAGCGCATGAGACGCAGAGAATGCCTTGTATTTGTCCATAGCCTCCTCGATTACCCTATTATGATACTAGGCCAGGCAGTGAAATTTATATTAGAAGGCCTTGGAACTTAGCGCAGGTGCGATGATATCCTTATCTAACTGGTCAAGCAACTGTTTCTTGAGCTCTGATTGGTGGGAGAAACTGTTTCATAATGAAACATAGTGATATAATGACCATCATTATGATACAGTTTTCTGACATATAATAGTCAGGGTCGAATATAAAATCATTTAATTAATTTATTTATTTTATTTTATTTTGTTTTGTTTAATTTAATTTAATTTTGTTTCGTTTTAAATTGTTATATTTAATTTTTGTTTTGTTTTGTTTTATTATAATTTGTTTTGTTTTATTTTGATTTTCCAGAAAACAAACATAAAACCAAGAATATAAAAAAACGAAGCAAAAAGAAAAATTCAAAAACAAAAGCAAAAGCAGAAAATAAAAACAAGAAACACAAAGCAAAAATGAAAATTCAAGAAAGGAAAAGCAGAAATTAAACACAAAACCAAAACGAAGAAAGAAGAGCAAAAAGTAAAATTCAAAAGCAAAACCACCAAGCAAACACAAATCCACAAACAGAAAGCAAAGAGAAAAACGTAGAAAACAACAAACACAAAAGATACGTGAGGCAAAGTCCAGAAAACGTTTCTCATGAAAATGATTCTTATTCACGAATTTTGTAACTGGACGACTCATTTGTAGATTGTTTTGGGGCTTGTCATAGTATCCTAGTCACCATTTGACTTGGAATACCAAAACACATTCAGACAAGTTAACGTAATATATCAACACACCTTTAGACGTTGACTTGTTCTGTGGGCTTATTGCTGCAGTATTAGCCAAGCCTTCATGGATTAGTTTGGGCGAGGGAGGGTGACCGTTTATGAGTGGATTTGTGATTTCTCACACCATCAGCCTTGGGGATATTAATAAATATTCCTTTTAACCATAGAACATTATTCAATTGATGCTTAATACTAATAATACTTTAAATTTACGTGCATTACGAACTTTATGTTCGACCCTGTCAGAAAACTGTACTATAATGAGGCTCATTATAACACTATTTTTAATTATGAAACAGTTTCTCCCACCAACCAGAGCTCAAAAAACAGTTGTTTGACCAATTAAATATTTAGATGCGCTGAGTTCTAATTTAAATTTCACTGCCTGGCCTAGTGTCATAGTAGGGTAATCGAGGAGGCCATGGTCAAATACAAGGCATTCTCTGCGTCTCATGCGCTCTGTTCAGTACATAAAACTGATGAAATCTCGACAGATATTTATGAATATTTATGTTCGAACATAAAATAGTTATAATAATTATCGTCGAACATAAACAGTCGTATGCAACGAGCCTATAATGGCAATAATTAAGACACGAGTATGTTCATAAAACGAGCATATGCGAGTTTTATGATTTCCATACGAGTGTAATGTACTATTACGCTAAGGCACCAATTTATTAGTTAAATGGTTGAAATTGATGTATATTTCGTATGTAACACTATGTATATACACTGAATCCTCTGTAGTCTTTGAAGTTTAATAAGGTATTTAAGCCAAATAAGGCCCGGTTCCAAATCTGTGATTTTATTAGCAGAATATTGGAAATTCTACAAGATTCTTAGTGTTTCTGATAGCTACCAGCTTTTAACGCCTAGACTAGATACTACAACTGTTGAAGCGAACGATTCCGCGGTGTTTGCTTCAGTCGAGTAGTAAACGGTGTTCGAAGCTCTTCTTGTTACTATTTCTAGGTATTTCATATTGCATTTTTTATGAAATTTAACATGCATAAACCTGGTGTATATAATTTCAAAGAATGTGATTTGTAGGTTAATATACTGTATTGATATTTTCAGCTTAATGTGCATTTCTTTATCTCTTCTGATTTACATATGAGCCTTATTTGGAACAAGAAGTGGGCCTTATTTGGAACAAGAAGTGGGCCTTATTTGGAACAAGAAGTGGGCCTTATTTGGAACAAGAACTGGGCCTTATTTGGAACAAGAAGTGGGCCTTATTTGGAACAAGAAGTGGGCCTTATTTGGAACAAGAAGTGGGCCTTATTTGGAACAAAAAGTGAGCCTTATTTGGAACAAGAAGTGGGCCTTATTTGGAACAAGAAGTGGGCCTTATTTGGAACAAGAAGTGGGCCTTATTTGGAACAAGAAGTGAGCCTTATTTGGAACAAGAACTGGGCCTTATTTGGAACAAGAAGTGGGCCTTATTTGGAACAAGAAGTGGGCCTTATTTGGAACAAGAAGTGGGCCTTATTTGGAACAAGAAGTGGGCCTTATTTGGAACAAGAAGTGAGCCTTATTTGGAACAAGAAGTGGGCCTTATTTGGAACAAGAAGTGGGCCTTATTTGGAACAAGAAGTGGGCCTTATTTGGAACAAGAACTGGGCCTTATTTGGAAAGGGTGTTCCTCACATTTTAAATATTTTATTATTACTGAAATATTTTCCAGTGATTCTAATAATCAACCCATGTTTTCAAGTTAAATCCAGGAAACCGTTCAGATCTTTCCCCCCTTCTTGTAAAAGTACAACAAATCTTTAAACGTAAGTGGGCCTTATTTGTCACATTTACCTTACGCTAAGTTCCCCCTTAAATTCAACAAATACGGAAGTCGTTTACTTTGACGTAAATAGCAGTACGTAATCTCTCCAGCCTCTTATACTGTCTCTGGTTTCACCACTTGTTCTTATTCTAGCTGTCAACTGTATAGTTAGAGGACACCGGTAAATGACTACTATAATCTGTAGTGCTTATCTATTTTAATTAATTAATTATAATTACAATAAAAGCAGTTACGGCCTGAAAATTACAGAGATACATAAATATGCATTTCTTGCTGGCACAGTGGACAACTATCGTCAAGTTTTGGAACATTTTTACTTACAGTTGTTAAACAGTTATAAAACAGCCACTACAAATTAATATCACTGATAGTTCGCCTTAGCGAGAGGTTACAAAATGCTTCACAGGAGACTTCGCAATCTACACATACTCTGGCAGAATGGTTTCGCACACCCTAATGATACAATCTGATAGTCCTTCCTTGGAATTGGCTATTCCATACATTGTCTGTAGCAGTAAGAAAACACGCGCCTGCTTCTTAATCACATAGCAAGAACTGCAGCAGGAAGGCACACCAGGAAAAGGTAACCGTAAATGGCACACTGGGGTTTCCGTGACCCTGAGCTATATTTACTTTTGACGTTTGCTTCCGCTGACAGATCTGAATGACACTATCTGAGTGTGACAAGGTGCTAACGCAATTTACAAACATGATTCGGTAGCTTACAGTTTCATATAAGAGTTTTATTCGATAATTTGTTATTCGCAGGGTCGCTGAGACCCCAGTGTGCCATTCCAGGGTTAAATTCAAGGATAGTTTCCAGGGAATTCTTTGCCTCATGATTATGCCTCTATAACGAATTGGCATCAATAACTAAAGCATTCACATCAGCACCATAGACCACTAGAAGCACTGCTGGAAGAAGGTAGGGTGGGGACATAAATAGAGGAAATTCTAAGCAGTTAAATTATTCATACTCGTAAATTTTACGTATGTTAGTATTGTAGGGTTTGAGTGGGCTTAATACTTCAGGTTTTAGCAGCTGTATTACTCGAACTTTTAAATATTCCGCCGATCTTATGAGTGTTGGTGTTGGGGACCGTTTCATGACTGACATTGTGTGATCTAGCAGAGTCTTGTAGCGCTTTTCCGTCTTGAGAATTTCAACTTTGGGATATGAAGATGCTCATTCGACGAGCGAAACCTGCCTTCCTATAGTTCCTCCTTCATTTGGTAACCCCTAAGAAATAATTTTAATGACTTGCAAATATTTCAGGTTGCTTTTTCGCATTTGCCAGTAATTGGGATTACATCGTGTCGACCAACTGAAGAGTTACAATAAAGGATCTCAAAGTTAATATTGACCCACTGGACCAATAACTCCACGTCTTGCTAAATGCATGCATACATTAATAGCAACAAGTTCCGTGACGAAATAAAGAGCCTACTTTCCTCGAAATGTAAGATTCATTCCAATAATTAATCTATGTGGACCTAATTAGAATAATGACGAAATTGAGTTGGCAATATCGAAATTTCTAATTATTTCAAAATATAACTGGCATAATGTAGCCTAATAGAGCAGTACAGTTGGCAGCCCTGGTGACTGAATATATTGTTGGTTCCATCTCTTAAGGTACAGAATACAAAATTGGGTTGAAGTCCAATGGATAGCATGGACGTTGCATGTAGTTCGAAATTGGACCTATCAGCGCGCGTAAAATCATGTTGGCAACAATGTCATGCATGTGTTGGTCAGAAGTAATCTGAACTATTATGAACTATTGTTCAGCCAATTTTGGATGAAATCCATTTATTTGTATAGAAGTTACATGTATTTTAAAATTGGACCAATCAGCAGGCTAAGAAACATGTTGGAAACAGTGACGTATATTAGTTACTCAAAATTAATCTAGAATGTAAGGTACTATACGTCTGCAAAGTATAGAGCTGTTGGCTTGAATACTTTATGATATATTGATATTAGAGTAAAAGTAGAGACAGCATTTATTAACAGTTGGCAACCCTGGTTGCTCTTAAAAATACGCATAGTCATATCTGTTATAGTACACATAGCATATACGAAATATGGTCGAAATCCAATTGATAGTATAGAAGTTACATGTATTTACAATTGGTCCTATCAGCAGGCTTAGAATCATGTTGGTAGTACTGAGGTCCATTAGTTACTCCAAATTAATCTAGAATGTCAGGTACTATACGTGTGCATAGTTTAAAGCTGACGGCTTGCATACTTTCTGATATATTGGTATTTGGATAAAAACAATAGAGAGTGCAATTATTATCAGTTGGCAGCCCTGGTGGCTCTTAAGATTACGCTCAGTCATATCTGTCTATCTACACATAGTACATACGAAATTTGGTTGAAATCCAATTGATAGTGTAAACGTTATATGCATTTAAATATTGGACTTATCAGCAGGCTTAGAATCATTTTGGCAACACTGTCATATATGGTCTCCTGGAAATTAAATTTCAATTGCGAATTTTCAGCAGTTGGTAGCACTGACATCATTTTCAAATACGGCATTGAGATATTCAGATAGAGATCTTAACTCATATATAATTTGGGTTCAATTGCTACAGCCATTTAGGAGTTGAATGGGGGGGGGGGGGGCACACACACAGTCAGACGGACAGACAGACAGACAGACAGACACACATTTTCCCGGATCGATCTCATAAGTCTACTTTTTCCTCACTTTTACAAAATGCGAAAAGTAGGCTAAAAATAATAATAGCGCCTTCGGTGGCGTAATCGGTAGCATGCTGAGCTGCTATGCCCAAGGTCGCGGGTGCACACCCTGCCAAAGTCATCGGATTTTTAAGAGCATTACATTCCTTCAGTATGCCTTCCTTCCGTCCGCCGGCCGGGCCCATGTCATAGATAATATTACATCAGATTAATTTACAGCGGTTCAACATGACGGTGTTGCCTGCTGATATGACCAATCTTCAAAGACATGTAACTTGCATAGTATCAATTGGACTTCAACCAAATTAGGTAGATTTCTTTAGAAAGCTAACTATTGCAATGGGTCCCATGTTTCGACTTCCGGAAAATTTCGACATATCTTCGCGTTTCACATCCCCCAGACCCCAAAACCACCGTCAGTTCAAAAGTTTATATATAATTTATGTATGTATATATATATATGTATATATGTATATCAGTTTCTTGTGGACACGATAACTGCCGTAATTTTGCACCAATCACTTTGATTTTTTTACATAATATGTATCCCTATAAAATCTCGGTCGAGTTCGTTAATGGGCAAAATCGGTCTATGGGGGTGAAAATGGGGGGCTTTTTTCGAAAAATTGAAATTTCGCTATAACTCTCTTAATACGCGAAATATCGAATCCATTCAAAGTTCATAATATGTGTCGGATAAGTGCCAACAATTTATGTCAAATAAGCTTTTTGATAGCACCAACCATTGACCAAAGGGGTGGAAAAAGTGGGTTTTTCGGGAAACATTAATCATATCTCTCTTAATAGGCACAATATCAAAACCGTACAAAATGGACAATATTCCCCTAATAATTGCCTAAAACTTTTGTCTGAAAGAATTTTTGATATGACCCACCATTACGCCAAGGGATGAGAAAAATGATTTCGGAATTATAAGAAAATGCCAAGAGCTATTAGAGGTTGCCATGGCAACACTACTAAATTGATGAGGGATGAGCCGTTGCCATGACAACGCACTTGCACGAGATCAGATTCAGTATTTCCATCTGACTAAGCCGGCCCCGTGGTGTTGGGGTAGCGCGCCTGCCTCTCACCCGGAGTCCCCGGGTTCGATCCCCGGCTCCGTCAGGGATTTTAAAACTGACGTGAGGGTTGGAACGGGGTGCACTCAGCCTCGTGAGGACAATTGAGTAGCTGTCTGACAGTGAGACAGCAACCCGATCACGAATACCAATATTAACGGCCGAGGGGACCCGACGCGCTGATCACGCGTCACCCCAATATCTGCAGGCCAAATGGCTGGGCAGCGGTCGCTTGGTCGGCCTTAGCCCGTCATGGGCTGGTTGGTGCCAGGGGTTGACTTTGACATCTGACTAAGTGGGAAGCGGGTTCGGTGACGTAACTGATAGCATGCAGAATGTCTATGCCCAAGGTCGCGGTTTCAAAGCCGGCCGAAGTCGTCGGATTTTCTAAGAGCGCTAAAAATCCCTCAGTATGCTTTCCTTTGGAGGGGAAGTTCCAATGTTCGTTACGAGTTGCTGGTTGGGGTGGCATCTAGTAGCCAAGTTCACAGCTAGGTGTCATTGACGGTAGTACCTGGTAGCATAATTAGGAACTACTGCTTGAAATTGACCGTCTGCAGTCCTTACCTGAATTACAGACTAATACATCCATTAAAATTCACACCGTTTATCAGACAGATTCTACACTCACCCAAAGTACACGGGGTTAGATAACCACGTTGTCGCAGCCCCTAAACTGAGGAACCAACCAGAGGTAGATTTCATTAGAAAGCTAACTATTGCAATGGGTAGGCTACCATGTTTCGGCTTCCGGAAAATTTCGACGTATCTTCGCGTTTCACATCCCCCAGACCCCAAAACCACCGTCAGTTCAAGAGTATATATATATCAGTTTCTTGTGGACACGATAACTGCCGTAATTTTTCACCAATCACTTTTTACCGAATATGTATACCTATAAAATCTCGGTCGAGTTCGTTACTGGACTAAACCGGTAGAAGGGGGTGAAAATGGGGGTCTTTTTCGAAAAAGTGAAATATTGCTATAACTCTCTTAATATATGAAATATCGAATCCGTTCAACGTTCATACTATGTGTCGGATAAAGCCCAAAAATTTATGTTTGAAGAGTTTTTTTATATCACCAACCATTGACCAAAGGGGTGGGAAAAGTGGGATTTTCGGGAAACATTAATCATATCTCTCTTAATAGGCACAATATCAAAACCGTACTAAATGGACAATATTCCCCTAGTAATTACCTAAAACTTTTGTCTGAAAGAATTTTTGATATGACCCACCATTATGCCAAGGGATGAGAAAAATGATTTCGGAATTATAAGAAAATGCGAAGAGCTATCAGAGGTTGCCATGGCAACACTACTAAATTGATGAGGGATGAGCCATCAGACGTTGCCATGACAACGCACTTGCACGAGATCAGATTCAGTATTTTCATCTAAGTGGGAAGCGGCTTCGGTGACGTAACTAGTAGCATGCAGAATGTCTATGCCCAAGGTCGCGGTTTCAAGGCCGGCCGAAGTCGTCGGATTTTCTAAGAGAGCTAAAATCCCTCAGTATGCTTTCCTTTGGAGGGGAAGTTCCAACGTTCGTTGCGAGTTGCTGGTTAGGGTGGCATCTTGTAGCCAAGTTCACAGCTAGGTGTCGTTGACGGTAGTACCTGGTAGCAACATTAGGAACTACTGCTTGAAATTGACCGTCTGCAGTCCTTACCTGAATTAAGACTACTACAGCCATTACAATTCACACCGTTTATCAGACAGATTCTACACTCACCCAAAATACACGGTGTTAGATGACCGCGTTGTCGCAGCCCCTAAACTGAGGAACCAACCAGAGGTAGATTTCATTAGAAAGCTAACTATTGCAATGGGTACCATGTTTCGAGTTCCGGAAAATTTCGACATATCTTCGCGTTTCACATCCCCCAGACCCCAAAACCACCGTCAGTTCAAAAGTTTATACACACATCAAAAAAAGTTTTGCATCACCTCGGTTCCAAGAGTTCCGGAACCGTTAAATACAAAGGGAATAGAGATCAACACAAACAACATTTCAGCTCGTTTTATTGCTCATGAGACCCACACATTGCATGTTGTACCATCATACAGCTAGACTTTCAGCATTTGTGGTCCAGATTGCAGTACACACCACTACCTCTAATACCCAGTAGCACGTCCTCTTGCATTGATGCATGCCTGTATTCGCCGTGGCATACTATCCACAAGTTCATCAAGACACTGTTGGTCCAAATTGTCCCACTCCTCAACGACAATTCGGCGTAAATCTCTCAGAGTGGTTGGTGGGTCAAGACGTCCATAAACAGCCCTTTTCAACATATCCCAGGCATGTTCGATAGGATTCATGTCTGGCGAACATGCTGGCCACTGTAGTCGAGCGATGTCGTTATCTTGAAGGAACGCATTCACAAGATGTGCACGATGAGGTCGAGAATTGTCGTCCATGAAGACAAATGCCTCTCCAATATTCTGCCGATATGGTTGCACTATGGGTCGGAGGATGTCATTCAGGTATCGTAAAGCCGTTTCGGAGCCTTCCATGACCACCAGTGGCGTACGTCAGCCCCACATAATGCCACCCCAAAACATCAGGGAACCACCACCTTGCTGCACTCGCTGGACAGTGTGTCTAAGACGTTCAGCCTGACCAGGGTACCTCCAAACACGTCTCCGACGATTGTCTGGTTGAAGGCATATGCGACACTCATCGGTGAAGAGAACGTGATGCCAATTCCGTGGGGTCCATTCAGCATGTTGTTGGGCCCATCTGTACCGCGCTGCATGGTGTCGGGGTTGCAAAGCTGGACCTCGCCATGGACGTCGGGAGTGAAGTTGCGCATCATGCAGCCTATTGCGCACAGTTTGAGTTGAAACACGACGTCCTGTGGCTGAACGAAACGCATTATTCAACATGGTGGCATTGCTGTCAGGGTTCCTCCGAGCGGCAATCCGTAAGTAGCGGTCATCCACTACAGTAGTAGCCCTTGGGCGGCCTGAGCGAGGCCTGTCATCGACAGTTCCTGTATCTCTGTACCTCCTCCATGTCCGAACAACATCGCTTTGGTTCACTCTGAGACGCCTGGAAACTTCCCTTGTTGAGAGCCCTTCTTGACACAAAGTAACAATGCGGACGCGATCGAACTGCGGTATTGACCTTCTAGGCATGGTAGAACTACAGACAACATGAGCAGCGTACCTTCGTCCTGGTGGAATGACTGGAACTGATCGGCTGTCGTACCCCCTCCGTCTAATAGGCCCTGCTCATGCATGGTTGTTTACATCTTTGAGCAGTTTTAGTGACATCTATGAACAGTCAAAGGGACTGTATCTTGGATACAATATACACAGTCAACGTCTATATGCCGGAGATCTGGGAACCGAGGTGATGCAAAACTTTTTTTGATGTGTGTATATAATTTATGTATATATATATATGCATATCAGTTTCTTGTGGACACGATAACTGCCGTAATTTTGTACCAATCACTTTGAATATTTTACAAAATATGTATATCTATAAAATCTCGGTCGAGTTCGTTAATGGGCTTAATCGGTCGAAGGGGGTAAACATCACAGAAGTGGCAAAGAGGAACTCTGACATTCTACGGATCGGAGCGTGGAATGTTAGAAGTCTGCTAGGAAATGGAAGGTTAGAAATCTTAGAAAGGGAAATGGATAGGTTGAGGTTGGATTTGGTTGGGATTAGTGAAATGCGCTGGCAGGAAGTACAGGACTTTTGGTCAGGAGACTATAGGGTCATTAGCACTAAATCAAACAATGGCCAAGCAGGGGTTGGCCTCATATTGAGTAGGAAACTTGGACAGCGGGTGGAATATTATGAGCAATATAGTGAACGGATTATTGTAGCAAAAATAAATACTAAACCTACCTGCACCACAGTGGTACAAGTCTATATGCCTACCAGTCAAGCTGATGATGAGGATGTTGAAAAGGTCTACGAAGAAATAGACGAAATTCTGAGGTATATCAAGGGTGATGAAAATGTTATAGTAATGGGAGATTGGAATGCTGTGGTAGGAAAAGGGAGAGAAGGGAAGATAGTAGGAGATTTCGGATTAGGTGAAAGGAATGATCGAGGAAGCAGGCTGGTAGAATTCTGCACTGAGCATGAGTTGGTCATAGCTAACACCTTATTCAATAACCACAATAGAAGAATATACACATGGATGAGACCAGGAGATACAGGGCGTTACCAAATCGACTTCATTATGGTCAAGCAGAGGTTTCGAAACCAGATTTTGGATTGTAAAACATATCCTGGTGCTGACATAAACTCTGACCACAATCTGGTTGTAATGAAATGCAGATTAAAGTTGAAGAAACTGAAGAAAAGTCAAAAGCCAAAAAGGTGGGCAATAGACAGACTGAAAGAGAAGGATGTAAACGAAAGATTCGAGAAGAGTATAAAGGAAGGACTAATGAAAAACCCTAAACAAACTTCAATTGCAGACGAATAGGCACTTTTGAGGAATGAAATAACAAAATCCGCAGAAGAAAACATTGGTAGGAAAGAGAGAATAGGTAGAAAACCGTGGATCACTCAGGATATACTCGAATTGATGGATGAAAGGCGGAAGCACAAGAATGTAAGAGATGAAAAGGGGAAAGCAGAATACAGACGTCTGAGAAATGAGGTTAACAAGAAGTGCAAGGAAGCGAAAGAAGAATGGTTGAAAGAGAAATGTGCTGGTATAGAAAATTGTCTGAAATTAGGAAAAGTAGACACAGCTTATCGAAGGATTAAGAATATTTTTGGGGAAAAGAAGACTAAGTGTTGTAATATTAAGGACACAAATGGAAAGCCTCTAACAGATAGGGAAGAAAAGGTTGAGAGATGGAAAGCTTACATAGAGAGTTTGTATAAGGGAAAGGAGATTGAGAATCATGTAATGGAAAGGAAGGAGGAAATTGATGAGGATGCGAAAGGAGATTTAATATTGAGATCAGAATTTGATAGAGCTTTGGAAGACTTAAGCAGGAACAAAGCACCAGGCATAGATGATATACCGATTGAGTTGCTACGCTGCATAGGAGAGGAAGGTCTGATCAGGTTATTTCACTTGGTGTGTAGGATTTATGAGACAGGTGAGGTACCCCCTGATTTCAAGAAGAATGTAATCATCCCTATACCAAAGAAAGTGGGAGCTGACAGATGTGAAGATTATCGTACAATCAGCTTGATTACTCATGCTTCAAAGATCCTGTCTAGAATAATTTACAAGAGGATTGAGAGCCAGATAGAAACGGAGTTGGGTGAAGACCAGTTTGGTTTCAGGAGAAATGTAGGAACAAGGGAAGCTGTACTAAGTCTTAGGCTGATTTTGGAAGGTAGAATAAGGAAAGATAAGAGAACGTTCATGGCTTTTGTAGACTTAGAAAAGGCTTTTGATAACGCTGATTGGACTAAATTGTTTGACATTTTGAAATCGATTGGAATAAAGTACAGGGATAGGAGGGTGATATACAATCTATACAGAAACCAGACAGCAGTCATTCGAGTTGAAGGACATGAGAGAGAAGCTGGTATTCAGAAAGGTGTAAGGCAAGGCTGCAACTTATCACCCATACTTTTCAATCATTACATTGAACAAGCAATGAAGGAAATTAGAGAAAAATTTAAAGTGGGAGTGAAGATTCAAGGAGAAATAATTTCAACTCTGAGATTTGCTGATGACATCGTCATCTTGGCCAACAAGCCTGAGGATTTGAATGAGTTTTTGAATGGTATGGACTCCGTCTTACGGAAAGAATTCATGATGAAAATTAATAAATGTAAAACAAAAATACTGGAATGCAGCCGAAATAAATCAGAAACCTCTATGGAGATCAAATTGGCAGGTGAAAAGCTGAAGGAAGTAGGAGATTTCTGTTACTTAGGAAGCAGAATAACCAGTGATGGACGAAGCAAAGAGGATATATATAAAGTAGGTTGGCTCAGGCAAGAAAAGCATTTCTACAAAAAGGAATCTGCTGACATCGAATATAGATTTAGGTATTAGGAAGTCATTTTTGAAAGCCTTTGTCTGGAGCGTGGCGCTCTATGGAAGTGAAACTTGGACTATTGGTGCAGCAGAAAAGAGGAGAATTGAAGCATTTGAAATGTGGTGCTACAGGAGAATGATGAAGATCAGATGGGTAGATAGGGTTACAAACAAAGAGGTATTAAGACGAGTGGGAGAGGAGAGATGTTTCTGGTGACTGCTAATGAAGAGAAGAGATAGGTTGGTAGGACACATACTAAGACACCCAGGAATAGCAAGCTTAGTTATGGAAGGAAGGGTCGAGGACAAGAACTGTAGGGGTAGACCAAGGTTAGAATATGTTAAACAGATTGCCTCGGATGTAGGGTGTGGTAGCTATGTAGAGATGAAACGATTAGCTCAGGACAGGGAGGCATGGAGAGCTGCATCAAACCAGTCAAAAGACTGAAGACTCAAACAACAACGGGGGTGAAAATGGGGGGCTTTTTTCGAAAAAGTGATATATTGCTATAACTCTCTTAATATGTGAAATATCGAATCCGTTCAACGTTCATACTATGTGTCGGATAAAGCCCAAAAATTTATGTTTGAAGAGCTTTTTTTATAGCACCAACCATTGACCAAAGGGGTGGGAAAAAGTGGGTTTTTCGGGAAACATTAATCATATCTCTCTTAATAGGCACAATCTCAAAACCGTACAAAATGGACAATATTCCCCTAATAATTACCTAAAATTTTGTCTTAAAGAATTTTTGATATGACCCACCATTATGCCAAGGGATGAGAAAAATGATTTCGGAATTATAAGAAAATGCCAAGAGCTATCAGTGCTTGCCATGGCAACTCTACTAAATTGTTGAGGGATGAGCCATCAGACGTTGCCAAGATAACGCACTTGCACGAGATCTTATTCAGAATTCCATCTGACTAAGTGTGAAGCGGCTTCGGTGACGTAACTGGTAGCAAGCATGCTGAATGTCTATGCCCAAGGTCGCGAGTTCAAAGCCGGCCGAAGTCGTCGGATTTTCTAAGAGCGCTAAAAATCCCTCAGTATGCTTTCCTTTGGAGGGGAAATTCCAACGTTCGTTGCGAGTTGCTGGCTGCGATGGCATCTAGTAGCCAAGTTCACAGGTAGGTGTCGTTGACGGTAGTACATGGTAGCAACATTAGGAACTACTGCTTGAAATTGACCGTCTGCAGTCCTTACCTGAATTACAGACTAATACAGCCATCCCTAAGTACACGGGGTCACATGACCGCGTTGTCGCAGCCCCTAAACTGAGGAACCAACCAAAATCTCAGCGGGAGATATAATTTTGCGTGAAGAAGTAACAGACCGTTACAGAGTTACACATCAGTGTCGAAACCTAGCATAAGGACAGTGTGACCACAAGTATAAATATGGACCCCAAATGACAAGAAGGTTACCGTTCCCATAAGACAATAAAATGTTTAAAATAAGCATAAAATGACGAAAAACAAAGTTAATTAAGCTCCAATTATAAAATACCTTCTCGCAATAAATGAGGTCTGATCCTTCTACGAAAACCTGCATATTCTGCCTATTTTCGCCTATCCCCAAGTTTGTCCGGTGAAATCTACCTCCGCCTTCCGGCGTGCCGAGAGGACTTTTTTTTGTATGTGAATTGTGCACCGGAACAGATATAAATATCAGTTTTCTTTAGATTCAACAGGGCTACCAACTGTTGAAAAATGCACTCTATACTTTATTATCCTTATTCTAATATATCAGAAAGTATGCAGGTCATCAGTTCTAAACTCTGTACACATATAATTCCTGCAAATATAGATTAATTATGAGTAACCAGTATACTACAGAGCTGCCAACATGATTCTACGCGTATTGATAGTTTATATGTTTAATCACATGTAACTTGCATAGTTACGTACATACAGTATATACATAATTGCTATGCATCTTAAATTTTAAGTTAAATTTAGTTCGTCACGGAACTACTTGTTGCATATACTTTTGATGTTAGTCATTAAAATATATGCTCTTCCATCGGATCTGGTTGAAACTTGCATCGTATTTTAACAGAACATTTCTAAATACCCTTCTCGTGCCTTTCTCTGTTTGTGAACGTACTTTTCTCTCTTTTAAAGTAAGCTGAAGAGTGTATGCATATCTGCCTCGTAGAAAATCTCTCCAAATGACAGATAATACGCTTTAAACATTATCCAATTCTGTTCAGAAAAGGAAGAAGAATACACGTGCTGCCTAGAAGAAGGAACTCGGAAGTGCGTGTCATTACCCGCAACGAAGCGAGTCAATTGCTTGTGACGAGAGCATCTTCCGGATGAACAGGTCTAGAAAGTTGATTGCGGGTACATCCCACCAATCAGAGAAGGACAATCAACAGGTTCCTTAGAGACGTACCCATCAATATCAACTTATTCACGGAGAAATAGTCACTCCTCATAGCTGTGTATTGGGAGTTCCCATCGTTTATCTTCGCAGATTCTGACATACACTCATGAGATAAAAATAGCAACACCGTGAAGGATTGGTGCTGCACTTGAACACGCAGGACGAGTGTTGAGCTGTGATAGGATGATAATACTCGCAGGTCTCTCTAACCCAAGCATGAGCAAACGTTTTAGGGGCACGGCCAGATGCGATACAAAATAATCGAGGTGGGCCGAAAAAAAAAAGGTACTGTCAGTCTGAGAGACTAGACTTTGTATCATTTCAAATGACGCATGCTAAAAATGCTACACATGTTAGAAAGGCTCAGGAGGGCTTCTCGCTTCGCTCGAAGTGACGTCACGCACTCGCCGTCTCCGTATCGCATAATGCCAGACCCCAGGAGTAAACTCAGACTCAACAGACTCCATTACCCTTTAACTTAGGCTTCCCGCACGGGGGATGCATGACGTCACGCACTCGCCGTCTCCGTTCGCATAACGCCAGACCCCAGGAGTAAACTCAGACTCAGTGCATATGCACTGAAAAACATGATGACGTCATACACGCCGTAACCGTGACGCATAACGATGAAGTCGACAAGATCATTTGAAATGATAAAACACATGTTTGTAGATAGATTATAAACTTCTTATTTCTGAATTATAAATCAAACAAAACTTATAGGCTACAAATGGTAGAACACTTAGGAAAAAAGAACACACCTTCATTATTTAGTAGAAGAGGAAGGGGTATGTGACTGTACTTCTAATACGGTAGTTTTTCATAATCTGGTTGAAACTGGGATGAGCTGATTGTCAGTAGTGCAGCTAAATGGTGGTCTGTCAATCTATTCCTGACGCTTTTCTTTTATGCGTAACATCTTTCCACTCGTTTGCTGGATATTTTTGTGGGAGTGATTTTAAAAATGGGACGGAAGTGGATTGGACGGAAGTGTGTAAGACGCACTGCCAGTTGGATCGCATCCCTCAAGCTGGCAGTTGTACCATGTGGAATGTTTATCACATACGGATTACTTTGTAACAGCAGAGTATCAAGAAGGCAGTGCGAGAGTAAAAATATCAAGTAGGCAGTGAAGAAAAAAAGTCAGTCTCTATTAACGTAACTTAGTTACTGGCATGGCAGTGATGTAACAGCAGAGTATCGAGAAGGCAGTGCTAGAGTAGAAATATCAAGTAGGCAGTGAAGAAAAAAAGAGTGTCTTGGAATTGTTTTGTATTATGAGAGTGTAAAAAATGAAAACACTGTGTGTGTGTTGAAGAATGTCATGGATAAAGAAACGGTAACTACTTCAAGGTAGGGTAACAAGTTGTTACCGTTTTCAGTATCCTTGACATTCATCAACACACAACAAATCTTTTTATTTTTTCACTCTCATAATACAAAACAATTCCAAGACACTCTTCTTTTCTTCACTGCCTACTTGATATTTCTGCTCTCGTGCTGCCTTCTTGATACTTTGCTGTTACAAAGTAATTCGTATGTGATAAACATTCCACATGGTACCACTGCCAGCTTGAAGGATGCGATCCAACTGGCAGTGCGTCTTACACACTTCCGTCCGATCCACTTCCGTCCCATTTTTCAAAATCACTCCCACAAAAATATCCAGCAACCGAGTTGAAAGATGTTACACATAAAAAAGCGTCAGGAATAGATTGACAGACCACCATTTAGCTGCACTACTAAGAATCAGCTCATCCCAGTTTCAACCAGATTATGAAAAACTACCGTATTAGAAGCACAGTCACATACTCCTTCCTCTTCTACTAAATAATGAAGGTGTGTTCTTTTTTCCTAAGTGTTCTACCATTTGTAGCCTATAAGTTTTGTTTGATTTAAGATTCAGATATAAAATGTTAAGAATCTATCTACAAACATGTGTTGTTTTCTTTTCGGCCCGCCTAGTGGCCCTGCCCCTATAACGTTAGTCCATGTCTGCTCTAAGGATTGGACTTGGCGGCCCCACGACTGCGGCGATCACTGCGGGCAAGACAAAAGCGCTCAAGACGACACTATGCCATTCGTCGACCTACGCTGACCTTTCTCGACACCACACCAGCTGTGCATGTCGATGTTGAAGGGTCAATGGAACATCATATGTAGGAACTTGGCTTGTGAGTCACCTTATCAACTGTTTAATGAGTATCGTCGGGTACCACTGTCGAGCGGGGGTCCATCCGGGCTATCCGAATGATACGGCGACGTCCCCACTCAGGTATCCATCCTGTGCCTGGTCTACGAGTGTGCGCATTACTGCTGCCATATCCAACACGTGCACCAACAGTTTATACAGATCATTTGAGTAGTCCAAAACTTATTCAATCCACTGGTGAATAATTTTCATTTAGATTCACACTTCAAAGACAATAGTCCATCTATGCTGCAGGTTTGTATAAAAACTATACTTGAGCATGCAGTGGCGGCTCGGGATTACATTCGTAGGGTAGTTTTTGACGTGTGTATAAAATAGAATACAGTATTAAATGACTTGCTTGAGTGTTCGAGAATGTCTTTGAACCAGACGCTACCATCATCGTCTTGTGAATTGCTTAAACTATATTTTATGTGATACGATCATGAATGCAGGCGAGAAGCGACTGTAAGCCCGGATAAAAGCACCCGACCGCATTGGCTAATGGACACCTGAAATATGCACTGGGCAATATCGAGCGTCCCTGGTGTTGGTTGAGCCTGGCCTCATTGGAAATATAAAATACTAGTTCTCCTAACCAAGCACAGGATACTCAGCAAACATACTGTACTATATTTAATTTGCTTTCCTCCGAATCCCTTCGTCCTGTTGAAATATAATTTAGAAGTGTTACGTGCAGTGGAGTACAGTGGCCGCCGAAAATCAGCTAAATCTACAAAAGAACACTGTCAACTCAGTTACATCTGTTTGTATGTTAAACATAACTGATGATGATGATGATGATGATGATAATTGTTGTTTTTAGGGGCCTAACATCTAGGTTATCGGCCCCTAATGGTTTGGGTGATATCGAAAATGGCAATGAAATGGAGACCTAACGAAAATTATGTGAGACTGAAAATACTTACAAAATGGAACTCAGATTGAAAATACTCGCAAAATGCAATTTAGATCGAAACAAGATGTTCAGTAAAAAACATCTAGCCTACTTTCTCGTAAATGCATGGGTATTGTTAAAACTCTGTCCTTTTCAAGGAGTAAAATTGAATGTTGGTTGTGGTAGCTTGTTGAAATAGAACGTCCTATACGGATATTAAACATGAATATGAGGTGCCCTTTGCTAATACTACCTCTGTGCCAAATTTAGTTCAATTCAGTTTAACCCTCAAACTGTGTCGTGGGGTCGTTTATGGCACCGCTTCTCAAACTTACTTTTATTACAATGGGCATTTTTTATCCTAGAATGTTTCCCTTCTATGGATCTTCCCGCCTAATTGCTTTTGTTTCATAGCCAGACTAGCAGGCGCCTGCGCAGTTTTCTTACTTTGTTATTAGCAAGCTAAGCGGAAGTGGTGACACTTATGGCACCACGACACAGTTCGCGTTCTGAAGGCTGTGTGCGCGGTGACTCTTACTAGTGCTGTTTGTAACTCTGTGAAGGAAGCAGTTGCTGTGCTGATGCAATGGCATCGTTTCGGGAGAGTGGTATTTCAGTTTCACATCCTAATTTTTCGAATATAATTGAGGAGGAGCTAGACATTGTGCTGAATGAGGACGATGAGGGAAGTGTTGAAAGTGACCGTGATGACCAAGATGTTGACTTCAATTCTGAACACGAGTCTGCTTCCGAGCAGAAATATGACTCTGAGGACGAAGGTATTTCACATAATACGGAAGAAAACTCACAGTTAGTGGAAGGAAATCCATCAGCATATTACGGTAAAAACCGGTACAAGTGGTCCTCTGTTGAACCTTGTCGTAATATGAAGACACCTGCCCATAACATTGTTGTCAAAGTACCAACAATAAAAGGGAAAGCGAGACTGCTGGGAGATTCTTGTACACCACTACAAGTATGGGAATGTTTATTTTGTGATGATATGGTGGAAAATGTAGTGAAGCACACAAATGAAAAGCTCACAACTTACCGAGTACGGTTTTCTAAAACAGACAGAACTGAAATGAGGGATACAACCAGTATCGAAATAAAAGCATTGTTTGGTCTCCTGTACTACAGTGCTATTTTCAAATCAAATAATGAAAGCTTAGACTCCTTTCCTGTCCATGAGAAGAGTTCTCTTTTTGATTATTGTTTCGCGGTTTGATAATCAGTAGCATCATTGTGAGAGGAGATGTACAGATCCTGCTGCCGCTATTTCGTGGATGTTCAACAGTATGATAAAATTCTCAGAGTCTTTGCAACATCGGATCCATGGCTTGTGTGGACGAGATGCTAGTAGGCTTCCGAGGTCGCTGCAAACTCAGGTTGCATATGGCCAATAAACCACAAAAATATGGTCTCAAAATTATGATCTTGTGCGATGTCCGAACAAACTACTTCCTAAATGTATATATCTACACGGGGAAGGATAGTGATGGGATTGGTTTAAATTTAGAAGAAAGAAGGTTACAAAAACCAACACCAAGTGTAGTGCGGCTTGCTAAAGTGATTGCCGGAACGAATCGGAACATTACCGCCGATAACTATTTCAGCTCAATAGAGCTGGTTTAGGAACTAAAACAAAGAAAGTTGACTTACGATGGGACCCTCAAGAAAAATAAGTGGGAGATTCCGCCACAATTTCTTCCTAACAGAAGGCGTCCTGTGGGCTCATCTGAATATGGATTTACCAAACATATCACGCTGCTTTCACACGTGCCCAAAAAGGGTAAGGCTGTAATTTTGGTGTCGAGTAAGCATCATGCTAGTTGGAAGGACCCTGAATGTAACAAAGGCGAGATGATTGAATTTTACAATAACACAAAATGTGGAGTAGACACACTGGACCAAAAGTGCGTTACGTACGACACAGGTAGACTACACGCAGATCGCCTATGGCTACCTTTGACACGATTCTCAATATAATAGGGGTCAATGCTCTCATTCTGCATACCTCATTCAAAGACAGTAAAGTCATTGCTCGTTTCCAATTCTTAAAACTTCTGGCAAAGCAACTGACTGAGTCCTATCTCAATGAAAGGCTTGTGATTACTCGCCAACCTAGGGAGCTAAGGCTGACCGTATCACGTATTTTGAAGAAGCCACTTCCAAAGGACAATGCACGAAATAGCGAAGGTCCTTCAAAGAGGAAGAGGTGTGCGATATGCCCTAGATCCCAAGGGAATAAATCTAATCAATACTGTGAAGATTGTGACCGACCAGTGTGCCAGACATGCCGATGTAGTCTGTCGGGAATGCAGAGGTGACGATTGAAAGTGAAAGTTCAGGTGTTGTGACAATTTGTGGCGTAAGACATATGTGTGTATTTCGAATTATTATCTATTATTCCATGTCTTAGGTATATGAAAATATACAATCCATATACTTTATTACATTCTTTAACACTAAAAGTTCGTTACATTTATCTTTGTGTATAAAATTGGGTGTGGTTTGCAGTGACTTGGAACTTATTTTCTTTCTCCAATGTGTATACTCATTTCAGATTTTTTTCGATATAGATTTGTTTACTGATATTAGATAGTGTATTATAATAAATACTGAGTGAAACAAAATCGAAATACCAGAGTTATGTCCTAGAATATAGGTGGTGCCATTAGTGGCACCGCGACACAGTTTATGTACTCATATTGTCACGACACAGTTTGAGGGTTAACCGTGTTTGAATTGATAGGGTTAATCGATTTGCACACATACATGGCCGCTATCTGCAAACTATTGGGCTGATGACCTTGAGGTTTGGTCAAAAGATGCTTACCACACAAAGGTATGTTGTTGCAAAATTTAGTAGAGATCAGATGATTAGGTTGTTCGTAATTTGATTCAAACTTTCAACATTAGGGTGGCCGCCATTACGGTTTCGTCAAGATGGTGGCGATATAAATTATGACACTGACGTGCCATTTGCTAGTGCTACCTCTGTACCAAATTTCGTTCAATTTGGTTTCACCGTGTTTGAATTGATAGGGGGAATCGATTTGCGTACATACATGGCCACCATCTGCAAACTATTGAGCTGATGACCTTGTAATTTAGTCAAAAGGCACCCGTCATATAAATATATGTTGTTGCAAAATTTGGTAGAGATCGGAAGATTAAGTTAGTCGTAATATGATTTAAGCTTTGAACATTTGGGTGGCCGCCATTACGTTTTCGTCAAGATGGCGGCGATATAAAACATGACACTGAGGTGCCCTTTGCTAGTGCTTCCTCTGTACCAAATTTCGTTCAATTCGGTTTCACCGTGTTCGAATTGATAGGGGGGGGGGGGCAGACATTCTGAGTACACACACTCACACACAGACTCACAGACACACACACAGACAGATACACAATTTTTCGCCCTGTGTAGATCTCATCAGCCTACTTTCATTTTTTGCATAAATCGAAAGTAGGCTAAAAACCTACATAATGCAACTTAGATTGAAAATACCTATAAAATGTAATGTAGATTCAAAAAATTAGCTAAAGGAAATTTAGATACACGGCGAGCCAATTCACAATAAAAGAAAGGAAATATAATGAAAAGAAAAAGGAGGCTGACCTCTCGAAAAATGAGGGTATCAGGAAAGATGAGAGAAATGTCAATTAAGGCGGGAAAGTGAAAGACTCCCTAGGCCTCGGTTACCCTAATAGTGTCGGGGTCGGAAAAGAACAAGTGTTGACCAAGGGAGGTCAAGAGAAAAGTTAACAGAGATGAGCCCGGTACAAGTAAGTGGAAGGAATGCCGGACTCAGCTGGGGTCCCGTGGTCTCCAACCCACGTCCCACAAGTTGTGAGCCCCTGGGGGACGACATTTGAAAATTAACAGTTAATAACAAAACAGTGTAGAACATAATCACTTAAAAAACTCGCTTACGGTAGAAGTTACTGATACAAAAAGATTTCGAACACATTACAATTAAAGTACAAACAATAAAAACCGCAACACTACACAAGACTAACGGAATAAACAATATAATTAGTAAAAATCTTTATAAAGTTCAATTGAAAACTCCCGTGACTCACTAAGTGAGCAGGACTTGATGATGTTCACTTGAACACCGAAACTAGTCATCCAATTTAGTTCCCCATTTTGCAAGAAGTGTTTTATTAAGTGAGTCGTCAAGTTACAAAACTCGTTTAACCCACTTGTGAATAAGAATCATTTTCATGAGAAACGTTTCTCTGGACTTTGCCTCACGTATCTTTTGTGTTTGTTGTTTTATACATTTTGTTTTGTGTTTTTGGTTTTTGGTTTTGTGTTTGTTTTGTGCTTTTACATTTTTGAATTTTGATTTTTGCTTTATGTTTTTTGTTTTTTGTTTTGTGCTTTTGCTTTGTTTTTGAATTTTGCTTCGTCTTTTTTATTTTGGTTACCGTATGTGTTTGTTTTGTGCTTTTTCTGTTTTTGAATTTTGCTTTTTGCTTTGTGTTTCTTTTTTGTTTTCTGCTTTTGCTTTCGTTTTTGAATTTTGCTTTTGCTTTTTGCTTCGTTTTTTTTGTTTTATGTTTGTTTTCTGGAAAATAAAAATAAAACAAAACAAAATAAAACAAAATAAAATAAAACAAAGTAAAACAAAACAAAATTGAAAAAAATAACAAATCAAAATAAAATAAAATAAAATAAAATAAAATATTAAATAAATAATTTTACGACATGCTCCTTATTCACAAGTGGACTAAACGAGTTTTGCAACTGGGCGACTGAAGTGTGTTAATAATTCCTGTATTTATTTCAGGCAGTAGGATGTTATTTATAGCTCCCCGCCCAATCTAATTCGGCTCACTCGTGTTGACCGACTGAAAAGCTTCTTCTAATTGACTGTCCTTCTCCTTCATTGTTCAGTTTTAACATTTAACTATTCCTAGTTAACAAAAGTTAATTTTTTATATTTTAGATGAAATTTATACATTTATCAGACATTTCCGTAATAATTTCTAAGCATACAGAGAATACAAATATTTTGAAACCTCTAAATGCCTGTTTTAACAATTTAAACTAAACTGTGTTCCATATCTTTCTCTAAGCATTTTACTTATGTAATTTTTGTGTTTTTAATAAGTATTTTTAATTTTTTTAATGTAATTTATGCCAACAAAAGAGGCTAAGATAAGTAAAGTTGTAAGTTTCAAGTACCTTGGTCAGGTAATCCAACCTAACGGATTCGACAAAGAAGGAAATAATGAGAGAGCCAGGAAAATGGAGCTTTCTTTCCACGTTACGAAACACACATACAACAAGAAGGCGATTTCTATTCCAAACTACGACAATATCAAACAGTAATTCAACCAGAGTGCCTGTATGCTTGGGAATACCTAGGACCAACAACTAAAAAGACATTGACAAAATTGAAAGAAAAGAAAGACGACAAATTTTAAGAAAATTTTTCGGACAAAAAAAAATTGTGCTGACACATACCGATTACGCAGTAACAAAAGAAGTATATAAACATGGAGCAGAATCTCAGATACCATACGAAAACGAAGGGTTACATTCTAAGGACATGTTTCAAGAATGCCTGACGATAGACTCACTAAGAAAACTTTTAACCACTTCAACAAGCCCAATAGAAAAGGCAAATCTTATGAAAAATGGTTTGCTAACACCAAGAAGGATCTACAAAAAATGATCATCACTGATCAGAACACTTTCAGAAATAAGATTCACACATTTGAGGGGTTCCTAGAGCGAAAAACAGCGACCAAGAAAGCACAACTTTGGACAGCTGAAAAGAAAGAAGCTGTGATCAAGAGAATGAAGGAATACTGACGCCAAAGAGAACTGGAAGCATGAAGAGTTATTTACGTGGTCCTTGGTTAGCCACAATCGATTATGATGATAATTTATTTGTGTGCATAAGGTGCGTTCATAAGGTAACGAGCCGGAGGGTGGAATGCGCAAACCGATGACGACATCGGCTAATCGTGGAGTGTGTAACGAGGTGTGGTTCTAACCGGAGCGTGGAAGGTCACAGCCCGTCGCTACAGGGCACGCGTGCACGTCACGTGACGATACAAAGCGAGCAGCAGCATGCATCAATCGTCCAACGCTGCTAGTCGCATTGCAAACAGTGACATGGAGGCGTCAAACGAAGAGCAAAGAGGTGTTGTTCGGTTTCTGACAGCGGAAGGAGTAGGGGGAACGGACATTCATCGCCGAATGTCACAAGTGTACGGCGAACACTGCATGACCCTTGCAAGGGTCAAGGCGTGGCACAAGCGCTTCAGGGAAGGACGGGTGTCGTTAGCCGATGATGCCCGGTCTGGGGCACCCCCCTGCATTACCGATGACAACGTCCAGATGGTTGTTGCACTCATTACCCAGGACCGCTGAGTGACAGTGAATGCCATAGCCGCCGTCGGAAGTATGCACACCATCATGAAGGAACGACTGCACTTGCGCAAAGTGTGTGCCCAATAGGTGCCCCACAGTCTTCAACCACACAAGGATGCATGGCCCACTGTATTGGTCATCTGCAGCGCTATGCGAGGGAAGGGAATGGGTTCCTGACACGTGTTGAGGCTGGAAATGAGTCATGGTGTCATCACTTCGAACCAGAACCCAAACGACAAAGCCTCCAGTGGAAGCATCCAGGGTCACCACCGCCCAAAAAGAGGCAAGGCCATCCACACGAGTGCAAGAAAGGTATCCTCCGGCTCGTTACGTTTTGAACGCACCTTATATATTTTAGTTTTCGTGTGAATTTAGACCAGAGAGTTTGGAAGTCTTTTATCACTGATTCTCCACTCTTGAACTATTCAAAGATTCGTGGACAATTGATTGAAATCACCTGATTTAGAAGATACTTTCCAAAGTCAATGAAAAAGAGGAAAAACGGACCAAGCTCAGGTGTCGCTCAGAACCTCTAATTTAGGAAATTTCCTGAATGGAAAACATTGCTAAGTAACACATTAGAAATAAAATAAAATGATTTTGAATAAAATATTCTTTATTTGAGTCTAATAATGTGCTCACCTCTGTACATGTTAACAGTAGTAACCTAATACAGTGTGAACCAGAACTCCACCGACAAAGTGTCGGAGGATGCTCAGGGACGATATGGTGTCCCGTGGTCTCAGATGGCTCATTATACAGAGTGATGCAACAACTCACCTTACAGTTATGGCATTACTCTGTGTTGTGTCTTGGTTATTGCATATTACAGGGTTTATCACTGTTGTGTAGGCATTTTCACACAAGCAAGGAAAATTGGGGCCAACTATCCTCTTATATTAACAATAATAATGATAATAAAATGTTGATATAACTGCGTCAAACTACTGGCTCACTTCAGGACAGATCTTCCCAGAAACTGAAGGTTTTATGCTAGCAATTCAAGACCAAATCATCCCTACAAGGAACTACCTCAAGTTCGTTGTAAAAGATCCTGCTGCACCAGATGATAAGTGCCGCTACGGCTGTCAACAGTCAGAAACTAGACAGCATATTACATCTGCATGTAGATATTTCCTGGCGACGGAGCACAAACAAAGGCATGATGCAGTTGCTAAACTCTTGTATCAGGAGTTGGCTGATAAGTTTCAGCTTCTAAAAGGAAAGAAAGTTCCGTACCACCAATATCAGCCAGAGTGTGTTCTTGAAAACAAGGAATACAAGTTGTATTGGGACCGAACTATTTTGACTGATCAATCGGTATCACAAAACAGGCCGGATCTGGTGGTTATCAACCAGAAAACTAAGCAAACTACCTTGATTGATGTTGCGATTCCTAACAACAAGAATATTCAGTCAAAACTCATAGAAAATATCAGCAAATACAGCGAGTTGGTCGACCCTATCAAGAGACAATGGCATGTACAGCAGGTAAAGGCCATACCTATCATTGTCTCAAGTACGGGCGTGATCCCAAGTACCTTGCTCCAAGGCCTTAAAGAACTGGATCTGGATACTCGGCTGTACAAACTAATGCAGAAGGCAGTAGTTCTATCAACAACCAGAATCATTCGGAAGTTCATGGGTAGCGAAATTCCAGCTTAGAAGTAGCTGTTTCAGTAACTATACTTTGGTACCCTGAAGCCCGTATAGCTACATTGTAATGTACCAGAAATGTGTTATATGTACTGTATAATAATAATAATAATAATAATAATAATAATAACATGACCTTTATTGATTACAAGAAATCTTTTGATTCAGTGCCACATTCCTGGTTAATCCAAACCCTGAAGATATATAAAGTTGATCCTGCCATCATTATAAGTCTGCAACATTATGATGTCTCATTGGGGGACCATTTTAATAATGTCTACTGGAGACACATGTATGGAATCGGGATTTATTCAAATCAAAAGAGGTATCTTTCAGGGTGGCAGCTTGAGCTATGGTTCTGTTTGGCGCTCAATCCGCTATCATCATTGCTGAACAATGCAAAGTGTGGTTTTCCAATTAAGCAGCATGGTATAGTGAAATACAAAATTTCTCATTTGATGTACATGGATGACATTAAACTATATGCATCCTCTGAGAAACACATCGACAATCTAATTGCAATAACTGCTTAATTTTTTTCTGATAATGGAATGTCCTTCGGATTAGATAAGTGTCGCACCCTCACCATTCGGCGTGGAAAATTAGAGGCCCGAGCATTTCAACTTGATGACGGTTGTTTCATAAAGCCTCTGGAAGGTAATGGGACCTACAAATATCTCGGTCTCCTGCATTCTAATCGAATTGATCATAAAGGTATTAAAGATAGAACCATAGCTATCTACAATCAACGCCTTAACACGATTTTAAAATCAATGTTGAATGGAAATAACACCTTTAAGGGACACTGGGACTGAAATTTTCAAATTCTATATAAACTGAGGTACAGCTTTGAAATTTTATATGGTTATGAATAGTCATATTATTAACCACTGTGGGAAACGTGAGCATTGTAAGTTGATTAGTTCTCCAGATATTAATTATTTTGTACATTTATTGTGCTAATTATTCAAGTTTTATAAAGGTCAGCCGCGTTAAAAAAAACAAGATAGTGTAACTTTTAGGTAATATTCTGTTGCACTATAACAATTGGAAGAAACCTACGGATCCGATTTTGAATTGCATTAATGAGGGCCAAGAAATTAATTTTTTTCCATATCCAAGTTTTTTTCTACAAAAAAATCGTATTTTTTCCAGTTTGAATTTTTTTTGCAGCTATACCAAAAGTGCAATCTAAAAAACGATCCGCAGGTTTATAGTCATTGCAATGAAGATAATAAATTCCCATTTTGAAAGCAATATCATAAGATTTATGACGCGAGTAACATTTTGAATGCCTGAAAAAGTGAATCAGAGAAAACAGCAATTTTCTAAAATGATGCACAATTTACAAGGTTTCAGCTTACCAATGACATTAGGATTGTCCTACAGCATAGGTGACACCCTCCTTCTTCTGTTTTGCAGCCTCCTCCTTCATTTCCGTCAGTTTCACCTTCCGTCGACATGCCTTTCACTTCTCCAATTATGACCGCGGACTTACATACTTCCTGCGACTGACACATCTTTCAAGTGTTTGTGCTGTGACATGAGATACTGAAGTTAGTCTTATTCCTGATTTCAACTCTGTTGTTGCACTACACCCCATGTTGAATTCTGCTACAGAATTACTAACAGCAATTTCAAGTATCTTCCGTGAAATAAAAATCTCCTTTGGTCACTTCCTCCAGATAACAGAACGCAGTGACTCATTCTGATTTTCAGTAGCACCACGGATGCATCTGGATAGTAGCTCATCTGATGCCAGCCTTTGATAAACAGGCATAATCTTGACAACTAAGGGTTCATAAAGTTCTACAGCCATTTTGTCATGACTCTGTGGTGTTTTACCAGCTGCGATACTTCGATTGTAGAAACACCAAGACTCAGAACCTTCAGGACACTTACTGTGCTGGGGCGTTTAAAGGACACACCGTGCATTTTAAAGCTACGCCAGGGCTTTAAAAATGGCGGAATTCGGATAAAAACACTGCTATATGATCCGCAGGGGATAGGGGTGTATTAATATGGAAAAAACCGAAAATCGACATTTTCCACAAATTTCACTAAAATTTCAGTCCCAGTGTCCCTTAAGGCTATTAATACCTATGCTATTCCTGCTCTGACATACACTTTCGGTATTATCGAATGGACGCAAACTGACTTGGAGAACATCCTAATTAGGACACGTACCATCTTAACAAAACACAGATGTCTCCACCCTAAGTCAGCTGTTGAGCGATTGACAATCCCGCGTCAAAGAGGTGGACGAGGGCTCACGGACATTATCCAATTGCATGCAAGGCAAGTGAGGAACCTTCAGAGATACTTTCTGGGCAGGCATGACTCTCCCATACATCAAGCCACTGTGAGGCAGATGACAAGTTCACACCACTGGATCTTCTTCACGTAAGGGGTATACAGTTAGCCACTGATGAGGAATGTTCAGCCATCAAGCTTCAGCAGTGGACGCAGAAAGCTCTGCACTGTCGTCATCCGTATGATCTCAACCAGAGACATGTCGACATTGATGCGTCGAACAGCTGGTTGACTCATGTGGACCAATTCACTGAGACTAAAAGATTCATGGTTGCAATCCAGGATCAAGTTGTGGCTACCAAAAACTATCTTAAATATATAGTTAAGGCAAAAAATGCCGAAGATGACAACTAGAACAGGAAACAATTCAACATATCACAGGAGGCTGCCAAGCATCTCCTGTACCGATTACATGAAAAGGCACAACCAAGTGGCCAAGATAATGCACCTACAACTTGCTCAAAAGCACTTATTATCTGAAAATGCTTTGCCTTACTATCAGTATGTTCCTGACGCGGTTTGGAAAATCCTAGTCACAAGTTGTTATGGGACCGATCAGTTATTAATGATAAAACCATACCAGCAAGCCGGCCAGATATCGTTCTTGTGGACAAGATGCAGAAGAGAACCTTCCTCATTGATATTTCAGTGCCCAATTCCCATAATCTGCAACAAACCTACTGTGATAAGATCACCAAATATCTGCCCTTTGCTGAGGAAATACGGCAAATGTGGAGACAGGAAAGTGTAGTGGTTCTGTCCATAGTAATTTCTTATACCGGCATCATCCCCAAATCATTGGCTCGCAATCTACAAATATTGGGAATACCTCCTGGTCTACATATCACCATCCAGAAGGCCGTCATCTTGGAGACCTGTTCCATTGTTCGATCGTTTCTCAATGTGCCACCTTAAGAGAACTTGCCATACCGTCTTGCAAACAAGCCGACGATATGTTGATATGTCCCACTTATGTGGTGAAATGAATGTGATAACAATAATAATAATATCGTCTGGCCTCGGGTGTCCAGAGGGCAGCTTGCATGTCGAAATTTGTTGATCCTTGGAGCGCTATGAAAGTGAAGAAAGTTAGATATCTAAGCTCCTTGACACTATAGCGCTTTCTAGTAGAGAAAGGAGGAACTTTTTGTGTTGGAAAATCCCGATATTAATTTTGCCGTTATGAACACTGCCTACTAAACCTCATCCACGGAATCTGTGAAGTAGGTTTGCGCATGCCGTCACACAGAGGAAGTTAAAAGAGAATGCTATGGGTGGAGCTTGGTAGCCCAGACGTTGCGAGAGTTGTTTGACGCCAAGGTCACGCCTCATTGGCCAGTCAGCCGAGTCACTCTTGTGCGCAGACTACGTGTTTTCACACTGGCACTTCGCAGATTGCTTGGACAGAGTTTAAATTCAAAAGAGTTCTTTAACAACCCAACAACATAAGCCATGCGTGTCGTGGTTTCTGTCACCTTTCAGAAATCACTTACCATGGCCAGGAGCGAACCTGCAAGCTTGGGGTAGGTAGACCGACACGATAACCACTCACCACCGCGGTAAGCTAACAATGCTCTTGAAAGATAACAATGACCTTTAACACACAACTGAATTGAGTTCTTCTTCGGCGCAAAGTAATCTAAAAGTTTCTTTCTTTCTTCGGCTTTTCCCAATTAATCTGGGTCGCCGGGGCCAAACAGGCTCATTTTGGTTTTGGCCGGGGATTTAAGACCGGATGCCCTTCCTGACGCCACGTGATATTCCAAGTGAAAATCCACCCCGCTGTCACCGGGATTCGAACCCCGGCCGTCCGGGTGAAAGACGAGCAGCTAAGCCACTGCGCCATCACGCTCCCCGCAAAGTAATCTAAAAGTAACATCTTAAAATAATATTATTGCGAACTAACAGTAGGTCTAAAAATCTTAATTAAACAAGTAGTTCCGTGAAGAACTATACAGCCTGTGTTCATATATCCTGCTCATGTTAATTGCCTCTATCAACATACAAAATTTCAGTTTGAAGGTTGTGATAGATTCGTAGATATTGAGTATCGTCTAAATATTTCAGATGGTCGCCAGTTTGGATTTTTATTTTTGTACTATTGCATGAAGATTATTGTGTACGTGTGTTAATCAAACATCAATCGCACGATTAGATCACAGGAAGTGAAAACGAGATTTTAAAATTTCGTACAGCTGCCCTCTTGTGATTATGCAAACAATTGAAATAAATTAGATGCCAGTGGATTAACATTTGTATAAGCATTTAACGTGCAACGTTTCACGGCACTCGGATAGTTAATTCGCGAGAAACGTCCATTTAAATATTTATACTTCGCGTCGCCGCCATGTTGGATTTGTGCTCACCAGGTTAACCTATAGGTGAACATATCTTCATAGCCTCTATGAACATAAAAAAAAATCAGTTTGATCGCTGTAAAAGATTCATAGATATTGAGAACCGTCTAAATATTTCGGATGGTCGCCATTTTGGATTGTTATATGTATAGGCCATAGAGTTATGTACCATTAAAGGACAATTATTGCCTAGGTTCATTATTGAAAGTTTCACTTCGATCGTATGATTACGACACAAGAAATAAAAACTTACTTTTAAAATTTAGCACAGCCGCCAAATTGAGGTTATGTAAACAATTGAACTAAAATAGATGCCAGTGCATTACAATATGTAAAATCATTTACTGTAACACATTTCACTGCGCTCAGAGAGTTAAATCACGAGAAACGTCTATTAAAATATTTCAACGTCGCTTGACCGCCATGTTCGTTTTGGACTTTACAGGTTTATGAAAGTTACATAGATAAACCTGTCTCAGTACCCTTTATCACCGTATAAAATTTCAGAGTGATATCTTTATTAGTTTCGGAGATATAGATTGTCAGTTAAATATTTCGCACAGCCGCCATGTTGGATTGGTGAGACTCAATGACATTTGAAGGGCACGGACCTGGTCGGCCAGAGTAGTGCTATGATCCTACCGAGTTTCATTGTAAAAGCTCCAGCCGTTTAGAAGTTATTAGGGACACACACACACACACACACACCTCTCTCTCACACACACACACACACACACACACACGGACAAAAAGTGATCTCATAAGCCTATTTTTTTTTTCATAAAATGAAAATAGGCTAAAAGAAAGAAGGTATATTGGCTTTCACGGCCGGTGAATTAAAACTCAGCAATTCTTCTAGGTTTGTGCCGTGTCTTGTGTGGGGTTTCACCTAGGACACCAAACTGGCTCATCAGCGGGCTCTTGGTGTCCGCGCCCGGGCCCTCACAAGAATAGCGCTTCATAAGAAGGGCGGTAATGCACAGTTCACTACTCCTGTGGGGGTCCGGGCCCAGACATCAAGTGCCCGCTGATGAACCATCTTGGTGTCCTAGGTGAGACCCCACACAAGACACGGCACAGACCTAGAAAAATTGCTGAGTTTTATCTTAACTCTACGTGAAATTAATAATTTAAAAATTAATCTTCAGAACCTAGAGAAAATATTTGGAAAGTTGGTAGACGAGAAAAATAAAATTATTGAAGATTATTAACAAAATGTAAATCCTGGTTAAGAAATTTAAAGAAAATTGAATCGAAGATTGAGTAACAATATCTCATACAATTAATTAAAAATTCTACTAAAATTAATTTAATTCTATGAAAATAATGGCATGTAATATAAAGCTGACCTTTCTGAGTAGCAATCTAAATAGCCTAGCCTACAGTATTTCCTTTATAAAATATTCTTCTTTAGCAGAGGAAAAATAAATAAATACGCATATTGTCTGTTTGTAGATTATAAATGATCAAATTGTTATGTAGTTGTTTTAGTAATTCGAGTGGTTTGATGCAGCTATCCATGTCTCCCTGTCCTGAGCTAATGGTTTCATCTATACATAACTACCACACCTTACATCCGGGGCAACCTGTTTAACATATTCTAACCTTGGTCTACCCCTACAGTTCTTGTCCTCGACCCTTCCTTCCATAAATAATAGTCTTATTCCTGGGTGTCTTAGTATGTGTCCTACCAACCTATCTCTTCTCTTCATGAGCAGTCACCAGAAACATCTCTTCTCTCCCACACGTCTTAATACCTCTTCGTTTGTAACGCTATCTACCCATCTGATCTTCATCATTCTCCTGTAACACCACATTTCAAACACTTCTATGTCTCCCTGTTCTGAGCTAATCGTTTCATCTCTGCGTAGCTACCACACCATTTCTGCTGTACCAAGAGTCCAAGTTTCACTTCCATAGAGCACCACGCTCCAGACAAAGGCTTTAAAAATGACTTCCTAATACCTAAATCTATATTCGATGTCAATAGATCCCTTTTCTGTAGAAATGCTTTCCTTGCCTGAGCCAAACCCACTTATTTAATAAGGTATTTATTGCAGCCAATGGCCATGAGGCAATATAAACATATTTGGAGAAACACCCAAACTATCCAAAGATTACATTCAATTCTCATTGACAACAAAAGTTAGTCAGTGACTCCACTCTTTGGTTGCATGTCACGGCATGATACCTTTCACAGGCAGTTCCACACAATTTGCAAATGCACTCTATAGTGGGTTCATGATACCCCTCCATTTTACAGAGCTTGAAATGGAATCCATGTATTGCGAAACGAGTGATTGCATGTCTCACGTCGTAACATGGACCTTTCCACTCATCGGACGTCACTGCGGCTGTTAAATAAAAGTCACTCCATATTTGCATCCTCTTCAGTTTGTGCTCTTTTAGAAGGCTCTCGTATTAGGCGGTAGATGTGAGCAAAAGTTGACACCTTAAATCTTCGATGTGGAATATCTCTCCGGACATTTCATAGCACAGTCGCGATGGGGTATATTTTGAGATACACAGGACATTGTTCATGCAAGTTGCCTTGACTCTTTCTATGCACTTCATGTTGTTTCTCCTGAGATTCTCGCATATAATATTCAGACCGTAGCTTATTATTTGGCTGATTTTTACTCTGAATAATGTCATAGGTGTCTCTAATGATAGTTTATCCAACGAACAGTCACCTAAAGTACATACTGTACATTATTCCACGACTGCCCAAATCGCCAAAGGACGAAATTCTCTCTCAAATGTATTATCCTTTAATACACTGAGGGAGGCATAATCCAAAGTAAAAATAACTAAACCTTTTCTTGTAAAATTAACTACCTTTTAAAGCGGTGTGAAAGGAGCCCATTAGGGCACCAGACTCCTAGCACTTTTCTATCGCCATCTGGTGATATTCGACTGACCGAGAGTACTACTATTAAGATGTTGTATTTCGTGCATTGCTCTTATGGCATGTATTGTTCTGTCCTTTATATGTCCGGTGAAGGTAACCCCATGTGTCTGAAAAATTAGTACTTAAATTGATTGACAATACGTAACGCCTTGTGCCCTAGATATAGGGAGTCTCCTGCTGCTATTCTACCTCCTTTGCGAAATATCATGGATACCTACTTTTTATATACCGTACTCTTTGCTTCGTCCATCACTAGTTATTTTGCTTCGTACGTAACAGAAGTCACCAACTTCCTTTAGCTTTTCACCTGTCAATTTGATGTCCATGGAGGTTTCTGATTTCTTTCGGCTAAATTCCATTATTTTTTCTTTACACTTATTGATTCATGGAAGGTTGGTAATATTTAATCCACGCTCCATTTTGGATTGGAATGGAATGTCAATCGACCGCCAGCCGCTGATGAATGGAGACAGAGCAATTAGTTTTAATGACTCGTTAGGGATGCTAATGGAATATTACAGTTTGGTGAACCATGGCATTTGGTAATCGTCCGTTAATGGGGCTTTAATGGTTTGTTAAAATCATGAACTATGGTGAACCCAGACCTCAAACCTTAATTGAAGTAACAATAAAAGTTTAGCTAGTGTAAACATTACCTAGAGACTGATTCAAAGTGGATGTTTAGTTACACATTGGTAGTAGTGGCTGAGAAACGTTCTAACAACATGTGCACAGCTTTAAGATGCGACCGCTCCGCTTCATGTTTCCTCGCTGGATTGTGAAGAAGCTTACAGAGAGAAAGCAAGCAACCATTTCTTGACGACGAGGCCTGAACGCCGTGCGTCTTTCATAATAGACTGAAATAAATCCCCGGATTGTGACGCAGGTAGTGGAAATATTTTCTCTCGGAGTTTAACGTTCTGGTTATCGTACGGGAGAAGATATTCAATATAGAGTAGGAAGCGAAGTAATGATGTGCTTTATTGCGTCGCCTTCCTTTTTATTTCCATTCATCGTTAATAAGAACAGCGTAGCTAAGCACTCTGTCTACGCTGTGTTGGCCCCGCGGGGCTCCTGCTAGAGTAAACAACAAGTAGTTCCGTGAAGAACTAAAGCCTATTTTCATATAACCTACTTATACTTATATTAATTGCCACTATCTACATACAAAATGTCAGTTTGATTGTAGTAATAGATTCGTAGATATTGAGAACCAACATCACGGGATGCAGGAATTCAGGAGTTGGTCTTAGAGTTATGTACTGTTGCAAGAGGATTATTGTGTACGTGTAACATTCAAACTTCAATTAGGCCTACATGATTAGGATACAAGAGTAAAAACGAGATTTTAAAATTTCGCACAGCTTCCATCATGTGGTTAAGGAAACAAATGAAATAAATTAGTTGCCAGTGGATTAACATTTGTATAAGGATTTACTGCACCAAGTGTCGCTGCACTCGGATGGTTAAATTGCGAGAAACGTTCATGTGAATATTTATATTTCGCATCGCCGCCATGTTGGATTTGTTATCAACAGGTTATTGAAAGTCCTATAGGTGAACTTATGTTTATAGTCCCTATGAACATAAAACTATTCAGTTTGATTGCTGTAATAAGTAGTGGGATGAGGACAGAGCTGCTTCCCTTCTTATTGAGCCACCCTCGTATTTGCCCCGAAGCTGATATCTCGCTAACCAATGGTCGGATTTGAACATACAGGGTGTCCTAGCACTCGTAGTGATGCCCCCTACTTTCCTATAGGCTCTTTATTTAATTAAACGACCAAAACTAAAAGGTCATGTGCTTTTAATATCTCGCGAACCAATCATGCTAGAGGCGTGTTCGACAGGTCCAAGGACTCGGGGTGACGTCCTCTCTGCTATGGACCACTCGTTGTAATTTTTAAAAAATGTGGGAAACTCGATTTTGGGGTAAACACGTGTTTTTTGTGATTTTGCCGATATCTCACGAACCAATAACGCTAGAGGCATGTACGACGGGTCCAAGGACTCGGGGTGACGTCCTCTTTGCTATGGACCACTCGTTGTATTTTTTAAAAAATTTGGGAAACTCGATTTTGGGGTAAACACGTGTTTTTTGTGATTTTTGCCGATATCTCACAAACCAATAACGCTATAGACGTGTACGAGGTGTCCTAGGACTCGGGGTAACGCCCCTTTCAAATGTGGTATATATTTTTTTTTTCAAAAAATTATTCACAAAGGGCCTAACGCCATACTTGTTGAAAAAACGTTTTCTTTTTCTTTACCTGTTTATAATGTTTATGAAGCGTGGTGGTAGAGAGAGGCGATACGACTGGGTGTGTGTGTTTCAACGAACCTGTCGCTAACCACGGTGGCTGTGTTCAATAGATTAATCGATATTTCGACGGGTCGGTTTATGACAGAACGAGGGTGCGTTTTTTTCACACATTTTACCTTTGACGTGTAAACGGTAATGAGAACTTGGTTCTATGTTGGTCGAAGCGAGTACAGAAAACCAACTTGCAGACGAGCAAGAGGTGAATGTCATTTGAGCTTATTGAAAGGCGTTGATCTGACTTGACAACAAGTGCAATGGAAAATGACCAAGACGCTTGAAGGTGAAATAATCTGACCATTGTGGTGGCAGGGAAGAGCGAAAGGCATGTGAACACATGTGAAACCACATGCACGCTAAACCAGTGATATCCTGTCTTGCTTCGTACGTGACAAAATGCAAGTTCATGTGAAATTTGATCTACCGCAGGTGTTCACCTTGGATGTTATCTGTCCACGTGCATGATAACTGTTAACAAGTCACATCCTGTTTTGCTTCGTACGTGACAAAATGCAAGTTCATGTGAAATTTGATCTACCACAGGTGTTTACTTTGGGCGTTAGCTGTCCACGTGCATGATAACAGAATGTTCAAAGCGTGGGAATCGCTGAATCAGTAAAAAGTATGATGCAACTTGTCGAAATGATGTCACAACCAATAGATAGGCAAGAGCTGCGAACAGCAGTGGAGGGAGGTGAAGGGAGGGAGAGGGGGGAGGGGTAATGTAAGAGAGAACACAGGTGGAAAGAGAAAGAAATATGTGGAGCTGAGGACTGTACACATAGAGCTATAGGTGGTGTACAACATGTGTGAATAAATTAAAAATTGCACAGGTTCACACAACATGTAATTTATTGATCCAAGAATTAAACGTAGAGTTAAACCCTAACCATTTGACATAGAGTTTATTTCCTTTTTGTTTCAACACTTTTTCCACAAGATAATGCTGAGGAAATGCTGTTTTCTGAAGTTCATGGAGATAAAATCTGCCTTTTATGGGTTGGTCGTTGAGGTCCTCGAGTAAATAGGTGACTGGAGTGTCCAAGTTGACTCGACGAATTCGAAATTGTTCAGTCCCCCACTGAGGCGTGTAGCCCTTATTGAAGGCAGACTTAAATTTGCTCACAGGAACAAAATCCCCAATTTTCAGTCGGTGACGTTTAGGATCGGCTGTTTTTATGGGGTTAAACAGTTTATCCAATCGCTGAATAGTTTTGGTCACGAGGCGTGGCTTGGTCCCAATCGTTCTATGTTTGGTGTCATTGTAACGTGATACTAGCTCTGGCAACATGTCCAACCAGCGATACGTGCCCTGAGCGGTAAACGCTTTCCACATATGGGTTTTCAATGTTCGGTTGAACCGCTCGACCACACTGGCTTTGAGTTTGCTGTACGTGGTGTAATGGTAAATATCCTTAGATTTGAGGAAACTGGAGAAATCCTTGTTGAAAAATTCTTTCCCCTGGTCAGTTTGTAGCAACTGAGGTTGACGTTTGGAGTGTTGAATAATATGTTGAAAGGCCTTGGTAACTAGTGGACCAGACTTGCGACGCACAGGTTCAACAAAGGCCATTTTGGAATAGACATCTATTTTACAATAGGTAGCGCACGAGTAGTTTCTACAAATGAGTTACGGCGCACGAGTCGATTCAACAAAGTTCCGTTTGCGTTCATATACCATTCATCCGATTGCGATTGAACTTCAATTGTTTGGTTTTCAAATGCAGTGGTAGATACAGTAGTCGTTATTTTGTAAAACATTCTTACTTGCAGTAGTAATAAGACTCTATGGTTCCGCTAACACATAGATAGACTGTATTATTGCCATGGTCAAGCACTCACATTAAGATCATTTACAAAATCATAAAATGAAAAATAAAAAATCTTGTTTTGGAAATATCGTTTTTCAACATACACAAAATAAATATATAAAAAATTTGTAAACAGCAAATCCATGGTCAAGCACTCACATTAAGATCATTTACAAAATCATAAAATGAAAAATAAAAAATCTTGTTTTGGAAATATCGATTTTTTTTCAACATACACAAAATAAATATATAAAAAATTTGTAAACAGCAAAATGGAAAATCCATGTTTCCATATAGACAAAATTTAAAAACCTTAAACGGACATTTAAGGAAATATATGCAAATGGGAAATTGACAAATGTGTAAATATGAAAATGGAAAAATCCATGTTTCCATATCATGAAATTGAAAAACATCAAACTGTCATTTAAAAAAATGCAAATGGAAAATTGACAAATTCAATGTGTGAAATGTGAAATTGAACAAATGGCTATCATTATAAAAAAAAAGAACATGGTGCTCTATGGTAGAGGTGTGAATCAAACCCTCTCTACTTATTTGGACCACCCGAGACTGAGTAGACTAGTTTTAGTTGTCATACCACTTTTAAAAGTTTGTGTTAAATCAAGGAATTGAACCCAAGAGCTTGTAGGGGAGATCCAAGGTTATAATATGTTAAACAGATAGCCTTGAATGTAGGGTGTGGTAGCTACATAGAGATGAGACGTTTCGCTCGGGGCAGGGAGGCATGGAGATCTGCATCAAACCAGTCAAAAGACTGACGACTCAAACAACAACATGTAGAGCTCACCAAAATAATGTTGTGTAACGGTAAATGTTAGTCAACGAATAGTAATGCATTACTAAATCCCATGACACGATACCTAAGAGCTTTTCTAAAATTATTTTAAAATGCCTTTAACCCTACATTAAACACCCAGTTCACAAGACTCATAACTGCACTGTTATGGTCAAACAAAACAAAATCTATATTTCAAAACAAACAACTGGTTTAGTCAATGTATACTGGAAAAAGTTTTATAAACACTCAAGTCCACAAAAATAATTAAATTAGTAACAGTCAGGTTGACCGAGTGGTTATGGTGTTTGACTTAAGTTCAAATTTTCTGTACAAGAAAGCAAGGGTTCGAATCCCTTACCTGATATAACTATTGCCTCAACATGGCTTGACCACACTGTATTATTGTGTACTCGGTACACAAACCATAGATAGAGCGTATTGTTTAAGGTCACTCTCTTTGCGAACATAGTCAGAGACTGTTGATGGTTAACAATTGCATTAATAGTGGGACATAGGGATAGCAATTAAGAAAAACAGACAATACCCATACACTATTTTTATTTATTTAATGTAAGTACTTGTACAATAGTTATACACAAACCACAACTCTCTTTTGTCTATTACTATCTAGTCCTTTTCGATCCACTTGCATATCAAGGGCAGATGACTTTGTAGTTCAGCCCCTTCAAACAACAACAACACTACTTCTTGCATAGTCTGTGATGTTGATGACTCTTGAGGCGTGGAAGATGGATACAACATAACTTTTATAACAGGGGTTAAACGTTGCTCAACAAACAATGCACTATTTTGAGTAGCAACATCTTTCTCTTGTACTAACTTTTTAGCATTCTGATGAATTTTGTCAACACCATCAGTGTTTTGTCTGGAGCACTACATTGATGATCACTCACACTTAAAACCACACCATTTCTACTATTCATATTGCCTCGACATCTTGTTGACCTCTGTTATGAGCATCGCCAGAATATTATTCCTTTTACATTTTGTCGTCTGTAGTTATAAGAGTAGCCTTTATAGAGTACACGTTGTTTACCTCAGTTAGTTGTAGTAAGTTCCATAGTAGTAACTAACCTGTTAGTATGATTTGCACACTACAAAGGTTATCCCTGTTCTGGTAATAGAATTATTTAGCTTTGGCGTTTATATTTAATACGTACAGTTTAAAGTGATAGAAAAGTGGTAGAAACGTGGTAGCAAAGTGGTAGACAATTGGTAACATAGTGGTAGAAAAGTGGTAGAAAAGTGGTAGCAAAGTGGTAGAAAAGTGGTAGCAAAGTGGTAGAAAAGTGGTAGCAAACTAGAAAAGTGGTAGAAAAGTGGCAGAAAAGTAGTAGAAAAGTGGTAGCAAAGTGGTAGAAAAGTGGTAGCAAACTAGAAAAGTGGTAGCAAAGTGGTAGCAAAGTGGTAGAAAATATTACATGAATTGTTAAGAAATAGTTTAAGCGGTTACATGGATTCATTACACTATAATTTTAGCATCACGAAGCTCATTTTCTATATCCAAAAGTTCTTCCTCATATTTAATATGACCAGCCTTTTTACAAGTATGCAAGTAATGAAGCCGCTGGATTAGCTTACTGGGATTGTTCCAGTAAACAAATTTAACAGATGATTTTTTTGGGTGTAAACCATTATCATCATCATCATCATCATCATCATTATTATCATCATAATCATCATCATCATCATGGTTATCTTCATCAATATAATTATCATCAATATAATCATCATCACTATTACTATCTAATCCTTTTTGTTCATCTTGCAATGCAACAACCTTTGGCATAGTTTGTGTTGTCTTTGATAGTGTTAGAGGTTTCTTAGACGTTGACGACTGTCCTAACATGTCTTTTTCAGGAGATAATAAATGCTCTAACAAACAAAGCACTATCTTGAGCCACACTATTTTTTTCTTGGTCTTGCTTTTTTACCTTGGTTAGAGTATTTTGTCCATTTAAATGAGTATTATTTTGAGATTTACAATGATGATCGATTGAAATAAGTATGTTGGAGCCTTTTGTCTTAATCATTCCTCGACACTTTTAGGATCGTTGTTTCGGACAGCACCAAATAACAGTTCCATTTTTACTAGTTCTTTTTACAATATATGCATATCCTATATAGTAAGCACATGGCTTACCATAGCTAGTCGTTGATACTTCCATGTCAACTGTTAACATAAACTAATCTCTAGTAAAGTTAACTCGATAATAAAAATGATTGTTTGTAGTATGTGCAGTTTAAAGTAAGAGAAAAAGTGAGAGTCAAATGGTATAAAAGTGTTATCAAAGTGGTGGAAGAGTGGTAGCAGTTTATAGTAGTCATGATCTTTTTTACTAGAATGTGATTTGAGTAAATGTAATTTCTAATCCTTAGCAGTGAGTAGTCAGTTAGTCTTGGTTCAGACAAGCGTAAACAGTTCTCCAATGAATCAGAGATCAAGATTTTCATTATGAAACAGTTGTGTAACCAATTAGGTATCGGTACTTGATAGCTTCACACATGAACAAAAATTCCAACATATCTGACTTGAATTACATGATTTGAAAGTTGACAAAGAATATCCAATCAACCATTGTAGTTACAATGTCAAACACACAAAGATAATTGGATAACCTATGGACTGGCCCATGCAATTATCCAAATTATGTCAAAGGGTCCGGTCCAAAGGGATCAGCCAAAAGGACCTGTCCACAGGGACCCGTCAAAAATGACTCCATTCAAAAAGGGCCCGTCCAAAAGGGGCTAGTCAACAGGGACCAGTCCAAAGGGACAAATCAACAGGGATCAATGAAAAGGGGGAAGCGCGTCATTTAAGTCGTTGCGCGCCGCCGCCGTGGGAATATAAGTGTTTATCAGCAGTCTCCGGCAATGTTCGGGAGAGTAACCTTGAAAAGTAGCTGAAACTCGGTAGTCGAAAGCATAGCTTGACCCGTTTCTTACCTATATGACAAGGTTAGGTTAGGTAAATTTAGGTTATGTTAGGTGAGCTGAGGTTGAGTCGTAAAATATTCCCTCTCTTATGTGTTCAAAGCCGATTCACCCTGAACAGTCAGCCAAAACTTTAAATATGTATATATCATTACATAAAGAATTAAAGCAAACTTAATTAATTATGAATGGCGTATTTTGTTACTGTTCAATGTAGACAGAATATATGCATTCAATGATAGACTCAACACAAAATGTTTTGATTGTTGACTTGTGTTATTGATAAATTGGTTTAATGTTAGGGGCAGTGCACACTTTCCATGTCGAAAATTTATATAGGCTAGAAGGATGGTGTTGCAAACTTCTGATGTGTATTTCCAAATTTCCTGCATAGTCTATTTCATAGAATTTTCCTGTAACTTAAAAGTTCATGCTGATTTTGTCTTTGCGTGTTTGACATTGTAACTACAATGGTTGATTGGATATTCTTTGTCAACTTTCAAATCATGTAATTCAAGTCAGAAATGTTGGAATTTTTGTTCATGTGTGAAGCTATCAAGTACCGATACCTAATTGGTTACACAACTGTTTCATAATGAAAATCTTGATCTCTGATTCATTGGAGAACTGTTTACGCTTGTCTGAACCAAGACTAACTGACTACTCACTGCTAAGGATTAGAAATTACATTTACTCAAATCACATTCTAGTAAAAAAGATCATGACTACTATAAACTGCTACCACTCTTCCACCACTTTGATAACACTTTTATACCATTTGACTCTCACTTTTGCTCTTACTTTAAACTGTACATACTACAAACAATCATTTTTATTATCGAGTTAACTTTACTAGAGATTAGTTTATGCTTAACAGTTGACATGTAAATATCAACGACTAGCTATGGTAAGCCATGTGCTTACTATAAAGGATATGCATATATTGTAAAAAGAACTAATACAAATGGAACTGTTATTTGGTGCTGTTCGAAACAACGATCTAAAAAGTGTCGAGGAATGATTAAGACAAAAGGCTCCAACATACTTATTTCAATCGATCATCATTGTAAATCTCAAAATAATACTCATTTAAATGGACAAAATACTCTAACCAAGGTAAAAAAGCAAGACCAAGAAAAAAATAGTGTGGCTCAAGATAGTGCTTTGTTTGTTAAAGAGCATTTATTATCTCCTGAAAAAGACATGTTAGGACAGTCGTTAACGTCTAAGAAACCTCTAACACTATCAATGTCAACACAAACTATGCCAAAGGTTGTTGCATTGCAAGATGAACAAAAAGGATTAGATAGTAATAGTGATGATGATTATATTGATGATAATTATATTGATGAAGATAACCATGATGATGATGATGATTATGATGATAATGATGATGATGATAATGGTTTACACCCAAAAAATCATTTGTTAAATTTGTTTACTGGAACAATCCCAGTAAGCTAATCCAGCGGCTTCAGTACTTGCATACCTGTAAACAGGCTGGTCATACTAAATATGAGGAAGAACTTTTGGATATAGAAAATGAGCTTCGTGATGCTAAAATTATAGTGTAATGAATCCATGTAACCGCTTAAACTATTTCTTAACAATACATGTAATATTTTCTACCACTTTGCTACCATTTTGCTACCACTTTTCTAGTTTGCTACCACTTTTCTACCACTTTTCTACTACTTTTCTGCCACTTTTCTACCACTTTTCTAGTTTGCTACCACTTTTCTACCACTTTGCTACCACTTTTCTACTACTTTACTGCCACTTTTCTACCACTTTGCTACCACTTTTCTACCACTATGTTACCAATTGTCTACCACTTTGCTACCACATTTCTACCACTTTTCTATCACTTTAAACTGTACGTATTAAATATAAAAGCCAACGCTAAATAATTCTATTACCAGAACAGAGATAACCTTTGTAGTGTGCAAATCATACTAACAGGTTAGTTACTACTATGGAACTTACTACAACTAACCGAGGTAAACAACGTGTACTCTATAAAGGCTACTCTTATAACTATAGACGACAAAATGTAAAAGGAATAATATTCTGGCGATGCTCAAAACAGAGGTCAACAAGATGTCGAGGCAATATGAAAAGTAGAAATGGTGTGGTTTTAAGTGTGAGTGATCATCAATGTAGTGCTCCAGACAAAACACTAATAGTGTTGACAAAAAATCATCAGAATGCTAAAAAGTTAGTACAAGAGAAAGATGTTGCTACTCAAAATAGTGCATTGTTTGTTGAGCAACGTTTAACCCCTGTTGTAAAAGTTATGTTGTATCCATCTTCCACGCCTCAAGAGTCATCAACATCACAGACTATGCAAGAAGTAGTGTTGTTGTTTGAAGGGGCTGAACTACAAAGTCATCTGCCCTTGATATGCAAGTGGATCGAAAAGGACTAGATAGTAATAGACAAAAGAGAGTTGTGGTTTGTATATAACTATTGTACAAGTACTTACATTAAATAAATAAAAATAGTGTATGGGTATTGTCTGTTTTTCTTAATTGCTATCCCTATGTCCCACTATTAATGCAATTGTTAACCATCAACAGTCTCTGACTATGTTCGCAAAGAGAGTGACCTTAAACAATACACTCTATTTATGGTTTGTGTACCGAGTACACAATAATACAGTGTGGTCAAGCCATGTTGAGGTAATAGTTATATCAGGTAAGGGATTCGAACCCTTGCTTTCTTGTACAGAAAATTTGAACTTAAGTCAAACACCATAACCACTCGGTCAACCTGACTGTTAGTAATTTAATTATTTTTGTGGACTTGAGTGTTTATAAAACTTTTTCCAGTATACATTGACTAAACCAGTTGTTTGTTTTGAAATATAGATTTTGTTTTGTTTGACCATAACAGTGCAGTTATGAGTCTTGTGAACTGGGTGTTTAATATAGGGTTAAAGGCATTTTAAAATAATTTTAGAAAAGCTCTTAGGTATCGTGTCATGGGTTTTAGTAATGCATTACAGTTCGTTGACTAACATTTACCGTTACACAACATTATTTTGGTGAGCTCTACATGTTGTTGTTTGAGTCGTCAGTCTTTTGACTGGTTTGATGCAGATCTCCATGCCTCCCTGCCCCGAACGAAACGTCTCATCTCTATGTAGCTACCACACCCTACATTCAAGGCTATCTGTTTAACATATTATAACCTTGGATCTCCCCTACAAGCTCTTGGGTTCAATTCCTAGATTTAACACAAACTTTTAAAAGTGTTATGACAACTAAAACTAGTCTACTCAGTCTCGGGTGGTCCAAATAAGTAGAGAGGGTTTGATTCACACCTCAACCATAGAGCACCATGTTCTTTTTTTTTAAATAATGATAGCCATTTGTTCAATTTCACATTTTACACATTGAATTTGTCCATTTTCTATTTGCATTTTTGTAAATGACAGTTTGATGTTTTTCAATTTCATGATATGGAAACATGGATTTTTCCATTTTCATATTTACACATTTGTCAATTTCCCATTTGCATATATTTTCTTAAATGTCCGTTTAAGGTTTTTAAATTTTGTCTATATGGAAACATGGATTTTCCATTTTGCTGTTTACGAATTTTTTATATATTTATTTTGTGTATGTTGAAAAAAATCGATATTTCCAAAACAAGATTTTTTATTTTTCATTTTATGATTTTGTAAATGATCTTAATGTGAGTGCTTGACCATGGATTTGCTGTTTACAAATTTTTTATATATTTATTTTGTGTATGTTGAAAAACGATATTTCCAAAACAAGATTTTTTATTTTTCATTTTATGATTTTGTAAATGATCTTAATGTGAGTGCTTGACCATGGCAATAATACAGTCTATCTATGTGTTAGCGGAACCATAGAGTCTTATTACTACTGCAAGTAAGAATGTTTTACAAAATAACGACTACTGTATCTACCACTGCATTTGAAAACCAAACAATTGAAGTTCAATCGCAATCGGATGAATGGTATATGAACGCAAACGGAACTTTGTTGAATCGACTCGTGCGCCGTAACTCATTTGTAGAAACTACTCGTGCGCTACCTATTGTAAAATAGATGTCTATTCCAAAATGGCCTTTGTTGAACCTGTGCGTCGCAAGTCTGGTCCACTAGTTACCAAGGCCTTTCAACATATTATTCAACGCTCCAAACGTCAACCTCAGTTGCTACAAACTGACCAGGGGAAAGAATTTTTCAACAAGGATTTCTCCAGTTTCCTCAAATCTAAGGATATTCACCATTACACCACGTACAGCAAACTCAAAGCCAGTGTGGTCGAGCGGTTCAACCGAACATTGAAAACCCATATGTGGAAAGCGTTTACCGCTCAGGGCACGTATCGCTGGTTGGACATGTTGCCAGAGCTAGTATCACGTTACAATGACACCAAACATAGAACGATTGGGACCAAGCCACGCCTCGTGACCAAAACTATTCAGCGATTGGATAAACTGTTTAACCCCATAAAAACAGCCGATCCTAAACGTCACCGACTGAAAATTGGGGATTTTGTTCGTGTGAGAAAATTTAAGTCTGCCTTCAATAAGGGATACACGCCTCAGTGGGGTACTGAACAATTTCGAATTCGTCGAGTCAACTTGGACACTCCAGTCACCTATTTACTCGAGGACCTCAACAACCAACCCATAAAAGGCAGATTTTATCTCCATGAACTTCAGAAAACAGCATTTCCTCAGCATTATCTTGTGGAAAAAGTGTTGAAACAAAAAGGAAATAAACTCTATGTCAAATGGTTAGGGTTTAACTCTACGTTTAATTCTTGGATCAATAAATTACATGTTGTGTGAACCTGTGCAATTTTTAATTTATTCACACATGTTGTACACCACCTATAGCTCTATGTGTACAGTCCTCAGCTCCACATATTTCTTTCTCTTTCCACCTGTGTTCTCTCTTACATTACCCCTCCCCCCTCTCCCTCCCTTCACCTCCCTCCACTGCTGTTCGCAGCTCTTGCCTATCTATTGGTTGTGACATCATTTCGACAAGTTGCATCATACTTTTTACTGATTCAGCGATTCCCACGCTTTGAACATTCTGTTATCATGCACGTGGACAGCTAACGCCCAAAGTAAACACCTGTGGTAGATCAAATTTCACATGAACTTGCATTTTGTCACGTACGAAGCAAAACAGGATGTGACTTGTTAACAGTTATCATGCACGTGGACAGATAACATCCAAGGTGAACACCTGCGGTAGATCAAATTTCACATGAACTTGCATTTTGTCACGTACGAAGCAAGACAGGATGTCACTGGTTTAGCGTGCATGTGGTTTCACATGTGTTCACATGCCTTTCGCTCTTCCCTGCCACCACAATGGTCAGATTATTTCACCTTCAAGCGTCTTGGTCATTTTCCATTGCACTTGTTGTCAAGTCAGATCAACGCCTTTCAATAAGCTCAAATGACATTCACCTCTTGCTCGTCTGCAAGTTGGTTTTCTGTACTCGCTTCGACCAACATAGAACCAAGTTCTCATTACCGTTTACACGTCAAAGGTAAAATGTGTGAAAAAAACGCACCCTCGTTCTGTCATAAACCGACCCGTCGAAATATCGATTAATCTATTGAACACAGCCACCGTGGTTAGCGACAGGTTCGTTGAAACACACACACACCCAGCCGTATCGTCTCTCTCTACCACCACGCTTCATAAACATTATAAACAGGTAAAGAAAAAGAAAACGTTTTTTCAACATGTATGGCGTTAGGCCCTTTGTGAATTATTTTTTGGAAAACAAAATATCTACCACATTTGAAAGGGGCGTTACCCCGAGTCCTAGGACACCTCGTACACGTCTATAGCGTTATTGGTTTGTGAGATATCGGCAAAAATCACAAAAAACACGGGTTTACCCCAAAATCGAGTTTCTCAAATTTTTTAAAAATTACAACGAGTGGTCCATAGCAAAGAGGACGTCACCCCGAGTCCTTGGACCCGTCGTACATGCCTCTAACGTTATTGGTTCGTGAGATATCGGCAAAATCACAAAAAACACGTGTTTACCCCAAAATCGAGTTTCCAATTTTATTAAAAATTATAACGAGTGGTCCATAGCAGAGAGGACGTCACCCCGAGTCCTTGGACCTGTCGAACACTCCTCTAGCGAGATATTAAAAGCACATGACCTTGTAGTTTTGGTCGTTTAATTAAATAAAGAGCCTATAGGAAAGTAGGGGGCAACACTACGAGTGCTATGACACCCTGTATGTTCAAATCCGACCATTGTTTAGCGAGATATCAGCTTCGGGGCAAATACGATGGTGGCTCAATAAGAAGGGAAGCAGCTCTGTCCTCATCTCACTACTTACAAAACACAAATTTTTGCTCTAGAGACTTGACATTTATTTGGGGGGTAGAGGGGGTAGGTATCATTGATTTACATGAAACAAACTTTTTTGTAAACTTACTAGTTTCCAAAATATAGGATTTTCAAAATTCGAGTGTTTTCAAAAAAGCATAAAAAGTAAAAAAGATTCATTATAAAAAATAAAGGTCATAATGACCATTCGTTTGAGCCATGGCATAACGTTCTATCATGTTTAGTGTTCAAGCTATCGCCTACTTTCGAAAACGAAAAAAATCAAAAAAAAGTCAAGAATATAACGAGTGGTCCATAGCAAAGAGGACGTGAGCCCGAATCCAACGACACCTCATTTGTCAAAATCGGACCATGCGTTCGAGAGATATTTAACATGGCTGAGGCTTAGTAGTGGGGCAAGGAGGGTTCTGGAGTGGCTTGGAAACCGCCTCACTCCACTACTGTAATAGATTCGTAGATATTGAGATCCGTCTAAATATTTCGGATGGTCGCCATGTTGGATTGTTGCATATATATAGGCCAGAGAATCATGTACCACTAAAGGAAAATTATTGCGCAGGTTCTTTATTCTAACGTCACATCGATCGCATGATTACGACACAAGAAATAAAAACTTAATTTTAAAATTCGCACAGCCGCCATCTCGAGGTTGCGTAAACAATTGAACTAAATTTAATATCAGTGCATTCCAATTTGTATAAACATTTGCTGTACCATGTTACACTGCGTTTGGATTATTAAATCGTGAGAACAGTCTATTTAAAACTTTCAACTTCGCTTGGCCGCCATGTTCGTTTTGTAGTTAACCGGTTTTTGAAAGTCTCATAGAAGAACTTCCAGTAGTACCCTATATCTTCGAACAAAATTTCCGGGTGATAGCGGTAACAGTTTCAGAGATATAGAATGCCGGTGAAATATTTCGAACAGCCACCATCTTGAGGTTATGTAGACAATTGAACGAAGTTAGATGTCGGTGCATCAAAATGTGTATAAAGATATACTGTACAAAGTTTCATTGCGTTTGGTTGGTTGAATCGCGAGAAAGGCCTATTTAAAAGTCGCAAATTCGCTTACCCGCCATGTTGGTTTTTTAGTTGCCAGGTTTTCGAAAGTCACATACGCGAACTTCTAGTAGTTCCCTTTATCAACGTTGAAAATTCCAGGTCTAGGCCCTTAAGGAGGCAGGGTGTAAGTAGCCCCACCACTTCTGGTGCACCCTAGATAATGCTACACCCTCAGGGGCTCACGGCTGGTGAGTTCGGGAGTTGGCGACCCCGAGGGATTCCTGAGCTGGGTCCGTTTTCCCCTTTTGTCCCTTACCTTTGGGGCGGACCCTCTCCTCTTTCCCTTCTCCTCACCTCTCCGCCTTTCCTTATATTTCCTTTTCTCTTTAAGTTTACCGCACCTTTTTGTAGGTATTCTTGATCTTCGTTGCATTTTGTAAGTTTTTTCGATCTAAATTGCATTTTGTGAGTGTTTTTCAACTTCACTTGCATTTTGTAAGGATTGCCAATCAAAATTGCTTTTTAGTAAGTCTTTCAATACAGGGGGGTCTTCTTGTGAGTATTTTGAATTTCAATTGCATTTTGTTTTTTCAACCTACCCTGCTTTGTTCAAGTTGTTAAGTCTCAATTGCATTTTGTGGGTATTTTGAATCTACTGTACATTTTGTGCGTATTTTCAATCTCATTTGCATTTTGTAAGTATTTTGATTTCATTTGCATTTTGTAAGTATTTCGACTATACGTTACATTTTGTACGTATTTTGGACTTAACCTACATTTTGTGCGTATTTTTCAATCTATTCCTTTTGTGAGTATTTTCGTTCAGAATTCCCTTATGTACGTATTACCGCTCTCCATTTGGTGAGTAGTTTCAATCTGAGTTCCTTTTTTGTAAGTATTTTTCCTGCTACATAAGACATAATTGTTGGGGCTCACTGTCTTTTTTATCTAAACCATTTTCGTTTCATCCATAGCAGTGAGCTGTTTTTTTATCTTCATCCTTTCATTTCACGCCATTTCATTTCGTCAGGGGCCGATAACCTCGATGTTAGGCCCCTTAAAACAACAATTATCATCATCATCATCATCAAAATTCCAGGGTGATATCGGTAATAGTTTCGGAGATATTGAATGCAGGTGAAATAATTCGCACAACCGCCATGTTGGATTGGTGAGACGTAAGAAAATTTGAAGGGCACGGTCGGGGTCGTCCGGAATAGTGCTATGAACTTACCGAGTTTCATTGAAATCGCTCCAGCCGTTTAGAAGTTATTAGGGGGACACTCACAATCACACACGAATCACATACACACGCACATACAGACAGACACACGGACAAAAGGTGATCTCATAAGCCTACTTTTTCGTAAATGAAAATAGGCTAACAAACGCTGGCGCAAGCACGCTCAGCGGCAATCAAATGTCGAATGGGCAATACTCAGTATGCATTACTTAAATTAATTACCAAATGCTGCTGATGATGATGATAATTGTTGTTTTAAGGGGCCTAACATCCAGATTATCGGCCCCTAATGGTTAGGCTGACCGTGATGATGCCATGAATCCTACAACTAGAACTAACCACGGACTTACCAACTAACTTCGTTACTAGAAAAAAAGGAAGGGAAATAATAGAAAGAATGGACAATAGGAAAAGAAATGAGGATTGAGCGGTCTTGGAAGGAAGGAGAGCCATGAAAGGCAGACAGAAAAGGGAAAGAGGAGAGGGCCCTCCCCAACGTCAGTAGAAAATGGGGAAGAAACGTAGCCAGCTCAGGAATCCCTCGGGGTCGCCAACTCCCAAACTCACCAGCCGTGAGCCTCTGACGGTGTAGCAATATCCAGGGTGCACCAGAAGAGGTGGGGCTACATACACCCTGCCTCCTTGAGGGCCTTGAGCAGAAAGCAGGAGCTGTCATGCAAAGAAAATGAAGGCTGACCCCTCGATGAATGAAGGTATCAGAAAAGTTGAGACAAGTAAGGCGGAAAAGTGAAAGACACCCTAGGCCTTTATACCGTCGTGGTTGAAAGAGAACAAGAATTGACCAAGGGAGGCCGACAGGAGAGAAGAAAGAGTGGAGACCGGCAGAAGTAAGTGGAAGCAATACCGGAATCTTCTGGGGTCCTGTCGTCGCCCAATCACTTCCCACAAGTTGTGATCCCCAAATGCTGTTTGTCAGTTATTACGAGAAACTAAGGTTACAAAGCCTGCAGTGAAACGTGTATGTTTTATTTCAAATAACCAATACAACCACCTGATAGTACATTAGGTTATAGTCTCCATATCGGTTTAGGCACTTGTCGCTTCGTGGGATGGGCTTGAATATTCCCTCCTGGTAATAATCCTGTCCTTGCGTGTTCAGCCCCGTTGTCCCTAAATGTTTCACCTCCTCGTCTGAAAGGAATCGTAGACCTTTTAGGTGCTCCACCAAGTGAGGAAACAGGTGTATGTCACTTGGAACGAGGTCTGGGCTTTAGGGAGTGTAGTTAATGATGTCCCAACGAAACCACCTCATGAGGTGCTGGTCTTGAGGACTGTATGAGGCCGCGCATTGTCATGAAGGAAGATGATGCCCTCGGTGAAAAGTCCTGGACTGTATAAGGTCGCGCATTGTCATGAAGCAAGATGACGCCCTCGGTGAAAAGTCCTGGACTGTATGAGGCCGCGCGTTGTCATGAAGGCAGATGACGCCTTCGGTGAAAAGTCCTGGGCAGTATAAGGTCGCGCGTTGCCATGAATGAAGATGACGCCTTCGATGAGAAGTCCTGGGCTGTATGAGGTCGCGCGTTGCCATGAAGGAAAATGACGCCCTCGGTGAGAAGTCCTGGGCTGTATAAGGTCGCGCGTTGTCATGTAAGAAGATGACGCCCTCGGTGAGAAGTCCTGGACTGTATGAGGTCGCGCTTTGTCATGAAGGTGGGCGACGCCCTTAGTGAGAAGTCCTGGGCTGTATAAGGTCGCTCGCTGTCATGAAGGAAGATGACACCCTCGGTGAGATGCCCTGGGCTGTATGAGGCCAGGCGTTGTCATGAAGGAAGTTGACGCCCTCGGCGAGAAGACCGGGGCTGTATGAGGTCGCGCGTTGTCATGAGGGAAGATTACGTCCACAGTGAGAAGTCCTGGGCTGTATGAGGTCGCGCGTTGTGATGAAGGGCGATGTCGCCCTCGGTGAGAGGTCCTGGGCTGCATGAGGTCGCGCGTTGTCATGAAAGGAGATGACACCCACGGTGAGAAGTCCTGAACTGTACGAGGTCGCGCGTTGTCATGAAGGGAGATAACGCCCTCGGTGAGAAGTCCTGGGCTGTATGAGGTCGCGCGTTGTCATGTAGTAAGTTGATGGCTTTGGTGAGAAGTCCTGAGCGGTATGAGGTCGCGCGTTTTTATGAAGGGAGATGACGCCCTCGGTGATAAGTCCTGGGCTGTATGACGTCGCGCGTTGTCATGAAGGGAGATGTCCTCGGAGAGAAGTCATGGGCTGTATGAGGTTGCGTGTTGTCATGAAGGATATCACGCCTCGGTGAGAAGTCCTGGGCTGTATGAGGTCGCGCGTTGTCATGAAGGAAGATGACGCGTTCGGTGAGAAGTCCTGGGCTGTATGAGGTCGCGCATTGTCATGAAGGTAGATGACGCCCTCGGTGAGAAGTCCTGGGCTGTATGAGGTCGCGCGTTGTCATGAAGGAAGATGACGCCCTCGGTGAGAAGTCCTGGGCTGTATGAGGTCGAGCGTTGTCATGAAGGCAGATGACGCCCTCGGTGAGAAGTCCTGGACTGTATGAGGCCTTGCATTATCATGAAGGAAGATGATGCCCTCGGTGAGAAGTCCTAGGCTGTATGAGGTCGCGCGTTGAGGCCGCGCATTATCATGAAGGAAGATGACGCCCTCAGTGAGAAGCCATGGGCTGTATGAGGTCGCGCGTTGAGGCCGCGCATTATCATGAAGGAAGATTACGCCCTCAGTGAGAAGCCATGGGCAGTATGAGGTCGCGTGTTGTCATGAAGGAAGATGACGCTTTCGGTGAGAATTCCTGGGATGTATGAAGCCGCACATTATCATGAAGGAAGATGACGCCCTTGGTTAGAAGCCCTAGGCGATATGAGGTCGCGCGTTGTCATGAAGAATGATGACGCCCTCCATGAAAAGTCCTGGGCTGTATGAGGCCGAGCGTTGTCATGAAGGAAGAGGACTTCTTCGGTGAGAAGTCCTGGGCTGTATGAGGTCGCGCATTATCATGAAGGAAGATGACGCCCTCGGCGAGAAGCCATGGGCTGTATGAGATCGCGCGTTGTCATGAAGGAAGATGACGCCTTCGGTGAGAAGTCCAGGGCTGTATGAGGCCGCGCCTTGTCATGAAGGAAGACGACGCCCTTGGTGAGAAGTCCGGGGCTGTGCGAGGTTGCGCGTTGTCATGACTGAATATGACGCCTTCGGTGAGAAGTCCAGGGCTGTATGAGGCCGCGCGTTGTCATGAAAAAAGATGACGCCCTCCCTGAAAATTCCTGGGCTCTATGAGGTCGCGTGTTGTCATGAAGGAATATGACGCCCTCCGTGAAAAATCCTGGGCTGTATGAGGTCGCGCGTTGTGATGAAGGGCGATGTCGCCCTCGGTGAGAGGTCCTGGGCTGCATGAGGTCGCGCGTTGTCATGAAAGGAGATGACGCCCTCGGTGAGAAGTCCTGAACTGTACGAGGTCGCGCGTTGTCATGAAGGGAGATAACGCCCTCGGTGAGAAGTCCTGGGCTGTATGAGGTCGCGCGTTGTCATGTAGTAAGTTGATGGCTTTGGTGAGAAGTCCTGAGCGGTATGAGGTCGCGCGTTTTTATGAAGGGAGATGACGCCCTCGGTGATAAGTCCTGGGCTGTATGACGTCGCGCGTTGTCATGAAGGGAGATGTCCTCGGAGAGAAGTCATGGGCTGTATGAGGTTGCGTGTTGTCATGAAGGATATCACGCCTCGGTGAGAAGTCCTGGGCTGTATGAAGTCGCGCGTTGTCATGAAGGAAGATGATGCGTTCGGTGAGAAGTCCTGGGCTGTATGAGGTCGCGCATTGTCATGAAGGTAGATGACGCCCTCGGTGAGAAGTCCTGGACTGTATGAGGCCTCGCATTATCATGAAGGAAGATGACGCCCTCGGTGAGAAGTCCTAGGCTGTATGAGGTCGCGCGTTGAGGCCGCGCATTATCATGAAGGAAGATGACGCCCTCTGTGAGAAGCCATGGGCTGTATGAGGTCGCGCGATGAGGCCGCGCATTATCATGAAGGAAGATTACGCCCTCAGTGAGAAGCCATGGGCAGTATGAGGTCGCGTGTTGTCATGAAGAAAGATGACGCCCTCCATGAAAAGTCCTGGGCTGTATGAGGCCGAACGTTGTCATGAAGGAAGAGGACGCCTTCGGTGAGAAGTCCTGGGCTGTATGAGGTCGCGCATTATCATGAAGGAAGATGACGCCCTCGGCGAGAAGCCATGGGCTGTATGAGATCGCGCGTTGTCATGAAGGAAGATGACGCCTTCGGTGAGAAGTCCAGGGCTGTATGAGGCCGCGCCTTGTCATGAAGGAAGACGACGCCCTTGATGAGAAGTCCGGGGCTGTGCGAGGTTGCGCGTTGTCATGACTGAATATGGCGCCTTCGGTGAGAAGTCGAGGGCTGTATGAGGCCGCGCGTTGTCATGAAAAAAGATGACGCCCTCCCTGAAAATTCCTGGGCTCTATGAGGTCGCGTGTCGTCATGAAGGAATATGACGCCCTCCGTGAAACGTCCTGGGCTGTATAATGCCGAGCGTTGTCGTGAAGGAAGATGACGCCCTCGGGGAGATGTCTTGGTCTGTATGAAGTTGCGCTTTGTCGTGAAGGAAGATGGCGCCCGCCGTGAAAAGTCCTGGGCTGTATGAGGCCGAGCGTTGTCATGAAGGAAGAGGACGCCCTCGGTGAGAAGTCCTGGGCTGTATGAGGCCGCGCTTTGTCATGAAGAAAGATGACGCCCTCGGTGAAATGTCATGGGCTCTATAAGGCCGCGCGTTTTCATGAAGAAAGATGACGCCCTCGGTGAGAAGTCCTGGGCTGTATGCGGTCGCACGTTGTCATGAAAGATGATGATGCCCTCGTTGTGAAGTCCTGGGCTGTATGAGGCCGCGCGTTGTCGTGATGTAAGATGATGCCCTCGGTGAGAAGTCCTGGGCTCTATCAGGCCGAGCTTTGTCATGAAGGAAGATGACACCCACGGCGAAACGTCCTGGGCTGTATGAAGTCGCGCGTTGTCATGAAGGAAGATGACGCCCTCCATGAAAAGTCCTGGGCTATATGAGGCCGCGTATTGTCATGAAGAAAGATGACGCCCTCGGCGAGAAGTCCTGGGCTGTATGCGGTCACGCGTTGTCATGAAGGAAGATGATGCCCTCGTTGAGGAGTCCTGGACTGAATGAGGCCGCGCGTTGTCACGATGGAAGTTGATGCCCTCGGTGAGAAGTCCTGGGCGGTATGAGGCCACACGTTGTCATGAAGAAAGATGACGCCCTCGGTGAAATGTCCTGGGCTCTATGAGGCCGCGCATTGTCATGAAGAAAGTGACGCCCTCGACGAGAAGTCCTGGGCTGTATGACGCCGCGCTTTGTCATGAAGGAAGATGACACCCACGGCGAGATTTCCTGGGCTGTATGAAGTCGCGCGTTGTCATGAAGGAAGATGACGCCCTCCATGAAAAGTCCTGGGCTCTATGGGGCCGCGCATTGTCATGAAGAATGATGACAACCTCGGCGAGAGGTCCTGGGCTGTATGCGGTCGCGCGTTGTCATGAAGGATGATGATGCCCTCGTTGAGAAGTCCTGGGCTGTATGAGGCCGCGCGTTGTCGTGATGTAAGATGATGCCCTCAGTGAGAAGTCCTGGGCTGTATGAGGCCGCGCGTTGTCATGAAGGAAGATGACACCCTCGGTGAGTGAAGTCCTGGCCGTGGTTACATGTTTCGCCCACAGAAGTCGAACAACTGAATGGATCTCTTCGCGAGACCAGTTTTCCGAACGAGTCGCCATTAGTTGTTTACCTATAACTAGCGCTCTAGGTGGCGGGTGGCTGAAACTCTACACAGTTACCGACCGTTTGTATTCGAATTACCCCACACAACCAATTTCTCTGATACAGACGAAACTCCAGGCCTTGTAGCCTTAGTTCCTGATCACTCCTCGTAGATCGCGTTGCCATGGAAGGGAAATCCAAGGGACCCTGGTTCGAGACCAGGTCGCACCAAACTCTCTGTTTAACACCTTGATGACCTAGTATATAAGAGACTGCATTAGGTATTCGAACGCTCGTGAAAATTGTGTTCATATGGACGTTTTTTTAAACAGAAACCCTCAATTACTATTTGGTTGCTAATTAGTTGACGGGCCACGGTACTGGCACGTTAAAGATCCCCTGCGGGGCAAAGTTCTGGCATCCTAGCGTCTCTACAAGCTTCAGTAGTTAACAGGGACGTGAAACCCATAACAGTATTATATTATTGAACGGCAACAGGTACCAGTGTGCGTTGTTCATCGTCCGCCCTACAACACTTTGGAGTTCCTATTGTTGTTGTGGTCTTCAACCTGTTGTGTGTTGCCATGAAATTGGACGAGTATAATTAAGGGTCTATTCTCTCTCCTCTGGTAATTGACCTCATTACTACCTCCATGCTTCTTTTGTTTGCTTACACCACTCGCCGCTGCGCTAGTATCGATTTGCCGACAAGAAAAGTGAACAGTTCTTTCTGTTCACCTAATGACTCCAAAAATCTCTTATTGAACTTGATGTTGGTAGCGCCGCAGTCGGTTCAGTGCTGGCCCTCAAAAGTCTAGACAGCGGTTCGATATCAACTCAGTTCTACGAGTGTTCAAAAAGGACAGCCTTAGGTTGCTAGATTTTGTAGCACTCTATAGAATCCCTCCGTGGTAAAATTCGGGCTTCCCAAGGAATGTATATTCATGAAAATTCAAAGGCAAATATAAACCTCATTACTTTATTGCTGTCATTGTTTGAGTCTTCAGTCTTTTGATTGGTTTGATGCAGATCTCCATGCCCCCCTGTCCTAAGCTAATCGTTTCATCTCTAAGCTACCTCACTCTACATCTGAGGCAATCTGTTTATCATATTCTAACCTTGGTCTACCCTTTCAGTTCTTGTCCTTGACCCTTCCTTCCATAACTAAGCTTGCTATTCCTGGGTGTCTTAGTATGTGTCCTAACAACCTATCCCTTCTCTTCATTAGCAGTAACCAGAAACATTTCTCCTCTCCCACTCGTCTTAATACCTCTTCATTTGTAACTCTATCTACCCATCTGATCTTTCATCATTCTTCTGCAACGTCACATGTAAAACGCTTCAATACTTATCTTTTCTGCTGCACTAATAGTCCAAGTTTCACTTCCATAGAGCGCCACGCTCCAGACAAAAGTTTCAAAAATAACTTCCTAATACCTAAATCTATATTCGATGTCAACAGATTCATTTTCTGTAGAAATGCTTTCCTTGCCTGAGCCAACCTACTATTTATATCCTCTTTGCTTCGGCCATCACTGGTTATTTTGCTTCTTAAGTTATTCCTAAGCCTGGTTATTTTGCTTCTTTAGCTTTCCACCTGCGAATTTGATGTCCATAGGGGTTTCTGATTGATTTCGGCTGCATTCCAATAATTTTGTTTTGCGTTTATTAATTTTCATCATGAATTCTTTCTCATGACGGAGTCTATACCATTCAAAAACTCATTCAAATCCTGAGGCGTGTCGGCCAAGATGACGATGTCATCAGCAAATCTCCGAGTTGAAATTATTTTCCCTTGAATCTTTACTCCTACTTTGAATTTTTCTCCAATATCCTTCATTGCTTGTTCAATGTATAGATTGAAAAGTATGGGTGAAAAGTTGGGGCCTTGTCTTACACCTTTCTGAATATCATCTTCTCTCTCATGTCCTTCAGCTCGAATGACTGCTGTCTGGTTTCTGTATAGATTGTTGAGCACCCTTCTATCCCGGTACTTTACTCCAATCATTTTCAAAATGTCACACAATTTAGCCCTATCAACGTTATCAAAAGCCTTTTCTAAGTCTACAAATGCAAATTAACGCAAAACAGGCATTGTTTGCTTGCTTCTTTCTATACTTTTCGCACATTTTAATGAATTGACTTGTTCGTTGAATCATTTGATTATTAAGTGAATAGTGGAGTTATTTCAGTAATGCGAATCGAAATTCAAATATTCGAATTTGTACAGCTTGGTAGGTTAATACTGAGTGTCGACACTACCTAAGGGAAGATGATTGAAAGAAAAGAAGAAAGGTTTAGGAGAGGAATCGATCGTAGGCACACAGGAAGAGAATCAAAATCAAAATCATAAAGAAATGGGGATATAAAGAGGGATTTTATTGCACAAAGCCCATGAAGTACCTAAAATGAGCGGGGACTTGTGTAAGGCTAACGGAGAGCGCAGCGGGAGCTAAGGTCGCCGGCAGGCTATCGCCAAGTGTTCCCTCCCTCCCGAGCGTGATTGTCGGTATATTTTAGGGGCGTAGTGTGCTGGCGAACCAAGTGGTGCCAAATAGCAATGAATTATGTATTTTTCTTTCAAAAGGGCGAACTTTTAGAAAGCATTCTGAAATGCTAGAAAGATTTAAATTAGACGGAATAATTTTGTGAAGCGACACTGTCGGATCCCCAATAGAAAAGCCGAATGCCCCTAGAGTGGGCAGAGATAAAGCAACTATAGTGCCTTTTTGCAATGTTTTTATTATTATTAGTGAGAATCTTTAAAGAATACCCATTGTTGCACTTAAAGCAGGCTAAACTCTTGCCCAGCAGAGTGCCGACTAAAAGTTTAGAATGGAGGAAAACCTTAAACCTTATTTGAACAAAACCAAAATTTTAAACAGTGAACCGTAAGTCAGAGTGAAAATCTCTACAAGTAGGAAGCTGGCAGAGCGAGCTATACTTGCCTTAGTGATTTACTAGAATTAGCTGTGATAGCTAAGAGAAACTTTGTAAATGTTGTTATTGGAAGTTTTCTTTTAAATGCAACAAGTGATAGAGTTTTTAATAAACTTTTCATTTAGGGCTTTGCCTTTTTCTTTGAACATAGAATAAGTTCAGGAAAAAGATTAGGGAAGAGAAGGTCCTGCTTAACTGTTTTCCAAGCAAGAGAGGAAACAAATAATAAACATTTATTCAACAAAGTAATAGGGTTGCAAGAAATTAACAATATTGTAGATCTCAGATCTTATTTCGAGATTAAGAACAACATTTTTGTTTGTTTTATAATCCATAAAGGTCTCAGACCTATAGTGATAATAAGAAACTTTAAATAGTTTTCGAAATTTACTTAAAATTAAAAGGCTTTAAGCCTATATCAATAAAGTAAAGAAATTACAATTTAGTTTAATATTTTGTAGGGTTAATTTGGTAGAATATTAATTTTTCAAAAAAAAAAAGCTTTTAAAATGCCTTAGCAGCAAGCAAATGGATTAGACAATCCTGGGCGCAGCAGGATAAGAAAAAGGAGACTAATAAGTAGTTCCTATAACCACTATTATATTAACACAGAAATTAAGATATGCTACATACAAATTGGGCAGGTCGTATTAACGAAACCTGGATTACATAAGTTAGGTAATTTAACAATTTGAAGATTACAACTTCCTGGTTAAAACAGGAAATATTATGTAGTAAGATGTGGATTATAACTACGGTGATTTTTACAGAATTAATAAGTTTTAAGTGGAGCAAAATTGGGAGGACGCCTATTTACAGACGAAGCCTCATAAAAAAGAATTAATAACCCTAAATTGTTAGTAAAAGGGATTGGGAGTGTGGGAATTGTAGGATATAGTTCTGGCTAATTTTATAAATTCGAACGAATTGCGACGCGGTAGATTGTTGAACGGACACTTTTTTTTGTAGCACTGAAGTTTGTTGATAGATTGTAGATTTTCCTCATTGCTGTATTTATAGGTTCATTAAATTGCACATTGACGGGATTTGGCGGAATGTAGTCTTGATATTGCAGTTTATGAATTCACTGAGTTTGATATGAAGAGGTTTATTGCGTTAGAAGCTTTTGGATTGCAATTAATAGATCTGTTTCACTTAAAGTTGCGGTAATTTTGACAGTATTGAGTGTTGTTCATCACGGTTGACAGTTTATTTTGAACGGAAAGTTCCAGAGCTGCAGAGACAGTTTAAAGGGGCAAGTGGACATCCCACGGAGGAAGACAAGTTAAGTTTTAGACAGTTATGAATTTGAAATCAATCCCTCGTTGCAGGAAAATATTCCCTTATTTAGTTCAAGAAATGTTGAATGTCATGACTTTAGCAGCAAGCCTGGTTGGCGAAGAATAACGGTTCCCTCGTGGGTCAGTTATTACTCAAGTTTGAGAAAATCCCAACACTGCCCGTAACTTTCATTAAAAGCATTCAAAATGTTGTTTGAAACCTTCTGAAATGTTTTAAAAACAATGTAGGTAGTTACTTAACTAGCATGATGATGGAAGTTTGAAGCCTCCTGAAACCGTTACACTCAAAATTAAGACATGGCGTCCGCTTGAATAACCTCATTTGAAGAGGAGGAGAACCTCTGAGAGAGGTCTGAACTGTTCTGAAATAGAAGTGGGGCGAGTAAAGATGGACACGAGAGAGCCCGAAAGACGAAGGGGTTGGAGGAAGGGGACCTAAGAGTCTAAACAGCGTAGGAAACGTAGGAAAAGAAAATATTCAACACTATGAAAATGTGATACATCAATTAATATCTTCATGGAGATTATAGATGGCGATTGAAACGACGCCTGCTGGAATGGTGTGTAAGTCCTCTTGAACTCGGTGAATCCCAAAAACGTCGGCAGGTTGCCGCGTGGAGCGCCGTTACTTTGCAAGGAATAAATAACTGAAAGAAACTTAAGTACGTTTTAGAGCATGTTCAAAGTAAAAGGGAATACCAAGGGGGTCCCTGTTGGTGTCTGCGAGGGAAAATAAAAGAATCTAATGAAAATGAAAAGCAAAGAGCAGCAAGAGTTAACTCTAACTAACCGTGTATTCCAAAGAATACACCACAGCCCTAATTAACTGCCCACCCATTTGTGTGAGTAGTCAACCCCTTATTATTTCAGTTTCCATCGCGGTCGGGGATGAGATGCGATGAAATACTATTTGGCGGATGCTTTTTATGGCTGGATGCCCTTCCTGATGCCAACCTCATGCGAGGAGATAATGAGAGATGGAATGGATGAAGATGAAACTGGGCAAGGATGTGGAAGGAAGCGGCGGTGGACAGTCAGAAGGCACCGTCCCACTATTTGACCGGAGTTGAAAATGAGGAAACCACGGGAAACCATTTCAAGGACGGCCGAAGGTGGGGCAAAAACCCACGTCTACCAAGTCAGCAAGATACAGTAGCTTGACCCCATGGCCTAGCGCTGTGGTTTAGCGAGCGTAGCAAAGCTGCCAGTTGGGAAGTGCTTTATCTCTACTTAGTATAAACAAAGTCTCCGATTCTTGGATGTCACGGGTAATCTCGAGAATGACTGGATGGATTTTGATGCGGGTTTCACCATTCTGAACAGGATATCTCGTGGAAGGTTTCTGTAGAAAATAATGTATTTATGATCAAAGGACGCCAAGCAGTAACGATTTCAGTGGAAAAGTTGACATAAAAACCTGGAGTCCGTGCACTTTTTAGGCTTACGCTGGGCAAGCCGTTAAAAATATCAATATACTATGAGTGTAAGAATTGTTCAGCATGAAATGTTCTACAAAAAGTTCCGCGAGAGCATATCTATATCTTCAATACATCACCCACTATAAGTGTTTCTACGTCTTCATTTCCTCCAACTATCTCCATTCAATTACTGAGGCGACAGTTTACGAGCTAGCTAGGGGCGAGCCTATCACCCCAGTTACAGCCTAGCTAGCGGGTGAGCCTATTACCCCAGATACAGCCAGCATCAAACTGTCGAGTCGTGTTGAGTTAAGACTTCAGAGAAGAATGGTTGTGTTTGGAGTTTCCCTGGAAGTGCAACTCGGATTTTCTTCATTTCACCTGTGAACTTTTCGTTCCGCAAAATACACAGTCAAGTTAAGATTGGACGGAAGGGGGATTTGTGTTCCATGCACCTCGCCATTCTTAAATTACGTTTGACAAGAATTCGCTGAACATGCCATCTCCATGATAATATAATTAATAGTCCAGTCAGTGATTTTAACCCATCATGCCGAGACGTAAAACTGATATAGGTCGTAGTTCATTGACTTCGAAGAAAAAGCGCTTATCACGTAATGCATTCATAACTGTTTCCGGGCGAAGTCGGGGCGGGTTGCTAGTTGTGTATAAATAATTCATGGATTTATCAGTTACTGATGACTAAATTAATTGCTACTCCACACCCAGTCTCATGTTGACCGACTGAAAAGCGATTCCGCAAAACACACCTTGTTCCATTGGAAAGTGGGGGAAAAGTAGATGAATGTTTTGATTTCCTCCAAAGCCTCCTCACAAGAATGCGGACATTTAGTGGCGGTGTGTTCAAGGAATGTTTATATTGGAAGAATGACGTCACATAGGTGTGCTTGGCGCTGCAGTAAGGAACATGGAAAGGGACGATCTTCCGCTATAAATTACTCGCGCTGCTTGTCGACTTCTTCGAGCGTGTACTCGCACGGCGCTAATTCTCATGGCTGAAGGAACCAAGTGATGGATACGGCTTTTTGTGCTGCGTGGCTGCACGGGAATTGATTGGAACTGCGTCTGTTAGGATTCATTATAGGCAAATGTTACAAGCATTCAATCCTGAGACACACAAATATCTGTTTGGGTTGATCAGTGAAATATATAAAAATGGAGAAGTTCCAGACGACTTTAGAAAGAGTCTCATGATCCCAATACCACGGAACACTGAAATGTGAGGAACATCGCACCCTTAGCATCTTGTCGCAAGCATCAAAAATATTGACTAAAATATTTTACACGCGAATAAAAAACAAATTAGAACAAAATCATAATTAAGATCAATTTGGCTTTAGGCAGAACAAAGGAGCAAGAGAATCCATATTACTATTTCGAGAAATTATCGACAAAATGATGGATATAAGGAAACCACTTTACATTGCCTTTGTGGACCTTGAAAAAGCATTCGATAAAGTGAATTGGAATATTCTCTTGGAAATTATGACTAATGTTGACTTGAATTACAGAGATAGACTATGAACTATATAAAAAAGCATTGTGGACATATGCGGAGTAGTGCAAGAAGCTTGTATTCATAAAGGAGTTAGACAGGGATGCAGATTATCTCCTGCACTTTTCAACTTGTATATTGAGAACGGCATTGAGGAATGTAAGACAGTTATGAGAGGAGTTAAGATCAACGGAGTAGCAGCCAAGTCAATACGGTAAGCAGACGACATAGCAGTCCTGGAAATCAGTGAAGAGAAACTGCAACATGCACTCACGGAAATGAACAGGTTTTTACATGAAAAATATAATATGAAAATCAATATTAACAAGTAGTTCCGAGAAGAACTAAAAAGCCTATTTTCATATATCCTACTAATATCAATTGCCCCTATCAACACACAAATTGTCAGTTTGATTGCTGTAATAGATTCGTAGATATTGAGAACCGTCTAAATATTTTGGATGGTCACCATGTTGGATTTTTATATTTTAGGCCTTAGATTTATGTACTACTAGCTGTACCAGGCATGCGTTGCAATGCCAATCAAAGAAAGTGTTGGCGTTGTAACTTTGTATGTTGAAGTGCTTTTGGATTACCAATATTGTTTTTCTTTTTCCGTTAACCACCTCTAAACTAATGTAAAATTGATTTACTATCTCAAAAAAGTCATTTTTTAAATTATTGTTAAAAGACCAATCTTATATTTATTTAATTAATACTACTTTGTAAGGATATCCATTTTTATTACTATATTTTATCAATTATTATCTTTAATTTTCATTTTAATTTAGATTTAAGGCGCATATGCCATTTTAGTTTTCCAATTCTTAATCGATTTTCTTTCTAGGCTGAGGATGACCCCACTGTGGGTCGAAACATGTACTAATATATAAAATATATATTTGTTAATGTATTGATTTGGCGTATAATTTAAACGTTTAATATTTTTCACGTCTTTTAGGGTCCGAAACCAACATGATATTTTGATGGTTTTTTTCGTCCCATGCATTTTTGGTTTCAGGTGATAGACCATGCTTATCTATCTATATAACTAATGTTATAACGGGATTCCGAAAGTTATTGCGGGCGAAGCCGCGGGTAACAGCAAGTATATATACATATATATATATACAGTATAAGATATAAGATAAGATTACATGAAGATTATTGTGTAGGTGTTTTATACAAACTTCAATCGCATGATTAGGACACAAGAAATAAAAGTGGGATTTTAAAATTTCGCTCAGCCGCCATCTTGTGGTTATGAAAATAATTTAAATGAATTAGATGCTAGTGGATTAAAATTTGTATAAGCATATACCGTAACAAGTTTCACTGCGCTCGGATGGTTAAAACGCAAGAAACGTCCATTTGAATATTTAAATTTCGCGTCGCCGCCGTGTTGGATTTGTGCTCGGCAAGTTATTGAACGTCCCATAGGTGAACTTATGCTTATAGCCTCTATACAATTACAAAACATCAGTTTGATTGCTGTAGTAGATAAATAGATATTGAGAACCGTCGAAATATTTCGGATGGTCGCCATGTTGGAATTTAATATATGCAGGCCATACAGTTATGTACTGTTAGATGATGATTATTGTGTACGTTGATTATGCAAATGTTGATTTCGATCGCTTGATTAGAACACAAGAAATAAAAACTTAATTTTCGAAATTCGCACAGCCGCTATCTTGAGGTTATATAAACAATTGAACTAAATTAGATATCGGTGCATTACAATTTGTAATAACATTTGCTGTGCCAAGTTTCATTGCGTTTGGATCATTAAATCGCGAGAAAAGTCTATTTAAAACTTTCAACTTCGCTTGGCCGCCATGTTCGTTTTGTAGTTAACCGGATTTTGAACGTCTCATAGATGAACTTTTAGTAGTACCCTTTATCTTTGTACAAAATTTCATGGTGATACCGGTAATAGTTTCAGAGATATAGAATGCCGGATGAAATATTTCGCACAGCCGCCATCTTGAGGTTATGTAAACAATTGGACGAAGTTAGATGTCGGTGCATTACAATGTGTATAGATAAATACTGTACCAAGTTTCATTGCGTTTGGTTGGTTAAACCGCGAGAAACGTCTATTTTAAAATCGCAAATTCACTTAGCCGCCATGTTGGTTTTGTAGTTACCAGGTTTCCAAAAGTCACATAGGTGAACTTCTAGTAGTTCCCTTTATCACCGTACAAAATTCCAGGGTGATATCGGTAATACTTTCGGAGATATTGAATGCTGGTGAAATATTTCGCACAGCCGTGTTGGATTGGTGAGACGTAACAAAATTTAAAGGGCACGGTCAGAGTCGCCCGGAATAGTGCTATGAACTTACCGAGTTTCATTGAAATCGCTCCATCCGTTTAGAGTTATTAGGGGGGGGGCACAGAAAAATCCATCACACACGCACACACAGACAGACACACGGACAAAAGGTGATCTCATAAGCCTATTTTTTCTTAAATGAAAATAGGCAAAAAATAAAATAAAAAAATACGGAAATGATGGTATGCGCTAGACAACAACTTAATACACCTATTCACATACTGTAGCTGCTTCTCCACTTTAGCAATTTAACACTTTCACCTATCTAGGGAGTAAAATTACTTCCACTGGAAAACGTTCAACTGATATTCAAGCTTAATTGCCCAAGCCAGAACTGCAATTGACAGCAAAAGAACTCTTCTGACTTCAAGGAATATATCTATTGAGACCAGGATGAAATTTCTAAAATGTTATGTGTGGAGTGTAGCCTTGTATGGCTCAGAAACTTGGACAGTGGGATGTGCTGATAAAAGATGACTTGCAGCTTTTGAAATGTGGTGTTGGCGGCGGATGGGAAAAATTCCATGGACCGCAAGAGTGACGAATGACATAGTGCTCAAAACCATTAATGGAAAGAGAGCATTTCTCAAAACAATACGGAAACGACGAGAGCAACTGATAGGACATCTCTATCGCCACAATGACTTTATGGTAACTGTGTTAGATGGCATAATTCGGGGCAAGAGGGGAAGAGGGCGACCGAGACTGCAATACATCAAACAGATCATAACAGATGTTAATGTCCATTCATACAGAGCCATGAAGAGACTGACTGGCGACAGGGAAGAATGGAATAGGGGTATTGCTGCCGACCAATCTACGGATTGAGAACATGAATGAATGAATGAGCTGTATCAGTTATACAGAGGGTTTCAGGAGGAATAGTAAATATTTTAGGAGGTGGTAGTATTGATGAATTGCAATAAAACATTGAATATAGCATGTGCCCAATTTGCATTGCGTACCGAGATACAGCTGGTAGTATTTAACCCAAACAAATGTAAAGCCAAGGCAAATGAGGACGTTCAAATTTGCTTTTCAAAACTTCCACCACCAATTTCAATTCATTAGTACTTCTGTTGGTAACAGCCCGTGTAGATCTTCGGAGGCCGTCTTGGCGTTCCTTGATGAGGGTTGCACTATGCATAATCCGAACGACCAACTCGGCTCTTGTGTTAACTTTTTCCTTGTATAATTCGCGTTTGAACCATCCCTACAGGCAAAAATCCAAAAGGGTAAGGTCCGGGGACCTTGGTGGCCAAGAAACGTGTCCATATCCCCCGATCAATCTTCCGGGCAATGTTAGGTTTAGGTGTTGTATCACCATACTGCACCAGAGTCCCACAGTGTATCGTAAACACTCTTGAATCTGGTCGTCTGCGGTTAGGAAATCGTATTCCGTATTCTCTACAAGCAGCAGCAGGAGCGTTTCCATTACAAAACCCACACACAACTACCATATCGGCATACTCAGCTTGTGTGGCATGTTTAAACGATGCAGTACAGACAACTTGGTCAACAAAGCACACTGACACATTCAATGCAAAGTAAAGCACAACTTCACAACGTGAACAACAACACACGACTGTTGACAATCGTTAAATACGCCCATAGTAACCGGTGTACCAACACACGACTGTTGACAATCGTTAAATACGCCCATAGTAACCGGTGTACCAACACACGACTGTTGACAATCGTTAAATACGCCCATAGAAACCGGTGTACCAACACACGACTGTTGACAATCGTTAAATACGCCCATAGTAACCGGTGTACCAACTCACGACTGTTGACAATCGTTAAATACGCCCATAGCAACCGGTGTACCAAACCACGACTGTTGACAATCGTTAAATACGCCCATAGTAACCGGTGTACCAACACACGACTGTTGACAATCGTTAAATACGCCCATAGCAACCGGTGTACCAACACACGACTGTTGACAATCGTTAAATACGCCCATAGCAACCGGTGTACCAACACACGACTGTTGACAATCGTTAAATACGCCCATAGCAACCGGTGTACCAACACACGACTGTTGACAATCGTTAAATACGCCCATAGTAACCGGTGTACCAACACACGACTGTTGACAATCGTTAAATACGCCCATAGCAACCGGTGTACCAACACACGACTGTTGACAATCGTTAAATACGCCCATAGCAACCGGTGTACCAACACACGACTGTTGACAATCGTTAAATACGCCCATAGCAACCGGTGTACCAACACACGACTGTTGACAATCGTTAAATACGCCCATAGCAACCGGTGTACCAACACACGACTGTTGACAATCGTTAAATACGCCCATAGTAACCGGTGTACCAATACACGAATGTTGACAATCGTTAAATACGCCCATAGTAACCGGTGTACCAACACACGACTGTTGACAATCGTTAAATACGCCCATAGCAACCGGTGTACCAACACACGACTGTTGACAATTGTTAAATACGCCCATAGTAACCGGTGTACCAACACACGACTGTTGACAATCGTTAAATACGCCCATAGCAACCGGTGTACCAACACACGACTGTTGACAATCGTTAAATACGCCCATAGCAACTGGTGTACCAACACACGACTGTTGACAATCGTTAAATATGCCCATAGTAACCGGTGTACCAACACACGACTGTTGACAATCGTTAAATACGCCCATAGTAACCGGTGTACCAAAACACGACTGTTGACAATCGTTAAATACGCCCATAGCAACCGGTGTACCAACACACGACTGTTGACAATCGTTAAATACGCCCATAGTAACCGGTATACCAACACACGACTGTTGACAATCGTTAAATACGCCCATAGTAACCGGTGTACCAACACACGACTGTTGACAATCGTTAAATACGCCCATAGCAACCGGTGTACCAACACACGACTGTTGACAATGGTTGAATACGCCCATAGTAACCGGTGTACCAACACACGACTGTTGACAATCGTTAAATACGCCCATAGCAACCGGTGTTCCAACACACGACTGTTGACAATCGTTAAATACGCCCATAGCAACCGGTGTACCAACACACGACTGTTGACAATCGTTAAATACGCCCATAGCAACCGGTGTACCAACACACGACTGTTGACAATCGTTAAATACGCCCATAGCAACCGGTGTACCAACACACGACTGTTGACAATCGTTAAATACGCCCATAGTAACCAGTGTACCAACACACGACTGTTGACAATCGTTAAATACGCCCATAGTAATCGGTGTACCAGCACACGACTGTTGACAATCGTTAAATACGCCCATAGCAACCGGTGTACCAACACACGATTGTTGACAATTGTTAAATACGCCCATAGTAACCGGTGTACCAACACACGACTGTTGACAATCGTTAAATACGCCCATAGCAACCGGTGTACCAACACACGACTGTTGACAATCGTTAAATACGCCCAATGCAACCGGTGTACCGACACACGACTGTTGACAATCGTTAAATACGCCCATAGCAACCGGTGTACCAACACACGACTGTTGACAATCGTTAAATACGCCCATAGCAACCGCTGTGCCAACACACGAAACGACAACTGCCCAGGTTACGTACCAACATCTGTATCTCTGCACGAAATACAAATAGGATACATGTTATATGGAATGTTTTAATGCAATTCAACTATATTACCACCTCCTAAAATATTTACTGTTCCTCCTGAAACACCTATATAGAATGGATTCGAGTATTCACCAGTTTAGCCCAGTGTAGCACTGCTCCATCAACAGTAATGGCACTAGGGCTCGGATTTTAACAGTCATTTGTCTTTCAGCGTCCAGTCCAGTCCAGTCTGCAAGCCTCTGTTTGTGAACAAGTCGCCTCCGTGATCCCCTATTAGCAGTTGGCACTGTGGCCTCATCTTACCCTCTACAGTCGAACTCATTAACCTCTTATGTAATCTCTCCTCCCCCACATGGTCCCACCATCTGAGTCGGCTCATACGAACAGCTTCATCTACTATGATCATTTTTAGCCTATTTTCAATTATGAAAATATACGCTTATGAGATCACCTTTTGTCCATGTGTGTTTGTGCGTGTTTCCTCCCCTAATAACTTCTAAACAGCTGGAGCGATTTCAATGAAACTCGGTAAGGTCACGGTACTATTACGGCCAAGCCATTCATATTTTATTACGTCTCACCAATCCAACATGGCGGCTGTGCGAAATATTTCACCGTCATTCTATATCTCCGAAACTATTACTGATATCACCCTTAAATTTTGTACGGTGATAAAGGGCACTACTAAAAGTTCATTTTTGTATTTTTCAAAAAAAAACCTATAAAGTACAAAAGTAACATGGTGGCCATGCGAAGTTGAACCATTTTAATAGATCTTTCTGACGATTTAACTATCCGAGGGCAGTAAAATATGGTAGGCTACAGTAAATGTCTATACACATTGTAATGCACTGGCATCTAATTTTGTTTAATTGTTTTCATAACCACAAGATGGCAACTGTGTGAAATTTTTAGCCTACTTTTTAAATTTTGCAAAATTGAGGAAAAAGTAGACTTATGAGATCGATCCGGGAAAATGTCTGTCTGTCTGTCTGTCCTTCTGTCTGTCTGTCTCTCTGTCTGGCTGTGTGTGTGTCCCCCCCTATCAACTCCTAAACGGCTGCAGCAATCAAAACCAAATTTAGTATGAGTAAAGATGTGCACCGGAATAGCTCACGTCCATATTTGAAAATGATGTCAGTGCTACCAACTGATGAAAAAACGCACTAGAAATTTGAGCTCCATGTTGGATATCTTGCAAGGTATGCATGGGAGCTATTCCAAAATTGGCACACATGTAGATAATACTATTTCAGTTCAATTTCCAGGAGGCCAACCATGACAGTGTTGCCAAAATAATTTTAAGCCTTCTGATAGGTCCAATGTTTAAATTCATATAACTTCTACAGTATCAATTGGATTTCAACCAAATTTTGTATGTAATATCTGTACATAAACAGATATGACAGAGCGTATTCTTAAGAGCCACCAGGGCTGCCAACTGTTAATAATTGCTCTCTCTATTTTTATCAGCCAAATACCAATATATCAGAAAGTATGCAAGCCAACAGCTTTAAACTATGCACACGTATATTCTGACATTTTAGATTAATTTGGAGTAACTTATATACGTCAGTTCTACCAACATGATTAGAAGCCTGCTGATAGTACCAATTTTTAAATACATGTAACTTCTATACTATCAGTTGGATTTCAACCAAATTTCGTATGTGATATGTGTACCATAACAGATATGACTATAAGTATTGTTAAGAGCAATCAGGGCTGCCAACTGTTAATAAATGCTGTATATATGTTTTTACCCTAATATCAATATATCAGAAAGTATGTAAGCCAACAGCTCTGTACTTTGCACACGTATAGCACCTGGCACTCTAGATTAATTTTAAGTAATTAATAGAAGTCCGTGCTGCCAACATGATTCTATGCTTGCTGATAGGTCCAATTTTAAAATACATGTAACTTCTATACTTACAAATGGATTTCATGCAAAATTGGCACAACAAGATATCATAATAATTCAGATTATTTCTGACCAGCACACGCATGACATTGTTGGCAACATGCTTTTACGCGTGCTGATAGATCCAGTGTCTAACTGCAAGTAACGTCCATTGGACTTCAACCAAATTTTGTATTCTGTGCCTTAAGAGGTGGAACTAAGAATATACTCAGTCACCAGGGCTGCCAACTGCAGTTCTCTATTAGGCTACATTATACCAGGTATATTGTAGAGTGTGTTGTTTTGACTAATCCGCGTCTTAACCATTTGTTCTACTTTTGTGTAGATTTCTTACTGTGAATGGGCTGGACGGCGATACCGGTGTCTACTGAGTTTAACCCGGCACCTGTCCACCATTTGTTCTACTTTTACGTTAAGGGTGTTTGATTGTTTCTTACCCGCACCTCCCAGTATTTGTTAAGGATGCTTTATGAAGAACTGCGGACACGTTTAGAGAGCAATTTACATACAGGGGAATTGGCGGGAGGAATGAATACTCACCTAGCTTACCTCTAGGTCGCACACTTTCTGTGCAGCGCCTCCTGCATGTCAGCGTTCAATGGAGATCTTAAAACTAGATACTAATCTAAAGGGAAGGGCTTCTTAACCTAAACGAAATAAAAAGGTAGTCAATAGACTGTTCAAAAAGGGGGTTTATTATAAAATAGTGGCAATTGCAATAGGGGAGGATGGAAATAATAATCTAGGGGGGAAAAGGAATTAAGCAGGCACGAGATCACTCACCCCACCGATGATACCGGTCTTCCATGATGATGGTGGCGTTGGGACTCGATATGGGGCCATGCCCCCATATCGGTCCGGCGTAGCACAACTCCGATAGAGTGTATTACTGTAACTGCGTCCAAGTAAGATGTAGCTTAGGTTAGGTTAGAGCCTAAGAGCTTAGAGACCGCGGCGCGTGTTCGTGCCTCTATTTATAAGTAAAAGGTGCTTGGTCAGTCCAGTCAGCGGTATGTTGGGAGTGTAATGTCCGCTGTGTCCTGTCCAAGTGCTTGCTGTTGGAGCCTAGGTCTATGACCTACGGTCTACTCCGTAGTCGCGTTGCCATGTCGTCTTTTACGTAGTTACCTCTGATTATATTTTATGTATTTATAGGCACAGTCCTTTCATAAAAGGCTGGGGCCAGGACAAGTCGCCTTCCTGTTTTAATAATCGTCCTCGATTATTGGACTAGACGTGGGGGCGGAAACTTTTATTTTCTTCTTTCTTCTTCTTCTTCTTTTCTTCTTCTTCTTTTTCTTTCCTTTCGCCGATGTGAATTTGTTTTCGATTCGTCGTATCGTCCTTCGTCGCTTCTGGTCTTCTTCGTAGGTGGGGGGATGAGCAAAATTGTACCGTGCTAAGGGTTGGAAGGCGTGGCAAGAGTGTTGGGGTGGTTTGTTTTACAGTCATTTCATAGCAGATAGTTCTCTGTATCTGTCTACATCCCATATTGTATTATTGACATAATCTGTATTGCCTATTTGGCAGAGTTGAAATTTGCATAAAAGTATTGATATTGTTTTGTTAAAATTGAAGGGAAAAAAAATTAAAAAAATGGAATTTCAGCGGAGATATACATTGAAATAAATGAAGTTGAAAGATATATCTTTAATGAGAGCGCATAGGAAATTTACATTATTAGCACCGTACTCGGACTAGTGCGTGACTTGCGTACGATGCCGTCAAGTCGAGCCCTGCCGCGAGGATGCATGCATAACTGTAATTTTCCTACGATGGAAAATGATGCTGTAAGGAGCTTAAATAATGGCGAGCCCTCGTGAACTACCACGCGACCTTTGTAGCGTGTGTAAAAAGGGAAAGAAAAAATGTAGTGTATTGTACTCTAGGCCAAGTGTAGCTATGAGGGTGCGCTACTATGATTAACCTCCTTGCAACGTGGGGATGATGAAAGAAAATTGTAAAAATATCCTAGAAAACGTGAAATTCCGTCAAAGTTACTTGATTATGTTCGTAAAAAAACATGTAGTTATGTTATTAAGATAAGAAATTAACATTGAATTATTGGAAAGAAATAGCTGAAGGCTCCTGCCTAAATCGGCTGACATTCTAGTATGGTTTGTAGGTTTTGACTGGTGTTGCTGCCATGCGTGTTGTAACTTTGGTCTTGCTGCACGTTCATCCGGGGGGCATCCTGCATGAATGTCCTACTCGGGGATTACAGGATTGTACATCGTATAATTAGTCTGAAATCAGAAATCTCTCTTAACGTTTTGTACAGAGGGATTGGTTTACCCTGGTACCGTTATTTTGTTTCACTGAAGTTCGTTACGTCGTACGCGTTAATCTCGTTACTTAATGTCTGCATTATGACATATATACTAATATCCTTATAAACTAACGTGCAATATGTATTCATTGACATATTGGCCTTTGTGGTCATACACTATACCACGTCCTATATGCGCCGTTGTAAAACTGCAACATGCTTCCTTAAGCATTTAGCTGCGTATATACTCTTATATTTCGTAGACCTGGAATCCTTTACATTTGTAAAAAAACTTTCTTATATATCAACGTAGACCTTTGCTATAGCTGAGAATTTATCCTTACTTTCTCAGCGTGATTTAAGCGACGTATACGCTTCTTAATCTATAGATATGCAGACATTATGTAAGGATACTCGCACTACGTGTACACTCGATCGTTAAGTTTAAATAGATTATCGTTAAAATGGCGACTGTTTCGTCGGGAACTTATTGAAATTGGAAATTATTTATTGCCTCTACGGGCTAACTTGGGAATTTTGTGCACTGTATAGAACTTCAGGAAATATAACTTAACAAGGTAATATTATCTGAAAAAAAATGACATTTATTATTGACATGTGATAATTGTCTGAAAAAATAACACTGTTAATGACATGGTATTTAAGACCCTTTTGTAAAACTTGCCACGTTATATAGGGGGGGGGGGGAGGTGATTTAGTATCTAACTTAATTCTTAATGCTAACACTAATAATACTACCTTTTCTTAGCTAAATATGCTATATACATGGGGTAAGGTGGAATAACGTGCCTGGACAGGGGTGAAAAAAAATCTCTTGCAGGGGGGGGGGGGGATATATATTAAAGGTATTTCTTAAATATTTAAGCTCTCTCTATATTGTATCCGCAGCCATGATAATTTTCTAAAGTGTACCTTTGCTCCTTAATAAACTTAATAGGGCTGTATCTTCGCTGAAATGTCTATCTTTGCTCCGTAAGAAAAATAATGGGACTTTATCTTCACTGAAATGATAATTTTTGCTCCGTAAGCAAAATAATGGGGCCATAACTTCACTGAAATAGCTACTTTTGCTCTTTAATAAAACTAATGGGGGCTGTATCTTTAATTAAATGTCTACCTTTGCTCCGTAAGAAAAGTAATGGGGTTGCTCTATACGGAATGACTAATATTATGCCTGAGTTGCATAGTTTTATTTCTTTTACATATCCTGTTGCCTTTTTGTCGTAGAAAATACGTATGCATGTGATTATGTATTTTAACCAAGTGGTGTCACTCTTTATATAGAAAATCAGCAAATGGGTCCAGCGGTGTAGGTTTCAGTACCTACTATGCTACAATATCATAAAACGTGTCATTATTTCCTCATGTTAAACATAATACCAAAGAGATATCGCCTGTTGGTAGACTGTCCGTACTTCGATACGGGACGCATTCCATCGGACGTTAAATCCATGATGTATTGGGTTTATTTTAATATAAATATCTCCTAACATCTTATCAGAATACTATAAAGTTATCGGCTGTTGGCAGGCTGTTCGTACTTCGATACAGAACGCATCCCAGTGGCCGTTAAGTTCATTATGTATTAAGTTTATTTTAATATAAATATCTCCTAATATCTTATCAGAATACTATAAAGATATCGGCTGTTGGCAGGCTGTTCGTACTTCGATACAGAACGCGTCCCAGCGGCCGTTAAATTTATTATGTATTAAGTTTGAATTGACCGCCACAAGATATATAACGTGGAGGGTTTAATTCCCTGAAAGTATTAAAACGAACGTCATCTAGGTGAAAGGGTTGGCTATTTCCTTTCAAAGTTCAGTAGCGTTCTAATATCTGGACTACTTCTTACGTGTTCAGCGGGTTGGCTAGGTCCCTGAATCTGAAATGATAGTCGTCGGTCGCCGGTTGTCATTATTATATTGACCAATATACCTGTAACTAATTACTTCCCTCTGGGTGTGACGTTTCTACTTTTTAGCATTTGGCTTGCGTAAATTGCGGACTTTGGGGCCACTATGTGGACACTAATCTTATTTATTAATGGCATTTGTTATCAACGTAGGTGTGTTAATATCTCCTTAATCTCCTCCATACTACCCTTATCTAAAAGCGAGGTGCTCTCTTGGACCTGCTGCAAGATATCAATAACGTTGTGTTCTTGAGGCTGTGCGAACTATTGTGCCAGCTCAAGATATCTATCAACTTCACTTAAAAATACTTAATACTTATTACTAATATACTAACGATGATACTCTTGATAACAATTGTCGTACGTTGCGATGTTGCCCTGCTGTGCCCAAGTCCGTGCTTACGCCTTTATGCTATACTGATATCGCCGTGCATTTGTCGGCGTTTTTTCATAAATTCCTACTGGATTCCTTTCTCACCTATGTTACTTCGTGATGGAACGTTGTTTTCTTTGCTCACTGACTATTCTGTTTGAAATGTACTGCTGGAAAAAGAATTCTACCTTAAGAGTGTATTCTACGCTTACATCTTTAAAATCATTAGTTCGTTTTTCTACTATCGCACGCTTCGCAATACGTGAATAAATGTATGGAAAACAAAAAGAATATAGGCAAACTTATGCAAAGTCATCTGGCGTGTGAGTGAATAGTGCCAGGAATTGAACTCAAGGTGTCTGGCTTCCGCTCGAGTGCGTCTGCACGCTGAGCTAGCGAGATAGTGTCGGGTTTAATGTCCTCGCGGCGGACGGTGTGCTCAGCACGTGTCAGTCATATGGCATATTGGATTGTGTTACAATGGACAAATAAGCATTTCCTCTGTGGTCGGCTTTCATAACAAAAGAGAAACTGTAGTACGTCTTGACTGAATGCGTTTACAAACTAATTAATGCGGCACCTTGCAGAAATGTGATTGCAAGGTCTCCTAACTCTATGTAAGCATGTAGCCAATACCACCTTCCGCTAAGTTATACTAAAATGGATTCAGAAGAAAATATTTTAGCCTACAATCATATACAATGTATAGTTGCACTGCTGTAAAAAATACAAAGTTATTTACTTATTCCAACTTATTCTATGGGATATCACAATCTTATTCCTAATAGAGCTTCATTGTGGGGGGTTTAATCTGAAATAAGGAGCAATTCTCTGAATATAGTAGGGTAGTTATCAATATCTCTTCCTACTAGGCTTCCGTTAATATTACTAGTGACTTATTAGATAGGGGTTGTTATTATTCAAATCGCTTGGCGTAAGAGGTGTCTATCGCGAAATCTTAACAGGGTGGGGGTGGGGGATTATAATTATTGTGTAAAAAAAATCTCTAACTTAATCTACTAAAAAAAATTCTGCTCGGGGGGGATTTAAATTGTCTCACTCGCTTCGCTAATGTAATGAGTATAGGGGGCGTTTAAATATGTATTAGTTACTGGGGCGGGTGTGGGTGGGTACCAAAAATAATATTTGACCCGTACTTCAAAAAAAAATTCCTTAATTTTGGGTAAGTTTTGCTTGGCTGCATAAGAGGGTTTTTAGGGACCTGTACCGTAGAAATTCGTTGTCTGAACTTCTTTAGGCGTTGTCTGGCGACAACGTCACGGTACCCCAGCGCCTAGTATATTATGTCATAATGCAGACGTTAAGTAACGAAATTAACTCGTACGACGTAACGAACTTCAGTGAAAAAAAATAACGGTACCAGGGTAAACCAATCCCTCTGTACAAAACGTTAAGAGAGATTTCTGATTTCAGACTAATTATACGCTGTACAATCCTGTAATCCCCCAGTAGGACATTCATGCAGGATGCCCCCCGGATGAACGTGCAGCAAGACCAAAGTTACAACACGCATGGCAGCAACACCAGTCAAAACCTACAAACCATACTAGAATGTCAGCCGATTTAGGCAGGAGCCTTCAGCTATTTATTAACAATACTTCAATGTTAATTTTTTTCTCTTAATAACATAACTACATGTTTTTTTACGCACATGATCAAGTAACTTTGACGGAATTTCACGTTTTCTAGGATATTTTTACAATTTTATTTTATCATCCCCACGTTGTAAGGAGGTTAATCATAGTAGCGCACCCTCATAGCTACACTTGGCCTAGAGTACAATACACTACATTTTTTCTTTCCCTTTTTTACACACGCTACAAAGGTCGCGTGGTAGTTCACGAGGGCTCGCCATTATTTAAGCTCCTTACAGCATCATTTTCCATCGTAGGAAAATTACAGTTATGCATGCATCCTCGCGGCAGGGCTCGACTTGACGGCATCGTACGCAAGTCACGCACTAGTCCGAGTACGGTGCTAATAATGTAAATTTCCTATGCGCTCTCATTAAAGATATATCTTTCAACTTCATTTATTTCAATGTATATCTCCGCTGAAATTCCATTTTTTTAATTTTTTTTCCCTTCAATTTTAACAAAACAATATCAATACTTTTATGCAAATTTCAACTCTGCCAAATAGGCAATACAGATTATGTCAATAATACAATATGGGATGTAGACAGATACAGAGAACTATCTGCTATGAAATGACTGTAAAACAAACCACCCCAACACTCTTGCCACGCCTTCCAACCCTTAGCACGGTACAATTTTGCTCATCCCCCCACCTACGAAGAAGACCAGAAGCGACGAAGGACGATACGACGAATCGAAAACAAATTCACATCGGCGAAAGGAAAGAAAAAGAAGAAGAAGAAAAGAAGAAGAAGAAGAAAGAAGAAAATAAAAGTTTCCGCCCCCACGTCTAGTCCAATAATCGAGGACGATTATTAAAACAGGAAGGCGACTTGTCCTGGCCCCAGCCTTTTATGAAAGGACTGTGCCTATAAATACATAAAATATAATCAGAGGTAACTACGTAAAAGACGACATGGCAACGCGACTACGGAGTAGACCGTAGGTCATAGACCTAGGCTCCAACAGCAAGCACTTGGACAGGACACAGCGGACATTACACTCCCAACATACCGCTGACTGGACTGACCAAGCACCTTTTACTTATAAATAGAGGCACGAACACGCGCCGCGGTCTCTAAGCTCTTAGGCTCTAACCTAACCTAAGCTACATCTTACTTGGACGCAGTTACAGTAATACACTCTATCGGAGTTGTGCTACGCCGGACCGATATGGGGGCATGGCCCCATATCGAGTCCCAACGCCACCATCATCATGGAAGACCGGTATCATCGGTGGGGTGAGTGATCTCGTGCCTGCTTAATTCCTTTTCCCCCCTAGATTATTATTTCCATCCTCCCCTATTGCAATTGCCACTATTTTATAATAAACCCCCTTTTTGAACAGTCTATTGACTACCTTTTTATTTCGTTTAGGTTAAGAAGCCCTTCCCTTTAGATTAGTATCTAGTTTTAAGATCTCCATTGAACGCTGACATGCAGGAGGCGCTGCACAGCAAGTGTGCGACCTAGAGGTAAGCTAGGTGAGTATTCATTCCTCCCGCCAATTCCCCTGTATGTAAATTGCTCTCTAAACGTGTCCGCAGTTCTTCATAAAGCATCCTTAACAAATACTGGGAGGTGCGGGTAAGAAACAATCAAACACCCTTAACGTAAAAGTAGAACAAATGGTGGACAGGTGCCGGGTTAAACTCAGTAGACACCGGTAACGCCGTCCAGCCCATTCACAACAACAGCTCTACATAAAAGTAGAACAAATGAGGGAGGCGCGGGTAAGAAATCTACATAAAAGTAGAACAATATTTTGAACTAATTAGATATTTCGATATTACCAACTTAATTTCGTCATTATTCTAGATAGGTTCATATACTGTAGAATAATCATTGGCATGAAAAGTAGGCTGTATAGTTCTTCACGGAACTTCTTGTTAAATCTTGATTTTACTTCTTGTTTCCTAATCATGCAATTGAAGTTTGAATGCTAAACCTAAACAATAATGTTCATGTAATAGTACATAACTATAAGACGTAAATATATAAAAGTCTAAGATGGCGACCATCTGAAATATTTAGGCGGTTCTCAATATCTACGAATCTATCACAAGAATCAAACATGACATTTTGTATGTTGATAGAGGCAATTAATATAAGTAGGACATATGAAAATAGGCTGTATAATTCTCCACGGAACTACTTGTTAAATATCTCTTCATTACGAGCACCTTCCTGCCATTGCTCGCATCTATTTGTTCCAGCAATCATTCGTGCTACCATCATATCAGCTCTCACTTCCAAACAGCAAGGTTGGTCTAAATACTGAGCGAAGTACACTAACTTCTATCTTGCAGAATGCTGTATTTCGAAACTGAAAACTCACTGTATTGGCTTTTCTACATCTCGACTGTATTACTGCCATCCTGAGAGAATGTAAAACCGATTGAGGCCTCGAGTTTAACAGAAGTGTCTACGCTTGCCTGCTACCATCATTAGAGTCTGCACTCATGGCATGTCTCCAGTTTGCCGGCATACATAGCAAAGTTTGAATGCTAATATCACTTCAACTCAGATGTTATTTTGAGTACTGTGAAGCGCTTCGCTACAAGGCTTTTAACAGTAAGGTCCATGTCAGTTTCCCAATCATTTTTGAACCATTGCAATGAACTCTCCATCCAAGATGTGGTTATGAATCTGACAAGGGGAGGAGACAATGGATGGGTCACCGATTCGAACAATCTTTAGTACACGTGTAGGGCATGACCAGGCGTATACTAGGTGCTAATAGTAAGGTGCGCTTTTCAGCCGTTTCCTTGAAATATAATTATTCGCAATTGCATTGCGGCGTCTATGTGCATTGTACGCCAGTAAAAACCAAGCGAACACGTGGTGCAGGGGTAAGAGCCCTGCTTCGAAAGCACGGGATCGCTGGATCGAATCCCACCGGAGCCGTGGCAGTGAGTTGTGTTTTTTTTAACCATTGACAATTTCCAAGCAATACGCATAGCATGAGTCACTACTTGCGGGGTACGGGGTGGTCTGATGGTTCACAGACGTGCAATGAACGGAACAGGCTGGGCCTTCAGTATATATATGTATACCGGTACATATAATAGAATACACCTGCCGTGTAAAATACCAATGTATTTACAATGCCGATACTGTACATTATGTAATGTCACAATCGTTGAACCCCATAAGATGATTTCAGAATCCCTTTTCCCGCTCACATAACACGTTATTAGAATTGACTGCAAAATAAACATTGTTCACGACACCTGCATTTGTACGAATTGCCAATGTTTACAACAAACAAAAAAAAACAAAAAACACACTTCAAAAGATCACCGGTAGGATTCGATCCACAGATTCCGCGATTACGAAGCGGGACTCTTACCACTCCGCCGCGCGCTCGTTGGTTCCTTGCTAGCGTACAACGCACATAGACGCCGCACTGCAATTGCAATTAATTAATTTCTCGGAAACGGCTGAGAAGCGCACCTTACTACTTGCACCTGATATACGCCTGGTCATGTCCTATACGTGTACTAAAGATGGTTCGAATCGGTGACCCTGCATCGTATCCTCCCCTTGTGAGACACTTGGAGTTTAAACACCCTATATACTGATGTCTCTCTGAATGTGGAATGTGCTGTAATTTGTTATTTCAGGTTGGCTCGCAATGTTGTTTCTGTCAGCCACTGTGCGAGAAGCCAATTCCATCAACTGGATGATTACAAGAGAGCTGCTTCAGGAAATGGAATCCATTGTGGCACAGTACATTGTGAACACACTCAGTTCTGTGAATAATGGACACTCACAATACAGTCATATAAGAGTAATAATAATTACACCACAGTTATCAAACCGGAAGCACTATACGCCTCGGAAACCTTGAAGACAGATCTCTTGTTTAAGACGAAGAGAAACAAGACAGGAAAATCTTATTATTATTATTATTATTATTAATTGTTAGGCCAGGTGGCCTTTTACGGTCACGTTCCATCTCTTCGTAGGTCGACCTACGTCTCTTCTGCCTCTAGGTTGGTATTGGAGGACTCGTCCGGTGATCCGGCCGGTCTTCATACGTAGTACATGGTCCTTCCAAGCTGATCTGTAGTTCTGTACTCTGTTGATAATTGGTTTTACTTTTAGTTCTTTAAGGATATCTTCAGATCTTTTCCTATCCCATATTGTGTGTCCAGCTGTTCTCCTCATGCACCGCATCACGGCACTCATTAGTCTCCATTCATCCCCTTTGCGAAGGGTCCAAGCTTCGCTGCCATTTACAAGGATAGGTTTGGCTAGGATGTTGTATAGTTAGAGCCGTGTGTGCCTCTGGACTAAAGATGGCCTAAAGATGTTATTTATTAGTCCTGTTACCTTAGTGAAGTTGATGATTGTGTGCTGCATACCGGTTTCTTGGATGTAACTGTGGTTATAGCTGAGATATTTGAATGTTGATACCTGCTCAAGGGTTGTATTTTCTACTGCGATTTTTGTTCTCACATGTTTTTTCCCGGTGAAGGCCATAACTTTAGTTTTGGTAAGGGAAATCTCCATGTTGTAATTTCTGTTGTATGAAGATATATACTGATCTCTGTAAATCATCTTCAGATTCTACAAAAAGTACCAAGTCATCTGCAAACAGTAGAGAGATTATATCAGGTTGTCTATCTATCTTAATGTGGCCATGTTTTTTTTGTCTCCAATCACTGATGATTGAGGAAAATCCTAGGTCCATTCTGCTCAGAAAGAATCAGGAGCTCTATCATCATGCTGAAAAGATCACTGACACCTTCAGGAAAGGTGATGGAAGTTCTACGGCCACATTCTCAAAATTAACAATGACAGGCTCAGTCTTGCTCTTTGAAGGTCAACAACAACTGGCTTAGTGAAATAGAAAAAGACCTTCAAAGAATTGGCATTTCAGAGGAAATTATACAAGATCGGCTCCAGTTCAGAACATTAATCAATAACCATCGTTTCTCTGAGAAAATTGCCACCAGGTCATTGTTCAATGTGAGGACCTTGATGGAGAAAACCAGACTGAAACAAGTGACACGGGAGATGAATAACTATGGGCTGGATATCCTAGGATTGAGTGAGGTGAGGTGGCCAAGATTTGGTGAAATACAGACAACAGATGGAATTACATTTCTCTATTCTGGGGGCGATGAGGAAGAACACAGGGATGGAGTGGGGTTGCTGCTCAACAGAAATGCAAAGAGGAGTCTTATGGAGTGGAAGCCAATTTCTAGCAGACTCATATTTGCTAGGTTCAAGACAAAGATCAGGAATGTGATCATCATCCAATGCTATGCGCCTACAGAACAATCGGAGCCCGAGAAGAAGGAAGAATTCTACCAAATGCTGCGAGATGCCACAAGACAAACAAGTAAGAAGGACATTCTCATTATTATGGGAGACTTCAACGCGAAGGTGGGATCAATTAATGAGGGGTTGGAGCAGATCATGGGTAAACATGGCTTTGGTGAGATGAATGACAATGGGGAGAAATTTACGGAATATTGCGCCAGTCAGGATTTGGTGATGGGTGGCACGGTGTTTCCTCATAGGCGGTGCCACAAGCTCACCTGGGTGTATCCTGATCAAGTCACAGAATATCAAATTGATCACATCGCGGTGAGCAGGAGGTTCAGAAGAAGCTTGGAAGATGACCATCATCTTGAGGTTGCCAACTTCCGCATGAAGATCGTGGCAGTCCGCCGAAAGTTTAACACTCGGCACAACAAGTTTGATGTGGGCAAGCTTAAGAACCAGCAGAGATTGGACCAATTTAAACTGGAGCTCAGAAATAAATTCCAGGTGTTGTACTCCGAGACAGAGAAGGATGTGGAGACTGTGTGGAGCGAGGTAAAAAATATCTTCGTGGAAACCAGTGAGATGCAGCTCGGGTACAAGAACTACCTGCGGAAAGAATGGATATCCGATCAGACCTGGGACAAGATAAATTATAGAAAGGAGATTAAGGCCAAGCTCAGCACCTGCAAGACTAGGCAGCAGAAGGCTCTCACACAAGCAGAGTATTCAACAGCAAACAGGGAGGTAAAGAGGAGTGTGCGGAAGGATCATAGGAGGTGGATTGATGATCAGGCGGTGAAAGCAGAAGAAGCGGCAAGAAGGGGGGACGTTAAGGAGCTCTATGGCTTCACAAAGATGCTTTCGAAGAAAGGTTTTACTAAAACTAGGCCTGTGAAGAGCAAGACGGGCGAGATCCTCATGACGTGTGAACAGCAGCTGACTAGATGGAGAGAACACTTTGCGGAGGTTCTTAATAGAGATAGAGTACCAGAAAGTAAGCAGCGATGAGACGATGAAGAGGAAGCAGAAAGTGACCCAGGCATCAGCCTCGACTCCCCAACTCGGGGCGAAATACGGACAGCGTTGAAGCAGATGCGGAAAGGCACCAAGTCTGGATAATATCCCAGCGGAAGTATTGAAAGCAGACCTGGATATCACGATCAATCTGCTGCACCCGCTGTTGGAGAAGATCTGGAAGGAGGAGAAAATACCAACCGACTGGAAGAGGGGGTTGATCGTCTAGTTACCGAAGAAAGGGGACACCACAAACTGTAACAACTGGAGGTGTATCACCTTGCTGTCCATTCCAAGCAAAGTGCTGGCGAGAGTCATCCTGAATCGTATAAAATACTGCGTAGAAAAAAGGCTTCGGAAGGAACAGGCTGAATTTCGACACATCGCAACTGTGTGGATCTCATCAACACCCTCCGAATCATCCTGGAGCAGAGTATGGAGTGGCGGAATACCCTTTACCTCACATTTGTTGACTTCGAGTAAGCTTTCGTCTCCGTAAATCAAAGAATCATGTGGAAGACCCTCGAGGAATATAAAATTCCAACAAAGATCATCAGAATCATGGAAGAGATTTTCGAAGGGTATGAGTGCCAGGTTCTACACGAAGGCAAATTAACAGAAAAGATAAAGGTCAGTTCCGGAGTGAGACAGGGGTGTGTCGTTTCCCCCACTCTGTTCCTGTTGGTCCTGGATAGTGTGATGAAGAAGGTAATGGGAGGACGGAAGAGGGGTATTCAATGGGGGTATAAATGAGAGGCTTGAAGATCTTGATTTCGCGGACGACATTTGGCTTATGGCACAACGGTACCGATACATAGAAGATAAGCTGGGGAGGTTCCAGAGAGAAGCAGAACGTGCAGGACTGATGAACAACACCAACAAGACCAAAGAGATGAGGATGAATTCTGACGTCACGACTAGCTTGACAGTCAACGCAAAGGAAATTGAGCGAGTTGAGTCCTTCCTCTACCTTGGGAGTATAGTCACAAATTATAGGGGAGCAGAGGAAGATGTTCGAAGCCGTATCAGGAAGCCAAATGGTGCCTTTGTCCATCTCTACCCCATCATAGATACATTTCCAGGAAGACCAAGCTCCGCCTTTTCAATAGCAACGTAAAGTCGATTCATCTCTATGGCTGTGAAACATGGAAAGTCACAAAACCGATCAACAACCAGCTACAGGTGTTCATTAACAGATGTCTGCGTCGCATCATGAATGTGAGGTGGCCGGACATAATCTCAAATGAAGATCTTTGGACCATCACCAATCAACAACCGATTAGCATCCAGATCAAGGAGAGGAAATGGCGCTGGATTGGTCACTCACTAAGGAAGCTGGACGGAGCTGTTGAGAGGGCGGCGCTAGACTGGAATCCTCAAGGTGCCAGGAAGCGAGGTCGACCTAAGAAGACCTGGAAGAGGACAATCGAAAATGAAATTGCAGAGGTGGACAAGAACTGGAGTCAAGTGAAGAGAATGGCCAGGAACCGTACTGCGTGGAGAAATTTTGCCAAGGCCCTATGCTCCGGAAGGAGCGGCAGGACTAAAGACGTAAGATACTGTTGCGTAAACTTTCTCTACTAATTGTATACATTATATAGCTTTGGGGCTGTTGGGTCGAGTGACACTTTGAAAACCGACGTTTTGAGACAACTGCTTGTCCTTTTATCAAGATTTGTCAAGAAAGAAAGCAGGAAAGAGTAAACAATGGCATAGCCCCATTGATAAATGGTCTAAGATAGGAAGACATGTCCAAACAAATAGCTACTCCATGACCTCCTGAGACCAAGAAGATGTTGGTAATGAAACAATAGAGGACAGCCATGATTTACTCAAGGGATATCTATCATCTCTATTAAAGTTGTGTGGTTGTTTACTTACAGTATTTCAATCGCCTCCCGAGTCATACGAGTTGTGAAATGTTTATCCATACAGATGACAGAAGTTTCATCATCATCATCTTCATTTCCCCTTTTCCAGCTGACACTGGGTGGTGGCAAATATGGCTCCTCTCCACATTGTTCTGTTGTTCCACCATTCTTCTTCCGACACGGTGTTCCAATCCAGGTTCCATTTTCTAATGCTATTCTCCACAGAGTGCATCCATCGCATTCTTGGTCTTCCTTGTCCTCTCTTCCCTGTCATCCGTCGTTCCAGTGTTCGTCTTGGTAGCCTTACTTCATTCATCCGTTTGACATGTCCAAACCATCTTAATCTGTTTTGCTTCAGTTTGTCAATTAGTTTTTGTACTCCCAGTTCTTTCCGTATATCTTCATTTCTCACTCTGTCTCTCCTCGTTTTCTGGACCATACTTCTCAGGAATCCCATCTCAGCTGCCTGCACTCTGCTCTCATCCCTCTTAGCCACTGTCCAAGTTTCTGCTTCATATGTCATTATAGGAATATAATATGCTTTATACATAACTTCTTTATCCTTAATTGGTATATTCTGTTCCATACTAGTCCCCGTACCTGTTGATAGAAAGCACTCCCGAGTTGTATTCTTCTGCTAATTTCCAAATCTAGTCCTCCATCTTCAGTCAGTTCACTTCCCAAGTATTTGAAATGTTTCACCACTTCCAATTCCTTATCTCCTACTTTGATTACTCCTTTTCCCTTTTTCTTACGTCTACTCATCACCACTGTTTTACTCTTCTCCACATTTATTTTCAATCCCCATTGCTCAATCTTTTCATTTATTACGTCTAACTGTGCTTGTACCTCCATCTCATCCTCGCCCCAGATCACAACATCCTCTGCAAACAACATTACCTTCAGCTTTGCCCTACTATAATCTTTCATTGCTGCCTTCATGATGTCATCCATCACCATTACGAACAATAATGGTGACAACACACTTCCTTGCTTTAGTCCAGTGTCAATTTTAAACCATTCCGATGTCCCGACTCTAGACTTCACTCTACTGTAGCAATCCATGCACATTCCTTTTATCACGTCTCTCAGTGCCTTGCCTATCCCCCTATTTGTTAAGCTTTCCCAAACTTTTGTTCTAGGGATGGTATCATAGGCCTTTTCTAGATCAATAAAAGTCATTACCATATCCTTCCCATATTCCCAACTCTTTTCAACGTTCTGTCTCAGAATGAAAATGGGTTCAACTCTTGACCTGCCCCCTTTAAATCCAAACTGCTCCTCCTCTATTAGGTTTTCTAACTGTACTCTAATTCTTTTTTCTAGGATTCTTGTGAAATGTTTCTCCATACAGATGACAGAATTTTCATCAAAAAGAATTCGATGGTCATTCTGTATGGCATGTTCAGCAACCGCAGACTTCTCTGGTTGGCAAAAACGTAAATGTCTACGATGTTCATTGAACTTTGTTGAGATTCTCCTACCTGTCTGACCAATATATACGTAACTACAGGAACATTAGCTAAGCAAGTTCTATCACGCTCCACACACACAGGCGTAGTGATGTAATAACACAGAAATATCTGTCCCTTGTTACTCCCCCTTCGACGAATTCCGGGTTGGGATGACATGAGAGAAGAGTTCTATGTCGCTCCAGGTTTCTACGGCCGGATGCTCTTTCCGACACCAATATAATCGGAGATGAGATGAATAAGGATCAGTAGCCTTGGTCTACTCCAAGGTACCGTCGCAGCATTTGCTTGGAGTTGAGAATGAGGAACCATTTCAAGAATAATTGTCGATGGGGTTCTAACTCACTCACTTGCCGGCCCATCACCTTGCATCTTAACGAGCGTAACTTCCTCGTTCGTCCTTGCTGCCACGGTGCTCTAGTGATAGTGTTTGTACGGAGATACCTACCTAAACCGGACCCTCTATATACCGGAAACCTGGACAAACGGGAAACAACATTCGGAACGGAGGTATTTCCTATGTAAAATGACACTGTAAACTGGAAAACTGCCCAACGCGGAAACGGAAAGAAATTCCGGAACTCTAGGCGAAATTAACCTGACTATGATGGATTATCTTATCCACAATACAAAGCTATGTACTAATTTTGAGTTCGACTGCACTTGCACCAAAGTCCTAGCAACATAATCTCTATTTTTTCCTCAAGGACGCAGCAGGTTTTCTACATTTAACAACATCTGTACCATTACTTCCTCCAACCCTCTTGCAATACACACAGTTTCCTTCTGACAAATGAGAGTAGGAGAAAACAGCGAACTGGAGTGATCTTTAAAGGTGTTCTATTTACTGTGCACCGCATTTATTTACGTACTGTAATTCAGTGACAATGACTTCTAAACATAATACACTTATACAGGAGGATACAATTAAAGTTATTGAAGATCCCGAGAAAAACAAAAGTCCCACTAAAGAATTAACTGTGTTGTTTAAAGTGGGAACATAGTACATTATGCAGCGAGCCTATAATGGCTATAATTAAGACACGAGTATTTTTATAAAACGAGCCTATGCGAGTTTTATAATTTCCATACGAGTGTCTTAATTACCATTATAGGCGAGTTGCATACGACTGTTTATGTTCGACGATAATTATTATAATTATTTTATGTTCGAACATAAATATCTGTCGAGATTTCGCCAGTATTGTGTACTGAACAGAGCGCATGAGACGCAGAGAATGCCTTTTATTTGAGCATGGCCTCCTCGATTACCCTACTATGACACTAGGCAAGGCAGTGCAATTTAAATTAGAAGGCCGTGGAACTCAGCGCATCTAATTATCTGATTGGTCAAACAACTGTTTCTTAAGCTCTGATTGGTGGGAGAAACTGTTTCATAATGAAAAATAGTGTTATAATGAGCCTTATTATAGTACAGTTTTCTGACATATAATAGTCAGGGACGAACATAAAATCAAATTATTTCATAGTAATCCTATGCGATAATACAGTATTTCCTTGTAGTGTATTTTGTATTATTAACACTCAACATTTTGTAAAACGTAAATCTAAGAAAACGGAAAAATAAATCCGCAACGATTGCGTTCCGCTTCAGCCAGGTTTTACAGTATTCTAGACGTCAGACACCAGGGGCCAGCAGCACTTGGACATGTGACCAGCGCTGAGTACCACGTGTCCTCGGACACTCCCGGCACTAAAAGCCATAGATAAATAAATAACTATAAATAGCTCTGAGGAATGAGAGGGAGGAAAAGTCCACTTTACAGCAAGTAATTTCCGGTGGAAATTAACGGTCTCAAATCCTTTCTTTGGTCTAATATTGCTTTTGTGTTTTTAGGTTCAATGCCAAACTTTAAACACCCTAGTAATAACCTGTGTACTTGTCGCTGTTCTGGAAGAGAGTTAGACAATTTAAATCTTGATGGAACTGTGTAATTAAGGGGACTCCTACACTGCGAGTGGGTGTTTTTGCACGCCGTTAAGAATTAAATCATAGCTTCGCTAATATGTAACATAGAATTGTGGGAACTTACAAACTTATAGTTAATAGGGATATCATTCAATATATGAAAGCGAGCAGTATATAAAGTATTGCGTGATTTATTGATAGGACAATAGTTTTGATTTTTTTTAAACGTCATGAATCACACAAAACACGATTTAACAAGAAATACACGTGTGAATGGAATGATTTTCTTTCATATAAAGAAAACACATGAATACCGAGGATGAACCATCATTAATGTTATATTGTCAATAGTATATATTTTTTTACTATTTAATTTTTCTTTCAAATAGTTTTTTGTTAAGTTTTCCAAGTAGGCTATAGGCTATTATTAGCCTACTTTTCACATTTTGCAAAAATGAGGAAAAAGTAGACTTATGAGATCGGGCAAATGTCTGTCTGTCCTTCTGTCTGTCTGTCTGTTTGTCTGTCTGTCTGTCTGTCTCTCTGTGTGTGTGCCCCCCTCCCCCTATCCACTCCTAAACGGCTGGAGCAATCGAAACAAAATTTGGTAGGAGTAAAGAACTATACCTGAATATCTCACGGCCATATTTGAAAAAGATATCAGTGCTACCAACTGCTGAAAAATCGCAATTGAAATTTGAGCTCCATGTTGGATATCATGGAAGGTATGAATGGGAGCTATTTCAAAATTGGCACACGTATAGATAATAATATTTCAGTTTAATTTCCAGGAGGCTATACATGGCAGTGTTGCGAAAATGATTATAAGCTTGCTGATAGGTCCAATTTTTAAATGCATATAACTTCTACACTATCAATTGGAATTCAACCAAATTTCGTATGTACTATGTGTACATACACAGATATGAATGAGCATATTTTTAAGGGCCACCAGGGCTGCTAACTGTTTATAAAGGCACTCCCTATTGTTTTTATCCAAATACCAATATATCAGGAAATTTACAAGCAGACAGCTTTAAACTATGCACACGCATAGTACCTGACATTCTATATTAATTTGGAGTAACTTATATACGTCAGTGCTACCAACATGATTCTAAGCCTGCTGAGAGGTCCAAAATTAAATACAAGTAACTTCTATACTATCATTTGGATTGCAACCAAATTTCGTGTGTGTTATGTGTACCATAACAGATATGACTATGCGCATATTTAGGAGCAACCAGGGCTGCCAACTGTTAATAAATTTAGACTCTAATTTTGTTATCCTAATATCAATATATCAGAAAGTATGCAAGCCAATAGCTCTAAACTTTGCGCACGTATAGTACCTGGCATTCTAGATGATTTTTGACTAACTAATATAGGCCTACGCCAGTGCTGCCAACATGATTCTAAGCCTACTGATAGGTCCAATTTTAAAATGCATGTAACTTCTCTACTAACTAATGGATTTGATTCTAAATTGTCACAACAATAGAACATATTATTTCAGATTATTTCTGACCAATACATGTATGTCATTGATGCCAACATGATTTTACGCGCGCTGTTAGATGCAATGTTTAACTGCATGGAACGTCCATGCTATCCTTTGGACTTCAACCAAATTTTGTATTCTGTACCTTAAAGAGATGGAACTAAGAATATACTCAGTCACCAGGGCTGCCAACTGTAGTTCTCTATTAGGCTACATTATTCCAGGTATGCAGCATTTCGAACTAATTAGAAATTTCGATATTACCAACTTAATTTCGTTATTATTTTAGATAGATCCATTTAGATTAATCATTGGCATGAATCTTAAATTTTAAGAAAATTAGGCTCTTTAGTTCGTCACGGAACTTCTTGTATTTTAATATAATTTCATGATTGAGGTTCATCCTTTAGCTGGTTGTTTGCTACGATGTTAAACGTAATCCAACATTTCATCTTTCCCAAGATCCTGAATAACAGTAAAATTCAACTTGGTGTCAACGTAGTCAATTTATTACTATTCGAATACGACTGATAGAAATTACCAAAAATGCGCATAGTTTCAAATAGCATTTCAATCATTTAAGGGAGCTAATACACCGCAAGTGGAAAAAGTCCATTAAGACTGGTATTTCTTGTTAAATCGTGTTTTTTGTCATTCATGACGTTTAAAAATCACAAATATTTTCCTACCAGTAAAGCACGCAATACTGTATATAGTGGTCGTCTTTATATATGAAATAAAAGCCCTATGTATTTACTATAACTTTGTAAGTTCCCATAATTCTATGTTACTTATTAGTGAAGCATGATTTAACTGTTAACTCTGTGTGAAAACTCCCACACGCAGTGTACGAGTCCCCTTAAATGAATGAAATGCTATTTGAATGTGCATTTTTGCTCATTTCTAACAGTCGTATTCGAATTACTAAATTGACTAAGTTGACCCCAAGATGAATTGCACTGTTGTTCAAGAGCTTGGGTAAGATAAAATGTTGGATTACAACAACCAGCTAAAGGAACGCAGAACTACCAACTAATTACACATTCGTTTGTCTCGAGTCGAGATGAAGATTGTGACGGAGTAGTTTCTTGTTCGGTAATAATTACAGAATCATCTTATTAAGTACTTCGGGCGTGCATCAGGAGCAACTTTACCCTCATTTCACTTGAGAGACCTTTATCGCTCGCTAATTTTACTAGGATTACATTTTCATACCTTAGTATGCATCTTGAAGGAGGGATTGAAACAGGTATCGGATCCTGACGCATAAAGTGTGGAAACTCTCATATGTACACGAATCACGATGTAGATCACAGTTATTATGTCATGAACTGGTCTCGTGGTGTAGGGACTGCGCAGCTGCCTCTCAACCAGAGGTTCCGGGTTCAATTCCCGGTTCCGTCAGTGATTTTAGGAACAGACGTGATGGCTGGAACGGGGCGAGAACAATTGAGTGGCTGTCTGACAGCGAGGCAGCGCCCCGGTAAATATAATTGTACATAAGTGTAAACATATCCACCGTACTTAGGTGGAGCCTTGTTTGTGTATTAACTAAGTGATAATATATGACCAGGGCTAGTTTTTAGCCTATTTTCAATTTTGAAAAATAGGCTTATGAGATCACCTTTTGTCCGTGTGTGTGCGCGTGTGTGTGTGAGGTGTGTGTGTGTGTCCCCTAATAACTTCTAAACGGCTGGAGCGATTTCAGTGAAACTCGGTAGGTTCATAGCACTATTCCGGATGACCCCGACCGTGCCCTTCAAATTTTGTTACGTCTCACCAATCCGACATGGCGGCTGTGCGAAATCTTTCACCAGCATTCTATATCTCTGAAACTATTAGCGGTATCACCATGAAATTTTGTACGGAAATAAAGGGCACTACTGAAAGTTCATCTATAGGACTTTTAAAACCCGGTTAACTACAAAACAAACATGGCGGCCAAGCGAATTTGAAAATTTTAAATAGACCTTTCTCGCGATTTAATGTTCCAAACGCAATCAAATCTGGTTCAGTAAATGTTTATACACATTGTAATACACTGGTATCTAATTTAGTTCAATTGTTTACATAACCTCAAGATGGCGGCTTTGCGAATTTTAAAATTAAGTTTTTATTTCGTGTCGTAATCATGCGATCGAAGTGAAAGTTTGAATAATGAACCTATGCAATAATTTTCCTTTAATGGTACATGATTCTATGGCCTATATATTTAACAATCCAACATGGTGACCATCCGAAATATTTAGACGGCTCTGAATTTCTACGAATCTATTATAGCATTTAAACTGAATATTTTTTATGTTCATAGGGGCTATGAACTTAAGTTCACCTATAGGACTTTAAATAACCTTGTGATCACAAATCCAACATGGCGGCGACGCGAAATATAAATATGCACATGGACGTTTCTCGCAATCTAACCATCCGAGTGCAGTGAAACTTGGTACAGTAAATCCTTATACGAATGTTAATCCACTGGAATCTAATTTATTTCAATTGTTTCCATAACCACAAGATGGCAGCTGTACGAAATTTTTAAATCTCCTTGTTACTTCTTGTGTCCTAATCATGCGATTGAAGTTTGAATGCTAAACGTACACATTAATCTTCATGTAACAGTACATCACCCTAGGACCTACATATATAAAATCCAACATGGCGAACATCCGAAATATTTAGTCGGTTCTCAATATCTACGAATCTATTAGAGCAATCAAACTGAAATCTTGTAGGTAGATAGAGGCAATTAACATAAGTAGGATATATTTAAATAGGCTGTATAGTTCTTAACGGAACTACTTGTTATATTATACTATACTAGCAGAAGTACCGGTACCCATTCTTCGAACGGTCTTCGGTATTAATAACCAGACGTTATCAATTGAGCTACTGTTGCAATGGTTAGGGGCTTGGAACCTGTTTGCCGACAAAGAAAGATGATTAGTTAAAATGTGCTCTCAAACTAAATTTACCTGACGTGTAATTCCTGACGTGATAATAAAATTGAACACCTCGTAGACGAAACGCAATACACGTCACTTAAAAACTGACCCTCGCCGTTGTGTTAGGTCCCTATACACAGGAAGACCCATTTAATAAATTATAATGGCTTGTGGTGCATGAAAATTTAGGTTTTTAGCCTCCGATGGCCCAAATTCCTGAAAGCCGCAGACAATACTATTTCAATTCAGGAATTTTTGAAAATAATGTTGCTGTTTGGAGATATAATAGGCCTTCTGCACGTGTAAGTCGTGTGATAACCTCTAGGGTGCCCCTTGACCCCCTTAAGCGCTTTGATGAATTTTACAGTTTTAGTTGGTTCCGTGGTAAACTTATAGCCGTTTGCAAACTTCCACAGAAATGTAATACTATAAATATAGTGGCATTACTTCTTGCAGAAATAGACGGAAAGTTGGATGTGAACCCTTGAGATACTGTTGTCATGGTTACTGGCTTGCATTCCTTCATTATTAGCCTATTTTCAATTTTGAAAAAATAGGCTTATGAGATCACCTTTTGTCCGTGTGTGTGTGTGTGTGTGTGTGTGTGTGTGTGTGTGTGTGAGGTGTGTGTGTGTGTGTCCCTAATAAAATTTAAACGGCTGGAGCGATTTCAATGAAACTCGGTAAGTTCATAGCACTATTCCCGGCGACCTCGACCGTGCCCTTCAAATTTTGTTACGTCTCACCAATCCAATATGGCGGCTGTGCGAAATATTTCACTAGCATTCAATATCTCCGAAACTATTACCGATATCGCCCTGAAATTGTGTACGGTGATAAAGGGCACTACTAGAAGTTCACCTATGAGACTTTCAAAATCCTGGTGACTACAAAACCAACATGGCGGCCAAGCGAATTTGAGACTTTTAATAGACTTTTCTCGCGATTCAACTACCCAAACGTAATGAAACTTGGTACAGTAAATGTTGATACACATTGTAATGCACTGGAGTCTAATTTAGTTCAATTGTTCGCATAACCTCAAAATGGCGGCTGTGGGAAATATTTCACTGACATTCTATATCTCCGAAACTATTACAGATATCACCCTGCAATTTTGTACGGTGATGAAGGGTACTGATACAAGTTTACCTATATATATTTCATAAACCTTTAAAGTACAAAACGAACATGGAGACCAAGCGAATTTGAAATATTTTAATAGACTTTTCTCGTGATTTGACTCTCTGAGCGCAGTGAAATGTGGTAGAGTAAATGATTTTGCGGATTGTAATGCACTACCCTCTAATTTAATTCAATTGTTTGCATAACCTCAAGATGGCGGCTGTGCGAAATTTTAAAATTATTATTTTTATTTCTTGTGTCGTAATCATGCGATCGAAGTGAAAGTTTGAATACTGAACCTAGGCAATAATTGTCCTTGAATGGTACATAACTCTATGGCCTATACATATAACAATCCTAAATGGCGAGCTTCCGAAATATTTAGACGGTTCTCAATATCTATGAATCTTTTACTGCAACCAAACTGATTTTTTTTTATGTTCATAGAGACTATGAACATATGTTCACCTATAGGACTTTCAGTAACCTGGTGAGCACAAATCCAACATGGCGGCGACGCGAAGTATAAATATTTAAATGGACGTTTCTCGCGAATTAACTATCCGAGTGCCGTGAAACGTTGCACGTTAAATGCTTATACAGATGTTGATCCACTGGCATCTAATTTATTTCAATTCTTTGCTTAATCACAAGATGGCTGCTGTGCGTAATTTTAAAATCTCTTTTTTACTTCTTGTGTTCTAATCATGCGATTGAATTTTGAATACCACACGTACACAATAATCTTAATGTAATAGTGCAAAAATAAAAATCCAACCTGGCGACCATCTGAAATATTTAGACGGTTCTCAATATCTACGAATCTGTTACAGCAATTAAACTGAAATTTTGTATGTTGATAGAGGCAATTAACATGAGCAGGATATATGAAAATAGGCTGTAAAGTTCTTCACGGAACTACTTGGTTTATTAATGAAATTAGTTTTCTGGGAATACCTCAGCAACTGTTGGTTTTAGAGCCTTAAAATGTAGTTTTCGGGAACCCTTTACTGCTCCCTAGGGGCCCCAAGTTTTGTTGCTGACACCAAGGGTCTGAAAATGAGCTTTATCTCGTCGTTGTACGCCATAATATAATAATAATAATGATAATAGTAATTATTATAATAATATAGGGATAGGGATATAATCTTTCATTAGTTTATTAAATGAAATGAGTGTTCTGGGAATATCTCAAAAACTATTAGCTTTGGGCCTTAAAATGTGGTTTTCGGGGAGCCCAGAGTTTCGTTTCTCACATTGAGGGACTGAAAATGAGTTTTGTCTCACCCTTCTACGCCTATTTCAGCATGTATTTTAAGGGGTAGGCCCCCCTTTTATGAGAGGTAGGGAGAAGAGTTACATCAATGATTAGTGTCGTGTCTAGGATGGATATCTGTACCAAATTTTACGTTGATCTACCCAGCCGTCCTCGAGTTATAAGGACACAAAATTGTCCACAGACAGACAGACCTACAAACAGACAGACAGACAGGCAAAAAATATTTTCGCGCGCATCCGTCATAAAACAGTCTGAAACTCGTTAATAACGCAAATTTCCGCATAAATTCAGAAAAAGCTGACAAACTTTCATTTTTGTATAATTAGGGATGTACTAAAGAGTGTCAAAATATGTAGTCTACATATGTAAATATACGAAGGTCGAGTCGTAAGTCATGGGATCTATTTGAATTTCTCGCGAACAGGAGACAACACGGAAAATCTACGATATGCATTTGGGAACGTACGGTATGTACTTGCGTAGGATGCCACTAGATGGTGTATGTAAACAACGGTGTGGGTCTGAGCATGCCCCCAAGTTCAGTGTGTGAGTGAGAGCGTCACACAATGGAAGTCAACAAGCAGGAGCAACGATCGTATAATAAAATCTCAGTTCTCCACGGCAGAAATGCACGCCAATGCCATGCAGAGCTGCGAGAAGCATTAGGTGTGCATGCCATACCCTATAGAACAGTGTCGAAGTGGGTGGAGACGTTCAAACGGGGCAGAGTATCAACTGCCGATTTGCCTCGCCCAAGCCGTCCAGTGTCCATGGACAAAGATGTACGGATAATGGTGATCGATCAGTGTTTACAGGAGGACAGGCGCTGGACTACAGCGGAATTGCAAGAACATACAGCAATACCAGCGGCAACAATACGGCGCATTTTACACAAGGATCTACAGATGCGTATTGTTTAAAGGGGGTGCCACATCACTTAACGGAAGTACAGAAGTGTACTCGTTACGAAACATGTCGCATCAATCTGGAGAGGTTTCAGCAGGAAGGACAAGCCATGTTGAATCGCATTATTGCAGTCGATGAAACATGGGCACGTGCTTATGAACCTGAACTGAAGAGACAGTCAAGTGTATGGTGTCGTCAGGGGTCACCACGGAGACACAAGGTTCGACAAAATCCGTCGCCCTAAAGGTTATGGTCATCCTGGCATATGATGTTCAAGGTGTTCTTGTGAGGGGCACAATGCCATGCATAGTATTACAATTCATTTTTGTTGTACGAATTGCGCCGTGCAGTGCGAACCAAACGTCCTGATCGTTTAGACGACGCCATAATCCTACACGATAACGCGACAGCTCACACAGCAGCCATCGTTCATCGTCGCTTACAACGGTGGGGATGGGAGGTTCTTCCATACCCGCCGTATTCGCCTAATCTGAGCCCATGTAACTATGATCTAATCTCCAAAGTCAAGAAGCCAGACGACGGTTTGCTAGCAAAGAAGACATAGTAACATCATTTCGGAGGGAGGTGTCACACGTTAGCGAAACACATGCAGCGAATGTTATTCAGCGCCTGCCCCACCAATGGCAACGCACAATAGACACCTTGGGTGATTATTTCGAAGGTCTGTAACCAGTTGAGTCCTGTCCTTTGTACGTAGTCATGTGTATATGCTGTCTATACCACAGTAAAACAATGTTTACCAATGGCCTGTGTTCTATCACTTACCTATGAGCATCCCCTGACGTCAGAATTTATCTTCAGGCACTATGCATACGTACATGCTCTACATTTCCAAATGCATGTCGTAGAATTACCGTGTTGTCTCCTGTTCGCGAGAAAAAAAAAGTTGCCATGACTTATGACTCGACCCTCGTGTTTTGCAAAATATTGACAGTAAAGTTAATTAAACACTAAACACTACATTTTGTTTCTTTATAGCCTGCAAACATACATTAACGTGTAGTTCAGTGAAAAACTATTCAGCCTATTTTTATATATCCTACTTATTTCAATTGCCTCCATCAACATACTAATTTTCAGTTTGATTGCTGTCATTTATTCGTATATATTGAGAACCGTTTAAATATTTCGGATGGTCGCCATGCTGGATTTTTATATATAGGCCTTAGAGTTATGCACTATAACATGAATATTATTGTGTAGGTGTATTATTCATACTTCAATAGCATGATTAGGACACAAGAAAAATACACGTGACTTTAAAATTTCGTTCAGCCGCCATCTTGTTGTTATGAAAATAATTTAAATGAATTAGATGTCAGGGGATTAAAACTTATATAAGCATATACCGTATCAAGTTCCACTGCACTCGGATGGTTAAATCGTGAGAAACGTCCATTTGAATATTTAAATTTCGTGTCGCCGCCATGTTGGATTTGTGCTCTCCAGGTTATTGAACGTCCAATAGGTGAACTTATGTTTATATCCTCTATCAAAATGCAAAATTTCAGTTTGATTGCTGTCATAGATTAACCGATAGTGAGAACCGTCAAAATATTTCGGATGGTCGCCATGTTGAATTTTAGTATATGTAGACCATAGAGTTATGTACTATTACATGACGATTTTTGCGTAGGTTCATTACTCAAACGTTCACTTCGATCGCATGATTGATACACAAGAAATGAAAACTTAATTTTGAAATTGCACACAGCCACCATCTTGAGTTTATGTAAACAATTGAACTAAATTAGATGCCAGTGCATTACAATGTGTATAAACATTTAAGTTACTGTGCCATATTTCACTCCACTCAGATGGTTAAATCGCGAGAAATGTCTATTAAAATGCTTCAACTTCGCTTGGCCGCCATGTTTGTTTTGTACTTTACTGGTTTATGAAAGTTACATAGATGAACTAGTAGTATAGCTCTTCTTCTCCGTAAAAACATCAGGGTGATATCAGTAATAGTTTCGGAGATATAGAATGCCGATGAAATATTTCGCACAGCCGCCATGTTTGATTGGTGAGACGTAATAAAATTTGAAGAGCACGGTCGGAGTCAGTCGAAATGGTGCTATGACCTTACTGAGTTTCATTGAAATCGCTCCATCCGTTCAGATGTTATTAGGGGGGCGCAAACGCGCACACATACACACACACGGACAAACGGTGATCTCATAAGCCTATTTTTTTCCATAAATGAAAATAGGCTAAAATACTGCATTCATAAATTAAATTATTACATTTTTGTTCAGTTCACTTGCTTTTTATTTGTTATTCATTGGCTATTTCTGCTACCAACACAGGGTGCACAAAATGTTATTTTACATGTTCAAACTTGAAGCTTGTCCTGTTGTCTCGCTAAAGTGATTTCCATTGGCTCAAGCTTCGCTTTACCGCGCCTGAGGTGATTGCCGCATATTTAAAAATTCACTGTATCAGCAGGAGATATGTCTGATTCTAGTTTACCTCGATGTTAGGCCCCTTAAAACAACAATTATCATCATCATCATTGATTCTAGTTTAAATTGCACATTTCCTCGAAACTTCAATTTCTTGAACATTTGCACATCTCAAGATCCAGGCCTGTTTTTATAAGCACTAGTGGTTGCTTGCCATTTCCACAGCCACATACTTAAGAAATCTTGCTTTGTTCAAAGCCAACTTATATACATAACTGTAAATTTGTACTGTGTTGTCATATCTTCTGTCACTGAAACCCACAATTCTAATATTTTACTGTTGTTGTTGTTTGAGTCTTCAGGCTTTTGACTGGTTTGATGCAGATATCCATGACTCTCTGTCCTGAGCTAATCGTTTCATCTCTACGTAGCTACCACACCCTACGTCCGAAACAATCTGTTTAACATATTCTAACCTTGGTCTACCCCTACAGTTCTTGTCCGTGACCCTTCCTTCCATTACTAAGCTTGCTCTTCCTGGGTGTCTTAGTACGTGTCCTACCAGCCTATCACTTCTCTTCATTAGCAGTCGCTAGAAACATCTCTCTTCTTCCACTAGTCTTAATACCTCTTCGGTTGTAACCCTATCGACCCATCTGATCTTCATCATTCTCCTGTAACAACACATTTCAAACGCTTCAATTCTCCTCTTTTCTGCAGCACCAATAGTCCAAGTTTCACTTCCATAGAGCGCTACGCTCCACACAAAGGCCTTCAAAAATGACTTCCTAATACCTAAATCTATATTCGATGTCAACAAATTCGTTTTGTGTAGAAATGCTTTCCTTGCCTGAGCTAACCTACTTTTTATATCCTCTTTGCTTCGTCCATCACTGGTTATTTTGCTTCCTAAGTAACAGAAGTCTCCTACAGGAATAAAATACTGTATATAAAAATATTGCATTAAAATCACTAGATATGGAAACATATGTTTGTACATATAAATATTGAATGTACCGGTAATCAAAATGTTCTATTTTCCGTTGAGCCATTATAATTAACACAAAAAGTGTTAAAAATATCCAGCATAACTCAACACATTGCTAGTGTTTCGCCCCAGTGTACCAATTGGTCTCTTCAGTTGGTAAAGGTTCACCTACCGAGACGCGTAGCTGGCACACACTGAGAAGGCCATGCGAGACGCCTCGCTGCATGTGTAACTACGTCACGAGCAATGTGTTGAGTTATGCTGGACATTTTTATCACCTTTTGTGTTATACTCTGTGAGCTACCAGAACGGGATTGACAGTTCTCGCCTCGTCATGTGGTCAGGGAATGAGGTTTCCAAACTGCTCGCTCCTACTATGCGCGCGTGGGCAAATGAGTTACAGTAGTTCATTCAACTGGCTATAATATATTTAATAATTATTCCAGTGATAAGCTACAGAATTATTTAGAATCTAGAATAATTGCTACAGATGTACAATATACAATATCTAGTTATTTTTTGCGATAAGAAAACGCTGAGTTCGATAACTTACAATAATGTTGGCCTACATTTTGTCTATGGCAATCTACTGCTTCAGGCTTAAAAGAGGATTTTGCTCATATATTTAGATAGATATATATAATAAATGCTCCTATATTGCGTACGAAATAGTTAGGGCAGGTTTGCACTTAAACCCGAGAAATATTTACTCACATGCTTTCAACGTGTTTTTCTTTACAGCTTATTAAGTACCTTATGTTCGAGTAAAAGGTCTCGGCATTTCATCAGCTCTCGCTACCATTATTGGTATACGCACCAGTCATAACGCTGTCACTAAGCTTGTTAGTTTTCATTGTGGCATCATTAACATTCCTCAAGTCAGCTACTTTGCTTAACGTCTCAAGCTATGTCTTAACTTTGGAGAGAGCAAGTTGTTACTCAAAGCAAAATCATGTTTAAGAAAACACACAGAAAGAATGTGAACTTTCAGTTCAAAGATAACAAAAAGAAAGGAACTTACCATTTGAAGGATAGCATCAAGGACCTTCACACTGGTAGCTAGAGGTCGGGTGACCCACTAAGACTGATATTACTGGAATTTCTCGTTGCAGATGTATCCGTATATTTATTTCCCACTTGTCATTTAAGGGGCGGAACAACGAGGTCATATGCCCCTGAAGATTAAGATAAGAGAGGTTCCACACCACTGATATTACTGGCAGTGGCAGTGTCACATCTCCGTCACTGTCACTGTCACTCTCGGAACTATCACTTGAAGAGCCAACAGTTGTAAGCTGTCAATTGCTTGTTCTAAAATGCCTTCGTTCTTCCAAGCATGAGCTATTACTTTCATGGTGTGTTCCACGGATATAAGGATACACATATAAGTAACTAATTACTTTTAAATACTGCCGTTCTACTCTACGTAACTACACAAACAATTATTAAAGCACTATTACTATCACTAAAGCACCAATACACGGTTAGAATAACAAGCGATCACACTGTTCAAGTCACAGACAGAGTTAACCAAGCACTGACGCACGTGGGCTGTGATATTGCAACACAGACAATTATGACATCAACTATTCGATCATGGATTGGTCAAGAGGCAGAGAGGTGATGACTGAGGTGAAACATCCGGCCAAATGTCAATCCTATTCAGGCAGCTCACAGAGTATAATATATATATATTGTACAGGTCGCTACCCTCTCCGGCAGCCTTGCGATGCTTGGCGAAGTGGCAGCGGTGTCATGGGTGTATGGGCTCTCGAGAGGGCAACTTCCTTAAACGGGATGTGTCTGTGAGGGGTGTGTGAGTGCGGAGGGAGCGGAAAGGACTTAGGCATTTCCTACAAGTTGTCACGTGAGCCACTCGCTCAGTCGATGGCACGCACGAGCGACGCGACGCGACGTTGCTGAGGCTGCTGGTTACTGGCGCAGTCAGCGGGCTGGCTGCCGGCCGAGGTGAGAGTATTGTGAGGAAGCAAGGATCGTAACAGCGGGGCAATGAAACAGAGATCCCTTGTTTACAACTGGGGTTTTACTTTTAACGGAAACCCCCCGTACACTGGTTTGTGTTACGTCACCTTTTATCATGAAGAAGCGGCTTCGGTGGCGTAGTCGGTAGCATGCTGAACTGCTATGCCCAAGATAGCGGGTTCAAACCCGGCCGAAGTCGTCGGATTTTTTAAGAGCGTTAAAAATCCTTCAGTATGCCTTCCTTCGGAGGGGAAGTAAAGCCGGCGGTCCCATGTCATAGATTTATGGCATGTAAAAGATCCTTTCACAGACTAAACTTTTGTAAAGCAAAATTTGTTAGGTTAGATTTCGTCAGAACGCTCTATCAAAGTTCCAACGTTCGCCACTTGGTATCATTGATATCTGGTGGCGAAAGTTGGAACTACTTGAAATTAAACGGTACTTGTAGCTCACCCTTTAGGGTATCCGCTGGAAGCAGCTACAGACTCAGGCGAGCCGAACATGTCCTCGGACACTCCCGGCACTAAAAGCCATACGATAAATAAAATAAATAAAATCATGAAGAAACTCGGAACATATTTATTTTAGTCGTAATAGCTTCTTGCAATCATCTGCCAATTGATTACCTTTGTTATTGCATACAAGTATCGTTTATATTACGTCTTAATAATTTAACAAGAAGTTCCTTTACGAAATAAAGAGCCTACTTTTCTTAAAATTTAACATTCATGCCAATGATTAATCTGTATGGATTTAGAATGGATTTAGAATAATGACGAAATTAAGTTGGTAATATCGAAATTTCTAATTAGTTCGAAATACTGTATACCTGGCATAATGTAGCCTAATAGAGCACTACAGTTGGCAGCGCTGGCAACATAAGTTCTGAATCACTATCTGTCATTGGTGTTATTGTTGTGTGTCTGTTTTATTTTCTGTTCAATCGAATCAGGGCTGCCGACAGTTGGGTTCGAATCCACTATCTACCGAATGAAAGCTCACATCTGCGCGTCCCTAACCGCACGGCTAACTCACTACAATATTACAAATATTAATCTAAACAAAACAAGGATAAAATTGAAAGAAACTAAATTATAGCCTAACTAATAACAGAAAATGTGATGATCAACAGTATTGCTGAGGTAAAAGTTGTTAACATCGTCAGCATACATCCGAGAAGGAAGGAAGGGTTGTGCTCTTGACATCTGTCAATCTGTAATACGTTATATCACAACGAAATGAATGTCGTTATTGGTTCTCTTCGCGTACAGTATCCTTAATACTGGTCCAATCCGTTAACACCTGCAAAACTGCTCCTTCCTGGGCTTGTTCTATTTCAGGTAGTTGCTGCCGTTGTGTTGTCTCGCTAACTTATGAAAGCGTAGTACTCGAAATGGGTGAACATAACGAATGACGTCAGCGCTACCTCTGCCTAGAGTTAGCAACACTGTCGCCATAAGGCTCCACAGTCTGTTCTAAACGCTGGAAGCTCTACAGAAGAGCTGTCGTGGACGACGTGGGTGCCGCCTCTCCAGCGACCGTCCGGGTCTCTCCGATCTAACTGTCCCGAGCCCGTGGGTCCTCTCCTTATTTCAAGGCTCATCTAGGATGGCCGTTGTCAGCAGTATTTCGCTCATTGTTCCTGTTGTTTGCGGTAGTGTTGAAAACTTGCAGCCACAGTGTTAGGGCCGTGAGGCAATACTTGCCTCACCTGTGTGTAATAATTGCGCTGTCTGTAACCTGTTCCTCCTATCCATTTAACATGGGATTTGGGAAAAGCTGTAGTTAGGCCCTGTCAAAGGCTGGGCCTAAACAATGTGTACCAATGTGAGAAATATGAAAACATATGTAAAGCAAATTTGTTTAATTTCAATAGAGAATAATATAATCCATGGAGATACGTTAAAAGATATGCCTGTGTAATAAAGATATATGTAAATACATACTCGTATATATCCCAGCCCTGTATGCAATATAAGATATAATACAGGGCGCCCGAGAATGTTCTCCGCAGTGGGTACGAGCAGGTGCGAGAGGTTGAGTCATGAGTTTAGTTGGCTGCACTGTGTCCTTGAAAGCGGGACTCCCCCGTGTTGGCTGTCAGTGTGTATCGCGATAAGCGAGCGAGCCTGCATGTCTTCAGTGTGTAAGTGAGCGTTCAGATAGATTATTGGAAGAGTGCAACCATATACAACGGTAATGTTTACTACTGAAGAGAGAGTTTTTTTTTTTTTGCTGGAATATGTTTTTCGCGAAGGCGATCGGTTTACAAAAAATGTAAAATTAAGATTTCAGGCGCGGTTTCCTAATTCAAAGTGTCCAAACCGTGATACCGTTCGGTATTTGGTACGTAAATTTCGAGTGACTGGCTCAGTTCACGATGTACCGGGAACAGGCAGACCGACGCTTTTAACAGACAAAAAACTTGATGAAATCTCCGATATAATGCTGCGTAGTCCAAGTAAATCAACACGAAAATTAGCTCAACAAACAGGAATCTCTAAGTCGACAGCACATAAAGCTGTAAGAGACGAGCTTCAGTTGTTCCCTTATAAAGTTGCCGTGGTTCATGAATTAAAACAAACTGATTACGGACGAAGAGTGATGTACTGTGAATGGTTCCAGCATCTGTTATGAATGACTGTGGTGAGTACGCCTACAAAGTTTACTGTTTATTTGTTACTAGCTGAAGTACCCATGCTTCGCTACGCGTCATAAATAAAATAAAATGTGAAGGTGACAGTTAAAACAGGGGATAGGCGAGGTGCTGCGCAGAGGGAGATTAAGGATGGAATATTTTGTCCAACTACACCGCTCGGCGTTGACCGTGTTCTATAGCACAAATTTAGGTTTTACTCGCTAACGGTTGGAGATACCTTTCGGTTAGGAAATGTAATTTTAAACCTCGTATATGCCATCAAAAGTTTGCTATTTCTTAGCGTTCTCTTTTTATTTGAAATGGAAATATGAAAGTTTGAAACCAAAGGGTGTAGTGACGTCACTAAAATGGTCGCCATCTTTAAATAGTGCAAAGTATTGAAATCAAAAGTAACCTATATGTTAACCAGGTAAATCAGCTACTTCCATGTAAAATTCATGTAAATCGGACCAGTGGTACTTGCGTGATTGAGTAATACACAGACACACACCATCACATTTTTAGCCTCGCTTCGCTCGCGTCATAGTCGTGTCGTATTGTTATTCAATGAAATGCAGGTTTAACCCCGTTAACACCCCTTTAGAACCTGAATATCCAAAAATCCCTCCTTAGTAGACGTTTTCGACACACAACAAACATATCCCCAAATATCATTCTTCTAACATTAATAGTTTGGGTTGGTCGATGAGAGTGAACATACAAAAATCCTTCCTTAGTGGACGTTTTTCTTCCAGAATTTCACCCCTCCCCATAGGCCCCTTAAATTGGATTTATGAAAAAACGGTCGAACACCTATTTATTTCATTTACTTATTTATTTTTAAGCTGATTGATTTCCTCCGAGTTTCAAACTCCTCGCCTATGTCGTTTAAGAGATACACGCTCCGTTAAGAATCTTTCAACCCCACCTTTCATCCCTTTCACCTCATAATATACACTACATCGAAAAACCATTAGACATGTGTCAGTTTATTTTTAATGATTAGTATATATGCCAAGTATCACATCCCCAAATGAAACCACTCGTGAGATATTGTTATTCAATGAAATGTACGTTTACCCCCTTAACACCTATTTAGAACCTGAATATTCAAAACTCTTTCCTTAGTGGACGTTTTCGACATACAACGAACATATCCCCAAAATTTCATGTTTCTAACTTCAATAATTTTGGCTTGGCGATGATGAGTGAGTGAGTGAGTCAGGACATTTTCTTTCATTTATTTTTGATAATTTCACCCCTCCCCATGAATCCCTTAAATTGGATTTATGAAACAAACGGTCGAACACCTATTTACTTATTTAAAGCTGTTTTCGCCCTGAGTTTGATGAGTGAGTAAGTGAGTCAATCAGTTAGGACACTTTCTTTCCGGTTTTTTTCTCCAGAATTTCACCCCTCTCCAAGGGCCCCTTAAATTGGATTTATGAAAAAACGGTCGAACACCTATTTACTTGTATTTTAAGCTGTTTTTCCCGACGAATTTCAAACTTCTCGCCTATGTCGTTTAAGAGATACACGCTCCGTTAAGAATCCCTCAACCCCCAATTTTCACCCCCTTTCACCTCATAATATACTCCACATCGATAATCCCTTAGATATATGTCTGATTATTTTTAATGATTAGTTTATATACCGAATATCACATCCCCAAAGAAACAACTCATGAAATATCGTTATTCAATGAAATGCACGTTTACCCCCTTAACATCTCTTTAAAACCCGAATAAACAAAAATCATTCCTTAGTTGACGTTTTCGACATACAGCGAACATATTCCCAAAATTTCATTTTTCCAACTTTAATAGTTTTCGCTGGGCGTGATGAGTGAGTGAGTCAGACAGGACATTTTCTTTCAATTTTCTTTTTTCAGAATTTCACCCCTCCCCATGAACCCCTTAAATTTGATTTATGAATAAAACTGTCGAACAGCTGTTTACTTACTTTAAAGCAGTTTTTTCCCCTGAGTTTGATGAGTGAGTCAGTCAGATAATCAGTTAGGATACTTTCTTTCCTGTTCCCCCCCCCCCCCCAGAATGTGACCCCTCCCCATGGGCCCCTTATATTGGATTTATGAATAAATGGTCAAACACATATTTACTTATTTTTATGCTGATGTTTTTCCCGCTGAGTTTCAAACTCCTCGCCTATGTCGTTTAAGAGATACACGCTCCGTTAGGAATCTTTCAATCCCCACTTTTCACCCCCTTTCACCTCATAATGTACGCCACATCGAAAAACTCTCAGACTCATGTCTTCTTATTTGTAATGATGAGTTTATGTACCAAGTATCTCATCCCCCAATGAAACCAATCGGGAGATATTGCTATTCAATGAAATGCAGGTCTACCCCTTTAACACCCCTTTAGAACCTGAATATACAAAAATCCTCTCTTAGTGGGCATTTGCGGCCCTTGGGGAAGCAGCATACCAAATTTCATTCCAATCCGTTCGGTGGTTTCTGAGATTTCGTGATGAAAGAATGAATGAGGGAGTGAGTGAGTGGTATTTGACAAATATATAGTAGAAGATAGTGTCAAGTCTTTGTTATGCTAAACTCGGTTGACAGTGCTGTGTGAGTAGTTGAGTAACTAAAGGGATTTCAAGTAAAGATCCTCATTTTCTATACCGGTAGTGCAGAGCGCAACTGGCATCCAGACGGCCGTGTCTCGACTTGAGCTATGTTGCCATGGAAACTATCTGCCTTGCCATTCCTTCATGAGTATATTTTAAGATTTGATTAGCCTGTGCTTCAGTGCAAAAGGGCCGAAATCAGAAGAATGAGAAAGACTATCGAAAATTCATGTAGCCAGCGGTTCCTTCTGGGTCCTAAACTATGTGTATGCAAAATGTGGTTGAGATTGGTGGAACGGTGTAGATTTGTATACGGAACCAACCCACCCACCCACATACATACATACATACATACATACATACATACAGACAGACAGACTTTCACTTTTATATATAAGATGATGCCAGCGGCAGCCGTGCTACCAACGTAACTGCTGTAGACAGCTCTCTCAGACTCATGTAAGCGCTGCGGAGAACATTCTCGGATTCACTGTATTTCTCTCAGGTACTCCCCGCCTAATATAATTTGGCACAATAGTGTTGACAGACTGAAAATCATTCTATAATAAAGACTAACATGTGTACTTGAGCCATTAAAGTGTGTGAGGGAACAATGTGAGTGTGTATCGACTGCGCTACAAGACAGATGACCGCGACTAGTCAGCGACCTGACACATTTGGCGATTGATGCCTCGTTCAATTTCCTTCCCGGTCGTCAGAACAAAACAGCCTCGCGTCGCGACGGGAGGAATTATCACGCACTTTGAATTGAGAAGGCTTAGATAAAGTGTAGCAATATAATCCGCTCTTTCTTGGAGTTAATTTTCACCGCCATACGCCTGTTCATGCGGCTTGCGAATTACGAGCGATGAATGTATAAATAACGATGAACGATATATTTTACTCCTTAAATAAATGATTTCCGTACAAATGCTCGTTATGAATATATGTTGGAGAGCGCTTGCCACAAGGTTCGGATACTCCAAGCTGGTTGCCGAGAGCGCTGGCATAGCCTGATCTCAATGGATTACAAGGCAGTGTGTAGATCGTGTGTCTACACTCTGTGGAAAACAAACTCTACCATCTCCAATGATTGTGGTGGGCTTAGAGTACATGTAATATTGTTAGAATGTAGGCTATGACAAATAAAAATGCACTCAAGTCTTACAGTTAATCGATCGTTGATATTTATAATAAGCTGCTAATTCATCAGGTTATGAGGCCCAGTCTACGGCAAACTGCGCGTAAGTGGATTAAAAGTCTGTTTAACGATCGTGTGCTTTGAGTGTGTGCGATTACAAGATGGCTCAAGAAAGTGTCAAGTTGAATATTCCAATGTTAAATGGTGGAAATTTTATATTTTGGAAAACAAAGTTGCGAGCCGTATTAGTGCGTGATGATTTGTGGGAAGTTGTCAGTGAACCAAAGCCTGAAGTAATTAACGCGGTGTGGCAGAAGAAAAATAACAAAGCCTTAGCGTACATTACATTGAGTGTTGAGGACAGTCAACTCATTCATTTTGCACACTTGAACGATGCGTGTGATGCATGGCAGGCTCTCTCGAGAAAGTACGAGAGATCCACGTTCGGAAGCAGGTTATATTTACGACGTAAACTGTACGGCATACATTATCGTGGTGGACCAATGAGCAGTCACATCGACGCAATTATGGAAGTAGTGGGTTTGCTGCGTGGATCTGGTAGGCCACTTGAAAACGACGAGATTGTTGCGGTTTTGCTGGTGAGTCTTCCAGAATCTTATTCAGGGCTTGTCACAGCGCTCGAGGGCCGTGACGAGGCAGATTTAACGGTGGATGCTGACTGGGCTGGTGACAAGACCAACAGGAAATCTACAAGTGGTTATGTTTTCTTTCTTGGCGAAGGAGTTGTAGCATGGTCAAGCCGGAAGCAAACGTCAGTTGCCATGTCGTCTACCGAGGCGGAATACATTGCAGCATCATTTGCCAGTCGGGAGCTGCTGTGGCTCAGACAATTACTTATGGACATGAGTTTACCGATTGTTGGTCCAACAACCATGTATGAAGATAACCAAGGTTGTATTAAATTAATTGAGTCAAATCGGTTTGGGGCTCGCACCAAACACATTGATGTATGTCATCACCAGCTTCGGGATCTTCGAGAAAAGGACATCATAGAAGTGCTGTATTGTCCATCCAACAAGATGCTGGCTGATGTATTCACGAAGCCTTTGGCTAGAGAACCATTCCAGAACATTGTGGAACAACTGGGTCAACAATGATACGAACCTATGACAGCGAGAAGGGGTGTTGGAGAGCGCTTGCCACACGGTTCGGATACTCCAAGCTGGTTGCCGAGAGCGCTGGCATAGCCTGATCTCAATGGATTGCAAGGCAGTGTGTAGATCGTGTGTCTACACTCTGTGGAAAACAAACTCTACCATCTCCAATGATTGTGGTGGGCTTAGAGTACATGTAATATTGTTAGAATGTAGGCTATGACAAATAAAAATGCACTCAAGTCTTACAGTTAATCGATCGTTGTTATTTATAATAAGCTGCTAATTCATCAATATATTAACTCCATTGTCTCTGAAGTATTGATTTAATTGGCATTTATTACCCAGGCTGCGTTGGATTTCTTCCAACGGTAAGAGTATGAGTTACGAGGAAAAATCACACTTCTCATACAATATAACATCCATTTTGATGTTTGTTCATTGAGGTTTGATTTTTGTCGGACAAGAAAAATCCGCAGTGTTCCGAGTTGTATGATCTCTCTCTCTCTAGTTATCAGTCTTGTGGCTGGTTGGGGGATGCTCTTCATTCTTCTCGCTTCTCAGCTTCCCTTTTCAGTTTGTACTAGGAATCACATCTCTGGTCTTCTAATATTTGCGTAATTTCTTGATCGTCCTTTATAATTTGTGCCCTTTGTCAAACCCTCAATTATATTCCGCAAAAAATCATCATGTCGATGTCCTATTAGATAATCCAGTTGTCTTCCTATTTGTGTCATGAAACATCTTATTTCTCCTGCTCTCCTAAATACCTCTTCATTCGTGACCATGTTCAGTAGCACCAAGCTTCAAATTCAAGGAGTCTCTTTCTTTCTCTTTCACTTATAGGCCAATCTTCACTTCCATATAAAACGATACTCCGTGCATGGCTCTCAAAAATTGTAGGATGTCCACTTAAAAACCTCTAGTGTCACATTTGGTAACTGCAAGACATCATGAAATCTCATCCACAGGTTGCTCACGTCGAGTTACCATTTGAGCGGTGGATAACTGTGGATCGCATTATCTACTCCAGTTAGTTGAGTCATTAGGACGTATTTAGCCATCTATTAAATTATGGAATTTCAATCGGTCGATATGTTAATGTACCTAATTGAATAGTTCATTCCAAAAGCCTTTGACAATATTATTACGGAAATTATCAGCCTTAGGATTCTCGAATCAAATGTTAGAATTAGTGGCATCTTATTTATCAAACAGAAAACAGTAGGTGTCCTATAGTGAAGCTAATTCCTACACCTACATTGCTACATCTGGAGTGCCACAAGGCTCAAATTTTGGGGCCGTTATTTTTTGTGACTTTTATAAATCGTCTTCCCATTTCTATAAAAGAATCAAAATGTATCCTATATGCTGATGATCTAAAATTGTACAGAGTTATTGTAAATGAGCAGGATGTCCATAAATTGCAAAAAGATATAGATAACATTCACAAATGGAGTCTAGACTATGACTTATTGCTATATATAAAATATGTAATTTCATGATCTTCAGTCGTAAAAGACAATGTTTGGAATCGAGTTACAGAATGGATGGAAATCTTCTAACTAGACTGAATACGGTCAAGGACCTAGGGTTGTATATAAATCATGATTTTAGTTTCAATTATCATATTGACAAGGTAGTGAAATACGCACTAAGAACTCTGGGGTTTATTAATAGAAATTCCAAGAAGGTGACGAATGCAAAAATAATAATTACGCTCTTCAATGCATATGTGAGAGTTAAACTGGAGTTCTTTGCGGTAGTCCGGTCTCCTATGTACGAGTCACATATAAATCACATAAAAATACTTCAAAAGAAACTCTTACGCTTCCTATATTGCAAGAAGTACACAGTATCAGCCATCCGATGTAGAATTCCTTACTCTAACTTGTTTAGCGATATACTCGCATTCAAGTTTCGAGCACTGTGTATGTATGAAAAGTTTTCTTATAAAAGTTACAGTTTAAAAGTTCATTTACAAAATGTTCAGAATTAGGCGAGTCAATGAAGTAGATCTGCATTGGTCTGTATAACAAGATTTTTTTTATGTTTTCAGTTTTAAATGATCTTCTTAAATCAGTCAATAAAAGTTTCAATGACGAGAACGATTTTTCGACGTCAACTGACACGAGAGGTAAATACTTGAATGATGCTTCTTGTGCAGAGTAGTTCGGAAAATCTTCTGACGATGCAGATTCGCCACGCAGCATCTTCTCCAAGTCCAACGTTGCACTCCAACCGGGATTTCGAGCCAGCACGAACTCCAGATTTTGTTTCACGGTTTTCCGAGTCTCACCAGACCACGAGTCGGCTTTTTGGATGACTCCTTGTATTGTAGCGACCACTTCAACCAACTCCATCCCTCGCGATTCCAACTTAAGGATGGCCTCAGGAATGACGCTCATGTAAAACACTCATAGATTACTTAACTTAAGGCATCGCATACTTAGAAATCACAAGAACTCGATAGGTGTGTACGGATACGATTAAGAACTGAGAACTGCGAGTAGAATGCAGAAACTTCACTTGACCGGGTCGGATCTTCCACCGCTTCATGGGAAAAGCCACCTAAACAATACTGGTTCCCAAAATAGGCACACCACTCAAATCATCACAACCCCACAACAAAGGATGCTTGGGGCTTCGAGAGCTTATCTGACGATTCACACTGTTATCCGCCAGAGGCCAATTAGGGTGAGTGAATGACCTCACTAAAGGTTAAAAATTTGCGGTTCTTTTTTTCGCACCAGATAGGCTTTCCATTAATTATTTCTTCGGGGGGGGGGGGGGATACGATGAAAAACAATTTAGACGAGAACCACAAGAATATGCATTTATATGCTTCTATTCTGAAAACCGCTGTTTTATGCATTTATATGCTCGATACATTTCAATTCTGTTGGTCGCAGAGAGGTGAAAATACCACCGAAAGGCTTCTTCCAATGTATGCTATTCAGGAAAAAAATATGCAAATATGCTCGAATCCGAGCCCTACTAATAACCAATACTAATCATTAATGCCAGCCTTACATCATTCATTGCTATTGTATTAGTACCTAAAATATGAATCAAGTTTTACTTTATGTGACCAAATATTATGCTTTATTTACTGTTATTGCGACTAGAACTTCTGTATATTTCTTGTTAACGATTTTTTGTTATTATTTTTCAATTTGTTTTGTAGTAAAATGTATTTTTATGCATTATCTGTGTGTAAACAATTGTTTGCTACTGTAATTGGGGCACTGCCCTGTGGTGGCCATACATAAATAAATAACTTACACACTTGAATACACTTCGCGAAATAGGAAAAGAGAGGGGTTTAATTGGATGGCATATTTCGTCCGACAGGTGAGCATTATCAGATAATGTTCATTTAAATAAATCCACGAAACCTCATACTATGTACTAATATGCACGGCTGGAAAGACAGAATGTTAATTTATATGTTGAAGATAAATAAATATTAAAATAAACGCTCCTTGGACTCTCCACCTGAGAGCCTATAATCACCAGCTGTGCCTGATAATTATATTCCATGCATCTATCTGCTGCTGTGACGACCATGGGCCCCGAGCTGTGTCACATAGACTCGTGGGCCACAGTTATTTTACCACTTAAATCATTTCTCTTAATCCCCTACAGAGAATATTATCTCCATTTATAGCGAATAGCTTTAATGAACGCAATGGATTTTGGAGATTCACCTGGAGCACTGCTCATCACTCTGCAGCCTTACACTCAAAATGTTGTATTCCAAATTGGAATGTGTCTTTTGAAGGCAGCCAAGTGTAAAGCGCTCTCCTCCAAACTAACGACATTGCGAGTGCAGTCTTCTTAATGATTGTGTTCATAGAATTGGAATACCATCTTTATAATTCCTCCTCAGTGCCTCCCTTCGAAGGCTCGTTTCTCATTGCGAATATCAGGAAAGCCTTAGCTCCCCAAGAAATATTTAAGTCGCGTTTACACCAAATGTTGCCAACTTACGTTGACAACATGTTGACAACAATTTAGCTCATTTTTGGCGCGTTTCGCCAGTTGCATTCTGCATACCGAGATGTCAACACTAGAGGAACTTGCGGCTATAGCAGCAGCGTGCGTCATCATAGGTAAAATGAGAAGGCCGAAGAGAATCTGGGTAAGGCCTTCCCTTAGGGCCAGATCTGTGTATCGTGGAAGTGACCTACTTTCCGATTTAAATCAAGACGACGTCGATCCATTGTCAAGAGAGTTGAGGTGTGACGGCAGTGTTAAAAACTTATTAGGGATGACAAGGTGGTCCATATTGACTTGCACTTCGACAGTTCGACACCACAAACAGAAGTCCAGTACTACCAGCAACAGCCGTGACTAGAGTGAAGCTGCGTCGGCCAACCACGTGCGCTGGACAGTTGAAGAGGAATTGTTGCCAACATTGTTGCGGGTACTTTAAGTCCCGTCAACATTGCTGCCAACAAATGTTAACAACACTCTTTGATCTTTACCTACTGCTGGTGGGAAATGTTGTCAACACTTTCGGTGTTGACAGCATTGTTGGCAGCAATGTTGACAAAAAAAATAGTACGATTTTTGTAAATGTTGTCAACATTTGTTGGCAACACTGTTGTCTACTCCGGTGTAAACGCGGCTTTAGAGTCATCTCTAAAGACAAACAGTTTCCATGTTAATAATCCTCCATATGTGTGTGAGTCAATACTGATATAATATCTGAGTTCTCTCAAGGCGCATGATTATGATACAGCGTGTTGCAATTTTTCAGACCTCGTAGTGTTGGTATATTCCGGCTGTTCTTACTTCCTACTTGACGTTTTGGCGCTGACAAGTGGCGAGAAGAACTACTTCACACCAGCCAATCCTAGGCAGCAGCTTAAATCGATAAGGCGATCTGGCGAGGCGTTGTTGCCTCCAGTGTTTGTTTATATTTCCCACGTGGTAGAGCTAACCTGCTCATCGCGCAAAGTGTTCGGTACTGTTGTGCTATTTTGTTTGCTTCGTTCTTTCGAATATCTCGTAATTAGTTGAATAATTCCTCCTTAGTAATATAGACCATTACTTAAAATAATATATGATGGGCTCAATAGTTTAGTGTAGTCGTAGGTTAATTTTAAGTTCGTGCGAGTGTTCGTGAACCTACTGTGTGAATTTCACAATGTCAGAGGACAGTTCTACCCTAAGGCAAGCGAATGCCAAGGGAAAGAAAGGAATTAAACAAGGCACACCACTGAGGAGTCAGGCTCGTGAAATGTTGTGCAATGTGCGCGAGTATTTAAAACGAGAGAAAGACTACGGTAACACACTATTACCTTGAAGAAAGCTCGCCACGAAGGGTGAGTGGTCAGCGTGTCGCTCAACTAACCCCAAGCTTGCAGATTTGCTCCTCGCCGTGGTAAGTGATTTTTTGAAAGGCGGCAAAAATTACGACACCATGTCATACGATGTTGGCATGTCAAAGAACCCATTTGAATTCAGTAGGCCGTGTTCATAATGGCAAAATTAATCTCAGAGTTTCCGCCAACATAAAGTTGCTCATCTCTCTACTAGAAAGCGCTATAGTGTTCAAGGAGCTTAGATACCTAACCTCCTTGACTTTCATAGTGCTTCACCGAGCCCATAGGATATTATTATTATTACCTTGAAGAAAACTGGAAATTACCATGAAGAGATGAACAGTGCAACATTTCAGAAATGGTTTGAGAACTCGTTAATGTCCTACGTGCCTGTGAAGTCTGTTATAATTCACGACAAGGCTCCAACCGTTGCTCCAACAATGGCAGCAAGGAAGCGCATTCTTATCGAGTGGTTGAGAAACCATAACATACCTGTGCGGGATGATATGAGAAAAGGGAAACTTATTAATCTTGTGAAAGAACACAAGCCACAACGTATGGTTTATGTGATTGATGAAATAGCGAGACGGCATGGACACAAGGTCATCAGGCTACCTCGAACTGTAATACTTGAGGCGTGGGAAAACGAGGACATTTGGAGCAAAATGTGGAGCAGTTTGTCATTTCTTTGGAAAGTGATAGTGACGAGAGTTTTCGGGTGGGACAAGCGACTCGGACGTTAGCGACGTGTTCCCGATGTAGTGCAGTCTATAATGGGGTCTATACTACGTTATCCCAGACGTAGCGGTGAGTAATTCCATTTTTTGTTCTTCTATTTGTTCAGATTTTTCCTTGTTTATATTGACAGCTGTTAATATTAAATGCCCTCACGTTAGTTTTTTCATTTCAAATGATCTTGTCGACTTCATCGTTATGCTTGAGTTTAACGTTATGCGTTACGGAGACGGGGACCGCGTGACGTCATGCAGCCGCGCGGGAAGCCTAAGTTAATGGGTAATGGACGGCGAGTGCTTGGCGTCATGCAGCCCCGTGGGAAGCTTGAGTCTAACGTTATGCGTTACGGAGACGGCGACTGCGTCACGTCATGCAGCCGCGCGGGAGGCCTAAGTTAATGTGTAATGGACGGCGAGTGCGTGACGTCATGCAGTCACGCGGGAAGCCTAAGTTAATGGGTGATGGAGTTTGCTAAAAGAGTCCTGGGGCATCGAGCAACCTGGGACTTCGAGCGAAGCGAGAAGGCAGTTGTATCATGCGTCATTTGAAATGGTATAAAGTCTAGTCTTTCAGACTGACTGTAACTTTTTTTTATCATTTCAAATGATCTTGTCGACTTCATCGTTATGCTTGAGTCAAAAGTTATGCGTTACGGAGACGGTGAAGTCATGCAGCCGCGCGGGAAGCCTAAGTTAATGGGTAATGGACAGCAAGTGCGTGACGTCATGCAGCCACGCGGGAAGCCTAAGTTAATGGGTAATGGACAGCAAGTGCGTGACGTCATGCAGCCACGCGGGAAGCCTAAGTTAATGGTTAATGGAGTCTGTTGAAAGAGTCCTGGGGCGTCGAGCGACCTGGGGCTTCGAGCGAAGCGAAAAGAATACAGGGTGACTCTGAAAGAGGTGTACAAGATGCCAGATAAGAATGCAGGGTGACTCCTAAAGAGGTGTACAAGATGGCAGAGAAGAATACAGGGTGACTCCTAACGAGGTGTACAAGATGTCAGACAAGAATACAGGGTTACTCCTAAAGAGGTGTACAAGATGTCACACAAGAAAAAAGGGTGACTTCTAAAGAGATATACAAGATGCCAGGTACGAATACAGGGTGCCTCGTAAAGAGGTGTGCAGGATGTCAGAGCAAAATACAGGGTGAAACTTAACGAAGTGTGCAGTATGTTAGATTCAATTCAAATACAGGGTGACCCTTAAAGAGGTTTGCAATATATCAGATTCAAATAATGGGTGACTCTTAAAGAGTTGTAAAAGATGTCAGACTCAAATACAGGGTGACCCTTAAAGAGATGCCCGCGCAGGAAGGCTATGTTAATGGGTAATGGAGTCTGTTGTAAGAGTCCTGGGGCTTCGAGCGAAGCGAGATGCCCTCCTGAGCCTTTCTAACATGCGTAGCATTTGTAGCATGCGTCATTTGAAATGATATAACGTCTAGTCGTTCAGACTGACTGTGATTTATGTTTTGTTTTTATATGATCGTTTTGTAGTTGAGTTACTTGCGAGTTACGTGTAGCGTCCGAATCAGCTGACCGCGCTCTGCCGGTTATATCTTTCTACTTGACAGTTCGCTGTCACAACTGTCCACAACAGTGTTGCCAACAATGAACCTACGCAAAAATCGTCATCTAATTGTACATAACTCTATGGCCTACATATACAGTATAAACATCCAAAATGGCGAACAACCGAAATATTTAAATGGTTCTCAATATGTATTAATCTATGACAGAAATCAAACTGAAATGTATCTTGATAGAGGCTATGGACATAAGGTCACCTATAGGACTTTCAATAACCTGGTGAGCACAAATCCAACATGGCGGCGACGCGAAATTCAAATATTTAAATGGAGATTTCTGGCGATATAACGACTTGAGCGCAGTGAAACTTGGTACGGTATATGCTTATACAAATTCTAATCCACTAACTCCTAATTTATTTCAATTGTTTTCATAACCATAAGATGGCGGTTGTGCGAAATTTTAAAATTATTTTTATATTTCGTTTCCTAACCATACTATTAATGTTTGAATAAAACACCTACACAATAATCTTCATGTAATAGTACATAACTCTAAGGCTTATATAAAAATCCAACATGGCGACCATCCGAAATATTAAGACAGTTCCCAATATCTAGGAATGTATTACAGCAATCAAACTGAAATTTTGTATGTTGATAGAGCCAATTAACATAAGTAGGATATATGAAAATAGGCTAAATATGGTCACTGCCGTACAAAAAGAAACGAAGAATGGCAGAAACTTAGAAAGTGTGGCAACGATAAAGCATTAAGCAATATCTATACGGTTGCAAAACTGGGAAATTACGGTCCCATCCATTTGGATGCTTTTCGCTTATTTTCCAGGGCTACAGATGGAGTTGCCGCGCTCTACCAGATGACATAGAACCAACTAATAAAACATCCGACTGAGCGGTATGACCACATAGCGTCCCTCTATAAGCACGACAAACACAGCTCTGGCTGTATCTATTGAACGCTCTGTTTGTGGTGTTACAAAGTTAGGCTTGTCGCTCATTGACTTTAGTGACAAAGCGGGATGAGTGTTTATGTTTCCCAGCCTGTGTTGGCTCTAACACGGAACATGTTAGCCAGGTTAGAGTCGACTTCCAACTACTGAGCAGCCTCCCTTGCCCACTTTCCGCTGGTATCCCCTCATGGGCTCACAGCTAGCGGGGGCCCCGAGCTGAGCCTGGCATTGCTTCCTCTTAGGCCCCGTTCATACTTAGGCGATATAAGATAAGTGATATGTCGTAAGTAATATATCGCGACGATCTATTGCTACAGAGCATCCAGTGTTTAGAAAAGACTGTGGAGCCTTATGGCGACAGTGTAGCTAACTCTAGGCAGAGGTAGCACTGACGTGAAACGTTTAGTTCACCCGCTTCGAGTACTGTCCTTTCATAAGTTAGCGAGACAACACAACCCCAGCAGCTACCTGAAGTAGAAAACGCACAGGAAGGAGCAGTTTTGCAGGTGTTAATGGATTGGACGAGTATTAAGGATACCGTACGCGAAGAGAACCAATAACGACATTCAGTCCGGTCTGAACCCTGGCAGCGACCGGGTCGCTGCGCTTTTCTTCGTTGTGAGTGACGTATTCGAGTGTCTAACTTTCAAGTCTTTTCAAGTACAGTAAAAATGGCAACCAACAGTATTAGGAAAAACACTATAAAATGTGCTTTCCCCGACAAGGCCAATAAACCAGGCCCTGCAGAAATACATGAGTGGATTCAGTACACCCTAAAACTCAACGTGGACCAATTAGAAGCCATTCAACTAGACAATCTGGAAGCTGCTGTTTTCATCAAGTTCACCAGCAAACTACTGATGGAGAAGGTCCTCAACAGTACCAACGGAAAATCCCAGGTACGGAAATTTAATGGCTCTATAACTGAGGTAATTATAACTTGTGCGGATGTTGACAGCAAATTAATCCGAATCATGAAACTTCCCATTGAACTGCCGAATGACCGGATAATGTCGTACTTTAGTAAGTACGGGAAAGTTCGTGAAATTAGAAACGAACGATGGTCAGCTACCTACCTATTCAATATTTTGAGTGGTATTCGGGCTATGCGGATTGAACTAAAAACTGCAATTCCACCCATTATTTCTATCGATGGCTACAAAGCACAGGTGGTGTATGATGGACAACCTCGATCATGATTTTATTGTAATGCCACTGATCACTTTAGACAGGAATGCCCAGTGAGGCGCGGTGAAACTGAAAATAAAACCGGCCCTAAGCTTCTCAGTGAAATTGTAGCCAACAAGGACAGTGACATTGTCTCGCCTGCCTTATCGGCACCTTGTTCATCTAACGTCAGTATTTCTGCCGAACAACTTGCCCCACTTGATACATCAGCTGTAGCACAAGACACGATGGACGTGTCGCCTTCTCACTCCACCGCCTTATCGCCGCAACCAGCTGGGCCATTGCCCTCCACTAGTAAACAACAACATACTCCCCCATTACAACAGGAACTCCACGGGCAGACAGCGTTGCCAGGTTTGTCTGATACTAGCCAATACACCAATGGCAGTCTAGCTAGGACGGACAATTCTCTAGTTCCTAAAACTGACCAGAAACCTGACACTAGCACTGCCAGCCCTGATGCGGTCACAGAAGGCGTGACCTCAGGAGACAATGCTACCAGTATGCCACCCTCAAACCAGTCCATAGTTAGTTGTGAACCACAGACCGCTGGTATACGATGGTCGGATGAAATAGAAGACGACCCCTCCAGTCACATGGATACAGAAGAGACGGGGTCACGGGACCAGGGGATCATGGACAACAAGGAAATAACTCCTAAAGAACAGGCACCTTTGAAAACCTCCTCCAAAGCTAAAACAATCCGGGCGTCAAAAGAGGGAACGCACAAGCCTTATGCGGGTGTCAGGGACCCCCGACTACAAGGCGGGAAGTCGAGCGACAAGCGTTAAAGACCACCCCATCTCCATCTTGTTTATTTCGGTAAAAAAAAACATGTCTATCTATCTGACGATGTTGTTGACATACACGCTAATGACACTCAATGTAAATTGCATTCAAACTGCTAGTAAACAGTCGCTCTTACGCAACCTCATACGAGACCAAGATGTGGATATTGTTCTGTTGCAAGAAGTGGCTACTGAAGACCTCCTTACCATCTCTGGCTACGATAAAATAGTTAATATCAATGAGCACAAACGTGGTACAGCTATCTACATTAAAGACCATATACCATATGCGGATCCAGTCCAGTTAGTCAACTCACGCGGAATCAGTATCCGTATTCGAGATCTTTTGATTGTCAATGTATATGCTCCCTCTGGTTCGCAGGCCAGGATACAACGCCGGCTCTTCTATACCACAGATATTCTCCCACTTCTCCATAATCATACCGGCAATATAATCCTCGGTGGGGATTTTAACGCAGTGCTATCACCCAAAGACCAAAGTGGCCACTTTCAGGGCTGCCCTGCACTATCTGCGTTAATACAAGGGTTACGCTTAAAAGACACATGGGAACTGAAGCCGTCGGGGTCAGCCGGTTACACGTACTACTACCATAATGGTGCTTCTCGACTGGATAGAATATATGTCAGCGGGGAATTGAAAGAACACGTGAGAGAAACAGATGTATGCCCGGTGGAGTTTTCAAACCATTGTGCGTATCTGTGCAAGATTCGCCAACCAGAATTGGGACCTCGCCGTGGGAGAGGAACATGGAGGTTAAATGATTCTATTCTGACACACTTGGACATGAAAGATAGCTTTGCCACTGAATGGCATAACTGGAAACGCCACATTCACCGGTTTCAAGATACTCTTGAGTGGTGGCTGAAGTATGCGAAACCCAGAGCTGTTAGGTTATTGAAGGCCTACAGTGCCGAGAGAAGACGCCACATCCATCAGACGACAGATTTCTACTATAAATGTTTACGACAGTTATACAATGAAGACCCTACCAACCCTAATACATATCGCCGAATAAAGAAAATCCGAGCGCAGCTCCTCACGCTGCAGCGCAAAGCATTGGAAGGACTCAAACTTCAAGCACAAGATCATCAACATCTGGCATCAGAGGCACCCTCCGTTTATCATTTTATACGGGCGTGCCGCAAAGGCCGTCAGAAGTACATCAACCGCATTATGACACCTGAGGGACAAATGGTGACTAGTCATACCTTAATCACAGGAACGGTAGAGAACTTCTTTCAGTCCTTGTACACAGACGACGCCCCAGTCCCACTTCACCACCAGCATCCGTTCTTCGATGGTGTACGAGGAAGACTTTTGCACAGAGAACAAGAGTGCTTGACCCAGGACATCACCGCCGAAGAAATATATGCCTCCATACTCCACAGTGCGCCAAACAAGAGTCCTGGTCCTGATGGCCTGGGGAGAGCTTTCTACATGACGTTTTGGACCACCATTCGCGATGAACTTACAGCCGTAGTGAATGATGCTTGTCGTCCTGGACGAAATATCGACACCCTGAAAGATGGCCTGGTGGTATTAGTCCCAAAAATTACACAACCAACACAGCTCAGGGACTTTCGCCCACTGACGCTTTTAAACTTTGACTACAAGATCTTCACGAAATGTATGAAAACGAGACTTCAGGCCTTTATGGAGGAAGCCACATCTCGCCACCAATCGGGTGGGGTACCAGGCAGGTGCATTGTCAACACTACATGTGCTATTCGCGATGTCATTAGTGAGTCGCTGGTCGGCAATAAGAAGAAACTGTTATTATCACTGGATTTTGACCATGCCTTTGATAGGGTAAACCATAAATACATCCTTGCGACCCTTCAAGCTATTGGCTTCGATATGCGGTTTATTGCCCTTGTGAGCAAAATTCTTCATGGTGGATCTTCAAAAGTGAGTGTAAATGGGTATTTCACACGGCCGCTCCTCATCCATCGTGGAGTCAGGCAAGGGTGTCCGATGTCCATGCTTCTTTTTGTTCTATCCCTGGAACCCCTACTTTGTAATCTCCATACATCTTTCAATGGCACGGAGATCAGTATTTTTGCATATGCGGATGATGTCACCCTTGGGGTGGATCGAACCGTTGACATGCAGCAATTGTTCACGGACCTTGATGAGTACGGGATATATTCTGGTGCGCGGCTGAACCGACGAAAAACAAAGGCGATGTGGATTGGGAAATTGGACCGCGTCCAAGGGGTTCTCCCGGCGTGGGTAACGATCGCCTCAGAACTCAAAATATTAGGCATATCTTTCTTGAATAGTGTACACCAAATGATTAAAAAGAACTGGGACGTTGCCCTACATTCTGTGCGTGGTGCCTTGCAACAAGTGCGGTACTGCTCCTTCCTCTTACACCAACGAACAATGTACGTGAATATGTTCAGCTTAAGCAAAATATGGTATCTCAGTCAAATTCTTCCTATGCCAAGAATGGTGGGTACACGTATTATTTCCGCCGTCGGATGGTTTATTTGGCAAGGAGCTCTATTACGTCTTTCCCGCAGCACATTAACATTGCATAAATCCCAGGGAGGTCTGGGACTCATCGACGTTGAAAAGAAAGCTAGAACCTTATTCCTCAAACGACACCTGCAACTGCTTACAAGCTTCGGGACCGATGAGTCACATAACTTCCTACGGAGATGGTGTAGTCCCTATGACTGCTCGAACCCACCAGCTTATTATGATATCAATCATCATGCACCTCATGTCCGGTATCTGAGAGTTGAACTAAGCTACGTGCCACAAGACGTCATCAGGTCTATCTCAACGAAAAAGCTGTATCGTTCTATCATGGCACAACAGTATGTTGCCCCCAGAATTATGCAATCCGCATTGATCGTCAACTGGAATCGAGTCTGGAGGAATGTCTCCAATCGCATTCTTCCCAGCGCAGCGAAGGAAAGTTGGTATAAAGTAATCCATGACCTTATACCAACAAACAGCAGACTCCATCGCATTCACATGGTGGAGAACGCCTTATGCACTTCATGTTCCCATCAGGATACAATCCTGCACCGATTTACGCAGTGTGATCCGATTCGATCGACCTGGAACCGCTTCACCCGGGTCCTGAATAGATTCATGAACTGTCCTACTACCTCCATCACTCCTGAATGGGTGATCCGACCAACATTTAGCCTTCAACCGCCCCAACTGAACAGTGCGGTAGTGTTACTCCTCGGTTGCTATGTGCACTGTGTGCTGAAAACTACGGGGCCATATACAGAACTCGAAATGCTGTCCGAGGTAAGTGAGTGTGTCCTCACGAGCCTTCGCTGTACTACAAGAACTCGCCGGCTGGGGGACTATGCCCAGCAGCTCACCCGCATCATGTGAGTGTTTTGTGCATTGTGATAGTGATTGAACATTGAACATTAAGTAGACTAGTATAACTGTGATAAACGCATCAATATCCATGATTGTTATTCATCTACCACCTCACAATCACCTATGTACCTTAAATATATGAAGACAATAAACAAGTTTCCTTAAAAAAAAAAAAAAAAAAATGGCGACAGTGTAGCTAACTCTAGGCAGAGGTAGCACTGACGTGAAACGTTTAGTTCACCCGCTTCGAGTACTGTCCTTTCATAAGTTAGCGAGACAACACAACCCCAGCAGCTACCTGAAGTAGAAAACGCACAGGAAGGAGCAGTTTTGCAGGTGTTAATGGATTGGACCTGTATTGAGGATACCGTACGCGAAGAGAACCAATAACGACATTCATTACTGATTGACAGATGTCGAGAGCACAACCCTTCCTTCCTTCTCGGATGTATGCTGACGATGTTAACAATTTTTGCGTCAGTAATACTGTTGATCATCACTTTTTTGTTATTAACTTAGTTAGGCTATAATTTAGTTTCTTTCAATTCTATTCTTGTTGTTTTATTTAGATTAATATTTGTAATATTGTAGTGAGTTAGCCATGCGGCTAGAGGCGTGCAGCTGTGAGGTTGCATTCGGGAGATAGTGGATTCGAACCCAACTGTCGGCAGCCCTGATTCGATCGAACAGAAAATAAAACAGACACACAATAATAACAACAATGACGGATAGTGCTTCAGAATTTATGTTGCCAGCGGAACTATGCTCGTGCACGGGCGAGCATGCAGTACTGGACGAGGGTCTTCTTTCCAGAGTGCAAACCTCAAAAATGTTTAATTCACTAAGACGTAATATAAACGATACTTGTATGCAATAACAATGGTAATCAATTGGCAGATAATTGTAGGAAGCTATTATGACGAAAAATGTATATGTTCTTGTTCAGAGTTCCTTCATGATATAAGGTGAGGTAACAAATCCAGTGTAGGGGGGGGGGGGGTCCGTTAAAAGTAAAAGCCCATAAGACCACAGTCTTTTCTAAACGCATGAAGGTTCAGACAGCGGGCGATAAATCGGGGCGACCTGGGTGATACAAATTTGGTGGGAAAACAATTCTCACTCTCTCAAGTGAGTAAGACATTGTAGTGGCTCAGGCGTAGGATGAGGAGAAGAAGAAGAAGAAGAAGAAGAAGACGAAGAAGAAGAAGAAGAAGAAGAAGAATATACTGGGCACATCGCTACAAACTCACCAACGTGCACCATAGCTCGGCCGTTGTTTCTCGAGAGCTGTCTCAACATGAATCAAAATTCAGGGAGTTCTATCCAATGAATCCTGAAAATTTCATTTCCTAAAAAGCCCCGTGTCACGAGGAATTATTATTGTCTCCTCTTCATCGCACGATAAGCTTGCCACGGTGGGTGAGTGGTTAACGTGTCGGACTACCAATCCCAAACTTGCAGGTTCACCATTGGCCAGTGGTAAGTGATTTTTGAAAGGCGACAAAAATCACGACATGGATGTCGTACGGTGTTGGCATGTTAAAGAACCCATTTGAAATCAGTAGGCCGAGTTCAATGGCAAAATTAATCTCGTGATTTTCCTCCAATACAAAGTTTCTCCACTCTCCACTAGAAAGCGATGTTAGTGTCAAGGGGCCTAGATACCTAACCTCCTTGACTTTGATAGCGTTCAAAGGAACGACGAAATTCGACATGCAAGCTGCCCTCTGGGTGTCAATTAACAAAGCTTGCACCCGGCACCCGAGCCCATACGATATTATTATGTTATTATCGCACGATACTACAGACGCTCAACAGACCAGCAATCGGTACTTCTTCTAAAGATATGTCACTTGCGGTATGCTATTTTTCAAAACCATGGGCTACCTACTGGGGAGGGGTATGACCACCAGACTAAATTCTTTTGCGTGATTTGCATTAGTCTATCCTCTAATCAACAAATGTTGTATTTTGAACCTTAAATGGCAAAAATAGAACTTAATTCACAACAGTTGCAAACAAAATCAAAAACTCATGGAAAAAGAAGTTCAGAAAGTAGCCTAAATTATTCTCTGATCACTTTCTAGAGATAATCAGGCTTGTAGACATATAAAGTATGCCTTCGAAAAATGCGGGAACCTGGTGCTCTTAATATACTCCTTATGTCCCTTAATTAATTGAATTTTTTATTTTGAATTCTTTTGAAGTGCGTTTTTGATTTGATATAAGTTTGCACCTTACAGATATATGTCAGCAGCGGGTGCAAAGTATGATTATGTTTAATTATGCCATGGCTTTGCCGCTCAGCTCCTGGGCATACGAGTCAAGGTTTAATGCCCATTCACTGAGCAACAAGCTGTTGTTGTTGCAGCAGCAGCTTCAGCAATTTAATAGTTTGATCAACTTCAACAAAGCCTCCGTGGCTTAGGCGGCAGCACGCCGACCTCTCACCGCTGGGTGCGTGGTTCAAATCCCGGTCACTCCATGTGAGATCTGTGCTGGACAAAACGGAGGCAGACAGGTTTTTCTCCGGGTACTCCGGTTTTCCCTGTCAAAAATTTCATTCCAGCAACACTCTCCACTATCATTTCATTTCATCTGTCATTCATTTAATCATTGCCCCAGAGGAGTGCGTCAGGCCTCGGCAGCCGGCACCGCTAGATGGGGGCTTCATTCAATCCATTCCTGACCCGGTCGGAGACTGGAAGCAGGCTGTGGATTTTCATTTTTCATCAACTCAACACTAGTGAAACATACAACTGCTTTTTCACTGTGTTTACCGCATGTGTACCAGAACAAATTATGGTGGTCTTGTTAACTTTGTTGTACTCATGCCCTTTGGAATGACATTCCTTGGTGCATAGGTGGCAACGTCCTCTACCGCTGTCAGCTCTTACACTAACAATGTGTTCGGTAAGCAGGCCATGAGCGCCGAAACCAGTTGGAAAACAACATATAGGCTAATAGTGCAGTCTGTTGATGGAAACCGAAACAAAAAGAAAAGTATGACCACAGTGCGCAGTCACACGAACTCCCAACGGGAGAGGTTCCGTGCCCACCAAAATAAAATTGTTAATATCGTATACAAGAATTAAAATTCAAAATAGACTACTACATTATGCAACGAGCCTATAATGGCAATAATTAAGACACGAGTATGTTTATAATTTATAATTTCCATACGAGTGTCTTAATTACCATTATAGGCGAATTGCATACGACTGTTTATGTTCGACGAAAATTATAACTTTATTAAATGTTTTAACATAAATGAGATTCAGTGACTTGAATTTTGTGATCGGAGTGCAAGCGCTGGGTTTGATATCCCTGTTGTCCAAGTTCTTTGACCGACCGACGCATGCGCTCTGTGAACCTGGCAATTCCATACATGTTCTTTGATGCTATATGTTCACAGCCTGGTCGATGTGCACCAGCATTCAGACAAACTGTCACCGAAGTAGTTCGAAAGCAATGCGCTGTGTAGAAATTGGGGTTGGGGATATTAAGGTACAGTACAGTGCTATTTATTGTCTCATATTTGCCAGTTTATTTACGCGAACGTATGGACCACATTCCATGTCGGTAATGTATATAGACATGTTGGATTTTGAGCGCATGCGCGAAGGTATCCTTACCTAATTGGCTGGAGAAACTGTATCATAACGAACAAGATGTTCAGTAAAGAACATATAGCCTACTTTCTCCTAAATGCATGGGTATTCTTAGAACTCTTTGACCTTTTCATGGAGTATAATTGAATGTTGCTGTAGTAGCTTGTTGAAATATAACGTGATATACGGATATTAAACATGAATATGAGGTGCCTTTTGCTAGTGCTACATAGGTAAAAAATTTCATTCAATTCAGTTTCACCGTCTTTGAATTTATATGAGGAATCGATTTGCACACATTCATGGCCGCCATCTGCAAATTATTGGGCTGATGACCTTGTAGTTTGGTAAAAGTATGCTTCCCACATAAAGATATGTTGTGGCAAAATTTGGTAGAGATCCGATTATTAGGTTGGTCGTAATTTGATTTAGGCTTTTAACATTTGGGTGGCCGCCATTACGTTTCCGTCTAAATGGCAGCAATATCAAACATGACACTGAGGTGTCCTTTGGTATTGCTATCTCTGTACCAAATTTTGTTCAATTCGGTTTCACCATGTTTGAATAGATAGGGCGAATCGATTTGTACATATACATGGCCACGATCCGCAAAGTATAAGGCTGATTACCTTCTAGTTTGGTCAAAAGATTCTTCATACATCAAGGTGTAAAGTTACAAAATTTTGTAGAGATCAGATGATTAAATTGGTCGTAATTTGATTTAAGATTTTAACATTTGGGTGGCCGCCATTACGTTTTCGTCAAGATGGCGGTGATAAAAAACATGACACTGAGCTTTCCTTTGCTAGTGCTACCTCTATCAAATTTCGTTCAATTCAGTTTCAGCGTGTTTAAATTGATAGGAGGAATCTATTTGCACACATACATGGCCGCCATCTGCAAACTATCGGGCTGATGACCTTGTAGTTTAGTCAAAAGACGCTCGCCGTATAAATATACGTTGTTGCAAAATTGGGTAGGGATCGGATGATTAGGTTAGTTGTAATTTGATTTAAGCTTTGAACATTTGGGTGGCCGCCATTACGTTTCCGTCAAGATGACGGCGATATAAAACATGACATTGAGGTTTCCTTTGCTAGTTCTACCTCTGTACCAAATTTTGTTCAATTCGATTTCACCGTATTCGAATTGATAGGGGGAAAACAGACATTCAGAGTACACACACACACACACACTCACACACAGACTCACACACACACACACACACACACAGACAGACACACAATTGTGTCTCATAAGTCTACTTTCAATTTTTGCAAAAATCGAAAGTAGGCTAAAAACAGTGTTATAATGACCATCATTATGTTACAGTTTTCTGACATATAATGTTTACATTTCGACGTCATCGAACATAAAATAACTTTGTGTACAGTGAGCGTAGAAATGGAATACCATGAATAAACAGTTAAAAATGGAACTTTGGGCACGAAATACCCCCCCCCCCCCCTCCCCCCGCCCCCACGTTGGTATTGCTAGGGTTAAAAGGAGTACAGTATACAGTGTGTTTGATTTCATATCTCACGAATCCATCGTGGTTATGTACCGCCCTGTACTTGGATGGGTGTGGAATTTTGTTTAATAACCTGTGCTATTGTGATGCCTTTATTTGTGTGTGTATTTGTAATGCAGATGAGGATAGGGAAGGAGGCGGCTGAGGTCTTAACTAGGAGCGATCCCGGCATTTGCCTGGAGTAGAAATAGGAAACCACAGAAACCACTTCCAAAATGGCTGAGTGTACCCATTTCCAGCCCTCTTGGCAGAACCGGGAATTGAAGCCGGAGCTCAGCCAGCGTACGATGCAGTAATGTTCTCTCCTCTGTTCCAGATGCAGCAGCCGAGCGAGAAGGTCTAGCAGATGCCCGACAAGAGCGAGGAAGGTCAGTGACTATCTACTTTAAGTCCATTATGCTTTCTGTACGCCACCCAGGGGCTCATATCTAGTAGGACGTGGATTGGCGACCATGGGACCCCAGCTGAGTCCGGCATTGCATTCACTTACTTGTGCCGGGCTCCTCCTCGTCTTCTTTCCTGTCGACCTCTCTTGATGAACTCTTGTTCTCTTCTGACACCGACGGTATTAGGGTATCCGAGGCCTAGGGAGTCTCTTCGTTTCCTGTCTTACTTGGACCTTCACTCATCTTTCCTGATCCCTCCTTCTGCGAGGGGTCAGCTGTCTTCTTCTTTACATGTTCTCTCCTGCCTTCTGCTCAAGGCCCTCTAGGAGGCTGGGTGTGTGTAGCCCCACCCCTTCTGGTGCTCCCTGGGTAATGCTACACCCTCAGGGGCTCACAGCTGGTGAGTTCGGGAGTCGGAAATTCCGGGGGATTCCTGAGCTGGGTCTGTTTTTTACCCTTATTCCACTGACTTTGGGGTGGGCCCTCTCCTCTTTCCCTTTCCTACCTGCCTTTCATGGCTCTCTTTCTTTCCGAGTCCCTCAATCCTCGAGGGTTGAAGGCATTTCTTTTCTTCCTGTCCTTTATTTGCCTTATCCTTATTTTTTTTATTTTCTTCTTCTAGTATGTAAGTGTGTGGTTAGTATTAGTTATAGTTTCCATTCTCATCTCATCTTTCACTATCAACCAAACCATTAGGGACCGATAACCTAGATATTAGGCCATTGAAACAACAATTATCATCATCATCATCATCAACATTAAATTTCTTGGCAGAGACGGAAATCGAACCAGCACCTCCGCGGCGACAAACAAGGATGCTAACCACTACTTCACGAGACCGTCTTGTCTCTTTCCTATCCCATGTGCAGCTTTTAACATTAGTTTCATTAGCGTCAAATGCATACTATTTCTACCAACACCCAAGTTCACGAAGCTGATGATAATGACCTCCAAGAGTCTAAATTAAACAACGTACCTAAGGTTGTTTGTCCCCAGTTCTTGGGGGAGTCAAGTCAATTATAATTATTTTTGTTGTTGTTTGACTACACAGTCTTTTCATAGGTTTGATGCAGCACTCCATGCCTCCCTAACCTGAGCTAATAGTTTCATCTCTATATAGCTACCACACCCTACATCTGAGGCAATCTGTTTAACATATTCTAACCTTGGTCTACCCCTACAGTTCTTGTCCTCGACCCTTCCTTCCATAACTAAGCTTGCTATTCCTGGGTGACTTAGTATGTGTCCTACCAACACTAACTTTTCTATTCATTAGCAGTCGCCAGAAACATCTCTAATCTCCCTCTCGTCTTAATACTGTGCCCGTTAGACAAGAGTTCCGGGGAGCCATAGGTCTTAAGCGGCCCTTCAAAGACTTTCCTCCAACGAACCGATAAGTAGGATGGGGTGGAATGTATTCTTGGACTGGGAAAGCACGAAAAACTGCACACGGGGTGTGTCGGGGATATGAGAGATCATTAAACCACCAGCCCAGAGGAATACAAACACACAAACATAAATAAAGAGACCAGGCTTATTTATTCATAAGAATGACAGACCACTAGCCTACCTCAGAGAGGTGGAAATTGGCTAATCCGAGGTAATCTGCCCTATCATGGATTTACTTATCTCCAAGCAAAATAATCTAACTTAAGCCTCTCGATGACCTATTACAAAGACTCGAAAACAAATAGTGACACGTAACAGTTCACTGTCCAATTACTTCGGAGATTGCAATAATAACAATAGTACAGGTACGAATTTACTGCAAGGAAAGATACTTACTTGTTTACAATGCAAGGTTTTCATTACATTTAAAGCATAATAAGAATAATAGCTACGCTATGATGGTGTCATCTCCCAAATTTAATTTTACTATCATCTGAGCTAGTCCTATCGGAATTTTAAGTGCAAAGATATAAACGAGATTTGTTTATTCCAAAATGTAATCAAGATACAAAGCTATGCACATTCTTTGCCTAACATGATCAAAAGAAAAGACTAACTAGTTACAACACAAATGAATTACAAAGTATTACCCTCCTAAGTTATGCGCAATTGGTGCCACTGCCTGCCTGCACACATTTTCACTGTTTGTGACAAATGGTAATGAGTGTAAAGAGGGAGAAATTATGTTGGCAACTGCTATTACGTACCGTCACGACTCACGTTGCAGTGTCACGTTAACGACCGTGGTTTTCAATCATCACGTCCTTAACTGACCGTCGTCTCGAAATTGGGAATAATCAGCAATTGTATCAAAAGTAGTCGAAAATAGCAATAGCTAAGCATCGGTCGAGAAAAGAAATTTAAGTTTAGCGCGCCTGCCTCTCACTCAGAGGCCCCGGGTTCGATCCCCGGCTCCGTCAGGGATTTTAAAACTGACGTGAGGGTTGGAACGGGGTGCACTCAGCCTCGTGAGGACAATTGAGTAGCTGTCTGACAGTGAGACAGCGCCCCGATCACGAATACCAAGATTAACGGCCGAGGGGACCCGACGCGCTGATCACGCGTCACCCCAATATCTGCAGGCCAAATGGCTGGGCAGCGGTCGCTTGGTCGGCCTTAGCCCGTCATGGGCTGTATAGTTCCAGGGGTTGACTTTTGATACTAAAATTTTAGATTCATCCGCCTGATCATTTATTTACTTCACTTTTAAGTGGAAAAATTATATCACATTATTATTATAATCATTATTATTATCTCATTTTTATTAATATCAATGTATCTGTAACGTTTAGTGACCAATAAAAACTCGTATATGGTAATCATTATTGTGTGTAAAGACCATCCACTATTAGCTTCAATATCACGTGAAAATCTGTTCACTTCAGTATCACGCATCCTTAAGCGCTTCTCAATAACACGGGCCCGTCGGCCATAGGCTTAGCTGACAAGACAAAAAGTCGTTCATGCCACTAGCAAAAATCTGTACCAAAAATTATACAGCTCAACTACGGGTAATCTATTCCTACCATCGTAGTGTTCCTCATATAACAATAACAATACCATGGTCACCTGAATTATACAGATGTCCTTAGATGTGGACTAAAAGTTCAATGGGCTGTGTAATCAGCTGTTCATTCATAATATAATTTCAAGTTTGGTAAATAGCTCTTGGATGACTGCTTTATTCCTCCAAACAGTGCCTAGTACACTTGCAATATGCAAAGCTTTAATTACAGTGGAGCATGAATATTGTGTCCCCTTCTCGAGTCATGTACGCTACCCAGTAAACCCCTTACTAGCCATGAGCATCACTCACTAATTTTGTTTTTTAAACGATCATTTATGTTGTTCATAGGAAACAGAGTATATTTTCACAAGGAAGTCAGGACGTTACAACAGTCCACTCCAAGCCGACAGGCAAAGCATGTATAAGTTAAAAGCATACTATTGTGAACATGTAGCACTCTAAAGGAACATATTTCCATTTTATATTTCTTAGAAGTATTAACTGAGAGTTGGTTGCTGAAAACACATTCCTTACTCTCTAGGCAGTCGCCAAGCATTCGAAAGGACAAATATTCTGTTCCTTTCTCATAACATTTCCTAGTATTAGAGTTTCCAGCAAAGCGAACAACAACTGTAAGGTCATGCCAGCCACAGTCCCAATGCTTATGATCTGATTGGCTGACACCCCCTCTTACCACTAGAGATACACGCTATTGGTGAATCTCTGTTTGTGTCAAGTATTTCTCCCTCCAGAGAAATCTAATGTTATATACTGATGCAGAGCTCATCTTCGACCTCTTCATTACTTTCAACCAGACCAAGTGGTCGCTGCTAGGGAGCTGTCTCTATATTAGACAGACTCTTCATTACTAGGCTTCATGTAAGATATTGTAAACTACTTAAGGTGCTGGATTCTAAATAAACAAACATATTCTCAACGTCTTCAATTTCTTTGTGAGTATAATAATAAGCTACAGCGCAAGTAGAACTTGAGTAGTAGATTCTCAAGCATTTATTCAAATTAAGTGAGTGTCGATAAGTTCACTCTTCTCCACCTAGACAATTAGCCGGAGATCTACAAAACTTATATCTCGAACCAACGATACCTTGCTCGGCTCAACACTTTATTCTGATTATGAAATTGGCAGTCGTCATTGCCAACTTAATAAGAATGCGAAAACAAAATTGTTCAACACTCATATCTGCAGTCCCGTAATATAAACAGGTTGTCAGCGGGTCTGACGACATCATTCACTGCCTTCTAAATTACATTGCCTGGCGCGCTATTCGCACTATGTGAAAAATAAAAGAAACTCTGCTCTCACTGGGCTTTCACCTTGATAAACACATGTTTGGTCAATGATATAATCCCTTGTGGAATGCCATAACTAACGGTATCACACTATCGTACTGCGTAACATGGGCTGATTTAAATCATTGCAGTATTGCTTCAAAACTTATTTACACAGAATGGTGACACAAGCATTTCCTCCAATCTTAGTGCATAACACAGATGAAAATGAAAATCCACAGCCTGCTTCCAGTCTTCGACCGGGTCAGGAATGGAATGAATGAAGCCCCCATCTAGCGGCGAGGATATGAACTGTGCCGGCTGCCGAGGCCTGACGCACTCCTCTGGGGCAATGATTAAATGAATGACAGATGAAATGAAATGATAGTGGAGAGTGTTGCTGGAATGAAATTTTGACAGGGAAAACCGGAGTACCCGGAGAAAAACCTGTCTGCCTCCGTTTTGTCCAGCACAGATCTCACATGGAGTGACCGGGATTTGAACCACGGACCCAGCGGTGAGAGGCCGGCGTGCTGCCGCCTAAGCCACGGAGGCTTGCGCATAACACACATAACTAAAGTAAATAATATTGCCTGCCTATAAAGAATGTGCAAGAGTAAGACCTTCAATACTAATCCACCCGTATGTCCTACCGTACATAAAAAAGATACAGTTCTTACAACACGTTTTATTCAATATTACACGAAGAATGGTTATCAGTTTATAGATCTCCAGTGTTTACGTGCGGCCATGTGCACGCACAATGTCCTGAGTTCAGAGACGAAATAACCCAATTATATCCGTAGAAAAAGTTAAAAAACAAGATGTTCAGCAAAGAACATATAGCCTACTTTCTCCTAAATGTATGGGTATCTTTATGTTCGACCCCCACTATTATGTGTCAGGAAACTGTATCATAATGATGGTCATTATAACACTCTTTTTCATTATGATACAGTTTCTCCAGCCAATCAGAGCTCGTTCATTGACCAATTAGGTAACGATACCTACTCGCGTGCGCTCAAAATCCAACATGTCTATATAAATTACCGAAAGTGCACCGTCCATAATGTTCTCGTAAATAAACTGGTTAATATGAGACACTGTACCTTAATATCCTTAAATCCAATTTCTACACAGCGGGTTGTTTTCAAACGATTTCCGTGACATTTTTACTGAATACTGATGCTCAATCTGCACATACGGCATTGAAGCTCACAGAGCGCATGCGTCGGTCGGTCAGTGAGCTTGGACATCAGAGATATCCTACCCTGCGCAGCACCCGATCACAAAATTCTAGTGACAATCTCAACAGATATTTATGAATATTTATGTTAAAACATATAATAAAGTTGTAATTATCGTCGAACATAAACAGTCGTATGCAACTCGCCTATAATGGTAATTAAGACACTAGTATGGAAATTATAAAACTCGCATACGCTCGTTTTATAAAAAAATACTCGTGTCTTAATTATAGCCATTATAGGCTCGTTGCATAATGTACTATTATGACTCTTTGTCCTCATCCCTAAAACAATCACCCCAACCACAATGTATTGTTTGTTTTCTTTTATATTGATAATAAGCCAGTAAGTGTCAAGATCAATATTATATACTTTATGATGATTGAATAACAAAACTACTAACTTATTGTAATGCATTCACGTCCGTTAATCTCTATATTAAGCCAGCCTGCAAAATTAAGAATCCTCCGCCCCAATCACAGTAGGTGGTGCTGCGACCTATCAGTGAATTAATCTTTATCTTGTACGCCTATGCACTGCCATCGTAATGTACTACGATGGCAGTGTTCTATGGGTGTTGAATGAGTAGGCAGTTTAAAGTAGCCAAGAGGGAGGCGATCCAGCTGGCAGTGTTTAAAGGTATTCGGAGCGCGATCGTGGCTAATAGTTGAACTACCAGTATTACAAAATTGCCATACTTCAGGAGGCCAGCTCAGGCATTTACACAGCGTTATGTTTGGAGCAATATTACCCACATAACCCACAAGAGGACAGCACCGTACAGAGGCATTAAGAAGGCTGTGGTTAATGACAACGTGTATCTAGTTCTTCTATTCTCCTTTTTCTAATGTCTTCTGTTTATGTGCGATGCTGGGACTGTGATTTTATTAATATACGAGTGTATACTTTATCCTCTCCTTTGAGCTAAATGACATTTTATTCAGTATCTGTGGAAAAAGCTCGTGCACATCATTTGTAAAAGAATTCAAGAAAAAAAAACCTAACTGTAGCAGTACTCGATCCCCAGTCAACTGCGTGTCAGACTAACATGCTAGCCCAGAGCTAACCGTATCCATGACGTCAGGTGTTCTTAACTGACATATTAGATACAAACTGTTGGCAAATAATGACTTTAAATAAACGATTTCTTCACTGCAGTACATCTTCATTAAAGATCATTTCATACAAAGTTTATATTATTGTATCAGTACGGTATATCACATACAACATACTAAAACTACTGAAATATAAGACAGGCACATGAGGACAGCTGCCATCTTGTCGTGTGACACAACGGCTCAGCTCTTTTAAGCCACTCATACTGTATAATATTATAATATTAAATTATAATAAATAACGGATCACGACCTTCAGGATAGCTTAAACCCCCCTAGACTCGATAATCGGAATTGGTGGGTCTTAAGCTATTTATTAAAATGGTTGCATAATTCACACGGCCGCCATCCTGAAATGGCATGGCCGATGACCTTGAATTTTGGGTGAAAGACGCGTCCTATATAAAGGTATGTTGTCACCAAATTTGGTAGAGATCGGATGATTAGTTTAGCCGTAATTTGATTTTACGTTTTGAACATTTGAGTGGCCGCCATTCTGTTTTGGTAAAGATGGCGGCGATATAAAGTATGACACTGAGGTGTCCTTTACTAGTGCTACCTCTGTACCAAATTTCGTTCAATTCGGTTTCACCGTGTTCGAATTGATAGGGGGGGACAGACATTCAGAGTACACACACTCACACACACACAGACACACACACACACACACACAGACTCACACACACACATACACACACACACACAGACTCACACACACACATACACACACACAGACAGACACACTTTTTTTTCGCCCTGTGTTGATCTCATAAGTCTACTTTCATTTTTTGCAAAAATCGAAAGTAGGCTAAAAACAGACACTGATAATGAATTATTATTTCCCACATATTTCACACTTTATCAACTACTTATAACTTCACGATGAGTTCAAATATGATGTCCACTGTAACATTACGAATCCTCTCACTTTGGGGGTAGTGGTAATTAACACCATAAGGGAATTAGCCTACTTTCGATTTTTGCAAAAAATGAAAGTAGACTTATGAGATCAACACAGGGCGAAAAAAGTGTGTCTGTCTGTGTGTGTGTATGTGTGTGTGTGAGTCTGTGTGTGTGTGTGTGTGTCTGTGTGTGTGTGAGTGTGTGTACTCTGAATGTCTGTCCCCCCTATCAATTCGAACACGGTGAATGCGAATTGAACGAAATTTGGTACAAAGGTAGCACTAGCAAAGGACACCTCAGTGTCATGTTTTATATCGCCGCCATCTTTACTAAAACTGAATGGCGGCCACTCAAACGTTCAAAACGTAAAATCAAATATCGACTAACCAAATCATCCGATCTCTACCAAATTTGGTAACAACATACCTTCGTATAGGATGCGTCTTGTGACCAAACTACAAGGTCGTCCGCCATACCATTCACAGGATGGCGGCCGTGCGAATTATGCAAACTTTATAATCCATATCATGGGACCCACCAGTTCCGATTATCGAGCCGAGAATCGTTTTAACTATTCTAAAGGAAGAGGCACGTTCGAAATTAAAAGTTTATTTTGTAATACTATAGTGCAGACGTGATTTTAAAAAGCTGAGCTGATTCAGTAATAAGACAAGATGGCAGCGGATATCTTGTGCCTGACTTATATTTCACTAATTTGAGTATTGCATGCAATATAGCGTACTGATACAAAATAAATAAACTTTGTATGAAATGCTTTACATATAAATAATATACTCCAGTGATGAAATCGTTTAGTATAAATCATTATTTGCTAACAAGTTCTATGTAAGACATTTTATATAGAACGATATTCGTTGACACAATTAGCTCAGTGGTAGAGCGTTAGCCTATCGCTCAAATGCCTATGGTTCAAACCCGATCAGAGCTAGGTTTTTTTTGCTTGAAATGTTATATGTTTATTGTTTTGAAATGACTCAGATGTTTTAAAATTAAGCGTTATATTGTGCATATTATGGTGTAAAATATATATTTAATTAAAACATAATTCGCCAGCAGATTTACTCGAGACATCTAGCTGCCAAAAAGGTAACTGCACGTCGACCTACTTATTAACTTCCAGATTTTATTGAAAAGTTTCTTCTTCTGGCCGCTAGAATGCACTCGCTCTGTTAGGATTATATTGTTCGATATTTCACCACTAGATGTCACGACTAGTCTACGTGGGGCTCCATTGATTACTCTACCATTGGCATTCTATGCGCATCGAATTTGAAGAATGACAAGATGATACTACGATACATTTTTACTTTTTATTTTAAAGGGTTTGTAACAGCCTATTTTGCGTTACTTGAAAATGTTATTTGAAGTAAAGAACAAAACGATTTCACATAGTAGTTTGTATACACACGTCTCTGTAGGGACATGGAAAGATTTGTTAATTCAATTAGGGTTTTCGATTCCCGGTCAATGCATGTGAGATTTTCGAAGTGAAATGCCATGTCCTGTGGTTCGGATTCCACGTAAAAAGGAGGTCCCGTGGCTCATAATCACAAGATTCACGGTCACGTAAAACTACAATCTTCCTACCTTTTTAGGTAGATTTCATTAGAAAGCTAACTATTGCAATGGGTACCATGTTTCGACTTCCGGAAAATTTCGACATATCTTCGCGTTTCACATCCCACAGACCCCAAAACCACCGTCAGTTCAAAAGTTTATATATAATTATATATATATATATATCAGTTTCTTGTGGACACGATAACTGCCGTAATTTTGCACCAATCACTTTGATTTTTTTTACATAATATGTATCCCTATAAAATCTCGGTCGAGTTCGTTAATGGGCAAAATCGGTCGAAGGGGGTGAAAATGGGGGGCTTTTTTCGAAAAAGTGAAATTTCGCTATAACTCTCTTAATACGTGAAATATCGAATCCATTCAAAGTTCATAATATGTGTCGGATAAGTGCCAAAAATCTTATGTCAAATAAGTTTTTTGATAGCACCAACCATTGACCAAAGGGGTGGAAAAAGTGGGTTTTTCGGGAAACATTAATCATATCTCTCTTAATAGGCACAATATCAAAACCGTACAAAATGGAAAATATTCCCCTAATAATTACCTAAAACTTTTGTCTGAAATAATTTTTGATATGACCCACCATTACGCCAAGGGATGAGAAAAATGATTTCGGAATTTTTAAAAATGCCAAGTGCCATCAGATGTTACCATAACAACGCTTTTAAATTGATAAGGGATGATCTATCAGTGGTTGCCAAGACAACGCCATTGACGAGATCACATTCATTTTTAGCCTACTTTTCACACTTTTCAAAAATGAGGAAAAAGTAGACTTATAAGATATATCCGGGAAAATGTGTCTGTCCTTCTGTCTGTCTGTCTGTCTGTCCTTCTGTCTGTCTGGCTGTGTGTTTGTGTCCCCCCCCCTATCAACTCCTAAACGGCTGCAGCAATCGAAACCAAATTTAGTATGAGTAAAGATGTATACCGGAATATCTCAGACCCATTTTTGAAAAAGATGCCAGTTCTACCAACTGCTAAAAAAACGCACTAGAAATTTGAGCTCCATGTTGGATATCTTGGAAGGTATACATGGGAGCTATTCTAAAATTGGCACACATGTAGATAATACTATTTCAGTTTAATTTCCAGGTGGCCATATATGACAGCGTTGCCAAAATAATATTAAGCCTTCTGATAAGTCCAATATTTAAATGCATATAACTTCTACACTATCAATTGGATTTCAACCAAATTTTGTATGTAATATGTGTACATAAACATATATGACTGAGGGTATTCTTAAGAGCCACCAGGGCTGCCAACTGTTAATAATTGCTCTCTATTTTGTATCCAAATATATCAGAAAGTATGCAAGCCGACAGCTTTAAACTATGCACACGTAAATTACCCGACATTTTATATTAATTTGGAGTAACTTATATACGTCAGTTCTACCAACTTGATTCTAAGCCTGCTGATAGGACCAATTTTTAAATACATGTAACTTCTATACCAACAAATGGATTTCATCCAAAATTGGCACAAAAATATATAACATTTCAGATTATTTCTGACCAGCACTCGCATGACATTGTTGCCAACATGCTTTTACGTGTACTAATAGATCCAATGTCTAAATCCATGTAACGTCCTTTGGACTTCAACCACATTTTGTATTCTATACCTTAGGAGATGGAAGTAAGAATATATTCAGTCACCAGAGCTGCCAACTGTATTGCTCTATTAGGCTACATTATGCCTAGTATACCTTATTTCGAACTAATTAAGACATTTCGATATTACCCACTTAATTTCGTCATTATTCTAGATAGGTTCATATACTGTAGATTAATCTACGGCATGAATCTTAATTTTAAGAAAAGTAGGCTCTTTAGTTCGTCAAGGAACTTCTTGTTCCATCTGACTATGAGGGAAGCGGCTAACTGGTAGCATGCTGAACTTCTATGCCCAAGCTGCTGGTTCAAAGCCGGACAAAGTCGCCGGATTTTCTAAGAGCGCTAAAAATCCGTCAGCATGCTTTCCTTCGAAGGGGAAGTTACAACGTTCGTTGCAAGTTGCTGGTTGCGGTGGCATCTAGCAGCCAAGTTCACAGCTAGGTGTCGTTGACGTTAGTATTTGGTACAAAATTAGGTACTACTACTTAAAAGTGACCGTCTGCAGACCTTACCTGAATTACAGACTAATACAGTCATCACAAATAACACCGTTTATCTGACAGATTCTACACACACCCAATGTACACGGGGTTACATGACCACCTTGTCGCAGCCCCTAAACTGAGGAACCAACCAACATCTCTGCGGGAGATAAAATTTTGCGTGAAGAAGTAACAGACTGTTAGATAGTTACACATTAGTTCCAAACCTTGCATAAGGACAGTGTGATCACAAGTATAACAAGTAGTTCCGTGAAGAACTATACAGCCTATTTTCATATATCCTGCTAATGTTAATTGCCTGTATCAACATACAAAATTTCAATTTAATTGCTGTAACAAATTCGTAGATGTTGAGAACCGTCTAAATATTTCAGATTGTCGCCAGGTTGGATTTTTATTTTTGTTATATTACATTAAGATTGTTGTGTACGTGTGGTATTCAAACTTCAATCGCATGATTAGAACACAAGAACTAAAAACGAGATTTTAAAATTACGCACAGCAGCCATCTTGTGATTATGCAAACAATTGAAATAAATTAGATGCCAGTGGATCAACATTTGTATAAGCATTTAACGTGCAACGTTTCACGGCACTCGGATAGTTATTTCGCGAGAAACGTCCATTTAAATATTTATAATTCGCGTCGCCGCCATGTTGGATTTGTGCTCACCAGGCTACTGAAGTCCTATAAGTGAACACATGTTCATAGTCTCTATGAACATTTAAAAAAATCAGTTTGGTTGCTGTAAAAGATTCATAGATATTGAGAACCTTCTAAATATTTCGGAAGCTCGCCATTTAGGATTGTTATATGTATAGGCCATAGAGTTATGTACCATTCAAGGACAATTATTGCCTAGGTTCATTATTCAAACTTTCACTTCGATCGCATGATTACGACACAAGAAATAAAAACTTAATTTTAAAATTTCGCACAGCCGCCATCTTGAGGTTATGTAAACAATTGAATTAAATTAGATGGCAGTGCATTAAAATCTGCAAAATCATTTACTGTACCACATTTCACTGCGCTCAGAGAGTTAAATCACGAGAAAAGTCTATTAAAATATTTCAAATTCGCTTGGTCGCCATGTTCGTTTTGTACTTTACAGGTTTATGAAATATACATAGGTAAACTTGTATCAGTACCTTTTATCACCGTACGAAATTGCAGGGTAATATCTGTAATAGTTTCGGAGATATAGAATGACAGTGAAATATTTCGCACAGCCGCCATTTTGAGGTTATGTAAACAATTGAACTAAATCAGACGCCAGTGCATTAGAATGTGTATAAACATTTGCTGTACCAAGTTTCATTACGTTTGGATAGTTAAATCGCGAGAAATGTCTATTTAAAAGTCTCAATTTCGCTTGACCGCCATGTTGGCTTTTTAGTCACCAGGTTTTTGAAAGTCTCATAGGTGAATTTCTAAAAGCGCCCTTTATCACCGTACTCAATTTCAGGGCGATATCGGTAATAGTTTCGGAGATATTGAATGCTAGTGAAATATTTCGCACAGCTGCCATGTTGGATTGGTGAGACGTAACAAAATTTGAAGGGCGCGGTCGAGGTCGCTGGGAATAGTGCTATGAACTTACCGAGTTTCATTGAAATCGCTCCAGCCGTTTAGATTTTAATAGGGGGACACACACACACACACCTCACACACACACACACACACACACACACACACGCACGCACGCACACACACACACGGACAAAAGGTGATCTCATAAGCCTATTTTTTTCAAAATTGAAAATAGGCTAAAAATTAACCCCAAATGACAAGAAGGTTACCATCCCCATAAGACAGTAAAATGTTAAAAGTATGCATAGGAAGACGTAAAATGTTAACTAACCTCCAATTGTAAAATACTTTCTCGCAATAAATGAGGTCTGATCCTCCTACGAAAACCTGCATATTTTGCCTATTATAGCCTATCCCCTAGTTTGCCCGGTGAAATCTACCTCCGCCTTCCGGCGTGCCGAGAGGATTTTTTTTTTTTTCAATTAGGGTTGTGAAAGCCATGCACAACCAGACGTGTAAAGACATGCCTCAACTCAAAGTTGGATGTTGCCCACGGCAGGTCGTATATGTAATAATAATAATAATAATAATAATAATAATAATAATAATAATAATAATAATAATAATAATAATAATAATAATAATGTTATTGGTTTTACATCCCTTTTAACTACTGCTGCTTTTAGAGACACCGGGGTGCCGGAATTTTGGCCCAAAGGGGATCTTTAACGTGCCAGTAAATGTACTGACACGGCTCCCTCGCATTTTTGCACCCTCAAATGCCAGCTGACTGCGCCAGGATACGAACCTGCAACCTAGGGCCCAGCAAGCGAGAACGTTACCGCTGAGCCACGCAGCCAGTCCGGTCGATTATGTCTCCAGATCCATAACATTCTTGATATACTTCTTATCTTTCTTTCTTTCTTTCTTTCTTTCTTTCTTTCTTTCTTTCTTCAATGATGGTAGCAGTTTTTATCTAGGTTGTGGCGTTTGGTGGAGGTAAATCGTTTCTAAGTTCTTCAACAAAGAATAGTTATATTATACTCTTTGATAATAACAACGAGTTATAACTATACTCATACATTTAGGAGAAAGTAGGCTATATGTTCTTTACTGAACATCTTGTTTTTACTATGAACATTTATTTTCTTCTCAATTTATTTTATATCACAACAAAACAGCCACTCTCATAATCTGAAACATATCACCACTTCCATTCTTCTTCATCCAACTCAGTACTACATTCCCTACATAATCTATTTTTTTTCCATTCAACAACCAACTACTTAGCCAATATCATTTACCTCTTGCCAAACAATAAACTCCACAGATTATCTAAACAGATACTCACAATCAAAAAGCTACACTCCTATTAAAAAACACTCCCGTAAAAAGAAAATCGAAGTAGATATAAAACTTAATTTATCATCGCCTTCTTCCTCCTCACTGATGTACTATTTCAAGGAATCTCTATGATCAGCGCTAAGGCCTGCTATAAAATATTCCACCAGCAAAGAGTAGCCATGATCCTAACCTAAAAGTCACCTAAGAAAATGTCCTGTGACAATTCGAAGAAAGTGAACTTTGTAACCTCAAGTTACAATTCGCCCCCCAATGTGATTCTCACGTGAGAAACACGTCACCTAGGAAAATGTACTGTGACAATTCGAAGAAAGTGAACTTTGTAACCACAAGTTACAATTCGCCCCCCAATGTGATTCTCACGTGAGCAACACGTGAGGATCACATTCCTAAAAGAAATGCAATACAAAAAAGTAAATTACTAAACATGTCAAACATGAATCAATTGTCACTTTCAAGTTTACAGTATCACAATCATATTCGTCCTCTTCCTCATTCTTCCACCTCTCGTTCTTCCGATTCTTCTGTTTCTCCTTCTTATCCTTTCCCTTAGTTTTCTTCTTCTTATTCTTATTCTTCTTACACCTTGTCCTTCTCAATCTCTTATCTTCATTTACCTGACACTTCATCTTCTTCTTCCTACTCCTTCTCTTTGCCTTCCATCCTCTTCTTTCTTGTCTGTCTCATACTATTCAACAACTCTTTTCCCTTCGTCATACATCTCATCATTTTCATCCCCATCTTCCTTCTCCAACGCTTCTTCACTGTATCTTTTCCAGTATATTATCTTCTTCAAGACTCTCTCTTGCATTTTCACCCTCATCTTTAGCCTCTTTTTCTTGACTGCTATTGTCCTCCTCATGACCAACTCATCTGTTTCTCCTTCAGTTTCTTCCATATCACCTGCTTTCTTACGCTCTTCTGTTTCACCTTCTCCCTTATCCGTTTCTCCTGCCTCTTCTTCCTTTTCCTTTCTATGACCTCCTTCCTCCCCTTCAGTTTCTTCCATATCACCTGCCTTCTCACGACCTTCTGTTTCACCTTCTTTCAATTCTTCTTCACGCCCCCCACATCTCTGATAATTTTCCTGCATCCCCACATCTTGTTGAACTTGATGGCCTTCTAACCCTTCTATTTCAGACACTCCAGCATAACATACTTCACATTTTCGTCCACTTATTCCTACTCTCCAGCCACACTCACAGACTGTACGCTGTTATTCATTGCTTCCTTCACCGACTCTGCCTGTTTGGTCTCTGATTCCGCCAACTATTCCTTTTCTTGTTCCATGATTCTTCTATCTCGTCAAGTTTCTTGTTCCTTGATTCTGCTAACTCGTCTAGTTTCTCCATGAGTATTCGTACCAAAATAAATTCCAAACTATTAGTATTTTTGTGCATGATGAGGCCAAACTCCACTGTTATAAAAAATAAAAGTATTTTCCTTTATCCTGCTCTTGATCGCACCCCACGTTGGGCGCCATATGTAACATTACGAATCCTCTCACTTTGGGGGAAGTGGTAATTAATACCATAAGGGAATTTTTATTTTGAACATTTATTTTCTTCTCTTCTCAATTTATTTTATATCAAAACAAAACAGCCACTCTCATAATCTGAAACTTATCACCACTTCCATTCTTCTTCATCCAACTCAGTACTACATTCCCTACATAATCTATTTTTTCTCATTCAACAACCAACTCCTTAGCCAATATCATTTACCTCTTGCCAAACAATAAACTCCACTGATTTTCTTAACAGATACTTCACTCACAATCAAAAAGCTACACTCCTATTAAAAACACTCCCGTAAAAAGAGAATCTAAGTAGATATAAAACTTAATTTATCATGGCCTTCTTCCACCTCACTGATGTACTATTTCAAGGAATCTCTATGATCAGCGCTAGGGCCTGCCATAAAATATCCCACCAGCAAAGAGTAGCCATGATCCTAACCTAAAAGTCACCTAAGAAAATGTCCTGTGACTATTCGAAGAAAGTGAACTTTGTAACCACAAGTTACAATTCGCCCCCCAATGTGATTCTCACGTGACCAACACGTGAGGATCACATTCCTAAAAGAAATGCAATACAAAAAATAAATTACTAAACATATCAAACATTAATCAAATGTCACTTTCAAGTTTACAGTATCACAATCATCTTCGTCCTCTTCCTCATTCTTCCACCTCTCGTTCTTCCGATTCTTCTGTTTCTCCTTCTTATACTTTCCCTTATTTTTCTTCTTATTATTATTATTATTCCACCTTGTCCTTCTCAATCACTTATCTTCATTTACCTGACACTTCATCTTCTTCCTACTCCTTCTCTTTGCCTTCTATCTGGGCCATTTCTTCCTCTTCTCTCTTGTCAGACTCATACTATTCAACAGCTCTTTTCTCTTCGTCGTACATCTCATCATTTACATCCCCATCTTCCTTCTCCAACGCTCTTTCACCGTATCTTTTCCAGTATATTATCTTCTTCATGACTCTCTCTTGCATTTTCACCCTCATCTTTAGCCTCTTTTTCTTGACTGCTATTGTCCTCCTCATGACCAACTCATCTGTTTCTCCTTCAGTTTCTTCCATATCACCTGCCTTCTCACAACCTTCTGTATCACCTTCTCCTTTCAATTCTTCTTCACGCCCCCCACATCTCTGATAATTTTCCTGCATCCCCACATCTTGTTGAAATTGATGGCCTTCTAACCGTTCTATTTCAGACACTCCAGCATGACATACTTCACATTTTCGTCCACTTATTCCTACTCTCCAGCCACACTCACAGACTGTACGCTGTTATTCATTGCTTCCTTCACCGACTCTGCCTGTTTGCTCTCTGATTCCGCCAACTATTCCTTTTCTTGTTCCATGATTCTACTATCTCGTCAAGTTTCATGTTCCTTGATTCTGCTAACTCGTCTAGTTTCTCCATGAATATTCGTACCAAAATAAATTCCAAACTATTATTATTTTTGTGCATGATGAGGCCAAACTCCACTGTTATAAAAAATAAAAGTATTTTCCTTTATCCTGCTCTCTTGATCTCACCCCACGTTGGGCGCCATATGTAACATTACGAATCCTCTCACTTTGGGGGTAGTGGTAATTAACACCATAAGGGAATTTTTACTATGAACATTTATTTTCTTCTCTTCTCAATTTATTTTATATCACAACAAATCAGCCACTCTCATAATCTGAAACTTATCACCACTTCCATTCTTCTTCATCCAACTCAGTACTACATTCCCTACAGAATCTAATTTTTTTTCATTCAACAACCAACTTCTTAGCCAATATCATTTACCTCTTGCCAAACAATAAACTCCATAGATTTTCTAAACAAATACTTCACTTACAATCAAAAAGCTACACTCCTATAAAAAACACTCCCGTAAAAAGAAAATCTAAGTAGATATAAAACTTAATTTATCATGGCCCTCTTCCACCTCACTGATGTACTATTTCAAGGAATCTCTATGATCAGCGCTAAGGCCTGCCATAAAATATCCCACCAGCAAAGAGTAGCCATGTTCCTAACATAATAGTCACCTAAGAAAATGTATTGTGACAATTCGAAGAAAGTGAACTTTGTAACCACAAGTTACTGTACACCACGTTTATATATTGGAGCGTACAATGAACACGTCCTTTCAAGACGAAGCTTGACACAAGACGTATATCGGGTAGATGACTGAAGTTCAGTCGACGCCACATGACTCACCGGCGTGAACAATTATTGATGCATCGCATATCTGCGAGGTTATACCTTATGTTTGCTACATTCCATAAATGCACAATAAATCCAATTAGTTCAAATAATGTAAATTATCTTCTAACAATTCCTTCCTTTAGGATTACACAAAATATAAATTTCCAGCCAAATCAAATCAAATGAGAGCTGCTTCCAAGCAGAAAATACAGCTTATCAGAAGTTCCTGGTGATCATGGAACGCACCTTGAATCGTAAATTAACACGAGCCATTTATTCTCGAATCGAAGAGGCGATATCAGGCTCAATACCTCTTCATTCGTAACCCTATCTACCCACCTGATCTTCATCATTCTCCTGTAACACCACATTTTAATCGCTTCAATTCTCCTCTTTTCTGCTGCACCAATAGTCCAAGTTTCACATCCATAGAGCGCCACTGTGCAGACAAAGGCTTTTAAAAATGACTTTCTAATACCTAAATATATATTCGATGTCAACAGATTCCTTTTTTATAGAAATGTTATCCTTGCCTGAGCCAACCTACTTTTCATATCCTCTTTGCTTCGTCCATCACTGGTTTATATTAACAATAATAATGTGTTTCTCTTCCAGAATGAATGGACTTCAGAACTAGAAGAGTAGCTGCGTTCCGAAAGAAATTGGATCTCGGAGAATTCAAATTGGAACAAGCTGAGGTAAGACTATTTTTTGTCTTGTGGCCTCCTGAGAGGCCTAGTGCAGGTCTTTCTAGTCGACGACCGTGGGTGACCTGCGCGCCGGGATGAGCGATGGAATGGATGAAACTGGGTAAGGATGTGGAAGGAAGCGGCCGTGGCGTGTCAGAAAGTACTGTCCCAGCATTTGCTTGGAGTTGAAAATGGGAAACCATGGAAAATCGTTTCAAGGATGGCCGACGGTGGGGCTCAAACTAACGTCTACCGAGTCAGCAGAGAGCTTGGTCCCATGGCCTAACGCTGCGCTTTAGCGAACGTAGTCACCACTGTCGGTGAGGTAAGACTCATCTTCTAATTGGTTTGTACACAAACTGAATGTTTCTTTTTAAATCATTGCCTTCCTCTTTCAACATAAAGCAAGGGATTCATTTTGGTCCTAATATCTGCAGATATATTTCAGTGGATTTGCATTAAATGGAGTTTTTTAAATGATGCCCTTAGATAAGGGGCAATTTGTCCAATATTTTTGGATGTTGTATACCTGAATTAGTTCAAAAGTCATGGCAACTATTATTTCTTCTCGCGTGACCACGGAACCGCAAGTCTCTACTTAGCAAAAAACAAAGTCCCTGATTCTTTGATATCACGGGTAATCACGAGAAACACTGGATGGATTTTGATGCGATTTTCACCATTCTGTAGAGGATATCTCGAGGAAGGTTTCTGTAGAAAATAATTTATTTATGATCAAAGGAAGCCAAGCAGTAATGATTTCAGTGAAAAGGTCGAAAAAGGAACCTGGTATCCGTGCGCTTTTTAAGCTTACGCTGGGCAAACCGTTAAAAATAACAATATACTATGAGCGTAAGAATTTTTCAGCATGAAACGTTCTACAAAAAGGTCCGTTAAAGCACATCTCTATCTACAATATATCGCCCATTATAAGTGTTAGCTTGCCACGGTGGGTGAGTGGATAGCGTGTCGGTCTACTAACCCCAAGATTGCAGGTTCGCCCCTGACCGTGGTAAGTGATTTTTGAAAGGCGGCAAAAATACGATACGCATGTCATACGATGTTGGCATGTCAAAGAACCCATTTGAATTCAGTAGGCCGAGTTCATAATGGCAAAATTAATCTCGGGAGTTTCCGCCAACACAAAGTTCCTCATTTCTCTACTAGAAAGCGCTATTGTGTTCAAGGAGATTAGATATCTAACATCTAACCTCCTTGACTTTCATAGTCAAGGAACTACGAAATTCGACATGCAAGCTACCCTCTGGGTGTCAAATAGCAAAGCTTGCACCAGGCACCCGAGGCCATACGATATTATTATTATTATTATTAGTGTTTATACGTTTTCATTACTTCCAACAATCTCCATTCAATTAATGAGGCGACAGTTTACGAGCTAGCTAGGGGTGAGCCTATCACCCCCAGGCCCCAGATACTGCCAGATTATTCGATAAGCGCCTTTATTCGATGTCAGTGAACTAAGACCTACGAGTATATTCGTTTTACGTCTCGGCATGATGGGTTAACATCACTGACTGGACTATTAATTATATTATCATGGAGATGCTGGTGCAACGAATTCTTGTCAGACGTAATTTAAGAATGGCGAGGCGCATGAAACACAAATGACCCTTCCGTCCAATCTTAACTTGACTGTGTATTCAAAAAGCAAGGCATAAAGATAGCTTTCACGACGAAAAACACAACCGCTAGGCACCTCCTAAATAGTAATCTAAATAAACGTGACCCATATTCAATGTCAGGGGTATATTCTATAACGTGCCAAGACACCGATTGTCAAGCTAATTACATCGGGCAGAGTGGAAGGCGAGTAGACACACGTTATAATGAACATAGGAATGCGATAAGATACGGAACACATTCAGCCGTGTGCGAACATATGTGTGACGCAGGGCACAGCTTTACCAACATAGAGTCGGACCTTAAAATAATCCATCACGAATCGAAAGGCAGAGCTCTTGACATAAAGGAAGCAATCGAGATACACCTTGCCAAACGAAACAATCCCAACAATCTAAATGAACACACGTTCATGAAGAGCTCACCCCTCTTCACGCTACTAAAAAACACACCCTGTCGGAAACAAAACACAATTTAGCGACACAGCCAAGCTAGATAAAAAAGGGGGGGAAATAGGGGGTTATTAATAGGTAAATGTTATCTGGATCAGGTGTACGATGTACTTTTCTTCTGCAATAAACCAAGGCCCATATTCGCGGCAGTATTAAAGGTGCCGGGACGTCCTCATAAGACCGTCAACGCTTAGTTCGAATGGGTTATGCTCCACGCGTGGCGAGGGCTAATCCACGGTCTTTAATAATTGTAGACCCACCTCATTCAATAACATACATCTTATCTAGGTTGGCAACACCTCACATAAACACATCGCTATCACTCCCCACAGCACGTAGGAGCAGGGGGGAGGAAGCAGGGAAAAACCAGTCGTTAAGATAACCACCGCAGTCTACCGCATAGTGAGTTCCAGTGAGCACGAAAACTGCGAGTAGCTGTTATACGGAAGACAGTCAGATAAGTAGTTAGCCTAAAATTTTATAGTTTAACCATAGTTTACAACCATATAATCTCTCTAAAGTACAATCTACGGATAGCTATCACCATTTAGCATTTCACCTAACATATATACTGCATTTAGCATACACTGACAGTTGCAGTACCAATACTGCAACTAAATAATTGTACATATTGTAAATATTTTCACCTGTATTTCAAACATAGATTTTGTAGCCTAAGTGTAATGGATTTGATGATGATCGCTTGACGATCGAAACTGGTCATCCTAGTGTTTTATTAATCTCATGTAATTTATTTCAGGATTAGGGCATAACCCATCTCTTTTGGGTACATTCGTGTTGACCGACTGAAAAGCACTAAACTCTTGTTTACTAAGGCAACACTGAAAATATGGCTTCAAACACCACAATATTGACTGTGTATTTTGCGGAACGAAAAGTTCACAGGCGAAACGAAGGAAAGCCGAGTTGCGCTTCCAGGGAAACTCGAAACACAACCACTCTTCTCTGAAGTCTTAACTCAACACGACTCGACAGTTTGCTGTATATGGGGTAATAGGCTCGCCCGCTAGCTAGACTGTAACTGGGGTGATAGGCTCGCGCCTACAGTAGCTTGCTCGTAAACTGTCGCCTCAGTAATTGAATGGAGATTGTTGGAAGAAATGTAAACGTAAAAAAAACTTATACTGGGCGGTGTATTGAAGATAGATATGTGGTCTCACGGGCTTTTTTGTAGAACGTTTCATGCTGAACAATTATTACACTCATAGTATATTGATATTTTTATCAGTGTGCCCAGAGTAAGCTAAAAAGCGCGCGGACGCCCCGCTTTTTTTTCGACCTTTTCACTGAAATCGTTACTGCTTGGCTTCCTTTGATCATAAATAAATTATTTTCTACAGAAACCTTCCTCGAGATATCCTTTACATAATGGTGAAATCCGCAACAAAATCCATCCAGAGGTTCACGAGATTACCTGTGACATCAAAGAATCGGGGACTTTGTTTTATATTAAGTAGAGATAAGCACACTTTTTGTGTAACTCCTTTCAGGTTAGATTGTTTGTACTCACTTCCTAATATAATTGGGCACAATCATGTTCACCGACTGAAAAGCATTATATATTTGATAACAAGATATCTTTCAGTCAATATGTAATCAAATAAACGTTTCGAACGTGTTGAACATGTTTCGACAAGAGTGGGTCTATCTTCAGCAATTATTCATGTGCCTTCCTTACAACTAAACAATACAAAACTAATATGTTCTAACTTAGAGTAAGTTTTGAATGTTACAATTATTAGAAACTAGTAGTATTTTGAGTAACAACTGGAATAAATTAAAATATCTTGAATCGGTAAAATAGTCAATACCATATTGAAACTGAATTACATATATAGGACTAGCTTCGGTTAACTTGTAACCATTCTCTGCTTAATTCAAATTGTCATAATATTAAACTAACTGCATCAAGCGTTATGAATCTATAAATAACAAGCAGTTCTACGACAAACTTGAGAGCCTACTTTTCTTAAAATTTAAGATCCATGACAATGATTTTGTCTAGAATATTGATGAAATTAATTTGGTAATACTGACATTTCTAATTATTTCGAAATATACCTGAAATAGTGTAGCATAATAGAACACTACAGTTGGCAGCCACGGTGACTCTGAATATATTCTTAGTTCCATCTCCCAAGCTAAAAAATTGCACATACAAAATTTGATTGAAGTCCAATGGATAATAAGGACGTTACATGCAGTTAGCCATTGGATCTATCAGCGCGCATAAAATTATGTTGGCAACAATGCCTTGTATTTATTTATCGTATGGCATATGTACACAAAAACAGGAAAGCAAGTACAGTACATTATATTTTAATGTCCAATTTTCTGATCCAATCCAGAGACTCTGTAGAATGCCCTGTATGTGTTGCTTAGAATTAATCTGAAATATTATGACCTATTATTGTGCAATTTTTGGACGATATCCATTGTTAGTATGGAAGTTACATGTATTTAAAAATTGGACCTTTTAGCAGGCATAGAATGATGTTGGCAGCACTGACGTATATCAGTTGCACCAAATTAATCTAGAATGTTAGTTACTTTACTATACAACTGCCATCCTTCAGTGACGTGAAAAGCCAAAATTTTGATTCACGATAACGTGGTTGTAATTTTTTCTTCTTTTTTTTCTTACATGGATAATGTTATATGCTTTTGGCCTTTTTGTAAGAAATTTCTTATTATTTTCATGTGTGTTTCAGGCCCAGTGAAAGATGATTGGTGGATGGTGGACGTGAAATGTCTTCCTTCGCAGCGGACTAGAAGAAGAGAGTAGAGTTCTGTGTGTCGTTGAGAAGATTAGAGCAGGATCAATGTGAACTAAGTCATTGCTCTCAACGGTTCATGTATTAGCCTAATCATAAGTTAACCTGTCTGCAAGCAAAATGTTGTTTATTTTTGTAAAACTTTTGATAAATAATATTTTAAAATGTTTAGTCATGTAGTTTCCTGTTGTTTATTTTTGTAAGCGTTTTTGATAATGATATTTTGAATGTTTAGTGTCGTACATTCCTCGTCTCGAAATAGCAACATAATAATATTAAGTTCTATAGAAAATAATGACCAAAAGTACTTGATAGAATTCCATTACTCATCATGACCATCATTTTCATTTCCCCTTTTCCAGCTGACACCAGGTGGGGCAAATATGTTTCCTCTCCACTTTGTTCTGTCGTTCCACCATTCCTCTTCCGACACGGTGTTCCAATCCAGGTTCCGTTTTCAAATGCTATTCTTCGCCGAGTCCATCCAACGCATTCTTGGTCTTCCTCGTCCTCTCTTCCCTGTCATCCGTCGTTCCAGTGCTCGTCTTGGTAGCCTTACTTCATTCATCCGTTTGACATGTCCAAACCATCTCAATCTGTTTTGCTCCAGTTTGTCATTTAGTTTCTGTACTCTCTGTTATTTCCGTATATCTTCATTTCTTACTTTGTCTCTCCTCGTTTTTGGACCATACTGTATTTCTCAGGAATCTCATCTCAGCTGCCTGTACTCTGCTCTCATACCTCTTAGTCATTGTCCAAGTTTCTGCTGCATATGTCATTATAGGAACATAATATGCTTTGTACATAACTTCTTTAGTCTTAATTGGTATATCCTTGTTCCATACTAGTCCCCGTACCTGTTGGTAGAAAGCACTCCCGAGTTGTATTCTTCTGCTTATTTCCATAATTATTTGTAAATAAAATACAGAATAAGAGAGGAGCGCGAGTGTGTTCAGTGTCCTCCATGTCAACAAGAACAGTCGTAGGTTTGATCTTCACGAGATCTGCCAGGATCATTGATTAGTTTTAAACGACCAAGTGAATTTAAATTAGAGCTCCTTGTCAATCATTTCAATGTTTTTTGATGACTGCAACATTAGGATTTTATATTTTCGAACTTAGTTTTAATGAGTTATTTATAACTATTGGTTGGCAGCTACGTATTTAACGCATTAAAATTCCGACAACCTCATTTCTTAACTGAAGCACTACGATATTAGGTTTTACATTTTAGAAACTTCATTTTAATGTTGTACTTGTTTGAGTCTTAAGTCTTTTGACTGGTTTGATGCAGCTCTCCACGGCTCCCTGTCCTGAGGTAATCGTTTCATCTCTACATAGCTACCACACCCTACATCCGAGGCAATTTGTCTAATATATTTTAACCTTAATAATAATAATAATAATAATATCGTATGGCCTGGAACAAGCTTTGTTAATTGACACCCAGAGGGTAGCTTGCATGTCGAATTTCGTCGTTCCTTTGAACGCTATGAAAGTCAAGAAGGTTATATATCTAAACTCCTTGACACTACAGCGCTTTCAAGTAGAGAATGGAGGAACTTTGTGTTGGCGGAAAATCCCGAGATTAATTTTGCCATTGAACACGGCCTACTGAATTCAAATGAGTTCTTTAATATGCCAACAACGTATGACATGAGTATCGTGATTTTTGTCGCCTTCAAAAATCACTTACCATGGCCAGAGGCGAACCTGCAATCTTGGGGTGGGTAGTCCGACACTATAACCACTCACCCACCGTATTTTAACATTGGTCTACCCCTACAGTTCTTGTCCTCGACCCTTCCTTCCATAACTAAGCTTGCTATTCCTGAATGTCTTAGTATGTGTCCTACCAACCTAACTCTGCTCTTCATTAGCAGTCTCCAGAAACATTTCTCCTCTCTCACTCGTCTTAATACTTCTTCGTTTGTAACCCTATCTACTCATCTGATCTTCATCATTCTCCTGTAACACCACATTTCAAACGCTTCAATTCTCCTCTTTTCTGCTGCACCAATAGTCCAAGTTTCACATCCATAGAGCGCCACGCTCCAGACAAAGGCTTTCAAAACGACTTCCTAATACCTCAATCCATATTCGATGTCAACAGATTCCTTTTCTGTAGAAATGCTTTCCTTGCCTGAGCCAACCTACATTTCAAATCCTCTTTGCTTCGTCCATCACTGGTTATTTTGCTTGCTAAGTAACAGGAGTCTCCTAATTCCTTTAGCTTTTCAACTTCCAATTTCATGTCGATAGAGGTCTCTGATTTATTTCGGCTGCATTCCAAATTGTTTTATTTTCATCATGAATTCTTTCCTCAAGACGGAGTCCATCCCATTTTATTGAGCTACTCATAATTATACAAATAAATATTGTCAAATATATATATTTTAATTTATTCAAAGGATATCCATTTATTCTAATATTTATTTCTGAGGTTTATTCATAGCAAATTATTGTTCTTTGTAATCAGTAATTTATAGTTTTGATACAACGATATCTAAATTAAGATTCTTCATTGAACTTTTAGCCGAAGAAGGCTTCTTTCTCAAGCCGAAACATGCATAACAATTGAATAGTTGTTTTCTAATTTGTGTTGATTGGCGTAGGCTAGTGAAAATGAAAATCCACAGCCTGCTTCCAGTCTCCGACCGGGTCAGGAATGGAATGAATGAAGCCCCCATCTAGCGGCGAGGATATGAACTGTGCCGGCTGCCGAGGCCTGACGCACTCCTCTGGGGCAATGATTAAATGAATGACAGATGAAATGGAATGATAGTGGAGAGTGTTGCTGGAATGAAATTTTGACAGGGAAAACCGGAGTACCCGGAGAAAAACCTGTCTGCCTCCGTTTTGTCCAGCACAGATCTCACATGGAGTGACCGGGATTTGAACCACGGACCCAGCGGTGAGAGGCCGGCGTGCTGCCGCCTAAGCCACGGAGGCTTGGCGTAGGCTAGTATTATTAATAATTGTGTTTTTAACCAGTTTTTACTTAAATCTGTTCCTTTATCCTCTAATGTGTTCCATTTTCGTTTCCTTAATGTAATAAACTCATCGTAATGAGTGTTACTGTCGGTAAAATAAACAGCTGTCCTCTCATCAGCCTGACCGGTATTAAATACTTCGCGGTGCTCGCACTAGAACACTTCCTCAAAATCACAAACATTTACTATGTAAATGCAAAATCGTTTAAGTGGGCCAACGTTAAAAAGAAAGCCTAAACGTTTAAAAAAAGTTTCTTTACAAAACGTTTAAACCAATTCAGAAAAACGTATAATTAAAAGAACGTTTTCTATGAGACGGTTTTAATCGTTTATTCGGAACATCGCAAACACGTTTCTGATCGTGAGCTCTAATTTAAATACCTTCCCATATGCTCCACTGATTTGAATCTGTGCCCTCCCGACTGCCTGACTTTGATAATTATATGAATATATTTTGGGCCAGGAGACCAGCTGGTATTAAGTGGACAAATGGCCGATGCCTAGGCCTAGTTACCATGACAGCAAGCGTACATAGTCCCCACTCCTTGGAGCGCGAACAAGAACATATGCATGATACATGTTTTGGTTCTGTGACACATAACTTGGACTTATTTAGGTTAGAAATTGTTGATTAGGTCCGTTATCTTACTTGCGTCTCGCGACAGACTTGGCTATACAAGCTGATCGGTCGCTCTGACCAGGATCGAGACATAACTTTAACCTTACTTTTGTAACACAGGCGAGTGTTATCCCAGTCACGTTTTAACAACGTTTATAAAATTATATTTATTTAAATTTGTTCAAAATTTTGAAATCTCATTACAGGAGCTCCCCCCTCCCCCCTTCTCGAATCTATGAAAGTTTGTATACTTACGAGTGGTTGAATGCCTAAACGTTAACGTAGTTTTGGTGAGATAACGAACAGAAAGATTCTGTTGTATTGTCACTAACAGCCCACTAGAGCGACGGAAGATGAATGAGCGCTGGTCTACTGCTTTAATCTATAATTATATTAAGAATAATACTGTTCATTTCATTTCATCAGTGTGCTAAGCTTTTGTTGATGAAGAACTTGCGTCTCGTGACAGACTTGGCTGGACAACTCCTGTTCTTGTACTGTACGAGAAGCTGGAATGGATAGGTTAAGGAAGTAACGTCGAGTTTTGATGACGTCACACCATTCAACCAATCAACTCATCCAGCCAAGTCTGTCGCGAGACGCAAGTCGTCATCTACCTCAACCCCGCCTCCTAGATACTCAAACATGCACAGGTCTAAGCCCTCAATACGACCGTACTATTTGTTTTCCTTTGCCACAGCTGACTCGATCCGCCACTTTACTCTACAGTCTTGAAGATCGATTATCAGACACGTGTTAAAGCAGTAATTGAAAATATGACAAAATTTGCCACCAAAGCGCTACCTAGCTGAAAGACATGTTCTATGTGCTTTGTTATTTTCTTGATATGGCACAAACAGAAATAATACGATAACGGTTGAGTTATTTTGAAGTGACATAGTTTTGTATAGGATGATAAACAAAATTGAACATCAAAAACAAAGCACATTTGCTACGTGCCAGGTAAACAGCGCTTGCGGTAAAAATAGGAAACAGCCGATTTCACTCACCAGACGTGATTGTCGATGCTATATAAAAAGAGGAAAGCGACACATCGAGTCGGCTGTGCTTTGACATTTCTTATATTAGTTCCCATGGAGATGCCAGAGGTCGAACTTGTCGTATTTAAATTTTAATTATACAATGGAAATACAAACTGTATTTATGTGTTTATAATATTAAGATTGTGGGACAACAGGCCTATCAGTTATAGTACCTGACAAAAGTTGGTAACAGTGAAGGAGTGGACAACCTTCTACACACTACTGAAGGTAGCCGAAATACCTTCTGTAATGGTGAATAATTATTATGGAAATAATGTCCTAATAGATGTTTTCTCCTCCACTGTATATAAATCACCCACCCTCTCCTTTTTAGATCACGACTTATATAGAGAAATTCGGATGAATTATGGGACACGCAAAATATTGCCAACCGCACGCACAAGGTACTATTCATCAATAACACAGGCCTACGGATTTTAGGTATACATGGGTCGCTGAATCTAAATATACGAAATGTGCAGTTCTAAGTCCATTTTGTGTAATTCTCAATCATAATATACTATACCCTTGGAAAATAGCATGTAGACAAGATTCAAAATTTCGGGGTCGTAATGGATTCTTGTGAATGTGATTTAGAGGTTTATGCTATCAACATAACTTCCAGGGTTCATAAGGTTAACTTATTATTACAAAGCCAAGAAAACAACAGGATCTACTAACAAATGAAATTTAATAACTGAATCAAACATAAAACACTTAACGATAAACCACCCTTATATTGTTCACTCGAACGTGAACAGATCTGACACAGACCAGCCTGACGTACCATGATAACACGGCATGACAGCTGTCAAACAAGCATTGTGACTGCAATGTCACTTAATTCAAAGTAACAAAAGAAAACGGATCACAAGATCCAAATATAACAAACAATTAAAATAGTACAAGAATTTAATATTTATGAGCCACACGGGTTTTAAGACTAGTTTAAGTAATGAGCACTTTGACGGGCGCTCGTTTCCGACCAAAACAGTTGGTTCGGGAACGAACTCCGTACTGCGAAGGACGAATTACGGAAATGTGGGAACAACAATTACATATTTATATACACTACTGACATGCTCTAACCTTAGATTACCACAACCAAATACACGTGTGTATTATTTAAAATAAGGGCTGCGGAATTACCGTCTTATACCTTAAACACTAGGAAAGCATAACATGACATGAACAAGTTTGGCCGGTTGCCAAATTATATTTATAATGAATGCAATGGCCTTGAAAATAAGAGCCAACAACAACAAAATACAAATTTTAATTTTCACGCCAGAAAAATTGGCGTTTTAAAACAATGAACAAATAAGTCGTAGTAATGATAAAAGAAATTTGGATCGACAACATGGCAACTCCCCAAATTAAACCAAATAAAATAACCTTAACTCATTAGGCTTTAAAGCAAACATAACGTGTCATAACCGAGCTGGAGACAGCCGGGCCTGTTATCGCATCTCCGAGTGAGTGGCTGATTTCTTCCCCCACGTAGTAATTAGTGCCACGCTAAATATAGATTCTGGCCCCTAGCCAGCGTCCAGCACCTTTGCTAATCGCCTCCTGTTAAACGCGTACAAACAAAATATCACATTATCTCAAAACATCCTCTCCGGGATTTTTAAGAACACATCTCCAGGTCAAACTTACCCCCAAGGGTAACTAATTTGCCGGAATGATGTCGCAGTCAAGGACAGGCTTTACCTCTCCTCATCATCACTTACACCCAAACACACGTGGCACATTGTCGAAGATCTCGTCGTAGCATGAATCAGCACACCCCTCAGATAAATGACACACAACATGTCCAAATGACAATAAAGAATTAATAACTGGAATCAGACTTAGCCCGAGTTATCAAAGCAACAAAACACTAATTTTCCCCCCACGTAGTAATTAGTTTAACATATCATTAATTCAGTCCATTTATCATTGTCGTTCCTAGGTTCTCATTCATGGCTACACTTTTTTTATTGATACGTTAATCATATGCGGCCATTTCGCTATAAGAATTACGTATACATAAGGACAACATTTAAGTTACAAAATTTACTGTACAACATAATTGTCACGCAATGCCAAAATTTACTACACGCATGTCAGTTAAGAAATCAAACCCTAAAAATTAAATTAAACCACACAAATAAAATCTGTACAAAGTTCCCCACATCTCTCGCGATTCCCCTCATCCAAAATCAATAAATCATTTTTTTAATACTCATCACTTAAACTGCTTTCCAGAGGCCTTCCACCTCGTCATCTCCCATCATCAGGCCTTTTAGCCCATAAAACTCATGGTAATGGAGGATGAAACTTGTTGTCTTCTCTCCATGGTCGTCATCTTGCTGCTGTTAAAACACAATTAAATTAAAGTTTTAAAACTGTTCTATCTGCGTTATGAGTATTTTATTTCCTCATATCGTCCTATGCAGAATCGTAGACTTTCCCTATTCTATGGCTAATTGCCATCTCACAATTTATGAAATTTATAACTTCGTTGTCGACACACAACTAGAATTTTAAAACCATACCGTCTTAAGGACGTCTTAAAATGACTGTCGAAGAATAATTAGGAGTGGCCCGGTTCATCTCAGACATTTGTATATATACAGAAAGCCTAAAGTTTCAATGGTGGGAGAAAATAGCTCCTCAATATTTTAAATAATGGGCCTATAATTATGTGTGACCTCTCAAAAACCTTGTATTTTCTCACAGGTCGCGAATCTGCCGCCGAACATGCAAACCGATCGCTAGATCTTTTTATAACCGATTGGCGCGCAAAACACACTGACGCTATGTTCTGGCGTCATGTTTTCTTATTGGTCAGATAAGTTGGCGTCGGAGTTCTGACCTTACAAATCCCGCCCTTATTTTCACGTCACGACACTTGTCCTCTCTCTCACTCCTTGCCTTGTACCCAGCATTTTGGCCTGTCGATGGTCACGTACGCCACAGCGTCATATCTGATTTTCTCAGAAATATAAGAATAGCATTGGTTGTGAAACTGTCGGTAGTTTCCAGCCAGCACGTAGCCCGTCTTACCAAGTCCAGATTACTTGCTACATCAATTTTACTCAAATATCCAGTATATCATGTATTTAGCATTTTCAGCGTTTTTTTTATGATATGAAACATTATTATTGAACACAATGATAAGGGTTCATCTGACCCCTAGTTGATGAAATTCGAACTCAAAATGAAGTCGAATTTCACATCCCCTACTTTTCTGGCTCAAATTTGAAGTTGCTGGTCACCCTCAAAATATAATGACTGTCCGCCTCTGTCTGTTTCAGTAGCCGTCTCGCTCCAAACTCATTAGGAAATTCCTGTACGCTTATGCCCTCCGGCGTCTTTCCTCGCTACTCGTCTCCCCTCTCACTCTTCCAAAACATCAACATTGCTGATTTACAACTTCCGCCTGAATTTGTAAACACGTCAGAGCCGTCTTTCGAGCGCATTCACCACTAGAGTACCCCCGTATCTTTTGTTGTATGTTATCACGCGAATGTTTAATTTGCTGCAGTAACATTATTTCTCGGTTCGTATGGCTCTCTCTGATGATACAATTTTAAATTTGAAATATTATACACTGCCATGTTTCCTGTGCTCACCTCTCGGACTCTGTAGGCGTTGTTACCTAAATTCCTCACGATGCTGAATGGTCCCACATATCTTTCACAAAATTTGTTTAGTATCTTGTTCGCTGGATCAGATATCGGTGGCTTCTTAATCAAGACCAATTCCCCTTCGATCGACTCCCGATGAAACTTCTTTCCACGTACTCTTCTTAATCTACGGTCCGCCTGCCTTCTCATATGCACAATGGTGTTCTGGATCCGTAGATCGTGTGTTGGTACTGGGTCGTTAGGACACGTTACAATAGTGTTCCAAGATCTCACTGGAAACTGGTTGTGGTGTAAAACCATGGGAATTTGCCCTGTAGATTCATGACGAGTGGAATTCATACATATCTCAATGTCACTCACTCGGTCTACCCATTTGTAATGTTCCTTGGGAATAAATACCCGGAAGAACTTAGAAATATCACGGATTACGCGTTCGCTAGAATTTCCTTGAGGATGTCTTATTGATGAGAGAACGTGTTTTATATCCAAATCTGCCATTCCTTTCTTAAACTGGGCACTAGTGAAATATGCGCCATGATCTGATAATATAAACTCAGGCTTACCAAGAGTCGGTATCACCTTGTGTATTATTCTACTTAGAATCTGTTTAGTGGTGGTTTTCTGAATAGGGCATAGAACCACGAATTTGGAAAACACGTCCAGACACACAAGTAGATGCCTGCACCCTCTCCTTCCCTTCGGAATTGGACCAAATGTGTCGATAGCCACTATTTCCAATGGTTTCTGGGGTAATATCGGTTTTGGGTATTGCTTCATTAAATAGTTGATAGGCTTAGTGCGTTGGCAAGCGTCACAAGTCTTAACCACTTCGCATATGGTAGTTCGCATGCGTGGCCATGTGAAAGTTTCGGCTATGGTCGATTCTGCCTTGTCTATTCCGATATGGCCTAGGCTTTCATGGACATGCCAGGTCAAACCACGTTGTAATGAAGCAGGTAACATGATGCGCATTTTGGTATGCTCCTCATTAATGAATTTGTGTAACAGGTTGTTCACATATTGATATTTTCCTTCTTTGCTCCGGGCCTCACGATGAGCTGCAGATCCAGGCTGAAGTTCTCCCTTAAAATACATGATCATTTGCCGGATCCAGGGCTCACCTTCTTGCTCTTTCTTTAATTCCTTTAATTCATTCAAGAACTCGTGATCCTTAGGTGTCAGTTCTATGTGTTGTACCAATGCCTCTTCTTCCACGTCTTCTTCCGGGTTTCTGCTGAGAGCGTCTGGGATGATGTTTAGTTTTCCTGGGCAGTGTTCAATTTCTATATCGAACTGTTGAATGTAGATCGACCATCTGGTGATACGTTCACTAACCATGTTAGTTTTAAAAAGAAACGTGAGGGCCTTATGATCTGTCCTGATAATAATTTGATACCCAAACACTAGTTTTCTCCATTATTGAAGGGCGTGGAGAATAGCTAGGAGCTCCAACTCTGTAACAGTGTAATTCCGTTCGTGTTTCCGAAACTTACGGCTTACAAAGGCAAGATAAGATCTTTTCTGTAGGTTGCTTGGATCTTCCTGATACAACATTGCTCCGACCCCAATAATCGAAGCGTCTGCCTGAATTACAAACTTTAGGCCGAAATCTGGGTATCCCAGTTTGATACAATTTTGTAACAATAATTTAGTAGCTTGGAAAGATTGGTTGCATTCGTCATTCCAAGACCATTTATTATTTTTCTTTAGCAGTTCTTGCAGAGGGGCTACAGTTTCCGTGTACCCGGGACAGTTTTCTTTGAAAAACCCCGTTACACCAAGGAAGGCACGGACATGTTTTATTCTTGTAGGAGTGGGGAAATGTTTGATTGCATCAATTTTGGCAGGGTTTGGTCTGACACCGTCCTGATCGATAATGTGGCCTAGATATAAAATTTCATCCCTAAAGAAGTGGGATTTCTTTAGGTTTATTTTGAAATTTGTGGTGCGTAAATTTTCTAACAGTTTATCTAAGTTTTCCATGTGTTCATTGATGTTGTCGGAAGCCAATAAAATATCATCTATGTACCTAGTCGTCATCTCCTTAACCTCCTCAGTAAGGTTTCGGTCTAATGCTCGAATTAGGGCACAGCCAGCTGTTTTCACGCCGAACGGCATTCTTCCAAATGTGTACGTCTGATTGTCGAACAAGAAGCCTGTTAACAATTGCGACTTCTCGTCCAATTCGATATGGTGAAAGGAACTCGTTAAGTCCACACTTGAATAGATGCTTTTTCCTTTAAATCCCTTGAGGACGTCTCTAATTATGGGTGCCTTATCGTATTCCGGCAACAATCGAAGGTTGAGCATTCTTGCGTCGAGACATAGCCGTATATATCCATTTGGTTTGATAACGGGCAAAATTGCATTTAAAAAAGGTGTGGGCATCTTTTTTTTATTACGCCTGCATGTAACATTCCGTCAATTATTTCTTTAACCTGTGAATGATGTTTTTCCGGAATCGGGTACAACCTACTTCTGAATGGTGACCAATCATCCACCTGCATGGAATATTTAAAGTTGAGAATCTTGCCCGGTACTGTATCAAAAACCTGTTGGTGTTTTCTTAAAATATCTTCAAGTTGCTTCTTTTCCGTAACCCCTAGTCTGACTTCCTTAAGCCGCTCCTGTAGTAGCTCTTCAAATTCATTATTGCTGTCGTCCTCTTCAGCCAACAATGCCCAGATATCTCGCGTTTCTTCCTCTTCATTAAGTTCAATTACAGCTGTAGTGGTGTCACTGCTATATGCCTCAACTACTTCCTTGTCCGTCTTGTTTAAAATAGCCTGCTGCGTGATCTCGGCCCCCTCTTCACTAATTGCCTGTAACATCCAGGTATGCGCCTCCTTGCCAGATGTTATCTCGTCCATATGCAGTCCTATGTTCGTCATCCCCTCGATGTTTTTGAAGCTTATGGTGTTTTTGAGTAGATATATGACGGCCTGATATTCGCAGATTAAGTTTGCCCCTAGAATGATATTGAAGTTCATTTTCGTCATAACTATGAAAGTTTGAGCGAAGGTGTGTTCCAGAATTTCTAATTCGAGATATGCCTGCTGTTTACAAGTAACGGATCGTTCAGGAATTATACCCCGTACTTTAATTTGCGGGACCGGTATCATTGGAACTTTATGATTCCGCCCGATTTCTTTGATCAAGGCCTCAGATACCAGGCTGACCTGACTTCCTGTATCGACTAAGCATTTGACCTTGAATCCATCAATCCTAGCATATATTATCGGTAATTGCTTTAATTGTTCGTTTTGTGGCCTCACGATTTCTTCCAAGCAATCTTCAGGCATCGCAATCCACTCTGTAATGTGCGCTGTCACCCAACCATCATGATCATCACACCATTCGCTTCTGAGGCTGTCTCCTTTTCCATCAATTAAACTTTTTTTTTTCGCGCCTTGACCCTCGCCCTGGTCTTGGTGCCACCCGTCCTGTCTTTCCTGCTGCATTAGCATGCCTTCCGCCCCGTTAGTGTGGGTGTCCGGATTTGCTCTGTGTTCCATCGCTCGTTCCCATTTATTCTTATTGTTTCCCTGTATGTTATGTAGTTCTTCTAGGTACTGTTGTGACTCAGCGTGTCTCTCGTTCCAATTTCTCTGATCATCCCTTGGATCCGATTGCTCGTTAAACCGCTGGTTATCCTGTGCGTTATGTTGTTGGTTGTAACGCCTATTGCCCCTGGGCCTATATTGTTGATTATAGTGTCCTCCACGCCATCCCCGATTATAAGGTGCGTTATTATTATTATTATTCCTATTGTATGACGTTTGGTATCTCCTATTATCTCGCCACTGCTGATTGTTTGTGTTCCGGTAGCGGTTAGTTTCTTCCTGATTGTTATGGTTTCTGTCCCTATTTTCGTATCTCGGTTGAGATCTCGGCTCATATTCTTCGGTGCTCTGCCGTCTTTGATTATCCCCAGTGTTTGTAGCTTGCGACCTCGTGTTTTTGTTCGGTGTCTTGACTACTTCGACTGCATTAACTAACTCTATCTGTCTCTTCTCTCTCGGGTTGATGTAATTAGTGGTTTCATCTATCCTCCTTAATACCTCTTCTGCCTGGACCACGGTCGTAATATTTGCCGCCACCAAGAATTGCTGAACGCTAATAGGCATCTGTTTTCTTATAGTAGTTATTAGCTCCATTTCGCTCGGGGGATTATCAAGATCTTGCAATTTGACAAGTTGCATGGCGAAAAAATCTGCATATTTCGTCTGATGCGTGGAATGGTATTTGCGCGAGTATAAGTCCATTCGCAAGCTTTGTTGATATGACCTACTCCAGTATTTGCTTAGGAAGGCCTTGTGGAACCCTTCCATTGATTTAAATGTGTTTTTAAATCCAAGATACCAGGTAAGTGCTGAGCCCGCCAAAAATTTTTCAACCATTTTTAATTGTCGCGTTGAGCTAACATTTTGGTCCGAAAAATATTCTGTCAGTTCTCTTAAGAAAGCTTTAGGTGTCCCTCCGCTCTCTGGTAAAAACTTATTCGGTTTAAATTCGTTTCCACGGATGACTTGTATAACTTGCGTGGGAAGTTGTGTGTTTTGAGGTGTCGAGCTACGACCCTCATAATTCTGGAATGCTTGCGTGTCTATCGTTCTTGGACTTTGCCCAAGTTCGTGGCTGTCTACTGTGTGCTCTCTTTTCGCATTCTCCCCTTTTCCCTTTTCCATTAGTGTCGCAAACATCGTATTATGTCCAAGTGACTGCAACTCCGATTTTATCATGCGGTCCTCTTGAATTTGAAATCTTAACTTCATATTTTCTTCTAACGCCTGTATTTTCGCGTTATTTTCCCCTAGCTTCTTGCTTACTGCGAGCCGTTCATCTTTCGAATCAGCGCTCATCTTGGTCCAATCTTTTCTAATAGTATCCTTCAATTTAACTATGTGTTTTTCGACTTCCTGTTGATTAGCCTCCTGATTATCTTCGAGTTTATCTATCTTTCTCCCAGAGAAATGTTGTTCTGTTCTAATGTTTGTTTAATTTCTTCCTGGTCAATTTCTAACTTTTTCCATTTCTCAATTGATTGTATTTCTAATTTGTTGAGTTCCGTCACTAAGCCCGTGATATTGTTATCTACTGTAATTATCTGATCTTGCATACCCTGTGTCCCTCGTTCGATCTTCTCAAACCTTTTTTCTAATTTTGTGTGTGCTTCTTTAATCTCAGATGAGTTGGTCAAACACGCTTGCTCGATTTGTGCTAGTTTTGCCATAACAGTCTCATCCATTCCTTTTATTTCCTTTTTTAACGAATCTTCGATACCTTTTATTATTCCTAATTGTTTGGTATTGTTAGTGCTAACGTCCTTTGCTAATTGGATTAGCTGTTCTTTTGTGTGCTCTTTGATTTCTACCGTTAGCGCAGCTAGATTTTGAGTGTTCCTTTCGTCTTGTGCGTTTAACATTTCATTGTTTTTCTCAGACTGCCTATGTAATTGTTCACTAACCAGAATGTTTTGTGTAGCGATTTTCTGATTTATATTCTCGTTAACTTCAGATAGTTTTGTGTTTAACTGTGTCTGTATTTCTTCCGATTGTTTATTTATAGCAGCTAACTGTGTCTGCGTTTCTGCCGATTGTTTATTTATTGCCGTTAACTGTGTCTGCATTTCTACACTATTTGCCGCTAACTGTGTCTGCGTTTCTGCCGATTGTTTATTTATGGCCGTTAACTGTGTCTGCGTTTCTGCCGATTGTTTATTTATGGCCGTTAACTGTGTCTGCGTTTCTGCCGATTGTTTATTTATGGCCGTTAACTGTGTCTGCGTTTCTTCACTATTCGCCGCTAACTGTGTCTGTATTTCATTGGTTATGTCCTTTCTCATCTCACTAAGCTGTTCTCGCGTACGAGCGGATGCTAATTCAATCACTTCGCGGATTTCTCCAAGAGTTGCCATCACAACAATAATATATTTGAGACATAGCGAAATGACATAAGGGCGGAACCCTGGATACGCGCGCTCACATATATTAAATATACACACATTAACCCTTTACATACTCAGTTCATTTACTTTAAATTACTCCCACAAACTATAGCATCACTGAGTATAATTTACTTATTATTCCATTTAATTTTTAACCCTTTGATTCAGTTATAATCAGTCTAACCTTCCTGTCAAATAATTCTCTGAGTTTGGCTTTTCTACACAAAGCTAATTTAATTTTATTGGGCGCCTGGAACAGTTTGTTCTAATTTTAATCAAAGTTCAAACACTTAACTTGTTCCACATTTACTTTATTGCAAACTCCATGACTTTATATTTTCAAACATTTGGCGGTACTATCTTCGCCTAACTTACGTTAATAAACTTATCACATGCCGGTGATCTATTTTTTTACTCTAAAACACAAATGCCACACGTTCGGAAGCCAAAGTAACTCTTATATACCCTTGAAAAATAGCATGTAGACAAGATTCAAAATTTCGGGGTCGTAATGGATTCTTGTGAATGTGATTTAGAGGTTTATGCTATCAACATAACTTCCAGGGTTCATAAGGTTAACTTATTATTACAAAGCCAAGAAAACAACAGGATCTACTAACAAATGAAATTTAATAACTGAATCAAACATAAAACACTTAACGATAAACCACCCTTATATTGTTCACTCGAACGTGAACAGATCTGACACAGACCAGCCTGACGTACCATGATAACATGGCATGACAGCTGTCAAACAAGCATTGTGACTGCAATGTCACTTAATTCAAAGTAACAAAAGAAAACGGATCACAAGATCCAAATATAACAAACAAATAAAATAGTACAAGAATTTAATATTTATGAGCCACACGGGTTTTAAGACTAGTTTAAGTAATGAGCACTTTAACGGGCGCTCGTTTCCGACCAAAACAGTTGGTTCGGGAACGAACTCCGTACTGCGAAGGACGAATTACGGAAATGTGGGAACAACAATTACATATTTATATACACTACTGACATGCTCTAACCTTAGATTACCACAACCAAATACACGTGTGTATTATTTAAAATAAGGGCTGCGGAATTACCGTCTTATACCTTAAACACTAGGAAAGCATAACATGACATGAACAAGTTTGGTCGGTTGCCAAATTATATTTATAATGAATGCAATGGCCTTGAAAATAAGAGCCAACAACAACAAAATACAAATTTTAATTTTCACGCCAGAAAAATTGGCGTTTTAAAACAATGAACAAATAAGTCGTAGTAATGATAAAAGAAATTTGGATCGACAACATGGCAACTCCCCAAATTAAACCAAATAAAATAACCTTAACTCATTAGGCTTTAAAGCAAACATAACGTGTCATAACCGAGCTGGAGACAGCCGGGCCTGTTATCGCATCTCCGAGTGAGTGGCTGATTTCTTCCCCCACGTAGTAATTAGTGCCACGCTAAATATAGATTCTGGCCCCTAGCCAGCGTCCAGCACCTTTGCTAATCGCCACCTGTTATACGCGTACAACCAAAATATCACATTATCTCAAAACATCCTCTCCGGGATTTTTAAGAACACATCTCCAGGTCAAACTTACCCCCAAGGGTAACTAATTTGCCGGAATGATGTCGCAGTCAAGGACAGGCTTTACCTCTCCTCATCATCACTTACACCCAAACACACGTGGCACATTGTCGAAGATCTCGTCGTAGCATGAATCAGCACACCCCTCAGATAAATGACACACAACATGTCCAAATGACAATAAAGAATTAATAACTGGAATCAGACTTAGCCCGAGTTATCAAAGCAACAAAACACTAATTTTCCCCCCACGTAGTAATTAGTTTAACATATCATTAATTCAGTCCATTTATCATTGTCGTTCCTAGGTTCTCATTCATGGCTACACTTTTTTATTGATACGTTAATCATATGCGGCCATTTCGCTATAAGAATTACGTATACATAAGGACAACATTTAAGTTACAAAATTTACTGTACAACATAATTGTCACGCAATGCCAAAATTTACTACACGCATGTCAGTTAATAAATCAAACCCTAAAAATTAAATTAAACCACACAAATAAAATCTGTACAAAGTTCCACACATCTCTCGCGATTCCCCTCGTCCAAAATCAATAAATCAATTTTTTAATACTCATCACTTAAACTGCTTTCCAGAGGCCTTCCACCTCGTCATCTCCCATCATTAGGCCTTTTAGCCCATAAAACTCATGGTAATGGAGGATGAAACTTGTTGTCTTCTCTCCATGGTCGTCATCTTGCTGCTGTTAAAACACAATTAAATTAAAGTTTTAAAACTGTTCTATCTGCGTTATGAGTATTTTATTTCCTCATATCGTCCTATGCAGAATCGTAGACTTTCCCTATTCTATGGCTAATTGCCATCTCACAATTTATGAAATTTATAACTTCGTTGTCGACACACAACTAGAATTTTAAAACCATACCGTCTTACGGACGTCTTAAAATGACTGTCGAAGAATAATTAGGAGTGGCCCGGTTCATCTCAGACATTTGTATATATACAGAAAGCCTAAAGTTTCAATGGTGGGAGAAAATAGCTCCTCAATATTTTAAATAATGGGCCTATAATTATGTGTGACCTCTCAAAAACCTTGTATTTTCTCACAGGTCGCGAATCTGCCGCCGAACATGCAAACCGATCGCTAGATCTTTTTATAACCGATTGGCGCGCAAAACACACTGACGCTATGTTCTGGCGTCATGTTTTCTTATTGGTCAGATAAGTTGGCGTCGGAGTTCTGACCTTACAAATCCCGCCCTTATTTTCACGTCACGACACTTGTCCTCTCTCTCACTCCTTGCCTTGTACCCAGCATTTTGGCCTGTCGATGGTCACGTACGCCACAGCGTCATATCTGATTTTCTCAGAAATATAAGAATAGCATTGGTTGTGAAACTGTCGGTAGTTTCCAGCCAGCACGTAGCCCGTCTTACCAAGTCCAGATTACTTGCTACATCAATTTTACTCAAATATCCAGTATATCATGTATTTAGCATTTTCAGCGTTTTTTTTATAATATGAAACATTATTATTGGACACAATGATAAGGGTTCAATACATCAAGGCCAATAAGTGTCGATTCCGCGTGGTCCTAGGAGACCCATTCGTGCAGAAGCAAAAGAATATACAACATGGATGTTGGGGAAAAAATGTTATTAACGACCCCTTAGTTGAACGAGAGAAAATCATCTTTCCTCCACTACATATCAAACTGGCCCCGTATGAAGCAGTTTGTGAAGGCTCTTATGTTAAGAACGGAAATAAAATGCCTCACTTGAGTATGGAAAAACTTAAAGCAGGGATATTTGATGGTCCACAAATAAGACAACTCATTAAGGATCCTGACTTCGTAAATTCAATGAATGAATCTGAGCTAAAAGCCTGGACTTCATTTGTGTCAGTTGTAAAACATTTTTTAGGAAAACGCAAAGCTGAAAACTATGTTGAACTGGTAAACGAGATGCTTAACAGTTTCAAATCCCTTGGGTGCAAAATGAGTAATAAGGTGCACTATTTACACAGCCACTTAGACCGTTTTCCTGAAAATTTAGCAGACACCAGTGGGGAACAAGTGAATGAATTCACCAGGATGTTAAAACTGTGGAGGATCGCCACCAAGGAAGATGGGACATGCACATGATGGCACATTACTGAGCTGGAGTTAAAAAGGGACTGTTCCAAAATACTTTCAGGAATGTCACGAAAAAGAAGCTTCCGAAGTGTTCAGTGACTGGTTGGTTTCATTCATTACTTCGTCCTCTATGTTTGTATAAACTAATATTTGTATAATATAATAATGAAAATTCCGTTTTTAGCTTTTTTATTACCATACGATAGTGTAATGTATATTTCACAAAAATATATCTCAGAAACTAGAGCTGCTAGGCAAAAACAAATGGCATATTTGAATTCAGGACATCGAATTCATATAAAATCAGCTTAAAAAGCCCCGGCGCCAAAATCACTGTTGACCAGTGTAATATTTATCCAGACCAATGGGTTTTACCTAGACCCTGCGACCGCGTTAGCAAATATAGACACCCCTGGTTTTTGTCACGCATATATAACTGTATATACAGACCAATCGTGTTCGCTTTTCACGTAATTACAAGGTATATTTTGTATCCTACATGTTGGTAACAGTAATGTGAAGTAAATATTTGTGCATTGATAACAGTTGAATACACCTCATAGGCCTGACAAACATGACAATAAATTGTCCTTGAATGAGCAAGAAACAATTACGTAATTTAGCCACATATTCCAGTGAAAATGGACAGTAACTTCAATTAGTAATGACTCCCACAATATGAAATAAGGTATGGAAATCATATATTATCCAAGTGCAAGTGTACAATCCAGGTTCTCCACTGCTTTACAATTAGCCAACAGATTGGGATCGACGGCATATTTTAGTTGAATTAATCGTGTTCGTTTGTTGACTGCATCATATGGTTATCTCACTGATAATATGAGTACTTCGCTGAGCTATTTAAGTGGTTGATTAACTGTGGAGTTTGCCAGAACTGGAACCAAACGAGAACATATATCATTCACATGCCTTTCTGAGAGTCATTAAGAATTGAAAATACTGTCAAATGAACACTGCTGCATTTAAAAAATACTGTCTAATATCACTAATATACTGTCAATATCACTAATATTGCTTAAATGAAGGGTTTTAATTAAAACTACAGAACGGGAGACCAAACCTTGGTAACTTTCAACAAGATATATCACTGAAAATATAGTAATTATGATTGACAAACCTTTCTCGGAGATGTTGGGAGTTGTTGGGAGACGTTTCACATTCTCAATTGCCACTGCTGCACCTGAAATAATTACTTTTAACGTAAATAAAGCAGTATTGGTCGTGTTCATTTGAACAAGGTCAGCCATTTTAAAATCACACCGTACACTACGTCACACCCACGTGACACGTTGCCAACATGAAAAATGAAATAAAAGGCATAACCATTGTCCTGGATAAAGATTATTGATGCGTGACTTCCCCCACTGTGCGTGACAAAAACCAGGCGTGTTATCTATTAGCTGCATTGGTCTGGACGAAAATATTTCTCTAGCCAAAACCATTGGTACCGAATGCGTGTGGTTGGCATTATGGACTCATACACAAACATTCACAAAGACGGTCTTCAGAGCAGCAATTTCAGCTATATAAGTCGTGCTCCTATTAGGGCGGGATGATGGATCTACGGCAGCGGACGAGTGAACATCTATTACTATATCATCTCCAGATACCATTACTACAGTTATTTTGGCCAATTTCATTACTTACAATTTTTTAAACACTTGTTCTCCTGTTCTGTAGCGCCACCGGTTTTATTTGTAGCTTGTTCAACGATGACAGATGTTTGAGGCCGACACGTTGTCATCACATTGCGTTGCCAACATGTCCGATACAAAATAAACCGCAAGACACACGTATCTTTGTAATGCGAAAAAAGCAATAATTGGCAAACTCATTGGCTTGGATAAAGATTATTGATGCGTGGCTACCTCCAATGTGCGTGGATAAAAACAGGGATATTTATATTAGCAGAGGGCCGCGCTATCTAACCATTATTGGTCCAGACGAAAACCATTGGTCTGCCGGATGCGATATAGTACCGAATGCGTGGGGTTGGCAATACTGTACATGATGCTAACATTGGCGGAGTCAACTGGAATTTCATCTACTGTATATAAGTCGTGACCCTCTTTGGGATGGCTGGGTGGGTCACAGACAGCGGAGGAGTTAACATCTATTACTATATCATGTCTAGATATAGGCCTAATTACTACAGGTATTTTGGCTAATTTCAGTAGTTTAAGAATGTTTTACTTCGGTTCAGGTAAACTCCACTCTTACCAGTGGTTGTATTATGTTTTATTACTACTGTAATTAATATCTTGGTTATTGCTCCAAATTTTGATGTGAATTTTCTAATTGAATCTAAGGTTATGTTAGCAAGGTTATGATGGGCCTCGAGTCTTCCCGACTGGGTGTCACGTTACAGGAATTTCCTGTTCCAGTGAAAACGTGCAGCTGAAGGAACTATAACTGTGCCTGTCAGAAATCTTGAACAACTATTATATACATCTCCAAGGAAACACACACCTCGCTGTTAGAAGTAAAGTTTTTCATTTTCAAAATTCAATACCTGACTATTTTTATCCAATTTTCAAAATTAGGTTCTCGCTTTGCGCTGACCTTCATAGATCCTCTCACATGTTTCATGTTAATAGGACGTGTTTGAATTTCCTTTATTAACGAGAGTGTTAAATCTTCAGCTACAAAATGGTTATCATCACATATTTGCACATTATTAATATTATTGTTGTTGTTGTTGTTGTTGTTTGAGTCTTCAGTCTTTTGACTGGTTTGATGCAGCTCTCCATGCCTCCCTGTCCTAAGCTAATCGTTTTATCTCTACATAGCTACCACACCCTACATCCGAGGCAATCTGTTTAACATATTCTAACCATGGTTTACCCCTACAGTTCTTGCCCTTGACCCTTCCTTCCATAACTAAGCTTGCTATTCCTGGGTGTCTTAGTATGTGTCCTACCAACCTATCTCTTCTCTTTATTAGCAGTCGCCAGAAAACTCTCTCCTCTCCCACTCGTCTAAATACCTCTTCGTTTGTAACCCTTTCTACCCATCTGATCTTCATCATTCTACTGTAACACCACCTTTCAAACGCTTCAATTCTCCTCTTTTCTGCCGCACCAACAGTCCAAGTTTCACTTCCATATAGTGCCAAGTTCCAGACAAAGGCTTTCAAAAATGACTTCCAATAGCTAAATCTATTATATATTCGATGTGAACAGATTCCTTTTCTGTAGAAATGCCTTTCTTGCCTGCTACTTGAGCGTTATTATTACATTTTTATTCTGGTAAAACTCAAAAAATATTATAACGGTTTTTAAAAAGACTAATCAACGCCACAAAGGTCTGAGTGAGATTTATGTTGTAGCTGAAGTTTTATCGCCCACTTTAGGAGATATGAGGGAAACAGTGAAGATCAGCACAAAGTAAGAACCTAATTTAAAAAAAAATACAATTTGAAGTTTGAAAATTTCAAACGTTGCTTGTGTATGTGTTCCCTTGGAAATGTAGCCCATATAATTGTTGTACAAGGCACTGCTATAATATTACAATCGTTATTGTATTGGCTCCTAAACCTGCATGTCCCCCTTTAAAAAATAATTCTGTGCATAAATAATTGATCGTTTACTTTCATTCCACTTACCCGTTGGGTACAGTCAGTATCTCTAATGACAAAGCATGATAAAACTGGAAAAGGCTAACTTAACCAGAAAACTGCACATTAATTGTAAGATTCGAAAAACATAATAAGTTATGGGAAATTTGGAAAAGTCGGTGTAGGAATTGATCTCATCTCCAATCTCCTGATGCAATAGTCTCTCTATAACGTCCATAGATTTGACATTGTAGTACTTTCCGAGGTAATGGGGTATGTATCCTAATATATTTTCCACTGTAAAATTCACATTTTATGAAGCAACTCTTACAATAACTATAATAATATAGCCTACAGCTCATGAAATTGTGCAATTCCGTGATGGACTCCATTTTAATATATCGGTACTGTACATATCCCAGTTGAGCAGAGAAACCACGAGTCATTCTTACTGAAAATCCGTGAATGTCCTAAACCTTGGTGGATATTGTACATTGTTGTAGAGTCTTCGATAAGGTAAGTTTTTAAGTTTGGAGCATTATCAGTAGTTGAATTCCCTGGCCTAATACTTGCAAGATGTGTGAAACTGCTGGAAACCATAACGAATTATATTTTGCTTCCATCATATGACAAGTGTTTTTCTGTACATTCCGTGGTAAATAAATGAATTGTATTGGAGCCTGTGTGGAAAATAAAGAAATAATTTTGGTTATTTGTCCTGTCCTCGACTGCTACATCCCTTACCTCATGAAATAATAGGCATTGTTTCAGTCTGTATTTGGAAGTGAGCAGCGTGGATATGAACCAGAAGACTTTGCATACATATACAAGTGATTCGCTAAACATATGCGATGGTCTTTCATTCTCAAATTCAGTAGCTTACCCTGGAGACGGAGGAATTCTACGAGCTTCAATAGATCTGGAGCAGTCATACTGGGATCTCACACCCTCTCCGACCAATAACGTTACTGCAGTCGGTTTGCGGTACGTGCTGGAAGAAATTGATATTAGAGGGTTGGCACTCACGAGGGAAGTGTCAGGTAAGACAGGTGGAAACCTATCTTGAAACTTTGTAGACTCAATCGTTGTTCTATAAGAGGACAACGTGTGGAAAATCAGCCACCAGTTGAACTGCAAGGCTCCGAAATCATGTGGAAAATCTCTCATATTAATCAATGGGAGGTAGCGAGTACCGTACTTGTTGGAAGGGACAGCCCTGACTGGCACTCAAAATCGGTCGTGCGCCCGCCTGCATATTCGCCCCGCCTCGCTACTACTCCGAGTGCCACAGGGATGTCCAGCTCCTCCAGCCGTCATGCCTGCGTACCAGGATGTCAGGTACGATTTCAGAGCCTTGCATTTGAATGTAGCGTCTGATTTTCCGCAAGTTGTCCTCTTGTAGTACAACGATTGCGTCAACCAAGTTTCAAGATAGGTTCGACGAAGCCACCACAACAATGGCATGGCATCGTTCATTCTGGAGGTAACGGTCATCCTGCAGCAGCACTGTTAGTCGGCTGGGTTAAGTAAATGCATACAATTTTGCCCTCCCTAAGGATGGTATAGGTGTTTTTTTTGTCGTGCGACCTCCTGAGAGGCCGAGTGCAGGTCTTTCTAGTCGACGCCCGTGGGCGACCTGCGCGTCGGGATGAGAGATGGAATGGATGAAGATGAATGAAACTGGGCAAGGATGTGGAAGGAAGCGGCAGTGGCCTGTCAGAAGGTACCGTCCCAGCATTTGCCTGGTGTTGAAATGGGAAACCACGGAAAACCATTTCAAGGACGGCCGACGGTGGGACTCGAACCCATGCGTCTACCGAGTCAGCAGAGAGCTTGGCCCCATGAGCTAACGCTGCGCTGACGGTGTTTAGGTGATGAAAATCCACCACGGATGTTTTTCTTCTGGTCTGATCAACATATATACAATGTTTGAGCGATCTCGGAAGGTTAACCCAGGGAACTGGCGCAAGGGTATTGTTGAGCCGAGGCTTAAATAGTGCTCTATATTTTTGTTTTGGGCAGCCCTCATTTCCTGTCGCTTACAGTACCTTCCTTCCAAGCCTTGAACTTCACCCTGCAAAAGAAACATGCCCATAGCTTTTTGAACACTCAAGTTATTTCTATATTATTTACTCAGCCTCGGGTGGCCCAAATGAGTAGAGGGGGTTCGATTTCCCCTCAGCCATCCTCGAAGTGGTTTTCCCTGGTTTCCCACTTCGTCTTCGGGCAAATGCCGGGATGGTACCTTCTTCAAGGCCACGGCCGCCTCCTTCCCTCTTCCTTGCCTATCCATCCTCACCAACCCTTCCCTTCCCTCATGAGGCCCCTGTTCGCTTTGCAAGTGAGGCCGCCTGGGCGAGGTGCCAATCCCACCTCACCAGTTGTATCCCTTCCGATTCGATGTTCCCAGCTCTAGGACACTGCCCGTAGAGGCGGTAGTGGTGAGTTCCCTCGCTGAGTCCGTGGGTTCCACCAACCTGGAGGGTAAACGACAAAAAAAAAAAAATCCGTACGACTCCGACAAAAACGGAGTTATTTTGTATGGGTCAAAATGATCCGGCGCCAGTTCTCGTGTTATATTTTTCACGCCACTTCTCGAGGGTAAAAGAGCGATGTTCTTTTCTTTTCTCGACAGAGGCTACACCGGGAGAGCTGAGAGATTGTCTCGAGGTAAGTTTGCCCAGCTGCTTCTCAATGATGTGGCGATATCACAGCAGTTGGAAAGGACCTCGTCCCAGCGTTTGTCTGAAATTGGAAACAATTTCAAGGATGTAACCCATTCGTCGTTTGAGTCCAGAGATAGCCTGGCCTCGTGACCTTGGAGGTAACTGATCCGGTCACTTGTGCTTTCTTGTATTGTTTGAGGATATTCTTGAGTTGACCTCTTTCGACCATGTTATGTTGTTTCATTTAAGGGGCTAGCGTCTTCTGTGCCCAAGGTCGCAGGTTCAAACCCGACCGAAGTCGTCGGATTTTTTAAGAGCGTTAAAAACCCTCATTATGCCTTCCTTTGCAGAGGAAGTAGAGCTGGTAGCCCCATGTCATAGATTTATGGCATGAAAAATCCTTCCAGTAACTACACATTTGTGAAGCCAAAATTTATAGGTTAGGTTTGCTTAATGCTCTCATATTGCAATGTTCGTCACTGGGCGCTGTTTACGATGCCATCTAGTAATAGCGAAGTACACAGCTAGGTGTCGTGGACTGTAGCATTTGGTAGCGAAAGTAGGAACTACTTGAAATTGTCGTCTGCAGTCCTTACCTGAATCACTGATAACACACACTAATACAGCCATCACAATTAACACAGGTTATCAGACAGATTCTACACACACCCAAAGCACACGGGGCTACATGACCACATTGTCGCAGCCCCTAAACTGAGCAACCAACCAACATTCACTCCAGTCCTAAAAAGTAGATTTGAAGCATTGCCCAATTCTCTGACTGCAGACTCTCCCCTCTTTCAATTATCCCCCCTGACCAGGAATTTGATATAATAATAATAATAATGTTATTGGTTTAACGTCCCTTCTGACTACCCCCCCCCCCTCTCCTCCCTCCACCCCCTAGGGGCTCACATCTAGTGAGACGTGGGTTGGCGACCACTGGACCCCAGCTGAGTCCGGCATTGCTTCCACTTACTTGTGCCGGGCTCCTCTCCGTCTTCTATCCTGTCGACCTCACTTGGTCAACTCTTGTTCTCTTCCGACCCCAAAGGTATTAGGGTATCTGAGGCCTAGGGAGTCTCTTCCTTTCCTTCCTTAATTGGCCCTTCTCTCATCTTTTCTGATACCCTCCTCCTGCGAGGGGTCAACCTTCTTTTTCTTTTCATGATATCTCCTGCCTTCTGCACAAGGCCCTCAAGGAGGCAGGGTATGTGTAGCCCCACCACTTCTGGTGCACTCTGGATAGAGCTACACCCTCAGGGGCTCACGGCTGGTGAGTTCGGTATTTGGCGACCCCGAGGGATCCCTGAGCTGGGTTCGGTTTTCCCCCTGTTATCCATTACCTCTGGGGCGGGCCCTCTCCTCTTCCCCTTTCCTATCTGCCTTTCATGGCTCTCCTTCCTTCCAAGTCCCTCAATCCGCATTCTTCGAGGATTGAGGGCATTTATTTTCTTCCTGTCCTTAATTTGCCTTAACCTTTATTTGTTTACCATTTCTTCTTCTCGTCTGTTAGTCTGTAGTTAGCATTAGTTATAGTTTTCATTCTCATCTCATCTCTCACTGTCACCCAAACCATTAGGGGCGGATAACCTAGATGTTATTTGAGGTTATTATGGTGTAACATTAACGCGAGGGACAGTTATTTCCAGTTTCTGCAAAATCAATATTTTGGACTTGTCTGGTTTTTACTATCAACCCTTCCATTAATATTATGATAATTGTGATGATAATAATAACAAGTAGTTCCCTGACGAACTAAAGAGCCTCCTTTTCTTAAAAGTTAAGATGCCAATGAGTAATGTATATATACTTATGTAGAATAATGACGAAATTAACTGGTAATACTAACATTTCTAATTAGTTCAAAATATACCTGCAATAGTGTAGTATAATAGAGCACTACAGTTGGCAGCCCTGGTGACTCTGAATATATTCTTAGTTCCATCTCGTAGGGTACAGAATACACATACAAAATTGGTTTTAAGTCTAAAGCATAGTAATGCCGGCACAAGCAGTTCGACATTGGATCCATCAGCGCGTGTAAACTCATGTTGCAAATGGTGTCATGGATGTGTTCCTCAGAATTAATCTGAAATATTATTAACTATTATTCCGCCAATTTTGGATGATATCCATTTGTTAGTATAGAAGTTAAATGTATTTAAAAATTGGACCTATCAGCAGGCTTAGGATCATGTTGGCAGCACTGATGTATATCAGTTACTCCAAATTTATCTAAAATGTCATGTACTATACGTGAGAAAAGTTTAGAGATATTGGCTTGCATTTCCGATTGATAGATATTAGTGTGAAAAATAGAGAGAGCATTTATTTACAGTTGGCAGCCCTGCTGGTTCTTAAGAATACGCATAGTCGAAATAATTATGATGCACAAAGCACAAACGAAATTTCGTTGAAATCGAATTGTTAGTATAGACGTTACATGCATTTAAAAATTGGACCTATCAGCAGGCTAAGAATCATGTTGGCAGGACTGACGTATATCAGCTTTTCCAAATTAATGTTGAAAATCATGTACTATACGTGTGCAAAGTTTCGAGCTGTTGGCTAGAAAATTTTTCTGATATATTGTTATTAGGATACAAAAATAGAGAGAGCATTTATTAACAGTTGGCAGCCCTGTTGGCTATTGAAATACGCATAGCTATGTCTGTTATGGTACACATACTACATACGAAATGTGATTGAAATCGATTTGATAGTATGGAAGTTACATGCATATAACTATATGACATACTAGCAAACGTAGAATCATGTTGGACAACACTGTCACGAAAGGTCGCCTGGAAATTAAACTGGAATGTTATTGTCTATATGTGTACCAATTTTGGAATAGTACCCATGCATAGTTTCTGAGATATTCAACATGAAGCTCAAATTTTAATTGCGATTTTTGAGCAGTTGGTAGCACTGACGTCAATTTCAAATATGGCCGTGAGATATTCAGGTTTAGATCTTTACTGATACCAAATTTGGTTATGATGGCTGCAGCCGTTTAGGAGTTGATAGGGGGGGGGGGTTACACACAGACAGACAGACAGAAAGACAGACACACATTTGCCCAGATCGATCTCATAAGTCTACATTTTCCTATTTTTTACAAAATGTGAAAAGTAGGCTAAAAATAATAATGCACGTTCTGAAATAGCTAGGTATTCACCGCTCACCAGGCATGCTGCAACTGCTTGCATGTCTCACAATGAGATACATTAACGCATGGACAGTAAAGTGGAATTAGCATATTTCGTGTTATTCATAAAATAGGGGTGCGCAATTATTTATATTATTTATATTTATAAGTCGCCTGCGTAGCGTAGCGGTCAGCATGGTTAGCTGCCGCCCCGGAGGTCCTGGGTTCGATTCCCGGCTCTGCCACGAAATTTCAAAAGTGGTTTGAGGACTGAAACAGGGTCTACTCAGCCTCAGCTGGCCCAAATGAGTAGAGGTGGTTTGATTCCCACCTCAGCCATTCTCGAAGTGGTTTTCCGTGGTTTCCAGTTCGTCTTTGGGCGAATGCCGGGATGGTGCCTACTGTAAGGCCAGGGCCGCCTCCCTCCCGCTTCCTTGCCTATCCATCCCCATCTTACCCTTCCTTCCCTCCAAAAGGCCCCTGTTCGCTTTGCAGGTGAGGCCGCCTGGGCGAGGTGCTGATCACACCTCCTCAGTTGTATCCACTCCGACCAGATGTTCCCAGCTCTAGGACACTGCCCGTAGAGGCGGTAGTGGTGAGTTCCCTCGCTGAGACCGTGGGTTCCACCAACCTGGAGGGTAAACTCGATTTAAACAAGTAGTTCCGTGAAGAACTATACTGCCTATTTTCATACAGCATATTTCATATTTGCAACTATCAACATACACAATTTCAGTTTGATTGCTGTAATAGATTCGTAGATATTGAGAACCGACTAAATAATTCGGATGGTCGCCATGTTGGATTTTATATATGTAGGTCCTAGAGCTATGTACTGTTACATGCAGATAATTGTGTACGTGTAGTATTCAAACTTCAATCGCATAATTAGGACACTAGAAGTTACAAGGAGATTTTAAAATTTTGCACAGCTGCCATCTTTAGGTTATGGAAACAATTGAAATAAATTAGATGCTAGTGGATTACCATTCGTATAAGGATTTACTGTACCAAGTTTCACTGCTCTCGGATGGTTAAATTGCGATAAACGTCCATGTGATTATTTATACTTCGCGTCGCCGCCATGTTGGATTTGTGATCACCAGGTTATTTAAAGTCCTATAAGTGAACTTGAGTTCATAGCCCCTATGAACAATAAAAAATTCAGTTTGATTGCTACAATAGATTCGTAGATATTGAGAGCCGTCTAAATATTTCGGATGGTCGCCATGTTGGATTGTTAAATGTATAGACCATAGAGTCATGTACCATTATAGGAAAATTATTGGGTAGGTTCATTATTCAAACTTTCACTTCGATCGCATGACTACATCACAAGAAATAAAAACTTAATTTTAAAATTCGCACAGCCGCCATCTTGAGGTTATGTAAACAATTGAATAAATTAGATACCAGAGGATTACAACGTGTATAAATATTTCCTGTACCAGATTTCAGTGCGTTTGGAGCATTAAATCGCGAGAAAGGTCTATTTCAAATTTTCTAATTCGCTTGGCCGCCATGTTTGTTTTGTATATAACCGGGTTTTTAAAGTCGTATAAATGGACTTCCAGTAGTGCCCTTTATCTCCGTACAAAACTTCAGGGAGATACCGCTAATAGTTTCAGAGATACAAAATGCCGGTGAAATATTTCGCACATCCGCCATCTTGTGGTTATGTAAACAAATGAACGAAGTTATGTGTCGGTGCATTACAATGTATATAAACATATGCTGTACCAAGTTTCATTGCATTTGGTTGGATAAATCGCGAGAAACGTCTATTTAAAAGTCGCAACTTCGCTTGGCCGCCATGTTGGTTTTGTAGCTACCAGGTTTTCAAAGATCACATAAGTGAACTTATAGTAGTTCCCTGTATCACCATACATGATGTCAGGGTAATATCGGTAATCGTTTCGGAGATATTGAATGCTGGTGAAATATTTCGCACTGCCGCCATGTTGGATTGGTGAGTCGTAACAAAATTTGAAGGGCACGGTCGAGGTCGCCCGGAATAGTGCTATAAACTTACCGAGTTTCATCGAAATCGCTCCAGTCGTTTAGATTTTATTAGGGGGGGACACACACACGAATCACACACACACACACACACACACACACACACACACGGACAAAAGGTGATCTCATAAGCCTATTTTTTCAAAATTGAAAATAGGCTAAAAATATATATATATTTATGGTATTTCACAAAATGGTGAAATCCCTGACTGTCAAAAACTTGTAAAGAAAACACTATTCGTGCAAAAGAGTTTGAAGAGAAGGATGGATCTCAGGGGAGCTTGTGTTGTCCCTCTGAAGCCTATGGAAATGTTGTTGTTGTTGATGATGATGATGATGATGATGATGATGATGACGATGATTGCTGTTTTACGGGGCCCAACATCTAGGTTATCGGCCCCTAATGGTTTGGGTGATTGTGAAAGATGAAATGAGAATGAAAACTATAACTAATACTAACTACAGACTTACAAACTAGAAGAAGAAATGGTAAGCAAATAAAGGATAAGGCAAATAAAGGACAGGAAGAAGAGAAATGCCCTCAACCCTCGAAGAATGAGGATTGAGGGGCTTTGTAGGAAGGAGAGCCATGAAAGGCAGATAGGAAAGGGATAGAGGAAAGGGACCATTCCGAAGTCAGTGAAAAAAGGAAAAAAACGGACCCAGCTCAGGAATCCCTCGGGATCGCCAACTTCCATACTCACCAGCCGTTAGCTCCTGAGGGTGTAGCAATATCCAGGGTGCACCAGAAGGGGTGGGGCTACATACACCCTGTCTCCTAGAGGGCCTTGAGCAGAAGGCAGGGGATAACATGAAAAGAAGAGGTCTGACCCCTCGAAGGATGAGGGTATGAGGAAAGATGAGACAAGGGCCAATTAAGGCGGTAATGGAAGAGACTCCCTAGGCCTCGGATACCCTATTACCGTCGGGGTCGGAAGAGAAGATGAGTTGACCTAGAGCAGTCGACAGGAAAGAAGACGGAGGGGAGCCCGGCACAAGTAAGTGGAAGCAATGCCGGACTCGGCTGGGGCCCCATGGTCGCCAACCCACGTCCCACTTGATGTGACCCCCAGGGGGGAGGGAGATATGGAAATGTTATGGGACCTTATAAGCATTCCCCCGTGCGCAGTAAACACTTTCTGGAATGACACTACAAACCGACATGAAAGTCGCTGGAGGGTTACAGTTTCATAAAAAGTAGTGAATTGTTAGCTTGCCCTCTAAATCTACCATCTACGATATGCCAGAAGCACTACTGATATGATGTCAGCCAAGAGACTCCATAAAAAGCTAAATACTCCGAAGGAATAAATAAATGCATTTCGATCAGTTATCGTAAATGAAAGGTATATTAAACCACCGAACTGGTAAGGGAAAAAAGAAGCTTATAATTTAACGTGACCGTTAATCTCCCGACCTTGACCCACGAGCCCTCCTTTTTACGTAGAATCCAAACTACAGGACATTATTATTATTATTATTATTATTATTATTATTATTATTAATACATCATTTTTGCCCTTATGGACAGTGTTTGAACTTAAATATCTCATGATGTCACAATTTTCACTTCTTTCCCTTCTTCTTCTCTTCGCAAAATCTCTTCATCCTTTGACTGTGCTCCTGTTTCCTTTGTTCCGCCCACAATGTTCCTGTCTTCTTCCTTTCACTTACTAAAAATTTGGCGTTCTTAATTTTGTTTCTGAAATGTTCTCTGTCTTCTATCATTTGCTTGTTGATCCCTAATTGCTTTAGGTCGTCTTCTATTTCATGATACCAATTTGTTTTCCTTCTTGAACTATTTACTACATCAAATATTTTCTTATTATGTATTATTTTTGAGTGGTGAAGTTAGGGCTGTCTTGCACTTAACCGCATATCGTGTTATTAATTTAGCACGTCGTAACATCGTGGGTTCAAACCCGGCCGAAGTCGTCGGATTTTTAAGAGCGTTAAAATCCTTCAGTATGCCTTCATTTGGAGGGGAAGTAAAACCGGTATTCCCATTTCATCGACGTAAAAGATCCTTCCACTAACTAAACTTGTGTGAAGCTAAATTTCTAGGTTAGATTTCGTTGAAACGCTCTATCAATATTCCAACGTTTTAAATTGAACGGAATTTGTAGCTCACTCCATGGGTCTCTGCTTGAGGCCTCTGGCGAGCCGAACATGTTCCCGGCCACTCCCGGCACTAAAAGCCATACAATAAATAAAATATACAAATACATAAATTTAGCACGTAGAAACGTTAAAACGTTTACAAGTAAATCACCCTTTCACTTTTTAATTTTCACATGCGTTGACCAAGAATTGAACCCGGTCCGAATTAGTGAGAGGCAAACAGCTTGACCGCTTTGCTACCACACCCTCGAACTGGTAAAGGATTTAGCCCTTGAGAAAAAGGTCGAACGTTGCTGCTGAAAGGAACTGCCAGTGGAAAATGGCGAGCATTTATATTTATACTTCATTCTACTGAATGACGTCAACTGATGTACAGTAAATAATAGTTCAATATTAAATTTAGTCTATACGCACTTCAGTTCAGTCGGCTTCGGTGGCGTAGTGGCTAGCATGCTGAGCTTCTATGCCCAAGGTCGCGGGTTCAAACTCAGACAAAGTCGTCGGATTTTTTAAGAGCGTTAACAATCCCTCAGTATGCCTTCCTTCGGAGGGGAAGTAAAGCCGGCGGTCCCATGTCATAGATTTATGGCAGATAAAGAACCTTCCACTAACTACACTTGTGTGAAGCCAAAATTAGTAGGTTAGGTTTGATTAATGCTCTTAAGTTCCAACGTTCATCACCGGGCGCTGGTTACGATGGCATCTAGTAGTAGCGAAGTTCACAGCTAGGTGTCATTTACAGTAACATTTGGTAGCGAAAGTAGCAACTATTTGAAAGTATTGTCTGCAGTCCTCACATGAATTAAAAACTGATAACACACACTAATACAGCCATCACAATTAACACCGGTTATCAGACAGATTCTACACACACCCAAAGTACACGGGGCTACATGGCCACGTTGTCGCAGCCCCTAAAACTGGGGAACCAACCAACCTGTTTGCAGGAGTAATGATATGCGTGTTAATTTGAAGTTGTACACTAGCGCTCCAGTAGCAAGCATTCGCATCACTGTGGGAAGACAGCGAATGAGCAGGCTTACTTCTAGGTGGCGGTGGATTTTTCAAAGCGCTTGGCTACAATACCTTCACATTTCGTCATCATTGCGTGAGCAGGCCTGACGAGTGAGCTCGAAAATATGAGAGTGTGTACTCTGTTCTTATTTGCTCCTTGGACTTGAGTTACTTCGGTGGCGGACGATGTCCCACGTACCTTGTCGCAGTCTCGCTCCTCGTACGGTATTTCCACGAATATTCGCGTGTTTGTTGCCTTTCTCTGTCGTGTGCGTGTGGTGAAGTTTTTTTAAAAAACTATTGTGAAGTGTGTTTTGTACGGAACGTTTTCGACATGACGGGCTTAATAGAACAGTCAATGCCGACCGTATGGCGTTGTCAAGTGCCGCAGTTCACAAGGTAGGGGAACATATTACTTTATTTATCTTGGTAGGTTTGGTTATGTGGGTTAAGTAACATTGCAATAGATTTCAGTGGAACGTACATTATGTAAGATAGCTCAAGGAGTCGAATGGAATTTATACCACGGGAAGAGTAAGGATTATTATTATTATCATTATAGTAGTCTCCGTGGGGTAGTTGTCAGCGTGCTTAGCGGCCACCCCAGAGAACTGAGGTTCGATTCCCGGCTCTGCCACGAAATTCGCTGGTATGAGGACTGGAACGGGGTCTACTCAGCCTCGGGTGGCCCAAATGAGTAGAGGGGATTCCATTCTCACTTCGTCTTCGGGCAAATGCCGGGATGGTACCTAACGTAAGTCCACGGCCGCCTCCTTCCCTCTTCCTTGTCTATCCCTCCCATTCTTCCCATCCTCTCCCATCCCTCATGAGGCCCCTGTTCGCTTTGCAGGTGAGGCCGTCTGGGCGAGGTACTGGTCCCTGTTGACACAGGCTAGGGTAAAATGTGGCTTTTTACCGATGTCTCAGTCTCATTCATGGCTGTGATGTATGTTGTCATTAATTCTTTTAGGGGCCTTGCGACTTCTTGGTCTTGTAGCCCTGTGCACTTGGGTGTCTGTAGAACAACCTGTGTCAGTGCAATGTCTGCACTAGTTTGTGTATTATTTTGTAATTGAGTTACGATTTGGGTAGGAAGCATCCGTGGCCTTAAGGTAGGTACCATCCCAGCATTTGCCTGGTGTAGAAGTGGGAAACCACTGAAAACCACTTCCATGATGGCTGAGGCAGGAATCGATTCCGCCTCTCCTCAGTTTTCCCTCAATTTCTTGGCAGAGCTGGGAATCGAACCCGGCTCTCCGCAGTGACAGCCACCACGTAACGAAGCGGTCTGATTATAAAGAAACTACTGAGGAATGGTTGTTGTTTCTGTTAGGGGCTTGGACATCGTGTTCATTTCAGTCCCGTGTACTTGAGTGTGCGAACATATATTTAAAAAAATAATCTGATAACCTGTGTTATTGCGGTACTTGCATTTCTAGTTGAGGTGAGGATTGGGATGGTAGCGGCCGTAGCCTTACGTTAGGAACCATACCAGCATTTGCCTGGAGTAGAAGTGGAAAACCACGGAAAACCACTTCTAGGATGGTTGAAGAGGGAATCGAACCTGCCTCTACTAAGTTTTGCCACACGAGGCTCAATGTGCCCCGTTCTAGCCCTCAGACTAGAATTACATTTCTTGGAAGAACCGGGAATGAGCCTGGACCTCTGGAATTAGGCGCTGCACCACGAGGTGGTTACTGATATAACTAAAGTAAATGATACACGAGCCTCAGCTGGATGTTGTGAAAGGATTTACTCATAGGGTTAGCATTACTGTGCTGGCTCATTCAAAATAATTTAGTAACGGCAAAACCTTGTCGCTGCTCTAAGAACCTCCAATGGAGTTCTTGATGTACGACATCCTTGGACGTCCCCAAGGTTTCTTCCCCAATACTTTGCCCTCGATAATGCTTTGGAGAATTAATCGTGCCTTAATAATAAAATAAAATATTTATTGCAGCTAATAGCTAAAGGAATGATGCAGACAAAATAAAACATACATAGGATACCTTATGAGCACTAATAAACTATTCATTGCAACAGAAGGACGTCAGAGATTCAAGTCTATATGCACAGTACATCGCATGATACCTGTCGCAACATTTGCCGCAACGTTCACATAGGCCTACACAGTTTGCGTCTGGCTGGTGAAACTTTTTTAACTTGCACAGCTTATGGTGAAAGCCATGTATGGCAAAGCGTGTATCAGTATGTCTTAGTTAGTAACCTCCCCGTCTCCAATCATTGCAGGTCATTGCGTCAGTGATGTAGAAACCCCCCCGTATGTCTTTCTTCTTCTATTGCTGGTTCTCCATGAGTGCACGTATGCTGGCGTAGACGGTAGCGACAGTTGGAGGCGGAGCTCTTCCACATAATATAATTCACGTGTTAATTCGTAGACTAGTCTTGAAGGCGTGTGTTTTGAAACACACAGAACCTTCTTTAAGAAAGTCGCTTTTAGTTTTTCCAACTTTTCCAGGTGTTTCAGTTTGAGGTGCGCCCAGATATTCTCTAATCCATTTGATGCAACGGGTGTAACCTTGAGCTGTAGGAGTTGAATAGCTGTTTTGACGGAGAGTTTTCTCAACTGTCTGATATCATTTATGGCCCTCATATCGTTAACGTGAAGCGTAAAGCCGTTGCCCGTTGTCTGAAGTGTCACGCCTAGATACTTAAAGTTAGAACTGGGTGAGTTAGCCGTGGTCGTTACGGCATGCCTGCTAGCAGTCGCTCACATCCGGAAGGCGAGGAGGTTCGAATCCCCCCGCCGGCAACCTTGAAGATGGTCTTCTGTGGTTTCCCATCTTCCTTCCAGGCAAATGCCGGGGTTGGTCCCTAATTATAGGCCACAGCCACTACCTTCCAACTCCTCGTCCTTACATTCCAACTTCCCTCCCCAACGGTACTTGTAGCTCACCCATTGGGTGTCCGTCTCGAAGCAGCTACAAAACTGGCGAGCCGAACATGTCCTCGGACACTCCCGGCACTAAAAGCCATACGCTAAAAAAAAAACAAAAAAAAACAACTTAAAATTAGAAACGCTCTCCAGGGGTTTACTGTGTGCCTTAATACATGTCCAAGGAACTTTATTTTCCTCTTCTTTATTGTTTTCAATAAACATCGATCCACCTTCCCGTCCAGCAGAAAAAGATAATTTGTTTTCCTGTCCATCTAACTTGTGCTTGTCATTCTTCTCCAAAACCACATTTCTGCAGTCTTAAGTTTTGTTTCTTCCAGTTTCCCTAATGTCCAGGTTTTGCATCCATACAGTAAGACACTTGCAACAAAGGTCTTAGGAAATGACTAGTCCTCAAACAGAGGTGATTATTTAGCAATAACTTCATTTTATTTTGGAATTTTAATATACTGTAGCTAGAGCCCAGCTCAGCTGTTCACGTTGTGACTCTTCATATGGTTTTTATTTGATAATTTGCGCAAACTCCAGGAGCGTTCTTGGTGTTCATAGTCTTCCAAAAGGAAATGCACTCATATGAAAACTACCATAGCTTTAACTTCGACGTGGAATAAAAATATAGCATCAATATATACCCAGGATGATCACCGCATACAATTTCAATAAAATATGAATAGCTATCTACCAGTTTTTGTGAGAAAGATTTACTCAAGTGTTCTGTAACACAAAATGTTTCCGGAAACACTGAATCGTTTTCTATTCTGCACTTAAATGCTTTAGAATGTTCCTGGTAAACCAACTCACTTTAACGTTAATGTTTTATGCTGGAATATTTAAATGTTCGACAGTGAGTTCGGTGTTTTATCACATTCATACCTCGCGTTTATTAGGAATTATTCCAAAGAATTAACAGATGCTATTTTATCATTTCAAATTATCTTGTCGACTTCATCGTTATGCTTTGGTCTACCGTTATGCGTTACGGTTACGGAGAGGAAATTTACTAAGGTTGCACTTGAGCGTATGACGTCATTATGTTGTTCAGTGCATATGCACCGAGTCTGAGTTTACTGCTGGGCTATGGCGTTATGCGATACCGAGACGGAGAGCGTATGTCGTCATTATGTTGTTCAGTGCATATGCACCGAGTCTGAGTTTACTGCTGGGCTATGGCGTTATGCGATACGGAGACGGAGAGCGTATGTCGTCATTATGTTGTTCAGTGCATATGCACCGACTCTGAGTTTACTCCTGGGCTATGGCGTTATGGATACGGAGACGGAGAGCGTATGTCGTCACTATGTTGTTCAGTGCATATGCACCGAGTCGGAGTTTACTCCTGGGCTGTGGCGTTATGCGATACGGAGACGGAGAGCGCGTGACGTCATCATGTTGTTCAGTGCATATGCAGCGAGTCTGAGTTTACTCCTGGGCTGTGGCGTTATGCGATACGGAGACTGAGAGCGCATGACGTCGTCATGTTGTTCAGTGCATATGCAGCGAGTCTGAGTTTACTCCTGGGCTGTGGCGTTATGCGATACGGAGACGGAGAGCGTATGACGTCGTCATGTTGTTCAGTGCATATGCAGCGAGTCTGAGTTTACTCCTGGGCTGTGGCGTTATGCGATACGGAGACGGAGAGCGTATGACGTCGTCATGTTGTTCAGTGCATATGCAGCGAGTCTGAGTTTACTCCTGGGCTATGGCGTTATGCGATACGGAGACGGAGAGCGTATGACGTCATCATGTTGTTCAGTGCATATGCACAGAGTCTGAGTTTACTCCTGGGCTATGGCGTTATGCGATACGGAGACTGAGAGCGCGTGACGTCATGCAGCAGAGTGCCCCTCCCGCTCTCCGTTCCCCGCGCGGGAAGCCTAAGTTAATGGGTAATGGAGTCTGTTGAAAGAGTCTGAAAGACTAGACTTTATATCATTTCAAATGACGCATGCTACAAATGCTACACATGTTAGAAAGGCTCAGGTGGGCCTTTCGCTTCGCTCGAAGCCCCAGGACTCTTTCAACAGACTCCATTACCCATTAACTCAGGCTTCCCGCGCGGGGGAATGGAGAGTGGGAGGTGCACTCTGCTGAATGACGTCACGCGCCCTCCGTCTCCGTATCGCATAACGCCACAGCCCAGGATTAAACTCAGACTCGGTGCATATGCACTGAACAACATGATGACGTCATACATGCCGTAACCGAAACGCATAACGGTAGACCAAAGCATAACGATGAAGTCGACAAGATCATTTGAAATGATCAAATTAAGCCGTAATGTGGGTTTCACATTGTTTTTTTTTTACATCGTAAAGAGACCTTGACTTGTAGAAACTGTTATTTTGTTGATTATTCACCCTTTACATATCTGATGCCAGTTTTACAGCACCAAGGTGCCATGTGAATAATTATTAGCCTACTTTTCACTTTTTGCAAAAATGAGGAAAAAGTAGACTTATGAGATCGATCCGGGAAAATGTGTGTCTGTCTGTCTGTATGTCTGTCCTACTATCTGTCGGTCTGTCTGGTTGTGTGTGTGACACCCCCCCCCCCCCCTATCATCTCCTAAACGGCTGCAGCAATCAAAACCAAATTTAGTATGAGTCAAGATGTGCACCGGAATATCTCACGCCCATATTTGAAAATGATGTCAGTGCTACCAACTGCTGAAAAAAAACGCACTAGAAATTTGAGCTCCATGTTGGTTAACTTGCAAGGTATGCATGGGAGCTATTCCAAAATTGGCACACATGTAGATAATACTATTTCAGTTTAATTTCCAGGAGGCCAACCATGACAGTGTTGCCAAAATAATTTTAAGCCTTCTGATAGGTCCAATGTTTAAATGCATATAACATCTACACTATCAATTGGATTTCAACCAAATTTTGTATGTAATATCTGTACATAAACAGATATGACTGAGCGTATTCTTAAGAGCCACCAGGGCTGCCAACTGTTAATAATTGCTCTCTTTATTTTTTTTATCCAAATACCAATATATCAGAAAGTCTGCAAGCCAATAGCTTTAAACTATGCACACGTATATTCTGACATTTTAGATTAATTTCGAGTAACTTATATACGTCAGTTCTACCAACATGATTATAAGCCTGCTGATACGACCAATTTTAAATACATGTAACTTCTATACTATCAGTTGGATTTCAACCAAATTTCGTATGTGCTATGTGTACCATAACAGATATGACTATAAGTATTGTTAAGAGCAATCAGGGCTACCAACTGTTAATAAATGCTGTCTATAGTTATTTTACACTAATATCAATATACCAGAAAGTATGCAAGCCAACAGCTCTATACTTTGCACACGTATAGCACCTGACATTCTAGATTAATTTGGAGTAATTAATACAAGGCAGTGCTGCCAACATGATTCTATGCCTGCTGATATGTCCAATTTTAAAATACATGTAACTTTTATACTAACAAATGGATTTCATCCAAAATTGGCACAACAAGATATCATAATATTTCAGATTATTTCTGACCAGCACACGCATGGTATTGTGGACAACATGCTTTTACGCGTGCTGATAGATCCAGTGTCTAACTGCATGTAACGTCCATTGGACTTCAACCAAATTTTGTATTCTGTACCTTAAGAGATTGAACTAAGAATATATTCAGTCGCCAGGGGTGCCAACTGTAGTGCTCTATTAGGCTACATTATACCAGGTATATTTTGAACTAATTAGATATTTCGATATTACCAACTTAATTTCGTCATTATTCTAGATAGGTTCATATACTGTAGAATAATCATTGGCATGAAAAGTAGGCTGTATAGTTCTTCGCGGAACTTCTTGTTTAACCTTGACAAGAATCTTGTTAAAGAAGAGTCACAAATGGTGATATCTCCTTTCCCTTCCGTCTCGCAGTACAGCACAAGAATGGAATGGTCAGCTGTTGCACGGCCTACTTGATGCATTCCCACCTGCCTGTAATGCTTTCGATATGTCGTCGAAAGATGTAATTCACGTTTCAATAGAGCTGTGCTGTTCGCTGTTTTGTCAAGAAAGCTTCACAGAGGAGAGCCACCAAACATTTCGTTCATCACACCATTTGTTTTAAACAGAGCATCTGTATCCAGGAATAATAAGTCCTCATTGAGGATTGCTTTCAACTCATTTCACTAGCAGACATGTTACGTGGTCAAGTGTGACTTATTACCCCTCCCAAATCTGCCTACGGCGCGGCGTGGAGGTAAAATGCACATCGGCAACAGTGACAATGTTGCCAAGTCGCAAAATGTAGGGTATTTGAAGATCGCAATGAAGACACAATTTCACATTTCCAAATGGTGATTTTCTAGGGTTATTTCTTGAAGTCTGAGGGAAATCCAGGGTTTTTAATAAGCACTAAAATTGGAACAAATTCATTTGACCAGAATCGAAGTAAAATATTCATTAACTACTGAAATGAGCCAAAATACCTGTAGTAATTATATATGGAGATGATATAGTAATAGATGTTCATTCCCCCGCTGTCTGTAACCCACCCGCCTTCCCGAATTTGATCATATTTCGGCTTCGGTGGGGTAACTGGTAACATGCTGAGCTACTATGCCCAACGTCGCGGGTTCAAACCCAGCCGAATCCGTCGGATTTTTAAAAGTGTAAAAAATCCCTCAGTATGCCTTCCTTCGGAGGGGAAGTAAAGCCGGCGGTCCCATGTCATAGATTTATAGCATGATGAAGAACCTTCCACTAATTACACTTGTGTGAGCTACATTATAGGTTAGATTTGACTAACGTTCTTAGGTTCCAACGTTCGTCGCCAGGAGCCGACTGCAGTGGCATCTAGTTACCAAGTTCAGAACTAATTGGTGGTTGACGGAAGCGTTTGGTAGCAAAAGTTGGAAATAATTGAAAATCGAATGTCTGCAGCTTTTACTTGAATACAAAAAAAAAAAAAACAGAAAACACACACTAATACAGCCATCACAATTATCACCGGTTATCAGCTTGCCACGGTGGGTGAGTGTTTAACGTGTCGGTCCACTAACCCCAAGCTTGCAGGTTCGCTCCTGGCCGTGGTAAGCGATTTTTGAAAGGCGGCAAAAATACGACACCCATGTCATACGATGTTGGCATGTTAAAGATCCCATTTGAATTCAGTAGACCGTGTTCATAATGGCAAAATTAATCTCGGGAGTTTCCGCCAACACAAAGTTCCTCATTTCTCTACTAGAAAGCGCTATAGTGTTCATGGAACTTAGATATCTAACCTCCTTGACTTTCATAGTGCTTGAAGGAACAACAAAATTCGACATGCAAGCTACCCTTTGGGTATCAAATAACAAAGCTTTCACCCGGCACCCGAGGCCATACGATATTATTATTATTATTATTATTATTATTATCAGACAGATTCTACACACACCCAAAGCACACGGGGCTACATGACCGTGTTGTCTTAGACCCTAAACTGTGTAACCAACTTATATGCAAAAAACTCCAGCTGTGTCGGCTATTTTCGACATTAATTATGCACAAGTACAGTATTGCCAACCCCACACATTCGGTACTATTTCTTATCCGGCATCGTGAAACAAACGAGCGTCGTCAAGTTAATGCGAAATTGCGCCAAGTGTTAAGTTAGACATGGATTGTGCGTGTTGCGAGATAGCAATCTACAATTTCAATCAATAATATCATAACAAGGGCTCGGATTTTTAGGTGCTAAAAATCGGAAAAATATTTATTTTTTATGTATTGAAAATGCCTGAAATATGTGACAAAAAGTAAAAATATGTAATAATAATTTAGTTAATTAATATGCAGTAGTCACGAATGCAATTTATGCTATGTCTCACTGACTGCTGAAGCATTACAATACACAACGAGATACATCTTCAGGTTGTCCATCACAAATGACCGACGATTATCGCTAAACACATATTCTGAAGGCGCGAAACTGCGGCAATATGTTTCTTGCCCTTGAGGTATTGTGTAACTTGAGATCGCTGTTCAGCCTTGATTTCTTTCCCACATGGTTGGCAGAACAGAACGCCCCCATCAGAAGTAAAATTATCTCTAAATTCTGCAAAAGACGATAACTTGTAGTTGTTTTTACTTTAGGCATGGTAGAATTGCCTTACACTTCACAATCCCAGAAATGAACTGCATGCGATTGACATTGGTTCCAGGTATCTGTGGGGTATAGCACGTGGAGCAATATGACTATGGACAAGGAAATCCCCGGCTTCCACAGTGAGTGGCACGGGGCGACAAGTTAAGAATAACACAGTTGCAATCTGACATACGCTCTGCATGAAGATTAGATAACTCACAGGTTCTTTCCCGTTGAAGTAACACAGAACAAAAATGCAATAATCTGATAGATCTAGCATACTGATTTTTAAACAAGAAGTTCCGTGACGAAATAAAGAGCCTACTTTTCATAAAATTTAAGATTCATGCCAATGATAAATCTATATGGATCTATCTAGAATAATGACGAAATTAAGTTGGTAATATCGAAATGTCTAATTAGTTGGAAATACTGTATACCTGGAATAATGTAGCCTAATCGAGTACTACAGTTGGCAGCCCTGGTGACTGAATATGTTCTTAGTTCCATCTCTTAAGGTACAGAATACAAAATTTGGTTGAAGTCCAATGGATAGCATGGACGTTACATGCGGTTAAACATTTGATCTAACAGCGGGCGTAAAATCATGTTGGCAACAATGACATACATGTATTGGTCAGATATAATCTGAAATAATATGATCTATTGTTGTGTCAATTTTGAATGAAATCCATTAGTTAGTATAGAAGTTACATGCATTTTAAAATTGGACCTATCAGCAGGCTTAGAATCAAGTTGGCAGCACTGGCGTAGGCCTATATTAGTTACTCCAAATTAATCTAGAATGCCAGATACTATACGTGTGCAATGTTTAGAGCTATTGGCTTGCATACTTTCTGATATATTAATATTAGGGTAACAAAAATAGAGACAGTATTTATTAACAGTTGACAGCCCTGGTTACTCTTAAGGATCGGCACAGTCATATCTGTTATGGTACGCATAGCACACACGAAATTTGGTTGAAATCCAAATGATAGTATACAAGTTATATGTATTTAAAGTTTGGACTTATCAGCAGGCTTATAATAATTTTGGCAACACTGCCATGTATGGCCTCCTGGAAATTCAACTGCAATATTATTATGTACACGTGTACCAATTTTGAAATAGCTCCCATTCATACCTTCCAAGATATCCAACATGGAGCTCGAATTTCAATTGCGATTTTTCAGCAGTTGGTAGCACTGATATCATTTTCAGATATGGCCGTGAGATATTCAGGTATAGATCTTTACTCCTACCAAATTTAGTTTCAATTGCTGTAGCCGTTCAGGAGTTGATAGGGGGGGGGGACACACACACACAGCCAGCCAGCCAGACAGACAGAAGGACAGACAGAAGGACAGACAGACAGACAGTCAGACAGACTGACAGAAGGACAGACAGACAGCCACACATTAGCCCGATCTCATAAGTCTACTTTTTCCTCATTTTTGCAAAATGTGAAAAGTAGGCTAAAAATGAAAATATTATGTTTTTTTATGTGCTAATGTGTGAAAATCATGAATTTATGTAAGTTATTTATAGAAAAAATGCCTAAAATTTGTATTTACATAAAAAATATTTATTTAGCTAAAAATCCGAGCCCTGATCATTACGCATCAATAATTTTCATCCAAGCCAATGGTTTTTGTTTAGACCAAGCCAATATAAACACCCATGGTTTTCATCACGCACAGTGGCCAATGGGTTTGCCAAATATTTCTTTTTTTCACATAATTACAATGTTACGTGTGTCGTCTGGTGCATTTTGCATCGGATATGTTGGCAACAGTGATAGAACGTGATATGACGTCAATGTGTGCGCCTCAAACATGGTTGCTGTCGTTCAACAAGCAAGAAATAAAAACGAAATGTGATAAGGACCTTTCGGATAGAAAAACAAGAAGTTCCGTGACGAACTAAAGAGCCTACTTTCTTAAAAATTAAGATTCATGCCAATGATTAATCTATATGGATCTTTCTAGAATAATGACGAAATTAAGTTGGTAATATCGACATTTCTAATTAGTTCGAAATACTCTATACCTGGCATAATGTAGCCTAATAGAGAACTACAGTTGGCAGCCCTGGTGACTGAATATATTCTTAGTTCCCATCTCTTAAGGTACAGAATACAAAATTTGGTTGAAATCCAATGGATAGCATGGACGTTACATGCAGTTAAACATTGGATCTAACAGCGCGCGTAAAATAATGTTGGCGACAATGACATGCATGTATTGGTCAGAAATAATCTGAAATAATATGATCTATTGTTGTGTCAATTTTGAAGGAAATCCATTAGTTAGTAGAGAAGTTACATGCATTTTAAAATTGGACCTATCAGCAAGCCTAGAATCATGTTGGAAGCACTGGCGTAGGCATATATTAGTTTCTCCAAATTAATCTAGAATGCCAGGTACTATACGTGTGCAAAGTTTAGAGCTATTGGCTTGCATACTTTCTGATATATTGATATTAGTGTAACAAAAATAGAGACAGTATTTATTAAGAGTTGGCAGCCCTGGTTACTCTTAAGGATCGGCATAGTCTTATCTGTTATGGTACACATAGCACACACGAAATTTGGTTGAAATCCAAATTATAGTACAGAAGTTACATGTACTTAAAGTTGGACCTTTCAGCAGGCTTAGAATCATGTTGGTAGCACTGACGTATATAAGTTACTCCAAATTAATATAGAATGTCAGGTACTATACGTGTGCATAGTTTGAAGCTGCCGCCTTGCATACTTTCTGATATGTGGGTATTTGGATATAAACAAATTGAGAGCATTAATTAACAGTTGGCAGCCCTGGTGGCTCTTAAGAATACGCTCAGTCATATCTGTTTATGTACACATAGCACATACGAAATTTGGTTGAAATCCAATTGATAGTATAGAAGTTATAAGCATTTAAAATATGGATCTATCAGCAGGCTTATAATCATATTGGCAACTCTGCCATGTATGGCCTCCTGGAAATTAAACTGCAATATTATTATCTATACGTGTACCAATTTTGAAATTGCTCCCCTTCATACCTTCCAAGATATTCAACATGGAGCTCAAATTTCAATTGCGATTTTTTAGCAGTTGGTAGCACTGACATCATTTCCAAATATGGCCGTCAGATATTCAGGTAAAGATCATTACTCCTACAAAATTTTGTTTCGATTGCTGCAGCCGTTTAGGAGTTGATAGCGGGGGACACACACACTGCCAGCCAGCCAGCCAGACAGACAGACAGACAGACAGACAGAAGGACAGACAGACAGACAGACACACATTTGCCCGATCTCATAAGTCTACTTTTTCCTCATTTTTGCAAAATGTGAAAATTGGGCTAATAAATGTTAAAGCTCGTGTATGCCATCAAAGGTTTGCTATTTCATAGCGCCCTCTTTTAATTTGAAATCGAATTATGAAAGTTTGAAACCAAAGGGTGTAGTGACGTCACTAAAATGGTCGTCATATTTAAATAGTGCAAAGTATCGAAATCAAAAGTAGCCTATATGTTAACCGGGTAAATCCGCTACTTCCATGTTAAATTTCATTTCTTGCGTGATTGAGTAACCGACAGCCACACACCTTTTCATTTTATATATTAGTATAGATAATCTGCCAGGTTTTGTAAATGTCCGGTTCTGGTCTAGGTAAGAAATAATCTAAAGATTACTTGACTTCAGGAACAAAAGTTTAATGCCCTTCAGTCGGTCCACACGACCGTACCCAAATGAGATGGGTTATTCCCTAATCTTGAAAATAATTACATGAGATTATTTATTAAGCCCCGTGTGCTTGCGTGTATGTGTAATTTTGTCTGATAACCTGTGTTATTGTGATGGCTGTATTAGTTTGTATTTGTTATTCAGGTGAAGATTAGGAAAGAAGCGACCGTTACCTTAAGGTAGGAACCATCCCGGCATTTAACTGGAGTAAATGTGGGAAACCACGGAAAACCACTTGCAGGATGGTTCAAATAGGAATCTGACTCACCTCTTCTCACTTTTGTCACATGAGGCTGAGTGTATTGAATTACTTGTCAAAACCGGGAATCAAACCCGGACCTTCGGTGAGATAGCCAAGAATGCTAAGAGATAGCCAAGAATGCTAACCACTACACCACGAGAAATAAAGAGATGGGCAGAAGAGAGAGAGTAATGCAAGCCGTGCAGATGACATTTAGAGAATGATGAGGCTTGGCCTCTGCGTGATACGAACTCGTGATTTCCGGCTATGTATGCTGGTAGGATGGTTGGTTCCTCAGTTTAGGGGCTGGGACAACGCGGTCATGTAGCCCCACGTACTTTGGCTGTGTGTAGAATCTGTCTGATAACCGGTGTTAATTGTGATGGCTGTATTAGTGCGTGTTATCTGTTTTTAATTCAAGTAAGGACTGCAGACAATAATTTCAAGTAGTTCCTACTTTTGCTACCGTCCACGACACCTAGGTTTCGGACTTGGCTACTAGATGGCATCGCAGTCAGCACCTGGCGGCGAACATTGGAACTAATATGAAACAAGAAGTTCCCTAACGAATTAAAGAGCCTACTTTTCATGCCAATGATTAATCTACAGTATATGAACGTATTTAAAATAACGACGAAATTAAGTTGGTAATATCGAAATGTCTAATTAGTTCCAAGTATTCCTGGTATAATGTGCGCCTAATAGAGCACTACCGTTGGCAGCCCTGGTGACTGAATATATTCTTACTTCCATCTCTTAATGTATAGAATACAAAATTTGGTTGAAGTCCAATGGACGTTACATGCAGTTAGACATTGGATCTATCAGCGCGCGTAAAAGGATGTTGGTAACAATGTCATGCGTGTGCTGGTTAGAAATAATTTGAAATATTATGATATCTTGTTGTGCCAATTTTGGATGAAATCCATTTGTTAATATAGAAGTTACATGTATTTTAAAATTGGACCTATCAGCAAGCATAGAATCAAGTTGGCAGCACTGACTTCTATTAATTACTCCAAATTCATCTAGAATGTCAAGTGCTATACGTGTGTAATGTATAGAGCTGCTGGCTTGCATACTTTCTAATATATTGATATTAGGGTAAAATATATTGATAGCATTTATTAACAGTTGGCATCCCTGATTGCTCTTAAGAATACTTAGTCATATCTGTTATGTTACACATAGCACATACGAAATTTGGTTGAAATCCAACTGATAGTATACAAGTTACACGTATTTAAAAATTGGTCCTATCAGCAGGCTTAGAATCATGTTGGTAGAACGGAAGTATATAAGTTACGCCAAATTAATCTAAAATGCCAGGTACTATAAGTGTGCATAGTTTAAATCTGTCGGCTTGCATACTTTCAGATATATTGGTACATGAATAAAAAAATAGAGAGAGCAATTATTAACAGTTGGCAGCCATGGTGGCTCTTTAGAATACGCTCAGTCATGTCTGTTTATGTACACATATTACATTGACAATTTGGTTGAAATCCAATTGATAGTGTAGAAGTTATATGCATTTAAAATTAGGACCTATCAGAAGGCTTAAAATTATTTTGGCAACGCTGCTATGTATGGCCTCCTGGAATTTAAACTGAAATAGTATTATCTACATGTGTGCCAATTTTGGAATAGCTCCCATATATACCTTCCAGGATATCCAACGTGGAGCTCAAATTTCTAGTGCGTTTTTTCAGCAGTTGGTACCTCTGACATCATTTTCAAATATGGGCGTGAGATATTCCGGTCTACATCTTTACTCATACTAAATTTGGTTTCGATTGCTGCAGCCGTTTAGGAGTTGGTAGGGAGGGACACACACACAGCCAGCCAGCCAGACAGAAGGACAGACAGACAGACACACATTTTCCCGGATCGATCTCATAAGTCAACTTTTTCCTCATTTTTGCAAAATGTTAAAAGTAGGCTAAAAATCCACAGCCTGCTTCCAGTCGATCGACCGGGTCAGGGAATGGAATGAATGAAGCCCCCATCTAGCGGCGAGGATATGAACTGTGCCTGCTGCCGAAGCCTATCGCACTCCCCTGGTGCAATGATTAAATGAATGACAAAGGAAATGGCAGTGGTGAGTGTTGCTGGAATGAAATTTGTGACAGGGAAAAAAACTGTCCGCTTCCACTTTGTCCGGCACAAATCTCACATGGAGACCGAGATTTGAACTGGAACTAATAGGCCTATATCATTATCAAACTAACCTGCACACTTTAGCTTCCACAAATTTAGTTAGTGGAAGGGTATTTTTCATGCCATAAATTTATGACATGGGACTGCCGGCTTTACTTCCCCTCCGAAGGAAGGCATACTGAGGGATTTGTAACGCTCTTAAAAATCCGACGACTTCAACCGGGCTTGAACCCGCGATCTTGGGAATAGAAGTTACCAACTAACCCCCGAAGCCGCTGGCTGAGTATGCTACGCCGTTACTCTGACCACTAAGCTAAAGCCCGTATCACAAGACACTCACATGCAAGGAAGCTTCTACCAGCACGAGTGTACACGCTCGTGGAGACGTGTGTAGCACTGTGTGATATGTACTATCGCCTGCAAAAATAACGGGCCGTCTTGCCGTGCGAGAGTTGAGTTGAGTTGGCATCACTAGGGGCGTTCTCGGGCGGGGAATGCTGAGAGCCGTGATTGGGCACCTGTCGTTGTTGGCAAAGGGGGAGAGGAGGGGTGCGCCAACCTTGATTTTCTTTAGTTTCGCGCTTGGAAGATTGTTACAGATGAGACGGTGTTAATAAATATAAATCGAAATGCCAAGTAACCCATTAATTGTTAAGTCTCGTTAGAAAGGCACTGTTGAGTTTTACTGTGTGTGAAATTTTTTGAGAATCGAGTTTTCACAGTTAGGGACTAAACGCATTTTAATAAGAAGAAAAATAAGGAAATCGCATACGTCCTAAACTAGTTATATTTTTAAGCATTTTTCTTAATAAGAAATACGTTTTGAAAAGAAAAAGACAAACTAAAGAGCATAAAAACCTTAGTAATTTTAAAAGCACTCACGTTAACAGGAGGTTTAATACATCAAATAACAGAACTTGAAGCGATGCTTGTGTAGCAGAGAATCTTTAAAAATGATTCAACATACCGTAAGCTTCTGATTCGTTTATCATGGATAAAATCAGAGGAGGCAATTGTTAGCAGCAAAATGTTTTTTATTATTCAACATCAATAAAATATTAGGCAACAGAAAAAACATCATTAAAATATTAAGCAACAGAAAAAAAACCAGCTCATTAACTTTATTCCCACTTCAGTTTTTATAATATTAATAATGACAAATTCCAACCTAAAACAACCGAAACCACAGCTTCACTCTCATTTCTTGTTGTCCTAAACTAAGACACTTTCTTTGTCGCTTGATAAGATGCTTTTTAGTGTCTTAAATTAAATATCTCAAAAGTAACACAGAATTTCAATATGTGTCTGAAATCTTTTTATCAAGACACTAAAAAGCATCTTGTGCGAAGCGACAAAGAAAGTGTCTTAATTTAGCCACCAAGAAATGACAGTGCTTTGAAGAAAATAGACGTCTATTCGTCTTATAGACGTCAAAGTTTTACATTTTCAGCAAAAATTAATTATTTCAACCATGGTTGAAATAATAAATATTTAATAGCCTAGGTTATAAGGCAACCTAGCTTATTTTAACCTTCGAAACATCTAAGCTTCAGATTTTTTTACGTATGGCTTTTAGTGCCGGGAGTGTCCGAGGACATGTTCGGCTCGCCAGTTTTGTAGCTGCTTCGAGACGGACACCCAATGGGTGAGCTACAAGTACCGTTGGGGAGGAAAGTTGGAATGGAAGGACGAGGAGTTGGAAGGTAGCGGCTGTGGCCTATAGTTAGGGACCAACCCCAGCATTTGCTTGGAAGGAAGATGGGAAACCACAGAAGACTATCTTCAAGGTTGCCGGCGGGCGGATTCGAACCTCCTCGCCTCCCGGACGTGAGCGACTGCCAGCAGTCCTACCGTAAAGGACACGGCTAAATCACCCGGTTAAGCTTCAGATAACTCGACCCTGCAAAATGGCATTGGATTAGGCTTATGAAGCGGGTTATGACACGTCATTCTGCTATGTGAAGACTTTTGAATAAGCTAAAAGTTTACTTCATGTTGTCATATAGTCTAACCGAGGCTAAGTGAAGTTATTTTCTGTAATTTTGAAAAACTATTGCTATTTTGTCAGAATTGTAAAAATAGCCGTCACTTAGACGTTTATTTTCATAGCAAATTTAGTAACAAAACGTAACACTGGTCATACCAGGCAATCACAGATTAAACTTATGTCAGTCATTTTTTTTAATGAGTAATTACTTCAACCAAAATTGTCAGTCAAATTTAACCTTCAAGCTTTTCTTCAATGAGTAAATTATTTCATCCAAAAATGTCAGTAAAATTTAAACTTAAGGCGTTTTTTCAATGAGTAAATAATTTCAACCGAAAATGTCAGTCAAATTTAAACTTAAAACGTTTTTTCAAAGAGTGAAATATTCAACCAGAAATGTCAGTCAAATTTTAACTTAAAGCGTTTTTTCAATGAGTAAATAATTTCAACCGAAAATGTCAGTGAAATTTAAACTTAAAGCGTTTTTTCAATGAGTAAATAATTTCAACCGAAAATGTCAGTGAAATTTAAACTTAAAGCGTTTTTTCAATGAGTAAATAATTTCAACCGAAAATGTCAGTGAAATTTAAACTTAAAGCGTTTTTTCAATGAGTAAATAATTTCAACCAAAAATGTCAGTCAAATTTTAACTTAAAGCGTTTTTTCAATGAGTAAATAATTTCAACCAAAAATGTCAGTCAAATTTTAACTTAAAGCGTTTTTTCAATGAGTAAATAATTTCAACCGAAAATGTCAGTGAAATTTAAACTTAAAGCGATTTTTCAGAGTGAATTATTTCAACCAAAAATATCAGTCAAATTTAAACTTAAAGCGTTTATTCAATGAGTGAATTATTTCAACCAAAAATGTCAGTCAAATTTAAACTTAAAGCGTTTTTTCAATGTGTAAATAATTTCAACCGAAAATGTCAGTCAAATTTAAACTTTAACACAAGTTCGCTCTCGTGTTACTGAGCCACTGTCAGCCTCTTGCCATTAACAGGTGAGTCCACACTTCCCCCAACCTCGCCCCCCTTACCTACAAGGACAGCTGCCCAATCACGGCTTCCAGCCTTCCCCTCCCGGGAACACACCAAGTGATAGCAACCTGCTGGCACGAAAACTCAACTCCCGCTCGGCAAGACGGCCCGTTAGTTTTGCAGGCGATAGTACTTTCTATGCAGGGTCGGCCTTCCATGATAGCCTCCAAACAACTCACGAAATTGAACAGGTGCCATTTTCCTGGCAGTTTGCAAGGAAGATTGAGTACAAGAACCAATCAGATTCCTTTTCTCGTCCTAGTTGAGATCCTAGCTCACGAAATAATTACATTACAACGAAACTATATTTTCTACAGGCTATTATTAGTAGTATTTGTGTTATTAGTATTATTATTATTATTGGTAGTAGTGTTATGGGATAAAAATACTGTGCTATTATAGTACATTATGCAACGAGCCTATAATGACAACTCGTATGAAAATTATAAAACTCGCTACGCTCGTTTTATAAACATACTCGTGTCTTAATTAGCATTATAGGCGAGTTGCATACGACTGTTTATGTTCGACGATAATTATAACTTTATTATATATTTGAACATAAATATTCATGAATATCTGTCGGATTCAGTTACTTGACTTAGTTAACAGGGCGCGCCGACTTTGAAATTGAACAGAGCGCATGCGTGTGTCAAGGAACTTCGAAAGCAGAGACCAATTACTTTGCTTGGCAATGCTAATGCTATTGTTTACAGCCTGCATGATGACTAGTGACGTCCAGCTCTATCATTCACTAATATTGTCTCCGAAGTCGTTTGGAAGCAATGCGCTGTGTAGAAATTGGAGTGAGGGATATTAAGGTACAGTGCTATTTCTTGTCTCATATTCACCAGTTTATTTAAGCGAACATATGGACGGTGCACTTTCCATGTCTGTAATTTTTATAGAAGTACTAGCAGAAGTACCCATTCTTCGATCGGTCTTCGGTATTAATAACCAGACGTAATCAATTGAGCTACTGTTGCAATGGAACGTGTTTGTCGACAAAGAAAAATGATTAGTTAAAATTTGCTCTGAAACTAAATTTACCTAACGTGTACTTCTTGACGTGAAAATAAAATTGAAAACCTCGTAGATGAAACCCGATACACGTCAAATAAAACTGGCCTTCACTGTTGTGTCAAGTTCCCATCCAGAGGAAGACCCCTTTAATAAATTATAAAGACTTGTGGAGCATGAAAATTCAGGTTTTTAGCCTCCAATGGCCCAAATTCCTAAAAGCAAAAAAAAAACAAAAAACAATTTCAATTCAGCAATTTTTGAAGATAATGTTTCTGTTTGGAGATATAATAGACCTTCTGTACGACATAACGCATATTTAAGTCGTGTGAAAAAATCTAGTGTACCCCTTGACCCTCTTAAGCGTACTGATGAATTTTACAGTTTTAGTTGATTCCGTAATAACCTTATAGCCATTTGCAAACATTCACAGAAATTTAATAAATGGAGTGGCTTTACTTCTTGCAGAAATAGATAGAAAGTTGGATGTCAGCTCTTGAGATACAGTTGTCATGTTTACAGGCTTGCATTCCTTCATCAGTTTATTAAATGAAATTCGTTTTCTGGGAATATCTCAGAAACTGTTGGTTTTAGAGCCTTAAAATGTAGTTTTCGGGGACCCTTTACGGCTATTTAGGGGCATCGAGTTTTGTTACTGTCACCAAGGGGCTGAAGATAAGCTTTATCTCGTCGTTGTAGGCCGTAGTATAATAATAATAATAATAATAATAATAATAATAATAATAATAATAATAATAATGATAATAATAATATAACTAGGGATAGGGATATAATATACCTTCCGTACCACACCCGCACGTGTAAATCGCGTGAAAAAATCTAAAGTACCCCTTGACCCCCTTAAGCGCATTATATGACATTGATGAATTTTACAGCTTACTTTGTTTCCGTTATAACCTTATAGCCGTTTGCAAACTATCTCAGTAATGTAGTAAATGGAATTGTATTGCTTCTTACAGCAATAGATGGACCTGTGAGATTCCGTTGCCATGGTTACCGGCTTGCATTATTTCGTTATTGTATTAAATGAAATTAGTTTCCGGGAAATATCTCAAAAACTGTTGGTTTTAGGACCTTAAAATGTGGTTTTCGAGGGCCCTCCCCCGAGTCTCGTTTCTCACATTGAGGGGCTGAAAATGAGCTTTGTCTCGCCCTTCTACGCCTATTTCAGCAAGTGTTTTAAGGGGTAGACCCCCTTTTATGAGAGGTACAGAGAAGAGTTACATCAATGATTAGTGTCGTGCCTCTGAAGGATATCTGTACCAAATTTTACGTTGATCCACCCAGCCGTTCTCGAGTTATAAGGGTACAACCACTTTGTCCACAGACAGACAGACAAACAGACAGACAGACAAAAAAATTATTTTCGCGCGCATCCTTCATAAAACAGTCTGAAACGCGTAAATAACGCACATTTCCGTAGAAATTCAGAAAAAAAAGACAAACTTTCATTTTTAGCCTATTTTCAATTTTGAAAAAAAAAAAAAAAAACAAGATGTTCAGTAAAGAACATATAGCCTACTTTCTCCTAAAAGCATGGGTATTGTTATAACTCTTTGTCCTTTTCAAGGAGTATGATTGAATGTTGGTTGTAGTAGCTTGTTGAAATACAACGTGCTATAGGGATATTAAACATGAATATGAGGTGCCCTCTGCTAGTGCTACCTCTGTACCAAATTTCGTTCAATTCGGTGTCACCGTGTTTGAATTGATAGGGGGAATCGATTTGCACACATACTTAGCCACCATCTGCAAACTATTGGGCTGATGTTCTTGCAGTTTGGTCTGAATATGTTTCCCACATAAAGATATGGTGTTGCAAAATTTGGTAGAGACTAGATTATTAGGTTGGTCGTAATTACATTTTAGCTTTTAACATTTGGGTGGCCGCGATTACGTTTCCGTCAAGATAGCGGTAATATAAAACATGACACTGAGGTGCCCTTTGCTAGTGCTACCTCTGTACCAAATTTCGTTCCATTCGGTTTCACCGTGTTCGAATTGATAAGGGGAATCGATTTTCACACAAAGATGGCCACCATCCGCAAAATATTAGGCTGATGACCTATTAGTTTGGTCAAAGGATGCTCCCTCCATAAAGGTATGTTGTTGCTAAATTTGCTAGAGATCGGATGATTAGGCCAATCGAAATTTGATTTAAGCTTTGAACATTTGTGTGGCCGCCATTACGTTTCCGTCAAGATGGCGGCGATATAAAACATGACACTGAGGTGCCCTTTGCTAGTGCTACCTCTGTACCAAATTTCGTTCATTCGGTTCCACCGTGTTCGAATTGATAGGGGGAATCAATTTTGACATAAAGATGGCCGCCATCCGCAAACTATTAGACTATTGGCCTATTAGATTGGTCAAAGGATGCTCCCTCCATAAAGGTATGTTGTTGCAAAGTTTGGTAGAGATCGGATGGTTATGTTAGTCGTAATTTGATTTAAGCTTTAAACATATGTGTGGCCGCCATTACGTTTCTGTCAATATGGCGGCGATATAAATCATGACACTGAGATGCCCTTTGCTAGTGCTATCTCTGTACGAAATTTCGTTCCATTCGGTTTCACCGTGTTTGAATTAATAGGGGGAATCGATTTTGACACAAAGATGGCCCCCATCCGCAAACTATTAGGCGAATGACCTATTAGATTGGTCAAAGGATGCTCCCTCCATAAAGGTATGTAGTTGCAAAATTTGGTAGAGATCGGATGATTAGGTTAATCGTAATTTGATTTAAGCTTTGAACATTCGTGTGGCCGCCATTACGTTCCAGTCAAGATGGCGGCGATATAAAACATGTCACAGAGGTGCCCTTTGCTAGTGCTACCTCTGTACCAAATTTCGTTCCATTCGGTTCCACCGTGTTCGAATTAATAGGGGGAATCAATTTTGACATAAAGATGGCCGCCACCCGCAAACTATTAGGCTAATAACCTATTAGATTGGTCAAAGGATGCTCCCTCCATAAAGGAATGTTGTTGCAAAGTTTGGTAGAGATCGGATGGTTATGTTAGTCGTAATTTAACTTAAGCTTTGAACATTTTTGTGGTCGCCATTACGTTTCTGTCAAGATGGTGGCGATATAAAACATGACACTGAGGTGCCCTATGCTAGTGCTACCTCTGTACCAAATTTCGTTCATTCGGTTCCACCGTGTTCGAATTAATAGGGGGAACCAATTTTGACATAAAGATGGCCGCCATCCGCAAACTATTAGGCTAATAACCTATTAGATTGGTCAAAGGATGCTCCCTCCAATAAGGAATGTTGTCGCAGAGTTTGGTAGAGATCGGATGGTTATGTTAGTCGTAATTTAACTTACGCTTTGAACATTTGTGTGGCCGCCATTACGTTTCTGTCAATATGGCGGCGATATAGAACATGACACTGAGATGCACATTGCTAGTGCTACCTCTGTACCAAATTTCGTTCCATTCGGTTTCACCGTGTTTGAATTAATAGGGGGAATTTATTTTCACACAAAGATGGCCGCCATCTGCAAACTATTAGGCTAATGACCTAGTCATTTGGTCAAAGGATGCTTCCTCTATAAAGGTATGTTGTTGCAAAATTTGGTAGAGATCGGATGATTAGGTTAATCGTAATTTGATTTAAGCTTTGAACATTTGTGTGGCCGCCATTACGTTTCCGTCAAGATGGCGGCGATATAGAACATGACACTGAGGTGCCTTTTGTCAGTACTACCTCTGTACCAAATGTCGTTCCATTCGGTTGCACCGTGTTCGAATTAATAGGGGGAATCTATTTTCACACAAAGATGGCCGCCATCCGCAAACTATTACGCTGATGACCTATTAGTTTAGTCAAAGGATGCTCCCCCCATAAAGGTATGTTGTTGCAAAATTTCGTAGAGATCGGATGATTAGGTTAGTCGTAATTTGATTTAAGCTTTGAACATTTTTGTGGCCGCCATTACGTTTCTGTCAAGATGGCGGCGATATAAAACATGACACTGAGGTGCCTTTTGTTAGTACCACCACTGTACCAAATTTCGTTCCATTCGGTTGCACCGTGTTCGAATTAATAGGGGCAATCGATTTTCACACAAAGATGGCCGCCATCCGCAAACTATTACGCTGATGGCCTATTTGTTTGGTCAAAGGATGCTCCCCCCATAAAGGTATGTTGTTGCAAAAGTTGGTAGAGATCGGATGATTAGGTTAGTCGTAATTTGATTTAAGCTTTGAACATTTGTGTGGCCGCCATTACGTTTCTGTCAAGATGGCGGCGATATAAAACATGACACTGAGGTGTCCTTTGCTAGTGCTACCTTTGTACCAAATTTCGTTCAATTCGCATTCACCGTGTTCGAATTGATAGGGGGGGACAGACATTCAGAGTACACACACTCACACACACACAGACACACACACACACACACACAGACTCACACACACACATACACACACACACACACACACACACACACAGACTCACACACACACATACACACACACAGACAGACACACTTTTTTCGCCCTGTAGTGATCTCATAAGTCTACTTTCATTTTTTGCAAAAATCGAAAGTAGGCTAAAAATAGGCTTATGAGATCCCCTTTTGTCCGTGTGTGTGTGTGTGTGTGCGTGTGTGTGTGTGTGTGTCTAATAAAATATAAACGGCTGGAGCGATTTCAATGAAACTCGGTAAGTTTATAGCACTATTCCCGGCGACCTCGACCGTGCCCTTCAAATTTTGTTACGTCTCACCAATCCAACATGGCGGCTGTGCGAATTATTTCACTAGCAATCAATATCTCCGAAACTATTACCGATATCGCCCTGAAATTGTGTACGGTGATAAAGGACACTACTAAAAGTTCACCTATGAGACTTTCAAAAACCTAGTGACTACAAAACCAACATGGCGGCCAAGCGAATTTGAGACTTTTAAATAGACTTTTCTCGCGATTTAACTATCCAAACGTAATGAAACTTGGTACAGCAAATGTTTATACACATTGTAATGCACTGGAGTCTAATTTAGTTCAATTGTTTACATTACCTCAAAATGGCGGCTTTGCGAACTATTTAAACTGACATTCTATATCTCCGAAACTATTACAGATATCACCCTGCAATTTTGTACGGTGATACAGAATACTGGTACAAGTTTACCTATGTATATTTCATAAACCTGTAAAGTACAAAACGAACATGGCGACCAAGCGAATTTGAAATATTTTAATAGACTTTTCTCGTGATTTAACTCTCTGAGCGCAGTGAAATGTGGTACAGTAAATGATTTTGCACATTGTAATGCACTGCCATCTAATTTAATTCAATTGTTTACATAATCTCAAGATGGCGGCTGTGCGAAATTTTAAAATTAAGTTTTTATTTCTTGTGTCGTAATCATGCGATCAAAGTGAAAGTTTGAATAATGAACCTAGGCAATAATTGTCCTTGAATGGTACATAACTCTATAGCCTATTCATATAACAATCCTAAATGGCGAGCTTCCGAAATATTTAAACGGTTCTCATTATCTATGAATCTTTTACAGCAACCAAACTGATTTTTTTTATGTTCATAGAGACTATGAACATATGTTCACCTATAGGACTTGCAGTAACCTGGTGATCACAAATCCAACATGGCGGTGATGAAGTATAAATATTTAAATGGACGTATCTCGCGAATTAACTATCCGAGTGCCGTGAAACGTTGCACGTTAAATGCTAATACAAATGTTGATCCACTGGCATCTAATTTATTTCAATTGTTTGCATAATCACAAGATTGCTGCTGTGCGTAATTTTAAAATCTCGTTTTTACTTCTTGTGTTCTAATTATGCGATTGATGTTTGAATACCACACGTACACAATAATCTTAATGTAATAGTACAAAAAAAAATCCAACCTGGCGACCATCTGAAATATTTAGACGGTTCTCAATATCTACGAATATATCACAACAATCAAACTGAAATTTTGTATGTTGATAGAGGCAATTAACATGAGTAGGATATATGAAAATAGGCTGTATAGTTCTTCACGGAACTACTTGTTATATATAGATAGATGCTGTGTTGCTAACTTCTGGACGTAGATTCATAAATTTCTTGCATATGTCATAGTATTTTCTTGTTACCGTAAAGGTTCGTGCTGATTTTGCCTTTGTGTTTGGGAGTGTAACTACAATGGTTGATCCAATATCTAATTTGAACTTTAAAATCATGCAATTCATGTCCGACATGTTGGATTTTGAGCGCATGTGCGAAGCTTTCCTTACCTAATTGGTCACACAACTGTTTCTTGAGCTCTGATTAGTTGGAGAAACTGTATCATAATGATAACTTGTACTATAATGAGCCTTATTATAGTACAGTTTTCTGACATATACTATTTATATTTTGCCATGGTCGAAAATAAAAATTCTAATAGTTATCACGAATTTGAACCCTTAAGAGATTAAAAGCAGGACTTGAGGAAAATACAAATTCAAATGAGAGAAGGGAACAATTTCGCCAACCAAGGTTTGTTATTTAATTCACCCTTGTTTATCAAGTGAATAAAACTAGTACGAGGTAGAGAGGATATAATAAATTAACCAAAGTTCCCTCTCGTGGGATATCCTTGAACCCAGGCACCTTAGATTACAGGCCGGACGTTTGTTTTAGACGAGTGAAAAATCCTAATGGAAGCCTGGAGGCGAGTTACTACAGTACCTGTGTTGTTATCACCTGCCTCAAGCGGTCCGATGATTGACAACGCTCTTTCACACTACTCCTGAAGTACAGTCATTGGTAAAAATAATGGTGTTCTGTTCGTAACTATGTAACTTGTACTTCCGCGTCACACAATACTTCGGCGTGGACTGTACTGTCTGCTAAGTCTGGAATTCCATTACATCAGATCGGGGGTGACAAGTGTGAAGCGATAGGGTGAGAGAGTGAGCGTGTGTAGGCTCACCCGCAGGCTTCAAGGTCAAGGGCAATCGTCTAAAACAAACGTCCGGCCTGTACCACTCGTACTCTGTGACCTCATTGTTAAACATCATATTGTCCATGGCTAATTGTCGAATGATTTCAGTTAGATCTTAAATATTGATTGGAATGCAGTCATTCACTGCCTGGCATGTTTTAAACTTTACTTGCAGCAGTATCATGTATGTTTTGCGTTAATGATGCATTTCAACAGCAAATATTAGCCTCAATAGACAACCTTACTCGGTTTGATTCCTTCCAACTGGGGACACCATATGCTAGGCTAGAGTACGGACGATATGTGGTGAGGCTTCAAGGTCAAGCTGACCGCTCTGGGCAGACAGATTTCCTGCCACGCCTCAATGGTGGGGGAACAGCGACAGCACTCACTCGTCGTCCGCCGTGCTGTCGAATTTGCGTGTCTCATCCAGCACTGCGGTCCTCACCACTTATACTACACCTGGACCTCTACCGTCCGTACTCTAGCGTGTGATATACTCTACACTGTATATATATATATATTAAAAAAATGACGCACCAGGAAGGAATTGTCCGATGGCGATAAAAGTCGGTAGATGTGAGGAACAGACATAGAACAACAAACAAACGATCAAAAGTGCAGAACAAGAATCGAATGCTTTGTTACAGAGTTAGAGGGTTACAAGGTAAGGACGTCAATAAGGTGTTGATCCACCCCTGGCCTGGATGCAAGCTGTCACTCGACGTGGCATGGACTGATAAAGTACCCGGATGGTGTCCTGCGAAATTTCGTGCCAAATGGTCTCCAACTGTTGGGCTAAATCAGCGAAATTCCGGGATGTTCGCCATCGCCTTCACATGACGTCCCAAATGTGCTCTATGGGAGAGCGGTCAGGCGACCGAGCTGGCCAAGGAAGGATAGGGCAAGCTTGAAGACATTCTATAGTAACACGTGCCGTGTGCGGCTGGGCATTATCCTGTTGGAAATTAAGGTCTGGATGTCACTGAAGAAACGGTAACACAACCGGCCGTAGAATGTCATCAACATACCGCTGTGCGATCAGTGTGCCAGAAATGATTACCAGAGGGGTCCAGCTATCAAAGGAGATGGCACCCCAGACCATCACCCCCTGTTGTGGGGCTGTGTGGAGTGCGATAGTCAAGGCAGGATCCCCACGCTGGCCTGGACGTCTCCAAACACGTCTGCGGTTGTCGCCAGAGCACCGTTAGAAACGGGACTAAAGACTATACGTCCCCAGTCAGCGCACTTCCACATTGCTCGTCGGCGGCACCACTGTAATCTGACTTGACGGTGAACAGGCGTGAGTGGTAAGCGGCGTAACGGGCGTTGTGAGCGCAAATTTCAGTCGCTCAGGCGTCTGTTGATGGTCATGGAGGACACATGTGCGTGAGTCACACGCTGCATTGTTGATAACGACGACTACGGCGCTGTGACAGCTGTTCTGATAATCGCTCTGTCTTCCCGTGCTGTTGTGGTCCTCGGTCTACCACTGCCGTCCTGACACTGATGCCTGCCGTTGCTGACCCACGCTTGCCAGAATCGTCTGATCGCCGCATCGCTTCGACCCAAATGTACAGCGACAGCTCGATTCGACCATCCAGATTCTTTCAATCCGATCGCGCGACCTCTTTCAAACTGCTCGTAATGAACACGAATCCTTCGGCGTGGCATTCTTACAGCCGATGTTAAGATATCGCAGTCAAATGCAACAGCTACTTTGAGCATACGCTTCAGAATCGCGCCTTATATACACCTGATGCATGCGCTGTTCGTATGCGCGGGAGCTCCCGCTATTCATTCATTGGATACGAGGCTTTAATCAGTTGCACGTTCGGTGCGAATGCCTTTACATACGTGATTTCCTTACAATTGGACAACACCTTCCCGGTGCGTCGATTTTTTGCTACACAGTGAACTTCGGTCATAAAAGCAAGTGGACTGACGAGATTGAACAGAATCATACAGGATTTTGTACCGTCTATCACAACAACTTCTTAGTCAGCGAGTGTCGTATGATACGGGCCTAACATACTGTGAATGTTACCCGCTTATAGCACGGCCGCCTCCTATATACAGAGTGGCCCACCAGTCCCGTATTATTTAGTTTTATGAAACCCAACTAACATTACATTTCACCCGATAGTCAATATTGCTCTGCGCTCTGCCTGTGTGACAGCAATGCAATTGAGCCATGGGTCTAGCTAGGAAAAGACGACCCTAAAGATTCCCGTGCCAAACACCAAGAACCATTCTACTAACATGTGATGTATTGCTCCTTGACATAACACACATACACGTAATACGATCGAATTAAGAGTTACGCTACGTGATCTGTAATAGAAGAAAGTTAAATCAACACCATAAAATATGATTGAAGACTTTTACATGGATAATAACGTTTGAGGTGGGATGGCCACTGTAACTAGTACACGTGCAGCACGTGTTATCCACGTTGTAGTAGTGGCTGAATCGGTAAGGTTCGTCTGGACATCGTGGGTGATAACGGGTTGAATGGTGCTTCAAATCCAGCCGAAGGCATACTTTTTTGAACGACAGCCCGTGCTCTATTTTGGTGGGGATGTAATATTAAGCCACACGTACAAAGTCACATTGCCACATATTTTATTAACCTAAAGGAGCAGGTACTATGCTTTTTAGGATGACTATGATATACGCGTTAGTTGGGTTGCCTTCCTCCAAAAAAATAAGGGGCTGGTGGACCACTCTGTATAACCTACCTTCTTTTACAAATAAACACATTCCGGCAGTGCTTTTTTTTTCTAAAAAGAATTTAAGGGGTACTTTCAGTTGTAGTCGCAAAACATCACGATCTTGCAATTTGCAAAGTCCGGTTATTGTTTGTGTTCGAATCATTAACTTTCAGCGTTTTCGATGCCTTAGTGGATGTTAAATAGTTCGTTATATTCTTCATGCTTCAAAACTAACCACACACACAAAATAACAACCTGCCCCACCTCCAAACATTATAAGACCGGAGTGCCGAGTTGCCGACCAAAAGAAACTGATTTGATAGATCGATTTAAATCGAGGAATACTCGAAATCTCCTCCAGCTGTTGTGAACAGCGCATTGACGCATGCTGATCGATGAACTTTCAAGTCGGATGTTATATTTGCCGGACTAGATACAAATGTGCCAATATATATTCTTAAACAGTTTTCAAATGTATAAGGGGTTCGCGTACCCCCCACGTTCCGCTGAAAAGAAGCACTGTATACAGCCATCACAATAACACATGCTATTAGACAAGTTCACACACACACCGAAATACACGAGGCCGAACGATCTCTGACGTAAAAACCAACATTCTGGTTTTTCAATTTCATTTTTTAGGCCTTTCAATGCGTTTCCATACAATGGGTATAGTTCACTACTGTTACGTTATACTACATTTCATTTGCCCCAGTGAGGGTTAAGAGAGTAAACGCTATTGGCGCCACTGCTGTGTTTGGCCACGTGATGCGAAGGTGGAGACTGGGAGACGACAGCACCGAGATTTCGACGCTTGCTGTGCTCCGGCAGTCTGCGCGGAGCCGGGCGTCGCGTCGCTCCCTACTGCGTGTATTCACTGTGCCGTGGTTCGCGTGTTGTCACGTGGATACCTCTGCCCTCTCACTGCCTTCAGTCGTAACAATCCCTTTGCTGTCGATAGGAAGATAGAAAACCTGTGGCAATTCAGGAGGCATTGGAAATACTTTCATCACTATTGCTGTCGACAGGAAAATATTATAAACCTGTGGCAATTCAGGAGGCATTGGAAATACCTTCATCATTGTTGCTGTCGACAGGAAAATGTAATTCCTATGACAATTTAGGAGGCGTTGAAAGCTACCTTATCTTCATCGCTATCGGAAGACGACAGGAAAATGTAAACCCTTAGTACATTCAGGAGGCATTGAAAACAACTGCATAATTATTGTTATTGGAAGACGACCTGAAACTATAAACACTACGGCAATTTAGGAGACACTGGAAACAATTATTATTTTCCTGTAATTGTACAGATGTAGTTCGTGTGATTTTATGTGCATTTTCGGAGTGGTTAGGCTTCGTTAAAACTTGAATTCTCAACATGTAAACATGAAATATTGCTAATATGCTAAATATTAATATTGCTGTGAGGCTTATTTAATTACATTTTAATGCCACGTATTAAACTGTCGGAGAGATATTGACAATATATTTGTGTCTGTGTGTAATTATGACTTAACCGAAAAAAGACCGGGTTAAGTTTCGGTGAAGTAGTGTTGGTAGTATGTAACGATATGGTAGATAAATACTTCACATTTGATTGCGTGTTTATCTTTGAAGAATGAACATACATTCCTTGGTGCTCTAGATTACTGCAGATACTCTTGACTTCTACAGCAGGCACCACAGCAATGCTATAATATTAGTTTTGAGTGGATATTGTAGCGGATAATAGTTTTTGTAGTGTCGAGTGATATGACCGACCTAACATGCGTGCGATAGTGTTGTTGGTGTTATCGGGGCTGGGTGTTGCGGCCGCGTTTAGTTGCGTGTGTAGCCCCTCTGAATGTGAGGATCTGAGCGAGGCTGATTGCCCTGGAGGTGGGACTGTTTGGGACCCCTGTGGATGTTGCAGAGTTTGTGCCCGCGTTGAAAACGAACCTTGCGGTGGACCTTACGGCTTCTACGGCTCCTGTGCCCAAGGTTTGGAGTGCGTGCTAGCTGCAGGCAAACCCATCTTCATGGCCCACTCCGAAGGCATCTGCACTCGTGAGTACGATTTTAGTTTTGGCATGGGAAAGGAATTTCTAGAATATAAGGTGCCTTCTAATGAGAATTTTGTGATAGTTTATTTTTATATTGTATTTTACAGGTTTTAACGCGTGGGCTCGCATTGCGTTTTGTCTTGGCCTGTAACATTTGGATGTTGAGGTAGCGTTAGGGTCAATAAAATTATGTGCGTGCATATGAAAAGGCCTTAAATTAGCACGTAATGTTACAACATAAGATTTCATAACTTTTCAGTAGAGCTGTTTAAAGAAATGTGGTTACTTTATGACACAAGTAACTACTTAACTAGTTGGAAGATACGCTGGCGTTAAAATTTTCATGTTCACCGGTATTTTAATGTAGATTCTTTTAAAGAATATTTTATCTTTTCTTTTTCAGATTTTGCCAAACGACCTAACTATATTTAAAAAAATATCTCGCGAACCATTAATTATACAAAGTCCTGCGAGGATTCAAATAAAGGGCGCAACGCTCTCTGCCGCAACCCATTTATTTTTATTTTTAGCATAGTGTCAAAGGGCACAAGTGCACACTTTCATTATTAGGTAACTAATTAATTATGTATTTGATTATGATCTGTGTTTAGGTTCCGACAGGGGTGAAGCAGATGTATTCCTGAACGGGAGGGGTATCTTTAATTCAGGATGGTCACTTATTATTATTAAATAGGAATTTTATTTATGACAAACATTGGGCTAGTGCTTATAGTACCCAAGCTGGGATGTATCTTTAGTTGGTGAGCCGGGCTGTATGAATTCTATATCACCCATTTTATTTGAACACGACTGTACCTTTGAATCAACTACTAGGACATCCACCCGAGATATCATGAACCATTAATCGTAGAGACTAGCGCCTGAGCTAAAATTAACGACCGTAACGTTACCTTTGCAGAGGACAGATGATTTTTTCAAAATGTATCGAATGGCTTAACTACAATATTTTTTTCGCTCACGATGCGAAAAGTGGTCCCTTTTCTTAGTATTAAATACACCTCATGTTTTAGCAGTTATTATTGCCAGTGGGCATTTAAATCTACGCAGTGAATAGAGGTCAAAAGCGAAAATTCGACATTTTACTCTCTTGAGTTTTTTTTTACACATTACCTCGTGAACTGTCGCCCGAGAAGGGTTAGTTAGTTAGTTAGTTAGTTAGTTAGTTATTGTTGTTTTAAGGGGCGGAACTACGAGGTCATCTGCCCGTCGCCCGAGAAGGGGTTGGTCCCTTTTCTTATGCACGCACACTTTAATACCGAAATACAGAGAGTTTGTTTTATATGCGACGGGGACCTTCGCTTGCCCGCTCGCCCGCGTTGCGAGCCTGTCTCCGGCCAGGCACTTTGCCGTTATGCGGCGCTCGCACGGCACTGAGTCATTAAGTGTAGGAATTTGTATTTACGTAGTTCACATCTGGTGCCGAAAATGTTCGCCAATCACTGCTACACATCGCTGGCACCTCCTTATGAAATTGTCATTTATTTTCTGAAATTCCTCAGCACCGATTGACTGTATTTCAGGTGTAATATAGACTTTAAACTCATTTATAGTGTGTGGGTTTCTCGCATACACTCTAATTTTAAGCGTCCCTCACAGATAAAAGTCACATGGTGATAAGTCTGGGCTTCGCGGGGGCCACACGGTCCGACTTATAATCCTAGTACCGAAAATGCGTCGCAATTTTGTCATGGATGCTTCGGCAGTGTGACCATTGACAGAATCTTGTTCAAAATGAGTTGACAATCGCTCTCCGTATGTCAGTTCGTCAAAAAATTGGTCAAGGATCACATTCTAGTACTAATCACATTCTAGTTCAGGACTACAAAATGTCCTTGGAACACGACCTATAAGCCCGCGAAACAGAGATTCCTATTTCAACGCCGGTCGTGAAAGTCTACATTTTTACTTCATAATGTTGAATTACAAATTCCTATACTCAATGACTCAGTGCCGTGAGGCGCTGCATTACGGGAAAGTGCATGGCGGGAGACAGGCTCGCAACGTGGGCGAGCGGGCAAGCGAGGATCCTCGTCGCATATAAAACAAACTCTCGGTACCTAGAGTATCTAAAGTAGACTTTATGTGTAACAATAGGTTCCAATGCTGTTTCGTAATTGCCATTATCCGCAACCTACGATACGTTATCAGCTAAGGTTGCTGCTATTTCCCCCAGCTTGTACAGTCATCAGTAGCGTAACTTAGGTTTTACTTCTGGAGGGAAATGAGCTGGTTGAGGGCTCAGACATAATAAATGAGAGCAAATATACGATCCATACGTCCTATCTACATTTTGTTTTCACCATTGATTTCATTAGCATTTGATACGTTGTATTTGCACTTATCAATGTTGCAAATGCTCGAAAAATTAACCATTTCGTTGATATTATCTCTATATATAACAAGTAGTTCCGTGACGAACTAAAGAGCCCATTTTTCTTAAAATGTAAGATTCATGCCAATCAAAATAGACCTATCTAGAAAATTAGCGAAATTAAGTTGGTAATATCGAAATTTCTAATTAATTAGAAATATACCTGTAGCCTAATAGAGCACTACAGTCGGCAGCCCTGGTGACTGAATATATTGTTAGTTCCATATCTTAAGGTAGAGAATACAATATTTGGTTGAAGTCCAATGGATAGGATCGACGTTACATGCAGTTAGACATTGGATCTATCAGCGCGCGTAAAATCATGTTGGCAACAATGTCATGCATGCGTTGGTCAGAAATAATCCGAAATATTATTATCTCTTGTTGTGCCAATTTTGAATGAAATCCATTTGTTAGTATAGAAGTTACATGTATTTTAAAATTGGACCTTAGAGCTTAGAGTCATGTTGGCAGCACTGACGTATATTACTTTCTCCTAATTAATCTAGAATGTTAGGTACTATACGTGTGCAAATTTTACAGCTGTTGGCTTACAAACTTTCTGATATATTAATATTTGGGCAAAAAAATACAGACAGCATTTATTAACAGTTGGCAGCCCTGGTTGCTCTTAATAATACGCATAGTCATATCTGTTATGATACACAAAGCACATACGAAAATTGGTTGAAATCCAATTGATAGTATAGAAGTTACATGTATTTAAAAATTGGTCCTATCAGCAGGCTTAGAATCATGTTGGTAGCACTGACGTACATAAGTTACTCCAAATTAATCTAGAATCTCAGGTAATATAGGTGTGCATAGTTTAAAGCTGTCAGCTTGCATATTTTTTGATATATTGGTGTCTGGGTAAAAGAATGGAGAGAAAATGTATTGACAGTATGCAGCCCTGGAGGCTCTTAAGAATACGCTCGGTCATATCTGTTTATGTACACATATAACATTCAAAACTTTGTTGAAATCCAATTGATAGTATAGAAGTTATATGCATTTAAAAATTGGACCTATCAGCAGGCTTAGAATCATTTTGCAACACTGCCATACATGGTCTCCTGGAAATTAAACTGAAATATTATTATCTACACGTGTGCCAATTTTGAAAAAGCTCCCATGCATACCTTCCAAGATATCCAACATGGATCTGAAATTTCTGTTGCGGTTTTACAGCAGTTGGTAGCACTGACATAATTTTTAAATATGGGCATGATATATTCAGGTATAGGTCTTTACTCATACCAAATTTGGATTCGATTGCTGCAGCCGTTTAGGAGTTGATAGGGAGGGACACACACACAGGCAGACAGACAGAAATTTGCCCGGCTCGATCTAATAAGTCTACTTTTTCCTCAGTTTTGCAAAATGTGAAAAGTAGGCTAAAAATGAATGTTACGTGATAGTTTGTAGCCTATGTGTGTATGTCTCCTATGTGTTCATATACCATTCATCCGATTGCGATGAAACTTTGGTGAGTTGTTGTGTACACTCACACGAATATTTCTGAATGTGTAAAACCATTTTACAATTGTTTTGAGGCAGTCAACGGAAAAAGAAAAAAAAATATTGTTTATCCAAAAGCACTTCAACAAACAAAATTACAATGCTAACACTTTCTTTGATTGGCATTGCAACGCATTGCATGCCGGGTACAGCTTGTCTAAATAAAGTCCAGTTTTCTTTGCAAAAAATCACCTGTTCCTTTGTATTCCCTAACATTGTAGTGATAGAAGCCATTTTTCAGTCTTGCCTAATTCTAATAAAGAAACATGATGGCCACTACTCCTGGAAAACCTGGAAAACTCCTGGAAAACTCCTGGAAAATGACGAAATATTTGAAAACTCCTGTCAAATAGCCACTGATAATTAATTATAAAAATATTTCCATCCACGGCTAAAATTCTGTTGTATAAATTTCCAGTCCGCTCTTAGTCCTGGACGTCATGATATCGCGGATGGGGTAGCAAGGGCCATCTAGCGGTCGCTCTGCAAACCCTGTTTATTTTTAACCCGAAATTTACGCGCCGTGTCTTATCTTGAATATTACTCCCGCTGCGTTAACGAAAGAAATTTCCTCAGGCTACCTGTTTTTGTGCGTGAGAACACGCGATAGTATTTTTGTAAAACATATTGAGTATAGACAACTTGACCGGAATAAAATTGCAGGTGGCATTCTTTTCTCTTTTTTTAAGCGGATATTTGAGTCACAAAGGCTTTTTTTAAAACGACAATGAAATCATTTGTGTGTAGGCTTGCGTAGCAATAACGCAATCACCACTAATTTTTGTCAACATCTATATAAGTAGACCAATTGCTTTACTTTGGTCTTGAAGTAGGGAACGGATAAAGCCCCCCCCCCCCCCCCCCTCTGGGACTCGCACTTATTTTTAAGTCTGGGAAAATGAGAATTACTCCTGGAAAATCGTTGACCGATTTGAGTGGCCACCATGAAGGAAGCTTTTCAGTCGGTCAACACGAATTGTGTCCAATTAGATTAGGCGGTAAACAAGTATTTACTCAACCTACAAACTAACACACTGTTATCCACAAATACCAACTTAATTGGATGACATGTTTCGCACGTCACGCACTCATCCTCAGATCCTGGTCACTAGTTTATTAGGCCAATAGTTTAAATAGGAACGGTTGATTTATAACAATAATAACGAAATAGGCAGATGATTTTAATACTCAGATTATCCATATTAACAATTCAATAGACAACAGCAAACATACTTAATCCACATTAATAATAATAATAATAATAATATCGTACAGTAGTCATACCAGAGGTCTTATACGCTTCAGAAACGACAGCAATCAGGGGACGAACAAAAATCAAGGAATTAGAAAAACAAGAGAGAAAAATTCTGAGAAAGATCTACGGGCCAGTTCAGAATGGGGGAATATGGATAAAGAGACCGACAATACAACTGTGCAAACAGACAGAGACGATTACAAACAACATTAGGAGAAGGAGGGCAAACTTTTATGGACACATACATAGGATGACAGAAGACAGACTGACCAAGAACATTTGTAATATAGTTACGAATAGTCCACTAAAAACCAATTGGGTAAAGGAAACCGTGTAAGTCCTCAGGAAACTAAATATCTCTACAGAAAACTTGGCAGACAGGGGCTCATACAGAGAAAATCTTAGACAACAGAAGTTTGAGAAAACTCCCAAAGAGAGACAACCCGGAAAGAAGTGGACGGAGGATAGAACGAGGAAGCATAGTGTTTATATGAGAGGTTTTTAGGAAAAATGAAGAAAGGGCCAGAATAGAACATGAAAATTGATTGTGTTGTAACGCTCTCCTTATGGGGAATTAACCAATAAATAAATAATAATAATAATAATAATACTAATAATAATAATAATAATTAGAAATGTCGATTTAATCGATTAATCGGATCGATTAAGCAAATTTGGTTAACCAATCAAAATTTGTAATTGATAGACAGCTATAATAAAAATAATGATAATAACAATAATAACAATAATAATAATAATAATAATAAAAGACAGTTGTTTTGTTGGAAGCTTCAGGAATCACATCCCTCGGTGGCCACTCTAAAACTATAGAATTATTGAAATGCAAGAACAGAAAGTTCTCCGGAAAAATTATGGTTCCACGAGAGAAAATGGAATGTGGATTAGGAGGAGAACTAAATTTTAAATATTGAAGCAATGTATAATAAATAAATAATAATAATAACCCAACAACCATAAGAATAACATAACCTCTGGCACTACAGTCCTTGAAGGACCTAGGCCTACCGCTCTCCAGCCATTTGGTAGATGGTGGGGTGACGCGCATCGGGTCCCGTCGGTCGTTAATCTTGGTTTTCGTGACCGGAGCGCTGACTCACTGTCAGGCAGCTACTCAATTGTCCTCACGAGGCTGAGTGCACCCCATTCCAGCCCTCCCGTCAGTTTTTAAATCCCTGACGGAGCCGGGAATTGAACCCAGGGCCTCCGGGAAAGAGGCAGGTGCGCTACCCCAACACCACTGGACTGGCTAGATGTGAACTATACTGTCTGTAAATAGTTGACACGATACAAAAGTTGTTACAAACCTATGTGATATAAATATTAGTATTATTTCCGATTATTCCCCTTCAGGAGCGGGGGAGACAGGCAGAAGCATTCCGGAGAAGTGTGAGAAGCATGTTATGGAGCAAGGATGTCCGTCGGAACGACGAAAATGATGATGTTATTGGATTTTATGTAGGTCTATTGGTTACTTCACAAACAACCTTCAAACTCGAGTGCACATAATATTTTGGTTGACATGTAGGTTATCGGCCCCAAATGGTTTGGGTGATAGTGAAAGATGAGATGGGAATGAAAACTATAACTAATACTAACTAACAGACTTACTTACTAGAAGAAGAAATGGTAAACAAATAAAGGATAAGGCAAATAAAGGACAGGAAGAAAAGAAATGCCCTCAACCCTTGAAGAATGAGGATTGAGGGACTTGGAAGGAAGGTGAGCCATGAAACACAGATAGGAAAGAGAAGAGGGCAAAATTGGCCCAGCTCAGGAATCCCTCGGGGTCGCTAACTCACCAGCCGTGAGCCCTTGAGGGTGTACAGTAGCACTATCCAGGGTGCACCAGAAGTGGTGGGGCTACTTACACCCCGCCTCCTTGAGGGCCTTGTGCAGAAGGCAGGAGATAACATGAAAAGAAAAAGAGGGCTGACCCTTCACAGAAGGAGGGTATCAGAAAAGATGAGATGAGCCAATTAAGGCGGGAAAATGAAAGACTTCCTAGGCATCGGATACCCTAATACCGTCGGGGTCGGAAGAGAACAAGAGTTGACTAAGAGATGTCGACAGGAAAGAAGACGGAGAGGAGCCCGGCACAATGCCGGACTCAGCTGGGGTCCCGTGGTCGCCAATCCACGTCCCACTAGATGTGAGTCCCTGAGGGCACTAAAACAGAGAACCGATAACAACAAGTACCTTTAAACAACAATGGCGCGACGGGTAGTGAGTCGGGGCAAGGTCTGCTCGACCACGGTGGGATCAACCGGAACTGAGGACAAGGGGGGATCTACTGTAAGTTCCCCCTGTTCTAATTTAGTTCATCTGGCATTCTATTTCCTTGTGTGTATTCCCTACCGACTTAACATTCTATTCTGTTATTTATTTATTTCCTCGTGTCAGGAACAAAAATATTACAGAAGAAATTATGTAGAAAATGGGCAAGAAAAATGACAAAACTTGAACATTTAAGACTCTAAATAATGCATGACCCAATATTTTGCCATGTCACGTCCATTTGGTGTAGCCTTCACCAGATCCTCCATGGTGCACAGTATAGGACACAGACTTCACTGAATCAGATGACCCATAGTCTGTTCTTCACCGCATTCACAAAGGACCGAGTCGCAGCAAAAAAAAAAAAACCATTTATGAATGTTGGACTTGGATCTGCCAACCACAGATCGCAATCTCTTGAGATACTTCGAAGTTGTCCAAGCCTCTGTATGTCCTGCTGGGAGCCTTTCTGATGGAGCCATCCACTGAGTAATGTGGGGGCTTCTGGTCAACCAGGATGTAATCCTCAAAACATGAGGTTTGTCAGATAGGCACTCAGTTGTGTGAAGGAAACTTCTTCTGGACTTCAGTCGAGAGTGGGCTGGTTGAAAGTTATACAATGGATGTGCTTGAGACACATCAACCCTAGATCTCTCACATTTAGCTGCAACTTCTCTTCTGATATCTGGGGTGCAATGCCTGCTAAACAATAGAGTTTATCACATGGCGTGGGTCTCAGGCAGCCAGTGATGAGTCTACACGTTTCATTTAATGCAGTATCAATCTGCTTGGTATGACACGATCTATACCACACAGGACATGCATATTCTGCTGTAGAGTAACAGAGTGCTAAAGCAGTGGTTCTTATTGTTTGAGCTTGAGTCCCCCAGCTGGTACCAGATAATTTGCGAAGGAGGCAGTTTCTTGCGGATACCTTATTTTTGGTGTTTAGACAATGTATTTAATACGTGAGTGCACGATCCAATGTAATCCCTAAATATCTGGGATTCGCACAGTGATCCGACAGCATGTCTTCCCACGTTACATGCAGTTATCATAGACCATTCTGGTATGTAAATATTCTATGTTACTGGAATGCTGACGTTCAGTTCAGTGCTGGAAATTTGAGTCCAAGTACCTATGCAGGGGCACCACGGGAAGGAATCAGCTGGCATGCCATATTCCTGTCCAATTTCTGACATGTTAGCTTGTAATGTTTAAAAAAATGAAACAGATATCACGCAAGCAATTGGAGGAATGCAGGTTTACTTCTTATTCATGACCGACAAGTAATTTTCATTTGCCGAAATAGGAACATAATTTATATTAATATTTACTCATATTGCGTACACATAGTTCACGAGTATGTATCTCTACTTACGAGGGAAGTATTCCAGCTCGAACGACGAAAACCAACTGAAAGTGGGTTTAAAGTATACAGTTGTACCTATGACAATAGCTATCAATGCCATTCATGTGTAAAAGTACGTGTTCGGTCGCCAGCGCCATCTGAGTATGTGATAATGTGATCACCGTGGCATTTGAGTTTGGCCTATCGCAATGCGGGAACATTGTAAATAATGGAGTATGTCTACATGTTGCCCTTGTTAAGTGTGAGTACTGTTCCATTCCGCTGTGTTATAATCACTTCATTGCAACTTCACATTTACACTTCGACGTCGAATGAAGGACAACACAGTATCTTCTTTTGTGGGAAAGATGATTATGTCAACACGGTACTACATGTGTTAAGATTTCTTGTTGCAAGCAAGTGTTCAACATTTTGCCAGATGATACTGCACCACATCTGTTTCTTGTTAATATAATGGTCCGAATTGCCTGTTGCTCGGTAGTTTCTGCTGAGAATTGTGTTTCTGCAATCTTTGGACGCCGTAACTTCCAAAAATTGATTGTACACTAATGCGGGGTTTTACAGATAAATGCCCGTGATGGGTAGTAGAACAGACATATCTTCGTATGTTAAGCGCACTGCCAGTCGGTTTTAGCCGTTCGAGCTGGGGTAGTAGTATCAAACAATGTCCCCGAATCTTGGATGTCACGGGTAATCTCGAGAACCACTGGATGGATTTTGGTGCGGTTTTCACCATTCTGTAAAAGATATCTCGAGGAAGGTTTCTGTAGAAAGTTATTCATTTATGATCAAAGGAAGTCAACCAACAACGATTTCAGTGAAAAAGTCGAAAAAAATCAACCTTGCGTCCATGCGCTTTTTGAGCATACGCAGGGCAAACTGTTAACAATATCAATATACTATGTCTGTTAGGTGGTCAGCCCGAAGGCTGGTTGGATCCTCGAAAAGCTCCGCCGTAAGGTTATGTGGGTAGGTACCCACAAAACCCAAGGATTGAGGTAGTTTACCATGGCTTTCCTCTCTGAGTCAGAACAGTAGTACTAACCCTACGAGTAGAACCTTTCACAGCATTCACAGGCACTGACTGTGCCCCGAAGGTCATTACTAAGCACCACCCATACCTCAGTAGTTTCCATATAATCACAGCCATGAGTGAGACTGAGACATCGGTGACAAGACACATTCTACTCTAGCCTGTGCCAACAGACAAATGCAAAAGTTCTGCATTGTTCAAGAGATGGCAAACAGGCGTTACTATGATTGTATGAATTGTTTAGCATGAAAAGTTCTACAAAAAAGTCCGTGAGAGCATATCTCTCTCTTCAATACATCGTGAACTATAAGTGTCTGTACGTTTTAATTTCTTCCAACAATCTCCATTCAATTACTGAGGTGACAGTTAACGAGCTGGCTAGGGGCGAGCTTATCACCGCAGTTACAGCCTAGCTAGTGGGCGAGCCTATTACCCCAGTTACAGCCAGCAGCAAACTGTCGAGTCGTGTTAAGACTTCAGAGAAAAGTGGTTGTGTTTGGAGAAGATTCCCTGGAAGTGCAACTCGGCTTTTCTTCATTTCGCCTGTGAACTTTTCGTTCCGCAAAATATATAGTCAAGTTAAGATTGGACGGAAGGAAGATTTGTGTTTCATGCACCTCGCCATTCTTAAATTAAGTCCGACAAGAATTCGTTGCACATGCATCTACATGATAATATAATTAATAGTCCAGCCACTGATTCTAACCCATCATGCCGAGACATAAAACGGATATAGGTCGTAGTTCATTGACATGAAAAAAAAGCGCTTATCACGTAATGCCGGGTTGCTAGTCGTAGAATAAAAAAGGAAATGTATTAATCTGATCGTGAGCTCAAAGCTTACGAGATGGTGGAACGAGGGAAACCGTGGCTCGGCTGTCGGACTCCGTTTGGTCAACACACGTGAGATATTCCAGGTTTCATCCTGTACATTGTTCTGCATAGAATTAAGTGCCAGTTAAAAGCGGATCTAGGATTACATCGATGAACATAATAAGGATATTAAGGTAAGTATACAATCGGCCCACGCACGAATTGAGGGGAAGAAACTATGAAATGAAATCACCTGTCATAAGTTCTATTTCTGCAGCCATAATTCCGTAATAATTTAATTTACCATACATTGAAATACTATCATTTAAATGTTACCGGGTGAGTTAGTCGTTACGGCGTGGCTGCAGGCAGTCGCTCACATCCGGGAGGCGAGGTAATTCGAATCCCCCCGCCGGGAAACTTGACGATGGTCTTCTGTGGTTTCCCATCTTCCTTCCAGGCAAATGACGGCCACAGCCGCTACATTCCAATTCCTAGTTCTTACAATCACACTTTCCTCCCCAGACAACACTCCACACGCGACGGTACTTGTAGCTCACCACATGGGTATCCGACTAGAAGCAGCTACTAACTCTGTCGAGGCGAACTTGTCCTCGTACACTCCCGGCACTAAAAGCCATACGCTAAAATAAAAAAATAAAAAATAAATGTTGCAAGTAAAAATAGTTCCGACAGCAATATTATGGTTGGTTGGTTGGTCCCTCTGTTTAGGGGCTGCGACAACGCGGTCATGTAGCCCCGTGTACTTTGTGTGTGTGTGTAGAATCTGTCTGATAACCGGTGTTAATTGTGATGACTGTATTAGTGTGTGTGTCATGTGTTTTAATTCAAGTAAGGAGTGCGGACAGTAATTTCCCCTAGTTCCCACTTTTGCTACCGTCCACGACACGTAGCTTGCGGACTTGGCTACTAGATGGCATTGCAGTCAGCACCTGGTGGCGAACGTTGGAACTAATATAGCGTTATCAATAAAATTCTAACCTTCAAATTTTGGCTTCATACAAGTGTAGTTAGTGGAATTCCTTATCAGGCCATAAATCTATGACATGGGACCGCCGGCTTTACTTCCCCTCCGAAGGAAGGGGAGCCTTTTTAATGCTCTTAAAATCTGACGATTTCGGCCGAATTTGAACCCGTGACCTTGGGCATAGAAGATCAACATGCTACAAACTACGTCACTGAACACGCCTAATATTATGGTCTAGAGCTAATATCTCTCGAAAAATCATTTATAAAATTTGGAAAGGTTGAATGCTGATTTCTGAAGCGAGTTCTGTGTGAGTCAAGATATACACCATCTAGAAGTCTAGTCTATGTTTTCGCAAAGGAGACGTATTTTTGGAAGAGTTATGATAAGGATGATAATTGTTGTTTTAAGGGGCCTAACATCTAGGTTATCGTCCCCTAATGGTTTCGCTGATCATGAATATGATAGTGAAATGTAAACTCTAACTAAAACTAACTACCAACTTATATACTAGAAGAAGAAATGGAAAACAAAAGGAGAATAAGGCAAATAAAGGACAGGAGGAAAAGAAATGCCCTCAACCCTCGAAGAATGCGGATTGAGGGACTTGGAAGGAAGGAGAGCCATGAAAGGCAGATAGGAAAGTGAAAGAGGTGAGGGTCCGCCCCACAGGTAATGGATAAAAGGGGGAAACCGGAACCAGCTCAGGAATCCCTCGGGGTCGCCAACTCCCAAACCCACCAGCCGTGAGCCCCTGAGGGTGTAGCAATATCCAGGGTGCACCAGAAGTGGTGGGGCTACATACACCCTGCCTCTTTGAGGGCCTTGAGCACAAGGCAGGAGGTAAAAGGAAAAGAAAAAGAAGGCTGACCCCTCGGAGGGTATCAGAAAATTTAAGACAAGGGCCAATTAAGGAGGGAAAGGAAGAGACTCCCTAGGCCTCAGATATCCTAATACCGTCGGGGTCGGTAGACAACAACAGTTGACCAAGTGAGGTCGACAGGAAAGCAGACGGAGAGGAGCCCGTCACAAGTAAGGGAAACAATGCCGTACTCAGCTCGGGTCCCGTGGTCTCCAACCCACGTCCCACTAGATGTGAGCCCCTGAGGTGTGGAAGAGTTAAGACTTAGACTTCCAGAGACAAGGGACTACCTGAACTACGCAGGAAGATAGATATGCTGTGTGATGGGTTTTATACAACAGATGCGTTGATCAACCGGGAATGGACACGTGGAGGACATGATCTGTCATCATGTTTGCTGTGCATGGGATTCACCACAAAGTATAGCGGCTTCGGTGGCGTAGTTGGTAGCATGCTGAACTGCATGCTGTGCCCAAGATAATGGATTCAAACCTGGCTGAAGTCGGATTTTTTAAGACGTAAAAATCCTTCAGTATGCCTTCCTTCGGAGGGGAAGTAAATTCGGCGGTCCCATGTCATAGATTTATGGCATGTAAAAGATCCTTCCACAGACTAAACTAGTGTGAAGCTAAATTTCTAGGTTAGATTCCGCTGGAACGCTCTATCAAAGTTCCAACGTTCACCACTATGTATCATTGACATCTGGTAGTGAAAGATGGAACTACCTGAAATTGAACGGAACTTGTAGCTCACCCTTTGGGTGTCCGCTAGAAGGAGCTACAGCCTCTGGCGAGCCGAACATGTCCTCGGACACTCCAGGCACTAAAAGCCATACGATAAATAAATAAATAAATAAATAAATATAACCACAAAGTATGCAGAACTTTGTGAAGTCACGAGCCGGGTCCGGGCTGGGTGTGTGTTTGCTGTGACCAACGATGTGATATATCTTAAGGACTCTTGAACTCGAACACGTTATAAAATGGATAACTCCGGCAACTTAACCATTTCCCCGGAAAACGAAAAACAGAATGGATATTTATATAATTAACTAGCTGACCCGACAGACGTTGCAATGTCAATCAAAGAAAGTGTTGGGGTTTTGACTTTGTTAGTTGCAGTGCTTTTGGATTCCCAATATTTTCTTCTTTTTCTGTTAACCACCTCTAAACTATTATAAAAAAATAATTTGCTATCTCAGAAACATTCACGGGAGCGTGATCAACAACTCACGAAAGTTATATCGCAATGAAATGAATGGTATATGAACGCATACGGGACCGCTGAAACGATTCGAGCGCCGTCACCCATTTGTTGAATATACTCGTACACTACCTATTGTAAAATGGATTTACTAACTCGAAAACCTTTCCTGGCGTGTACACAACAACTCACCAAAGTTTCATCTCTATCGGACGATTGTATATGAACGCATACGGTTCTTTTTCGAAACACTTCGCGCGTCGTCGCTCATTTGTTGAATCCATTCGTGCGCTACCTATTGTAACATGGATTTACTAAGCTAGAAATCTTCCCTGAAGTGTACACAACACCTCACCCACGTTTCATCGCTATCGGACAAATGGTAAGCTATATGAACGCATACGGGACTTTGTTGAAACACTTCGCTCGTCGTCGCTCATTTGTTGAATCTACCCGTGCGCAACCTATTGTTAAGTGGATTTACTAAGCCAGAAACCTTCCCTGAGTGTATACAATATCTCACCCAAGTTTCATCGCATTGGGGTGAATGGTATATGAACGCATACGGGACTTTGTTGAAACAAACGCACGCCATTTTGTTGAAGATACTCGCGCGCCATTTATTGTTAATTGGACCTACTATGCCTATAACTTTTCCTGGCGTATGCACAACAACTCACCGAAATTTGATTGCAATCGGATGAATTGTGTATGAACGCGTCACCAACACCCATTTGTTAAAACTACTGGTGCGCTATCTATTGTTAATTGGATTAACTATGCCTATAACCATCCCGGAAGTGTGCCAAACAACCCACCAACATTTGGTCGCAATCGGATGAATTGTAGGCTGTATGAACGCATCGCCAACATCATTTGTTTAAAATACTCGCGCGCTGTCCGTTGTAAATTGGATTGACTATGCCTATAATGATTTCGGAAGTGTTCCCAACAACTCACCAAAGGTTCATAGCAATCGGATGAATGGTATATGAACCCATACGGGACTTTGTTGAAACTATTCGCGTGCCGTCGCTCATTTGTTGAATCTACTTGTGCGATACGTATTGTAAAGGTGATGTACTAAGCCAGAAACCTTCCCTGGTGAGTACACAACATCTTACCCAAGTTTCATCGCTATCAGACGAATGGTATATGAACGCATACGGGACTTTCTTGAAACGCTTCGCGCGACTTCGCTCATTTGTTGAATCTACTTGTGCGCTACCCATTGAAAAATGGATTTACTAAGCCTAAAACTTTCCCTGGAGTGTACACAACATCTCACCCAAGTTTAGTCACTATCGGATGAATGGTATATAAACGCATACGGGACTATCTTGAAAAACTTCGCGCGTCGTCGCTCATTTGTTTTATCTACTTGTGCGATACCTATTGTTAAGTGGATTTACTAACCCAGAAACCTTCCTGAAGTGTACACAACATGTTACCCAGGTTTAGTCGCTATCGGACGAATGGTATATGAAGGCATACGGGACTTTATTGAAACGCTTCGCACGTCGTCGCTCATTTGTTGAATCTACTCGTGCGTTACCTATTATAACATGGATTTACTAAGTCAGAAACCTTGCCTGTAGTGTACACAACCTCTCACCCAAGTTTCATCGCTATTGGACGAATGGTATGTGAACGCATACTGGTCTGTGTTGAAACGCTTCACCCTTCGTCGCTCATTTGTTGAATCTACTCGTGCGGTACCTATTGTTAAGTGGATTTACTAAGCCAAAAACCTTACCTGAAGTGTACAGAACATCTCACCCAAGTTTCATCGCAATGGGATGAATGGTATATGAACGCATATGGGACTTTCTTGAAACAATCGCACGCCATTTTGTTGAAGCTACTCGCGCGCCATCTATTGTAAATTGGATATACTTCGCCTATAACTTTTCCGGGACTGAGCACAACAACTTAACAAAATTTGATCGCAATCGGATGAATTGTATGTGAACGCATCGGCATTACGGATTTGTTTAAACAACTCGCGCGCTATCTATTGTGAAATGGACTAACTATGCCTATGATCATCCCGGAAGTGTTTACAACAACTCACCAAAATTTGATCGCAATCGGATGAATGGTTTATGAACGCATAAAAGACGAACACACAGACATTCCTTTATTTATATATGATTATATGAGGGGTCTAGATACAAAACTCACGTTCTCCACTTTTTCTAATTTTACAGAAACTAAAAGAAACTTCTTAAATGTTTGTAACTAATGGAATCTCGTAGAGACTTTGCTTTTGTTGCAGACTATACCTAATTAAACCTTCTTGTATAAATTATGTTTCATTATTTATATAATAATTTATCTGAAAAATTGGTTTTAATTTTGGAGAATAGGACTTTTATTGGGTAACAAGTTAGATCTGAACCTTCCGATGCGCATGTGCGTCCAGTTGCATTACGTCATCCCCCCGCCTGGATTCTTTGTCAACCAGTGAGCACATACTTCATCACGCGCTGGTTAGATGTTGCCAATTAGTCATTATTCCCAGAACCTTGGCACGGTACAGATGCTGTCAAGGCAAGCGAAGCAAAACTGAGCAGCTCTGTTCTTTGACAAGCACGACAACAAGCTTGCTGTCAGGAGTGTGTGAAGTGGGCGCGTTCTCAGTTCATTACCACCAATACCAATGCTATGTCACTGAGAATGCTCCTATTCGATACTTTATGCTTGCATAATATAACCACGACGAGCAGCGAGCAGCCCCAAACAGTTGTTGCACCAAAGAGGGGAAATCGCATTTGCGCCTAGTGATCCCACTACTTCCCCTCCTAGACGAGACTCCGCCATGACAGGCCAGGTCTAACTTGCCACGCTATACATCCAAACATTGGAGACTGTGAGTTTTGCGTCTGAACAACTTGGAGAATGTTACTTCTGACACTAAACAAAATTAATTACTTCAGTAAAACCAATAGACAGGTGGCCAAGTTTGTGAAAAATGTAGACAAATGAAACCAATTGCATTGTTGGAATACCAGAAGCTGTCTTGTGATTGGCCAACAGGGAGAATGTGCTCTTTGCAACTGAACAGTGCGGAGAATGTTAGTTTTGCTTCTAAAATGAGTTTTTGGCATTTGAAAACCACTGGGTATTGTGAGTTTGGTTTTTCAGCACTAAGATGGTTGGTTGGTTCTCAAGTTTAGGGGCTGCGACAACGCGGTCATGTAGCCCCGTGTGTGTAGAATCTGTCTGATAACCGGTGTTAATTGGGATGACTGTAATAGTGTGTGTTATCTGTTTTTTTAATTTAAGTACTGCAACTTAGAATTTTTCAAATAATTCTTCCTTTTGCCGCCAAGCGCCACCGTCAACGACTACTAGGCCAAGTTCAGAACTTAGCTACTAGACGCCACCGCAGTAGGCTCTTGGCAACGAACGTAGAAACCTAAGAGCGTTGTTTACATTCTTAACCTATACAATTTAGCTTCACACAGGTGCAATTAATGGAAGGTTCTTTAACATGCCATGAATCTATGACATGGGACCGCCGGCTTTACTTCCCCTCCGAAATAAGGCATACTGACGGATTTTTAACGCTCTTAAAAAATCCGACGGCCTCGGCCGGGTTTGAACCCGCTATCTTGGGCATAGAAGCTCAGCATGCTACCGACTACGCCACCGTAGCCGCCAGCACCAAGATAGTCGTGTGTAATTTGCTGACTCAATTTCGAACATAAGTGGGAATGAGAATTTTGCATCTAGACCCCTCATATGTCTCTTTGTAATGTTTTGTATACTGTTCACTGCCTGTGGTTACATCGAAGTGTGTCATCAGAAAATTTCATAATAGGTTTCACATTGAATTAAATAATGTTATCCATTTTAAGTCCTTTTACCGCCTCGGCCTCCGTCAGCTAAACTGGGCCTCGGGGCTACAGCCCCACTTGCCCCTCCCTCTCGTCGGGCCTGATGCCAGTTAAGTATATTCGGCGAAGGAACTGCACCAACGCGTAATTTCTTCTTCATAGGCAAACCCAATGATTAATTTTTTAGATCCCGTTCTTAGTCCTATGGTAAAAAAAATTACGAGCCTTACAGTAGTCGAATATGATGTGTAACATCTGACATAGAAGAAACCTCACGTGAAATTCTTGATACACCGGTATTTTATAGTATTATTGGCACAAATATTAATCAATTGTAAAAGGGAGTGTTTTACAGATATTGTAGTTTATAATACGGAACTCATTTTATTAGATGACTTGTAGCTTCCACCAGCACTAGCCTAATTAAAGAATACGATATGGATCAACTAGATTAATAGACGCGACACCGCTCATAACCTTAAATTCCTTATAAACAGGTCCTCTTGATTCACAGACCAACACGTAATTTCATATGGATTCTGTTAAAATGAGTCATATTGATATGATAAATATCGTTTAAAATGATAATCTGGTAGCAAAAATATCTACCCCGCCCATGATTCGAACCCAAGATCTCTAGATTCACAGTCATACGCAATATCCCCACGGCTATTTCGACTACGCAAATATTGTGCACAAGATTGTGACTTATTTCCACGTTCCAATAATACTGCATTACGGAATTAATTTTCATTTATATTTTGCTTGTTTAGATAATGTTCCTGAGTGACATCGAGTTTAAAATGCCTTATGCCAATGCAATGCCGACTACTTACAATGTTTGATATTAAGGCATTTCACCATTTACATACTGATACGAAGACTGCGAACATGTACCATGTCATTTGTTTAAATCACTTGACACCAGAGTTCGCATGAGCGTTTTCCGTTCAGAATGTCATATACATTCCACATGGCCAAGAGTGCGTCATGGTATGAATTTTCGACACCACGCGCTGATTGTTTCTCTTACCAGTGCCAGCTGGATCGATCGATCGAGTTGGCAGTGAGTCTTATACTTCCGTTCGATCCACCACTGCCAGCTAGGGCACACTTCCATTCGATCCATTGAGCGGGCAGTGCATACTTCCGTTGTCCACCACTGCCAGCTAGTACACTTCCGTTTGATCGATCGAGCGGGCAGTGCATACTTCCGTTTGATCCACCTCTGCCAGCTCGATCGTTCCGATCCACTTCCGTCTTCAATTTTCAAATCACTCCCACAAAACTATCCAGCAACCGAGCGGAAAGATGTTACACATCAAAAACATGCGCAGAACAAACTCGGGCAGTTCTAGCATTGACGCTATCCTTTTGTCTGCACCGCAAAATCCACAGCTTTCGAACTTCCTTATCGTTAGAAAATGAGTGGTTAATCACTTCAGAATTTCTACGGCAGTGTTTTTGTACTAAGAAATGGCACAGTTACTGTGGCTCCCCATTTTTAAAGGCGCATTATTACACATTGAAATGGATCATACAACTACATTACAAAGCACGTTTTCTACTTAAGGCGACATTGGCTTGTCCGCGAAATGACGTCAGCGTAAAGGGAGCCGCCTGGCGACTGAAGCGGGAACTGCAATACCGGCCTACCTGATAGTAATCTAGTTACCTTGGTACACCACGACTTAGTACTAGCATACTATTTTATTATTACTCTTGAATAATTCTTGAAATGTCATCTACTTATTCAGTACTTTTGATAAACATGTAACGGACTAATATGACTTCAGGAAAAGAATTAAAAGTATTGTTTACGGTATCAAATACTCTTTTAACGTAATCAACCGACCAATATATCGATGGTGTTAATAATGAGTGAACAAATACGATTAACAGGAATTGGTTTGTAAATCAACGAATACTACAGAGGCTTCTTGCTAGTGGAATGTGCTGTACTCTGGCGGAGACCTCTACTAACTTCCGTGGGGTCGTAATCATTAACCTTCGAGCATAAATACAATTTATGATCGAAGTCATTAACCTATCCATAGACAAGGCTGCAACTTATCACCCATGCTTTTAAATCTATAGATTGAACAAGTAATAAAGGAAGTTTGAGAAAATTTGAAGTAGGAGTAAAGAAGAAATAATTTCAACTCAGATTTGCTGATGACATTGGCCATCTTGGCCTATTCAATTTGGAAAGCAACGTAATTAGCATAAGCGACGGCAACCTGGAATCAACGGACATAATACAAACAAATGGAGTCCTACAAGGGGTCCCCCTAAGTCCGATATTGTTTAACATTATCACAAATGACATTCTGCAAAAGATCGCGACGGAAGAAGTCAAAATTCTACTGTACGCAGATGATATGGTGATCCTAAGCAAAAATTGGGCAATGATGCAAGAAGCGATCAACAAGTTTGCGGAATGGTCAAGAGAAAACGAACTTAACATAAATTTATAGAAAACAAAGGTAATGAAGTTCCGCAAAGGAGGACGAATCTCATCGAAGGACGTTTTCAGATGTGGAAATCACACGCTGGATATAGCAAAGTCTTACAAATACCTAGGGGTAACTCTACAGGTCACAGGATTTACCTTTGCAAGGCATGTAGAGGATAGAACAATCACCGCAATTAAGACCACAATGCAAATAAAAAGACTTAGAAGCTTATCACTGGCGACAGCAATTTCACTGTTCAAACTGAAAATTGCCCCAGTAGCATCATACGCCATCGAAATAATATGGCCACACCTGAACTACAAGAATGTCAACCCTGGATAGAGTCAAAGCCAGATACTTAAAGAAGACACATGGTGTATCGAAGTACGCTCCAACCCGACTAGTATATCAACTGGCGGGAACAACGACATTTATAGAAGACATGATGTTAACATACAGCTTGACCTCAATCGAAGCATGCGACAAGTTCTTGGAAGAAAGATTACAGAAAGCAGCAGAAATCGACCCGGCATTCTACCGAACCCCAGCCATGAAAGAGGAAGAATGGAAAACAGCCGGTTACGAACCTTTACACAAGAGGGGCAATACATGGATTTCACCATCGAATCTGCAGCAGGAAAGGTTTCCACAACGCCGACAATGAATGTGTCTGCGAACTCTGCCACTAAGACTGCCCTCAGTATCATCTGTTCGAATGTGTCCAAAGAACTCTGCCAATCTCACATTACGGAAAGGACTGATATAAATGACGTATTCTATAGAATAACTATGTACACATTGTGTTTAGTTCAATAAATATAATTTGAATGGATTTTTAAATGTTATGTACGGTACTTCGTCTTGAGGAAAGAATTCATGATGAAAATCAATAAATGTATAACAAAATATTGGAATACAGCCGAAAGAAATCAGAAATCTCTATGGACATCAAATTGGCAGGTGGAAAGCTAAAGGAAGCACAATAACCAGTGATAAACGAAGCAAAGTAGGTTAGCTCAGGTAAGGAAATCATTTCTAACGAATAGAAATCTGTTGACGTCAAATATTGATTTAGGTATTAGGAAGTCATTTCTAAAAGCTTTTGTCTGGAGCGTGGCACTCTATGGAAGTGAAACTTGGACTGTTGGTGCAGCCGAAATTGGGAGAATGTAAGCATATGAAATGTGTTGTTACAGGAGAATGATGAAGATCAGATGGGTAGATAGGGTTACAATAGGTATTAAGGCGAGTGGGAGAGGAGAGATGTCTCTAGCGACTGCTAATGAATAGAAGAGGTAGGTTGGTAGGACACATATTAAGACACCCAGTAATAGCAAGCTTAGTTATGTATTGATAAGAAATTCATCAATTTCATGTAATTTATCCGAATTGACATAACAATTGGAAATTATACCTTTGGATAGGTAAATAAATGATGCTCCAACTTACAGTCAATAATATATTGAAACAAATTATAATATAACACCAGTCTTGTAACCTTTTTCGGTTACAATGAATATTGAACTAAGAGCACCAATCTAACATCAATATTCAATGAAACAAAGATGTTGTTGTTGTTGTTTGAGTTTTCAGTCTTTTGACTGGTTTGATGCAGACTTCCCAGTCCTGAGCTATTTTTTTCATCTCTACATAGCTACCACACCCTACATCCGAGGCAATCTGTTTAACATATCCTGACCTTGGTCTACCCCTACAGTTCTTGTCCTCGACCCTTCCTTCCATAACTAAGCCTGCTAATTGTTGGTGTCTTAGTACGTGTCCTACCAACCTAACCCTCCTCTTCGTTAGCAGTCGCCCGAAACACCTCTCCTCTCCGACTGGTCTTAATACCTCTTCATTCGTAACCCTATCTACCCATCTGATCTTCATCAGTCTCCTATAACACCACATTTCAAACGCTTCAATTCTCCTCTTTTTTTCTGCACCAGTAGTCCAAGTTTCACTTCCATAGAGCGCCACGCTCCAGACAAAGTCTTTCAAAAGTGACTTCCTAATACCTAAATCGATATTCGATGCCAACCGATTCCTTTTCTGTAGAAAAGCTTCCCTTGCCAGAGCCAATCTCCTTTTTATATCCTCTTTGCTTCGTCCATCACTGGTTATTTTGCTTCCGAATTTACAGAAGTCACCTACTTCCTTCAGCTTTTCACCTGCCAATTTGATGTACATAGAGGTTTCTGATTTAATTCGGCTGAATTCCAATATTCTTGTTTTACATTTATTAATTTTCATCGTGAATTCTTTCCTCAAGACAAAGATGAGTACTAGAAATAAAATGTTCATTATAAAAAAATCTTTTCTCCAGTAATCGTAGACTAATCTTCTAAAATATTAAGAATTCTGCTTAAAATATTGTGACTGGTAATTACAGTCGAAAATACTGTCTAATTTGAAGAAATTGTTAATAATATGGAAATATATAATGTAAAAGTGCTTTAAAATCAGATTTAATTGGAGTATTAATGAAAATTTAAACAACATATACAATATTGTTTATAAAAATATTTTGTGGTTTCAAAGAAGAGAAATCTGCTTCTGTGGAGTAGGAAAGCCGTAGTGAAAAGAGGTTTAAGTTTTCAAATGTTATTGGCATCAAATAAATTGGTCGTTATGATTTCTATGATTTTCACCTTCTTTAGAAAAAGATCATATTGACGTGGCTGTGGATCTTGAGTCTTATTGAAATCTTGAATGTTATTGAATTGAAATGAACCAAATCATTCAAATAAATGTACGCAAAATGCTGGCAGATTTTTTCTTGAAAACACAGAAGACGATTTCAAAAACATTTCTATATCCACATCAATTTAATCTTTAATCAAAGAGAAGGTACAATTCATCAATAGCTGAACGACCGTTTAATTGAAGGGGACATTTCAATAAGGCTCCTTACGCCGACAAGTACTGGCATTTTGGGGGACTAGCTGACCCACTGCCCAGTAAACTGAGAGCGATCAAGGGAACTACTCGCGTGTGGCGGAGCTCTTTCCGGTCACGTAGAGAGTCCGTCATTTTGTGTAGGCTAAGGAAAAGTCATACAAGATCCACCCACTCGTACCTAATGAGAAGGGAAGACCCCACACTTTGTACCTGTGGAGCCGTTTTCACCGTGGCCCACATTAGATGACCACATCCAAATGTTTAATTCAATTCTAAATTTGAGTATTTTTATCTATACCCTTTGAGAGTCTGGTTTCTTAGCCAACAGCGCAGCCGAAAATTTAAGTTTTCACACATGATTGTAAATCAACCTTCAACAGGCATTACATTATTTGAATGTACCACAGTATGTTAGTTAGTTAGTTATTGTTGTTTTAAGGGGCGGAACTACGAGGTCATATGCCCGTAAAACAATATGTTAATAAAGCATCAAACAAGTAGTTTAGGTACAACAAGATGTTCAGTAAAGAACATATAGCCTACTTTCCCCTAAATGCATGGGTATTGTTATAACTCTTTGTCCTTTTCAAGGAGTATAATTGAATGTTGGTTGTAGTAGCTTGTTGAAATACAACGTGTTATACGGATATTAAACATGAATATGAGGTGCCCTTTGCTAGTGCTACCTCTGTACAAAATTTCATTCAATTCGGTTTCATCGTGTTTGAATTGATGTTGTCAATCGATTTGCACACATACATGGCCGCTATCTGCAAACAATTGGGCCGATGACCTTGTCGTTTGGTCAAAAGGTGCCTCCCACACAAAAGGTATGTCGCTGCAAAATTTAGTAGAGATCAGCTGATTAGGTTGGTCGTAATTTGATTAAGCTTTTAACATTTGGTTGGTCGCCATTACGTTTCCGTCAAGATGGCGGCGATATAAAGCATGACACTGAGATGTCCTTTTCTAGTGCTACCTCTGTACCAAATTTCGTTCAATTCAGTTTCACCGTGTTCGAATTGATAGGGGGGGGGCAGACATTCAGAGTACAAACACTCACACACACACACACACACACAGACACACACAATTTTCAGCCCTGTGTTGATCTCATAAGTCTACTTTCATGTTTTGCAAAAATTGAAAGTAGGCTAAAAACTGGGAGAAATCTAACTCAGCACGACCGGGCGCAGCCATGTTGAACTATCACCGATTGACTTACTAAAGCTGAAGCTTGGAAACATTTTATTTCTAGAGCGCCCGGGGTGATAACAACTATCTAATGACTTCAGAATATAGCCAACAGATGTCAGGAGCTATCAGTTTTCCATTCGTTATCCAAAGACAAACAGAAATAATGATATATCACACTAAATCCAACACGCGATATAGGCTATTACGCCGTAACCACAGCGGCACTTACCTATACACGCAATATACTGGGCCGTGACCGTTAAAGGGTTAAGAGGGACAGATGGCCTCTTAGTTCCGCCCCTTAAACAACAATAACTAAGTCAATAAGAGTCTACATCCACAGCCACATCAATTTGATCATCTTCCAAAGGAGTTGCAAATCATCGAAATCATAACAAGCAATTTATTTGATGATAATAACAGTTGAAGACATAAGAAACGCCTTTCCACCTCCGCTTTCCTATTCCACAGAAGCATATTTCTCTACTTTGGAACCTCAAATTATTTGTATTGTATATGTATTTTAAATTTTCAATAATGCTTCAATTGTAACAGATCTGATTGTTAAAAGCCATTTTACATTATATTTTGCATATATGTAAAGTTTTCTTCAAATTATACAGTATTTTCGATTTTAATTAACAAAATTATAAACAGAGTTTTTAATAATTTGGAAGATACTTATCCGGTAGAGTAGCCCAAATCATGCACGGTTGTTGCACAGGTGTTAAGTTATAACTAAAATCTGTTCGCCGAGTCGAGACAGTGGAAGTAAACACATCTGTGCGTGTGATTGCAGGACTGCCCGCAAGGGGCGCGTAGAGTTGTGCCTGTTGAACGTACGCTTTCATGTGAAGCAGGCGGGTGCGATTTCTATTTTTATTCGGATTTATTATTTTATTATTTATTGATAGATTTTGTATTTAATTAATTAATTAGTTCGTAACTCCTTGCGTGACATGAAGTAAATGATCATCTAAGGGTAAAATGTAAAATGAAGATGGAAGTCAGAACAGTAATGTTTGGTTGGAAGGAGAAAGATTGACTCAAGTAAATCTTTTCAAGTCCTTGGGAAACATTATTACTTCTGATGGGAGATGTGAAAACGATATCCGCTCTCGAATAGCCCAGGCTAAAGAAGCTTTCAACAAGAAGAGAAGTCTCCTGACATCCAAAGCCATATCCCTACAAGTCAGAAAGCACTTCATTAAAAGCTACATTTGGAGCATTGCGACCTATGGTTGCGAAACCTGGACACTATTGAAGGCCGACAAGAAACGATTATGAGCATTTGAAATGTGGTGCTGGCGACGAATGCTACGGTTACCTTGGACCCTAAGGCTAACTAATGAAGAGGTTCTAAGAAGAGCAGAAGAAACCATCAGTCTGACAGAAAAAATCAAAAAAAAGAAGAAATAATTGGATAGGCCACCTACTCCGGCATTCACCATGGTGCATCACACTGCTTGAAGGGAGAATGGAAGGCAAGGCAGGAAGAGGACGACCAAGAGCAGAGTTCTTTGATGACATTGGAGGAAGATGTCCGTACCACTTGATCAAACAGCGGGCTCAGGATAGAAGACCTTTGGACGAAGACAATCATGCTACCCACCAACCGCCAGATTGAGGAGAGAAAGAAGAACTGCTCACGACAAGCAACATTATTTTTGATCGTGTGTACGCGGATTTTATACCATTGATGTTCCGTCGTAGACAATGCGAGTGTTGTTACTCCACCAAAGAAGCAGCTTTAGCGAAAAGCGCTAAAAGTAGATCTGAAAAGCAAATGGTGCTAAACACGTATACAGAAAAGTCGAGTTAGAAATGCATCCCACTGCACTAATTTCTGCCGTAGTAAGGAAAGCAGCTCATTCCACGGGTGTTCCTGAAATTTCTGGTTTCGAATAGTTCGAGAATATAAAGCTACCCACAGTTTACAGTCGCCCAAGAAAGAGAAACCAAGGACAAATATCGTGGAAAGAGTTGATGAGTTTGATAAGGATGCTATAAGAAGAAAGGCTAATCAGTTGTTTTTTCGCAATGAGCTGCCTACGATCGATGAAGTACTTATCGCTGTGAATTTAGGCACAGATTTGCCGGATTTTTGATGAACGACATTTTATAAGTTATTGCAGGAATTAAACTTCGAACAAGTTCGACGAAGACGAGACAGTTGTATGGAGACGTAGTTATTTGCAAACAATACGACGAATGAGACAAGAAGGGAGAAAAGTCTAATTTTTAGATGAAACTTGGCTAAATACAGAGCCACAGTACAGCGCTGGTCTTTACTAAGCCTACGGCATGAAAAATTACACTGATGAGAATGGAAATTACAACACCAAGAAGGAGTGGTGCTACATTGCTGCAATTGAACATGCAGGACGAGTGTTCGGTTGTGATTCGATGATTACACTTTCAGGTCCCTCTGACCGCAAGTTTGGACAACAATCAATACAGGATGTGTCCACCACGAGCTGCAATACATTGATGAATTCGGCGAGGCATGGAGTCAATAAGGCCCTGGATCGCTTCCTGAGGAATTGTGGCCCATGCTTGCTGCACGGCATGGGTCAGTTGTTCCAGAGTTGTGGGTGGCTGAGGACGGTTGGCCAGTTGTCGACCCATCATGTCCCTCACATGCTCAATAGGACTGAGGTCCGGGGATCTGGCGGGCCATTCTAAGGTTGTGATGTCGTGGAGAGCTTCTCTGGATATGCGTGCAGTGTGAACCCGGGCATTGTCCTGGTGAAACGTCCCATTAGCAATGTTCGCCATCATAGGGACAACCATTGGATTGAGTACCCTATCAACGTACTGTCGAGCAGTCATAGTGCCCTCAACAAGCACTAATTGTGATTTCACATTAAAGCCAATAGCTCCCCAGACCATAATGCTTGGTGTTGGCCCTCTGTGCATCTCGACAATAAGGTCTGGGCGACCCCTCTCCCCGATACGTCGGCGCACACGATTCCGGCGATCACTGCAGGCAAGACACAACCGCGATTCATCACTAAAGACGACCCTATTCGTCGACCCACGTCGATCGTTCTCGACACCAGGCCAGCCTTACACGTCGCTGTTGTGGGATCAATGGAACACCTTCTGCAGGGACACGGGATCGTAAGCCAGCTGTACGCAGGCGATTACCAACTGTTTGTTGTGTAACGTGGGGTGCCACAGCTGCTCGAATTTGCGCTGCTGTTGCATGGGGTTTCATCCGGGCCATCCGAATGATGCGGCGATCCTCTCTCACAGTTGTCTGTCGCGCTGGGCCTGTGCCAGGTCTACGAGTGTGGGTATCTTCATTTGATCACTGCTGCCATAAACGTTGTACCGTAGATGCATGTCGGCCAACACGTGCGGCGACAGTCCTTAGCGATAATGCAGCCTCACAAAGCCCAATTATCCGAGCTCTCTCAAATGGCGACAGTTGTTGATAGCGTGCTCTTCTCTGTCGTCGAGGCATGTTTGACGGGGAATATTTCACTGCACAGACTGCGTGGGGAGACCTATAGCAACAATCCAATGGGTCTGAGACTTTGATCGTTTACATACCTACATGGCATCGTTCCATATCTTGAAAATCAACACAAATGACCGATGCCTTCATGGTGTTGCAATTTCCATTTTCTTCAATGTATATCGGATCATCTTGGCTACCCCTGTTCGGCTGAGCCGATGACGTGAACTGGGTGTGTTTCCCTGTCCGGGCAGCCAGGCGCACTGTCTAGACTGAGCGAATAGGCTTTAGGCACTTCTTCACTTGTCACTGACAATCACCTGATGAACCATCCTGATTTGGACTACTCTAAGGGGAATCAAACCCGGACCTCCGGAGTGGCAGTCAAAATTGCTAGGCGCTACAGCAGGATGTGGTCGCTGAGAAAAGGATCTGATGTAGCGAGGAGTACTGGAGTGCTCCACCTGAAGTTTAACCCTGCTCTAAATGCTTGGAAAAGCTGGACAGAAACGACAGGGGTGACATTCTGAATAAGCGAGGCCGCTCCTTTCCGTGAATTTCTTAAAAGGAAATTCTTAGAAAATAGGGAATCTGATAGTTTTAATGTGGTGACGGGATTTAAGCAGGGAGACAGCATCTCCCCCAGCCTGTTTAATCTGATATTGGGGAAAGGCACTAAAGAAGGTGTCATCGATGGGAAGAGGTGTGAACATAGGTGGTGAGGTCAAACTGCTAGCATTTGCCGACGATATCATTGTCATAACAACAAAGATTGAAGAGGAACTAAATAGGACAGCTAAAGTGTTAATAGAGGAGGCACAAGAAGTGGGGGACCAATCAATAGAAAATGTAATGTATGGTAGTTACAAGGGAGAATAAAGAAGAAGCGATGGGGGCACTAAGGAAAGGAAGCTTACTGTTTAAGAAGACTGGATCCTTCAAATATCTAGGAAGCATCTTTAATTGGAATAACAACATGTAGGAAGAGATAATGAACCGCATTAAATCTGCGGCAACGGCCTGGCCGTGTTGAAACACCGGATCCCATGAGAACTCCGCAGTTAAGCAACATTGGGCGCAGTCAGAACTTGAATGGTATGCCGGTCCTAGGTACTGTGCGCTGTTGGCCAACATAAGGAGGAGCGGAAAGACCCTGGCCACCCTACCGCAAGTAAACTCCGGCTAGGGGTAGTCTCTTCGGAGGCTCGGACCTGCCTTCGGGCAGAATACAAATTATTTATTATTTTTATTTTTAAAATCTGCAGAGAGGTGCATGTTTCCAATGAATAAACTATTTAGCAGTAAACTGTTATCAAGGACATCAAAACTCCGTGTTTATAAGACAATTGTACGACAAGAATTAATATATAGGACACTGAGCAAGACGATGGAGAGGAGAATATTGATCTTTGAAAACAAAGTGTTAAGAAAAATCTTCGGTTTGGTATTAAAGCTGGGAAACTTCAGAAGAAAAAAAACAGAAATTCACGCACTGTATAACGAATCGGATGTGATACCAGTAATAAGAAGCAGAATAATATAATGGCTGGGACATGTAATGAGAAGGGAAGAAGGGATGGAAAAACGAGTGCTAGAAGGAAAACCACAAGGAAAAAGACTTCTCGGTAGACCAAAGTTGAGATGGCAGGATTGAGTCAGGAAAGACCTGGAGGCCCTGGGAGCCAACGAGAATATGGCCGGAGACAGAAAGCAATGGAAGATGCTAAAGAGTGAGGCAATGACCCGACTTCGGTTCGTTTGGCCAAGTAAGTAAGCAAGAGAGGTTTTAGTATACTACTAATAATTCGATTGCTTTGCAAAATACTTAATAACATTGCAGTAGTTCATGTAGAGTAAATGTGACGTTGAGAAGGCTTTCCTCTCTGCTCCATTTGATCTTAGCGTATTTTGAACCAGCAGTAAATTTGCCGTGCACTAAATGAAACCACTTTAACTGCCAAAAGTGATCCGTCACACTTCTCGAGTTCAGCTCCCTTGGGACAGCTTGTCTGTCGTATCGTGCACAAACCAACACTTCGAACGTAATGGTATTCCAGAATGCAGGCTATAGCACTGCGTATATTATTCTGCAATACCGACATTCCCTCACTTCGATTGTGTGCTTTACTAGGACCATATAAAATTACTACCTCGACATCACATTCAATGCGCACGTTGTCGATGTTTACGGTCCTGCACTGATTTGACCACAGATAGGAGTTTGTTGGAATAAGGGCGTATAAGACCATAAATGTTTCAACTTCGCTTGGCCACCATGTTCGTTTTGTAGTTAACAAGTTTTTGAACGTCACATCGGTGAACTTTTAGTTTATTACTGTACAAAATGCCAGGGTGATATGAGTAATAATTTCGTAGATATAGAATGCCGGTGAAATATTTCGCACATCCGCTATGTTGTATTGGTGAGACGTAATAACATTTGAAGGGCACGTTATGGGTCGACCAAAATAGTACTATGAGCTTACCGAGTTCATTGAAATCGCTCCAGCCGTGGGGGACACACACACGGACAAAAGGTGATCTCATAAGCCCATTTTTTCGTAAATGAAAAGAGGTTAAAAAGCAAGCAAGAAATAAAGAGAGAGATTTATTTATTTATCGTATGGCCTTTAGTGCCGGGAGTGTCCGAGGACATGTTCGGCTCGCCTGGGTCTGTAGCTGCTTCCAGCGGACACCCTTATTAGGTTGAGCCAGAAGTTCCGTACAATTCCAAGTAGTTCCAACTTTCGCTACCAGATATCAATGATACCTAGTGGTGAACGTTGGAACTTTGATAGAGCGAAATCTAACCTAACAATTTGGTTGGTTGGTTAGTGGCTGCGACAACGCGGTCATGTAGCCCCGTGTACTTTGGGTGTGTGTAGAATCTGTCTTGATAACCGGTGTTAATTTTGATGACTGTATTAGTGTGTGTATCTGTTTTAATTCAGATAAGGATTGCAGACGATCAATTTTAAAGTAGTTCCTGCTTTTGCCGCCAAACACCACCGTCAACGACCAACTAGTTCAGAAATTATGTACTAGATGCCACCGCAGTCGGCTCTTGACAACGAACCAGGAACCTAAGAACGTTAGTCAAATGTTTAACCTATATTAATTTAGCTTCACACAGGTGTAATTAGTGGAAGGAACTTTAACATCCATAAATCTATGACATGGGACCGCCGGCCTTTCTTCCCCTCCGAAGGAAGGCATACTGAAGGATTTTTAACGCTCTTAGAAAACCCGACGACTTCGGCCGGGTTTGAACCCGGACCTTAGGCACAGCAGTTCAGCATGCTACCAACCACGTCACCGAAGCAGCTAAGAGATAGATAAATGACTAACACAGAGAGTTCATAAGGAGATTTTAGGAGAAGAGGAAGGCAATAGCCAACTAACATGTTCCAACGCGCTACGGGTAAGAATATTTGTTATTACCGGTAATATGAACTGTTGTCGAGCGAGCCGTGAACAGCTAGGCCTACAATATGTCGCACGTAGCCTACTATCTGTGAAATACACATTTGTGTGATAAACCAACCCTGTCATGAACATTTATAATGCAATCTCTGAACCGAGCGTATTCATCAATAATGTCAGGCACATTTTGTGTTTACCCGATATTGTTGCTGTCACATTGAACTAAAATACCAAATTGGTTTGCGGTGAACCTTCGACAATTTTCACGATATCAGAGAAATACACTGCTCGGCAAGGAAGGTATAACATCATAGTGGCGTCAGTTGTAACTCTTCAGTCGGTAAACACGAATTTGCCCAATGACTGGGCGGGAACAATGTACTGTATATAACACTCCTGGAAAAGAAAATTAAAACAACAATTAGTTATGGTGTCACTGTTATAATGGGGCCATTTTAGGATTAGGGCTTCGACCTTCAATCAGTCATCATCAGGTCTTGGTCACTGTGTTAAGGTTTATTTATATACTCATTATCTAACTACAAATTAATGTAGTGCATTTATTGGTGTCAATATTATTATTAAAAGAAAAGCACACAATGTGCAAATACATAAGATCAGTTATGCTAATGCCAGTCTTATTATTGAGGTTGTCCTCATTTTGCAGTTTTGTGCGTGGTACCTTTCACAATGATCGTTGCACAGGTCACATACACAGTCTTCATTCTGTTGGTGGAAATTCTTGGTTTTGCAAAATCTATAGTGAAATCCATGGGTGGCGTAACGTGTTATTACGTGTCGTAGCTCGTAATTAGCTTGTTTCCACTCTTCCGTCATTATGGCATCTATGGAGTAAAAGTCAGACCAAATGGCATTTCGTTTCTCATTTAAAGTTCGGCGTGCATTCTCATAGGCTTTGGTGTTTGGTAGGTAAAACTGTATTTTGATGTCGTCGATGAAGTAGTCCTCCTTAGTTAATACATATGTCAACCTTGAAGGGGCAGACTTTCCTATGCCTAAAATCCTCTTAACATATCGGTCCTTGACTTTTTCTATTATCATCAGGTCGCTGAGTGTGAGTTTTTCCCATGTAATTCTAATCTCATAGGTTGCTATTGGTGATATGGCTGTCCTGAACAGTAGCATTGCTGTACCCAATGATATTTTTTGAGGTTGTTCGATGTGGTAGATGGCTTTTATTGCTGCGGCCGCTCTTTCTTTAACCTGGATAGTGTAGGATGTTAGAGTAGTTTGGAGGGTGACTCCGAGGTACTTGAATTTTGGCACTACTTCTAGTGGTTTGTTGTGAAGAGTCATTGCGATTTTAAGTGCATGCCTTCCTCCTTTCCTGAAGGTCATCTGTTTGGTTTTGCTGTGGTTAATTTGTAGGCCATTTCTTTCTGTCCATGATGTGAGCCTGTTGAGGACCTCTTGGAGCTCTGCTATATTTTCTGAACCTATTGCCATGTCGTCCGCATAAAGTAAAAGTGATGCTGATGTATCTATGATTATTTCTGTGATGTCTGCTGTCATGATGTTGAATAATATTGGGCTGATTGGATCTCCTTGTAGGATTCCGTTTGTTTGGGTTATATTTTTGGATAGGGCTATGCTATCTGATATTTGGACATAGTTATATCTGATGATATTCGAGATTATGATTACTAACGGATGTGTAGCCCCTAGTATGTGATTGAGTTTCCGGACGAGCGTCGCTCTGTCAACGAAGTCAAAAGCAAGGACCACAAAGTATTTCTCTCCTGGGTACCTCATTGTACCCTTTGCTTGTTCAATTAGATATTCCACGGCATGTAATGTGCTTCTTCCCTTTCGGAAGCCGAATTGACTCTCCGGTATCTGGAAATCTATTTCTTCTGTAAGCCTGTTTGTTAAGATTTTCATGAATACTTTGAAGGATGTATTTTCGAGAGCTATACCTCGGTATGAATCAGGGTCATCAGTTTCTCCTTTCTTGAACATCACTTTGATTGTTGACGACCTCCATTGCTCTGGGATTTCCCCAGTGAGTATGCATGTGTTGAATAGTTCTACCCAGTAGTCTAGCATGACAGGCAGAGAGTCTTTTAGGTGTTCATTGCAGATGCTGTCAGGACCGGGGGCTTTTCCATTTTTTACTGTTGTTATTTTATCAATAATTTCCTGTCTTGTGATGGGGGTGTAATTTACTCTCATTGTTACTGGAGTTAATTCAAACGTTGTTGACTGGTATTGATGATTGAGAATGCTTCTGAAATGGTTTTCCCATGTTTCCATAGAGATATTGCTCGTTACTGGTGATTTGGGTTTCCTAAGCATTAGGAATGGGTCATTTTGAGCGTTTGCAGCGCGTCTCCTGGCATCTTCTTCAATATAATCCGTTCTCGTCTTCTTGATTAGGGATTTATATTTCCTTCTTTGTTCTGCGTATTGTACAAGGTGATTCGGTTCCGATGTGTTCTTCGCTCGATGTAGTGCTAGCAGGGTCTTTTTCCGTTCATTATAACAGTCTTTATTGAACCATGGTTGTGATATCCTTACTTTCGTATGAGTTTGACATGATTGAAGGGTTCTTGTACATATTTCCACTGCTTCAGTTAATTGATGCCGTTGAATTAATTGTTTTGCTTTATCTATTTATTCGCTGATATGCCCTAGTTTCTCTATATCTAGTTTCCTGGATATTTTATTCTTCGGCAGTATGAGTAGTTGGTCTTGGCAGAAGACTTCAAAGATAGTCGAGATTGGTAGATGTTTCCTAATTGGGGCCATGGCTGAAGTCCATAGTGCTTTGTGACTCCGGTGTTTAATGTCTGTTCCTCTGCAGAAGACTAGATCTATGGCGCTGGTTCCATTCCGGGCAATGTATGTCTTCATATTGGGGATATTAATAAGGACATAGCCTGCTTCTTCCAGTGTCTCCTTAATCAGTTCCGTTTTTAATGGTTGGTTTGTCTATTCTTGCGTTTATGTCCCCTGCGAAGATTACTCTATCATCTAATTTTGTTTGCGATAAGACCTCTGTTATTCTTTCGATTATGTCCTCTATTGACATTTGCGGTTGAGCATACATGCCTATGATTGATAGTAGGGTGGTTTTTACTATAATTGTGTTTTCTTTTTTTTTTATTATTTCTTTTATTGTTCCTAAATTCGGTTTGAGAAAGATGGAGACCCCTCCTGCTGGTCTTCCTTCAGTATAGAGAGACGTGGGTTGGCGACCACGGGATCCCAGCTGAGTCAGGCATTCCTTTCACTTACTTGTGCCGGGTTCCTCTCGGTCTTCTTTCCTGTCAACCTCTCTTGGTAAACTCTTGTTCTCTTCCGACCCCGAATTGTATTAGAGTATCCGAGGCCTAAGTAGTCTCTTCCTTTCTCGCCTTCTCTCATCTTTCCTGATCCTTCATTCTTTTAGGGATCAGCCTTCTTTTTCTTTTCTCTTTAAGATTCCCGCACAGTTTTTGTGAATTGGCTCCCCGTGTTTCTAAACTACATTTAGTAAGTATTTTGAATCTAAATTGCACTGTGTCAATTTTTTTGACTCTAACTTCCATTTTGTCAATTTTTCCACTCTGGTTGGTTCCTCAGTTTAGGGGCTGTGACAACGCGGTCATGTAGCCCCTTGTACTTTGGGTGAGAAGTTCCACTGCAGTCTACTGTGGCCACTGTATGGTAGATGGCGGTACCATGTTGCAAACTTATGTTTCCTGGTGTATCAAGATATTTCCGGATGTAGTAGGAAATGAGTACGGACCCATATTTTACATGCACCGATCGGTGAATAACTCCATAAATCATAAACCAAACGTCACCCAAGCTTCTTAACGAAATTAAATTAAATTAAATTAAATTAAATTAAATGGAAAGAATTCCTTCAAAACCATACTCACAGTTGTGAATAGAACAAGTATAGAGTCTGGTGAAACTAACCAGATTCCAGGCCCACATCCTTAGCAGCTGTTGAGAAGTTAATTGCATCACTTGTAAAGGAGACAGGGATTAGTTGGAGTGAAGCACTTCCTGAACAAGAACTTTATAACAACTCCTACCACAGCTGATGGAAGCACGCTCCATTGAACTTGACTCCCATGGACGGGAACATCTCACTCAAGGGTCCCCATACACATTTTAAGGAAATTAGCATATATTTTGAAATTAACAGATTAATTTGTGTTCAATACAACTAGGGTATTATTATTGTGTTTATCAGTGGTCATTCAAAAGTTTGTACAATGAGGTTATTCATTCATAAATGTTTTGTAAGGTTCTATCAGTATTTTTATCCTCCGCTTGTGTTAGGTTACTAAAAGTATTTACAGTAAGACCCTATTTTTACCTTTTTCATTTATGAACAAATAGGCTTATGAGATCACCTTTTGTTTGTGTGTGTATGTGTGTGCATCCGTGTGTATGCTTGCCCCCCCCTCCCTAATAACTTCTAACCGGCCGGTCAAAGTACTATTTTGGCCGACCCCGACCGAGCCCTTCAAATTTTAATATATATGTAGGCCATACAGTTATGTACCACTAGATGACGTAGGTTTATAATTCAAACGTTGATTTCGATCGCATGATTAGGACACAAGAAATAAAAATAAAATTAAAAATTTCGCACTTCGGTCATCTTGAGCTTATGTAAACAATTGCACTAAATTAGATGTCAGTGCATTACAATTTGTTAAAAAAAAGAAGATAGCTGTACCAAGTTTCACTACGTTTGGATGATTAAATCGCGAAAAAAAAAGTTTCAACTTCGCTTGGGCGCCATGTTCGTTTTGTAGCTAAAACGTTTTTCAAAGTCACATAGTTAAACTTTTACTAGTGCTCTTCATCACCGTACAACATTTCAGGGTGATATCAGAAATAGTTTCGTAGATATTGAATGCCAGTGAAATAATGCGCACAGCCGCCATGTTGGATTGGTGGGACGTAATAAAATTTGAAGGGCACGGTCGGGGTCGGTCAAAATAGTGCTATGACCTTACCGAGTTTTATGGAAATCGCTCCAGCCGTTTAGAAGTTATTAGGGACACACATACATACACACACACACACACACGGACTGAAGGTGATCTCATAAGCCTATTTTCTCATAAACGAAATAGGCTATAAATAATCCCACACCAAAAAGATATGAAACGTAATCAGAAAATGAAGGGTAACTTTTTACGTTCATTTCTTCATATTACCAGTTGGGAGAATGTTTGCTATCGTTTTTCAAAAGTTTCAAAACGATTTCTCCTTAGATAGTGGAGAACAATAAGGACCTTTTAAAGTATGACATTTCAGAAACAGGCATTCAAAAACAACTTCGAAAACCACTCAAACACAAAATTAAACAGAACCAGCAAGAAGAAGTCACACCTCGATCAAAGCATGTTCATATTGATGAATGGAAGAAAGCACATCCCAAAAGGATGGAAACCTGGTTCGCAACCTTTTTGTGGCGCGAACATTGGTTAACAACAATACGAGATATCTTATTTATTTAGATTGCATTCTCTCCGTTGCGGCTTCGTTGGCGTAGTTGATATCATGCTGATATTCTATGCCCAAGGTCGCGGGTTCAAACCCGGCCGAAGTCGTCGGAGTTTTTTAAAAGCGTTAAAAATACCTCGGTATGCCTTCCTTCGGAGGGGACGGAAAGCCGGTGGTCCCATGCCATTGCACTAATTGCACTTGTCTGAAGCTAAATTAGAGGTTAGATTCGACTAATGCTTTTAGGTTCAAACGTTCGTCGCCAGGAGCTGACTGCGATGGCATCTAGTAGCCAAGTTAAGAACTAGTTGTCCTTGACGGTGGTTTTTGGAAACAAAAGTAGGAACTACTTGAAAATTGAATGCCTGCAGTCCTTACTTGAATTGAAAAATCAGATAACACACACTAATACAGCCATCACTACTAACACCGGTTATCAGACTGATTCTACACACACCCAAAGTACACGGGGCTACACAACCGCGTTGTCGCAGCCCCTAAAATAAGGAACCAACCAACCATTCTCTTCGTTACTCAGTAGAATTGGTGATAATAGCGGGCAGACATACATATTTACATAATGAATTCTCTCTTCAAGACTGTCTCGATAAATTCACTCACATTCATTCCACTATCGATGGTTCGTGTTATATAGAAGGCGCTGTTCCCATGGCAACATGACGCAAGAGGCTACAGAGCCCCCTGAGACAGCCGCCGCTCGGCGCCTTCTTGCCTTTGCTCTCTCAAAGCATCATATAAATCAACTTGTGAATTTTTCATCGGCATCTCGGTCAGAATATTTTCTCTTTTCCTTTCTCGGGGTGGAATAATGTTTCTGAGATGGTGAATAGAAATATTTACCGTGAGGTGCCGTACTTCTCGATGTTACGCGTGAATTTGTAAGTGGGGGATTTATGGCCTGGTTTATTTTTATGAGTGCTAAGTTAAGGAATACAGGGCATTGGTAGAGGTAGCTGTATTTTAGAACTCGTAGTCTAGGCGGCAATCAGTCTTCAGGCTGATGTAAACAGAAGCAGAATAGCATTTATTTACTAAGCGCGTTGCTTATTTCCTTGTTGCTGTTTGATTCTTCAGTTTTTTGACTGGTTTGATGCAGCAGCACTCCTTGTACCTCTGTCCTTAGCAAACCGTTACATCTCTACATCCCCTCAGGGGCTCACTACTAGGGGGACGTGAGTTGGCGACCACGGGACCCAAGCTGAGCCCGGCATTGCTTCCACTTCAATTCTCGTCATTTCTGCTGCACCAATAGTCCAAGTTTCACTTCCATAGAGCGCCACGCTCCTGACAAACGCTTTCAAAAATGACTTCCTAATGCCGAAATCTATATTCGATGTCAACAGATTCCTTTTTTGTAGAAATGCTTTCCTTGCCTGAGCCAACCTACATTTCATATCCTCTATGCTTCGTCCATCACTGGTTATCATGCTTCCTAAGTAAAAGAAGTCTCCTACTTCCTTTAGCTTTTCATCTGCCAATTTCATTATCATACCTTGATTAGATTTTGAGGATAAGGAACATGTATTAAAAAAATTCAACATTGGTAAGATAGGCGATTCCGTATCCCCTTAACACATAGAGCGCGGGAGCCGTAATATTACGTTCGAAGGTAACTTTTTAAAACTGCGGCGAGCGTAATATTACGTTGATCGATTTCTCGCGCTTTGTGTTGGAGACGAACGTAATATTACAGCTCTAGCACTCGCGTGTGGGTGCCAGTAAGCATGAAGTTGCACATACTATCGCTAGATAGCACCACGTCACTGCTCAGCGGAAGAATATCGATCTGTTCGAAGACAAGCGATGCAAGTTCAAGTAGGTCAAATCTGTTTTCCTTCCCTTTGTTTTCATTCTTTGTGGACAGATTTTTCTCTCGCAAAAACGTCGAGTTTATTCTATGACTAGTATTTATATTTGGGGTTAAAATTCGCATTACAGATTCTGAATCTGACGCAACCGAAGAGACAGTTCTCCCTTCTACTTCTGCTAGCGGGCCCGCTCGTTCCAGGACGAGAGCGCGCGCAACAGCTGTTTACGGCATTTCTTTTTTTACAATATAGTTTTTTTTTCAATCGTGTCGGATTTTTATTAAATTTGTAGTGTAATCGAACGAAACTTTTCAATGTATTTGTAACTCAAACCACATTCAGTTTGTGCCATTCTGAACATAGCCATACATTCTGGAAATCAGCCAGCACACGGGTGAGGAGCAACATTTAAGGCATCAGCAGGGTAAGTGTTAAGGGTGGAACAGTATTTTACGAGCTTTGAGTACCCGTCCTTGACGGGTGTAAAGAAAATCAAGTTTTAGGACATCACAACACCGGAAAAAAGAAAGGAAAGTTATGTGGCAGTAAAAAGCAAGGCTGTCCTCTTAGTGGAGTAAACTACCTACTTCTATCGGATTCAGTGCGCTTCGTTGCGTAGTGGACGGCATTCTTAGCTGTCACTACGGAGGCCCGGGTTCGATTCCTGGCTCTGCCAAGATATACAATTCTGGTCTGACGGCTGGAACGAGATACACTCATCCTCGTGAGGCAAAACTGACAAGAGGCGGGTGCGATTCTTACGTTAGCCATCCTGCAAGTGGTTGTCCGTGGTTTCCCACTTCTACTCCATGCAAATACCGGGACGGTACCTAACTTAAGGCCATGGCCACTTGATACCCAAATCCTACCTCAATTACAAATATACTAAATAATACAGACATCAGAGTGACACAGGTTATCAGACAAATACTACACCCATCAAGTACACGGGGCTACATGACCATGTTATCTCAAAGCTACTAAAATAATCTACAACTCTATCGGATTCAAAACTATGGATACTCGAGTTTGGACCATATTAATTGATCTCAAATTGAATCAAATCAACTGGTAGCTACATTATTTTTACGATTAGTAGTAATACGGTATCCAATATTTGTTTGATCAATTACCGCCTGGGGTAGATTGGTCGAAACTTTATGCAGACAGACTTCAAATTTGAGAGTATTTGAAAGGAACATGCATTTCTATATTATGCTTTTATTTAACAAGTCATAGCCTAAAGTGTCTTTAATTCGATCGTACAAGGTTACAAGGTTACACGAACATAAGTTGCGAAGTTCAAAACGAAGCTATGTTTGATCTCTTCCAACCCTCCAATGCGGAGAAAACATTTCTTCATTAAATAGATAAGAACGTATTTTATTATAACTCCGTGCCCGAATTAAGGATCCTTAGAGCTATGAATTGGTAAAATATGGGCATAATATAGCAAGGCTTTTTCAATTTACCGACTCTCAAAGTTGAGGTTTGTTGGAATAAGGTCTAAAAACGTGTACTTGTTTCGTTCCGAGCAAAATATCTTACGCATTGAATGATCACAATGATATGACACTACTGCTAAACGTAGAAATAATGTAGCTGATATGATTCATTTTAAGTGCGATTGACTAGTCCATTCCCTATTGAGGTCTAAACTCGGGTATCTTTAGTTCTGAATCCGATACAGCACTTCGTTGACTGGGAGTCGAACCCACGAACTTGATACCATGAGGTAATGACTTTGCTACTCATCTATCCAGGAAGCGATAAAGGAGAGTTTGGTTGGTTCCTTAGTTAAGGGGCTGCGACAACGTGGTCATGTAGTCCCGTGAACTTTGGGTGTGTGTAGAATCTGTCTGATAACCGGTGTTAATTGTGATGGCTGTATTAGTGTGTGTTATCTGTTTTTTAATTCAAGTAAGGACTGCCGACAATAATTTCAAATAGTTCCTTCTTTCGCTACCAAATGCTACCGTCCACGACACCTAGCTGTGAACTTCGCTACTACCAGATACTATCGCAACCAGCACCCTGTCACGAACGTTGGAACTTACAAGCATTAATCAAACCTAACCGACTAATTTTGACTTCACACAAGTGTAGTTATTGGAAGGATCTTTTTCATGCCATAAATATATGACATGGGACCGCTAGCTTTACTTCCCCTCCAAAGGAAGGGATTTTTAACGCTCTTAAAAAATACGACGACTTCGGTCGAGTTTGAACCCGTGACCTTGGGCATAGCAGCTCAGCTTGCTACCAACTACGCCACCGAAGAGTTGGTAGCTCTGAAATGGAATGGTCAGGGTGTTGGAAAGCTCTACCACGTGAGCTGATGGAGCCGTGCGAGTTTGATGGATATTGATAGCGCAGTTAATATTCAATTTAATCTTCAGTTTAATAGCGGATTCATCGAGCGCAGATCATTACACTGCTCAGGTGGAACAAGGGGCGTGCGGGCGAAGAGATTTATGGGGCGCCGCAAACAAGTTGGACGGGAGATGGATGATGAGTGAGGAAAGAAAGATGTGATTCAAGAGAAACTGACAAGCAGAGGATATGGCGACATGCAATGTGTAGCGTTCAGTTCGGAGTTGTATAACTTGGCTCAAATCTTCATCGAATTACAATGTAGCTGAGGAACACAGTTCCTTACATTAGCGAACAACCAGATGGAATAATAGCACCACTCATATCTCCACCATATAAGTTAAGTTGCAAGGCTATGCCAATACGGAAATACATTTGAGAAAACTAGGGACCAGATTCTAAAGTTTTTACCTATTTTTTCCTTAATTCTAGATATAAAATAAAAATACTTTAATATTATTTCGACCACACTCAATGGGGCCATATTCATGAATTCCGTGGCACCTAAGAAAACTTAAATGATATGAGAGCACCTAAAAAAGAAAATTGCAGTTTTGTTCCATTTATTGTAGTATAATTGAAATTTTAGTCCATAATTTTTAGCCTATTTTCATTTATGAAAAAAAAATAGGCTTATGAGATCACCTTTCGTCCGTGTGTGTGTGTGAGTGTGTGCGTCCGTGTGTCTGTGTGTGCCCCCCCTACTTACTTCTAAACAGCTGGAACGATTTCAATGAAACTAGGTGAGGACATAGTACTATCTTGGCCGACTCTGATCGTGACCTTCAAATTTTATTACGTCTCACCAATCCAACATGGCGACTGTGCGAAATATTTCACTGGCAACTATTCCTCATATCACCCTGATATGTTTACGGCGACAAAGGGCACTACGAGACGTTTACCTATGTAACTTTCAAAAACCTGTTAACTACAGAACGAACATGGCGGCCAAGCGAAGTTGAAACATTTAAATAAACTTTTCTCGCGATTTACGCGTCTGAACGCAGTGAAACTTGCTACAGAAAATGACTATACAAATTGCAATGCACTGACATCCAATTTAGTTCAATTGTTTACATAACCTCAAAATGGCGGTTGTGCGAAATTTTAGAATTAAGTTTCTATTTCTTGTCTTCTAATCATATGATCAAAGTCAATGTTTGAATAATGAACGTGCACAATAATCCTCATCTAAAACTACATAACTCTATGTCTACATATATTAAAATCCAACATGGCGACCATCCGAAATATTTAGACGGTTCTCAATATCATTCTATTAATCTATGACAACAATCAAACTGAAATTGTGTACGTGTATAGAGGCTATAAACATAAGTTCAGCTATGGGACCTTCAATAACCTGGTTAACACAAATCCAACATGGCGGCGACACCAAATTTAAAAATTAAATGGACGTTTCTCGGGATTTAACCATCCGAGCGCAGTGAACTTAAATGAATTTTAATCTACTGGCATCTAATTCATTTAAATTATTTTCATAACCACAAGATGGTAGGTGTGCGAAATTTTACAATGTCGTTTTTATTTCTTGTGTCTTAATCATGCGATTGACGTTTGAATAAAGCACCTACACAATAATATTCATGTAATACAACTTAACTCTAAGGCCTATATATAAAAACCGAACATGGCGACCATCCGAAATATTAAGACGGTTCTCAATATATACGAATCTACGTATTACAGCAATCAAACTAAACATATGATGTTCATAGAGGCAATTGACATAAGTAGCATATATGAAAATAGGCTATTTAGTTCTTCACGGAACTACTTGTTTGAACTAAACCACAATACAATGTTTCTTCTGAGTTCTAGTTGATTGAGAGAAATCCTACCTGACAGAGAAATCAAACACTTTCAGCACTTTACAGCTTATATCTTATTGTCAGGAAAGCGGGGATAATAATCTCTTATTGTTTCCCAGTTCCCTATGTTCTAAATAAACAAAGTTAATTAAACGGGATGGAGTGTGTAAATCACCTCTGACATCCTTCGTTTTGTTGAATTCGAATAATTAACATATTTAACGAGAGCAAATATTGCCTAAATGTGTGAAGTTCTGTAAAATATTTACACTATCGTTGCAATCAGATTTTCTACCAACAAGTATGCATTAATTTTAAGTTTTGCTACGTTTTAAACATAAAAACCTTTCTTTTTTGAAAACCCGGAATGACCAATTTTAAAACCTAAAAATCCAGTCCTTAATAATAACACGGGTTATCAGACAAATACAATTCACAGTCTAGCCTCTAATTTAGAGTCACAGGTTGCACTTAATGGTAGCGGCTTGCTTTCTAGGCAGTCACCTATGAAGTCTGGGTTCCATTCCCAACGCAAATCAATTTAGTTCTGTACTGAGGGCTGGAGGCAAACCTGAGAAGAGTTGGGTTTCAATGCTACTTCAGAAATCTTGGAAGGGGTTTTCCGTGGTTTCCCACTTCTACCCCAGGCGAATGCCGGGATGGTTCCAAAATTAAGGCCACGGCCGCTTCCTTCCAAATCATACCTCAATTGCAAATACACACTACTGCCCCCCAGGAGCTCACATTTCGTAGGACGTGGGTTGGTGACCACGGGGCCCCAGCTGAGTCCGGTATTGCTTCCACCTACTTGTGCCAGGCTCCTCTTCGTTTTCTTTCCTGTCGACCTCACTTGGTCAACTTTTGTTCTCTACCGATGGTATTAGGGTATCCGAGGCCTAGGGAGTCTCTTTTCCTTTCCCGCCTTAATTGGCCCTTGACTCATCTTTTCTGATCCCTCCTTCTGCGAGGGGTCAGCCTTCATTTTCTTTTCATGTTATCTCCTGCCTCGAGGCCCTCAAGGAGGCAGGGTGTGTGTAGCCCCACCACTTCTGGTGCACCCTGAATATTGCTACACCCTCAGGTGCTCACGGCTGGCTACCCCGAGGGATTCCTGAGCTGGGTCCGGTTTTCCCCCTTTTATCCCTTACCTGTGGGGAGGACCCTCTCCTCTTTCACTTTCCTATCTGCCGTTTATGGCTCTCCTTCCTTCAAAGTCCCTCAATCCGCATTCTTCGAGGGTTGAGGGCATTTAATTTCCCCGTGTCCTTCATTTACCTTATTCTCCTTTTGTTTTCCATTTCTTCTTATAGTATATAAGTTAGTAGTTACTTTTAGTTATAGTTTACATTTCATTTTCATCTTCACGATCACCCAAACCATTAGGGGCCGATAACCTAGATATTAGGCCCCTTGAAACAACAATTATCATCATCATATCATCACACACTACTGCAGAGATCACAGTGGCACAGGTTATCAGACAACCCTCCCTCCCCTCCACACTCACACACACACACCCAAGTACGATGTCGCAAATCCCGTAAATCAATTAACAACAACATCTTATAATCACATTAGGCTAATTCGATTCGAGTTCTATATTTCTATAGTTCTGCTCAATTTGATGAACTCGATGCCCCCTGAAAATCTTAATATCCGCTTGATGTAACGTCATCACTAGGGACCGAATATTTTGAAAATGCATATGCGCTTATGCAAATGTATATTTTGAGGGTTTATTGGATCTTTTGCATATTCTGAACATAACAGCATATTTTAGCAATCACAGTTGAAATTAATTATAATTTAAAACATCTTGAACAAAATAGGTTTCGCCTGCGTGTTGGACATCCCTTGTAGCAACTTTCTGAGCATGCCGCCTGGCTATTTTAAGAAGGGAATGGGGTGGGACATTCCTTTCACCATCTCGACAGCCAGCAGCCCGGGGTTAGTTTTGTGAGGTGTTTCTTCAGTTAGTGTGTTATTTAATTATTAGTCTGCATATCCTTTACTCAAAATGCCAAAAGAAGAAAGGAAGATTTTAGTTTTACGTGACCGTGAATCTCGTAATTATGAGCCTCTGGACCTCCTTTTGACGTGGAAACCGAACCTCAGGACATGGCATTTCACTTCGAAAATTTAACACGCATTGACCGGGAATCGTACCCAATCCACCCTGGTGAAAGGCCAACAGCTTGACCGCTAATGCGAGAAGAGCAGCAGAATAGTACATTATGCAACAAGCCTATAATGGCAATAAGTAAGACACGAGTATGTTTATGAAACGAGCGTATGCAAGTTTTATAATTTCCATACCAGTGTCTTAATTACCTTTATGTTCGACGTTGTCGAAATGTAAACATAATGTGTCAGAAAACTGTATCATAATGAGGCTCATTATAACACTATTTTTCATTATGAAACAGTTTCTACCACCAATCAGAGCTCAAGAAACAGTTGTGTGACCAATTAGGTAAGGATACCTTCGCGCATGCGCTCAGAATCCGCTGTAAACAATAAGTGTTCTGTGTTGACAAGCAAAGTGAATGGTCTCTGCTTTCGGAGTGCCTTGACCCTCCCATGCGCTGTGTTCAGTCAGCAAAGCCAGCGCGCCCTGTTCACTAACTGAATCCCACAGATATCTATGAATATTTATGTTAAAACATATAATTAAGTTATAATTATCGTCGAACATAAACAGTCGAATGCAACTCGCCTATAATGGTAATTAAGACACTCGTATGGAAATTATAAAACTCGCTTACGCTCGTTTTATAAATATACTCGTGTCCTAATTATTGCCATTATAGGCTCGTTGCATAATGTACTATGATGTTCGACCCTGACTATTATATGTCAGAAAACTGTATCATAATTGTGGCGTGCAGGTGTTGAGGACGCGGACCATTTAGACCTTAGTCGAGACCTTTAACACATGGTGAACTAGATGGAGCACCGACCATTCAATGACTACACTTTTCGAGTAGAGGTTGTAAAATAAAATAAAATTTAATATAAAAAACGACATTGCAAAAGGGGATGTGAGGGGTGCATGAAATGGTAAAATGAGGGATGATGGGCCTGTAATAAAATATGTACATGGTATAATAAAACAGTAAAACGATAAAACGTAAAACACACAATAAAGATCTATAAAAGGAGAATGTCGACGACGAGGAGAAAGCCTAAGTCGCTGGAGATCGTTCAGTAGAGGGGAAGAAATTAACAATAGTGTTAAAAGTGCGTTTCGTTCCACCACAGGCTGACTACAAGAAGGTAGTCAGAAGCATCATTCTTAGAAGTACATGAAATCGCGTCTCCCACGAACTGTCTATCCGACCACCCTTACATTAAACTGTATGTCACGCCAAGCTACCCAAAGAAACAACCAACAACAGCAACGACCCTCAAATGACACGTCAATAAACACAGAATAATTACACAACTTCACAAGGAACTACACTTCACATGACATGCCGTGACATACAAACTCAGCAAATAAACATAGATCAGTTCAATAAAATTAAAACTAGCAAATCCCAAATGAAGATAAAACAAAACGATTTCATGAGCTGGTAGAATAAAACTACTCTCGAACGAAAGCACAAGGTTCAGTTACCTTGCGGGATGCCAAATAAGCGTCAATTGCAGTCGCGGGCACGTACAACGAACACACATTCCATCGTCTCGGAAGAGTAACCAATATACCTGTTTTAATAACGTAATGGGATCACGCGTTGCTTGCTGACTAAAGGCCACAACAAAACAGAACAACACTAAACATGACCCTCGACCTTCAGTCAAATTCCCACTTAAACAAACGACATAAACCCACCCTTAAAAATAAGTCTGGAACCGTGATTGTAAATGAAATATATTTCTGAAACATACATAGATAATGCTTGCCCAGTCTCCAAGGATAAATATAAAACCTAATCGGCCATCCTTGGAGTGCACAAATGACAAGCATGATAAAAACAAACCCTTGAAACATAAAATAAACTGGTGTGTGTTCCAACAAAAAGATATTACATCCAAAGCAATGAACAACACACCCTCCTACGTCTAGGCACAATTAATATCGCGAACTAACCTAAAGAATACCAGTCCCTAAAGGTCCCTGAAAGATCCCATACTCTTGCAAGGGGTTAGGAACTGGTAAGAAACATCTCTCATAAATACAATCGCGTTTCACAACATAAAACAAACGCAAGTAACACGCACTAAATTAAAACTCGACTAGATACGGAAATGAAACAACAACAACAAGCACCCATTTAAATTAATAAAACCATAAACAAGCAATTTGATTCTCCACTACGTGCGTATATAAACAAACTGGGGACAAAATAAACACCAAATAACTTCACAGAGAAACACGAACGGTCTCCAGTTTAACCCTACCTTAGCAGAATAAATTACGGAACTTTTAACACTGAAAGTTGGGGAATATATATATATATATATATATCGTGATCAGTTTTCTTCAAAACATGACACATTAAAACAGAATAGCTACAAGGACCATTTCCACTTAGCTGATACTCCGAGACGTTCTGGAAGTTCACTGATAATAATTTTATTTTATGACAACTCCATATTTACGGAATTCTTCACTATGGGACAAAGCCGGAATCGCGTAGTGTCTTCCCAACATTTATATCTTCTTAAAGCATATTATAAAGGGCATCTCGGAACATTAGAATAGATTTGCTGGTAGTGGCAGTTATAACGGCAGACGATCATCAAATTCTCCTCACGATAACAATTCAGGCGCGATAACAATCGCCGAAGGCGTGTTTCTTAGACAAGGATTAGTTCTCTAACGCGGGCGCATTCCTTTTCAGACGTGCGGAAATTACGATCTCTTAGATGTATTACTAGAGACCGCTAGATGGAAATAACGTCGAACGGATCTCAAAATTGTACCGGCTCATCTCTCCACGGCCCCAATCTTTGACGAAGTTTACAAGTCCAACGTAGAATGTAAAGGTAATCACTACATGTATTCATGTTGACATTAATCAGCTGGTAACGTGACTGTCATTTGTCTGCATCACGTGATAGTCGGGCCCTGACGTAACACGGAGCAGAGAGGATTGTGGGTTTTTCAATGTCAAGACGTCAGAACCACTCACAGCTGATTTGCAATAACTTCCCAAAGAGATAGTAAGTAATGGTTGGGCAGAGTCCATGGAAGTAGATTCCAAGGAAGGCAGAATAGCGCTTTAGTAGTAGTCATACATATTGTCGAAGCAGAGAATGTTCGTGTCACACAGTTCTTACGCAGTTTAGTAGTTAAGTCTCCCACTACACTTGCCAGTAATGCACGTTTCTATTAACCAAGGTATAGTAATACGTTCCGCACAAGTTAAGAAACAGGAAATACCGGGTAATTTAGGACATCTCCAAATAGAAGTAAATTTTTAAAATAATAAATTTAAGATAAAAATGGTCAACACAACCAATACAAGAAAAATGCAGTCATCACATAATCAATCTCCCAATGTTCGAAATGTGAAAGTGCCCAGAGCAGGCTCTGCTACCATTTGTGTGGCGTGCAGGTGTTGAGGACGCGGACCATTTAGACCTTAGTCGAGACCTTTAACACATGGTGAACTAGATGGAGCACCGACCATCCAATGACTACACTTTTCGAGTAGAGGTTGTAAAATAAAATAAAATTTAATATAAAAAAAGACATTGCAAAAGGGGACGTGAGGGGTGCATGAAATGGTAATATGAGGGATGATGGGCCTGTAATAAAAATATGTACATGGTATAATAAAACAGTAAAACGATAAAACGTAAAACACACAATAAAGATCTATAAAAGGAGAATGTCGACGACGAGGAGAAAGCCTAAGTCGCTGGAGATCGTTCAGTAGAGGGGCAGAAATTAACAATAGTTTTAATAGTGCGTTTCGTTCCACCACAGGCTGACTACAAGAAGGTAGTCAGAAGCATCATTCTTAGAAGTACATGAAATCGCGTCTCCCACGAACTGTCTATCCGACCACCCTTACATTAAACTGTATGTCACGCCAAGCTACCCAAAGAAACAACCAACAACAGCAACGACCCTTAAATGACACGTCAATATACACAGAATAAATACACAACTTCACAAGGCACTACACTTCACATGACGTGCCGTGACATACAAACTCAGCAAATAAACATAGATCAGTTCAATAAAATTAAAACAAGCAAATCCCAAATGAAGATAAAACAAAACGATTTCATGAGCTGGTAGAATAAAACTTCTCTCGAACCAAAGCACAAGGTTCAGTTACCTTGCGGGATGCCAAATAAGCGTCAATTGCAGTCGCGGGCACGTACAACGAACACACATTCCATCATCTCGGAAGAGTAACCAATATACCTGATTTAATAACGTAATGGGATCATGCGTTGCTTGCTGACTGAAGGCCACAACAAAACAGAACAACACTAAACATGACCCTCGACCTTCAGTCAAATTCCCACTTAAACAAACGACATAAACCAACCCTTAAGAATAAGTCTGGAACCGTGATTGTAAATGAAACATATTTCTGAAACATACATAGATAATGCTTGCCCAGTCTCCAAGGATAAAAATAAAACCTAATCGGCCATCCTTGGAGTGCACAAATGACAAGCATGATAAAAACAAACCCTTGAAACATAAAATAAACTGGTGTGTGTTCCAACAAAAAGATTTTACATCCAAAGCAATGAACAACACACCCTCCTACGTCTAGGCACAATTAATATCGAGAACTAACCTAAAGAATACCAGTCCCTAAAGGTCCCTGAAAGATCCCATACTCTTGCAAGGGGTTAGGAACTGGTAAGAAACATCTCTCATAAATACAATCGCTTTTCACAACATGAAACAAACGCAAGTAACACGCACTAAATTAAAACTCGACTAGATACGGAAATGAAACAACAACAACAAGCACCCATTTAAATTAATAAAACCATAAACAAGCAATTTGATTCTCCATTACGTGCGTATATAAACAAACTGGGGACAAAATAAACACCAAATAACTTCATAGAGAAACACGAACGGTCTCCAGTTTAACCCTACCTTAGCAGATTAAATTACGGAACTTTTAACACTGAAAGTTGGGGAGTATATATTGTGCCCTTTTCAGCAAGAAATATGCAAATCACAGTATGCCAGCAAAGCTCAAATCGGGATTTTCGGGGTTTTGGTATGTTCTCCCACTCTGTGACTTACACATTTTGGATTAAATAGAGGATACACTTTCAAAATAGAAACAAATTCAACTCCTATTTTAACACATTTAATTAACCTAATTTTATGGCGCTACAAACAAATAAAATAATTAAACTATTGACCACTCCTTCTACTTGTCCAAATTGAACAAGGAATATATCAAAAACAAACTATTATTATATTAAAATAATGGTTGCATTCAAACCAACAACTCAAAATTATTTTCACTTCCATAATGTATCTATCTTAAAGTCCACTATAATCACGAGCTCTAATGGCTCGATACTATTCAATAATGACGGTGTCCTTCTTTTACACACCTCTTTAACTATTCTATGAGTTTCTTTTCATCAAACAAAATATATAATCATATTTAAAGTACATATTACTTCTCTCCTTAAATGTTTGGGCATTCCACAATATTCTCAACATTACCATCTCTCTCAAGTTTTACACATTCACTACTGTGATCGGGAAAATACTTGTGTACTCCAAAGTTATTAAAAGATTACTTGACAAAGTCAAAAACTATGATTACTCCCGGAATCTAGTTATCTTCATTAAACTCCTGGAATCCTACATCCATACAACATTACAATAGGGATTTTTATTTATTTATTTGTCTTATAAGACCATTATCACATAAGAAAGCTAACGATCTGAACAGGCAAGCGGTACTTTCATCTACAAGGACCTCGGTTCAAATCCCGGGTCATTTACAACTTTTAAAACATTCACGGTGTATATTTACTTCTCTCAGACGGTCTTTTTCCCGACCTAGGGCACTTAAAATAACAATTGTAGACCGTAATCACTTGGGCGAAATTTATGACTAATAGGGGACCCTCTTGCCGTGCAAGCGTGGCAGCTCTATTCAATGCTTTTAAAACAGATCTTTCTTTCTTCAGTTCTCTGGAGAGACCTAGCGTTTCTTTTCATACACTTTCAACAAACATTATTAGGTTCATAAACCACTTTCGTAACCTTGGCATTGATTAATTACGAAGGGTCCTCATTGATTGGTAAGAGTAATTCACAATACAACGACGAATAATTAGGGGCTTCAACAACTCGACGAGTCTGGGTTCGACTCTCATTAATATGCCTCGGGAACCATTCCCATACTTGAGGACTTATATAAATGCGACTAGGGTCGGCCGTGGCCTCCATTACCTGCGCTCATAATTCCATACATTTGCTCCCTATTACAATAACATAACACACATAGCCTCGTGATCTACGTCACTATTAGAGGACTAACAACAATAGCTCAATTACCACAATCAACTACCCCTCGTAAGTAATTTACCAAGTACATTTCGATTCTACGCATTCCTAGCGTGACAATTTATTTTAATGCGCTACATTGCGCTCTACATTATTTTTAAGCCTAGAGTCTTCCAAAGAACTGATAAATTCCACATTAACAATTGATCCATATCTCAATTTTTACATTACTCCTTCCCCTTGACAATACTTGCTATATTTTTAAGAACATGCATTAACACCATGTCTTATATTTTTATTAAGGCTCAAACGCTCTTTCTGTCATATAATTCAAATTAATCTTTATTTATATTTCTTTACCTTGTTATTATTATTATTCATATATTCATATCATGTCTTCATTCCTTACAAAAGCTCAAAAGCTATTTCTTTCATTTAATTCAAATTTACCTTTATTTATATATCTTTCATGACGATTATTATTATTACGCTTGCTTTTACCGTATTTGTCAAATACACTGACATTTATTTCATATTTTCCTCTACAGGATTTCACATAATTATTTATAATTTCTCAAAGTTTATTCGTTCAGACCGCGCTCTTATCCTGTTATTTGTTAATTAGAAATATCCCTCTATCTCAAACTCCGGTGGATTGTACACAAACACTTTCCCAACACAAACATAATGAAAATCTTTACTCACATGTTATAGGTCTTCCTGACCTTTCTTTTTCTTGCGATGCTTCATTTTTGCCCACTATTTTGGAATTACGCCATCTTGCACAAATTAATTTCATGTACAGACATATCTTGACACACCTTTAACTCGTTTACATTTAACACTGGTAACATTTTAAAATACACTGGTGTATTCGTTTAGAATACACGATAAAAACACTGAAAATATATTACTTTTAACACAAATTTATATATATATTTACACTTCACAGATTCTAATCACTAAGGCTGCTATTAAGCCTTCACACGCGATTTCTTGACCTCCCGTCTCCAAGGGTGAAATTTAGTAAATGTCGGCTTCCTATCCTGTCAGAATGTGGAAGTCTAGAACCACCTACTTCTTCCCTGGAATAATTCTCCTTCAAATCCCGTTCCTGACGATCTGCTATTTTCTCTGGCTCGAACGGCTCCCTTTTAGACCCTATTGGTTGGTCTAGCGAAAGTCTATTCCGTCCACGATCCCCCAGAAAATCTGTTGGTGATCTAGTGATTTCTAGCAACTAATACTCCTCGTAACTTAGTGCTTTTTGAATAGTTCGTCTGCTTTCTTGAAGCAATGTCTAGAGTTTCCTTCTCCTTTCTGCTTATTCGGTTCTCGAATTCCTATCTCTCAGGAATACCTTGCGAACCTCGTTCTGTCCGTCCCTACACGGGTTCTTTACAGTTGATAAAATGTTTATCTCGCTGTTACGTTACTTCAATACGTTATGATACTTTTGGTCGTCTAATTTAAGACCTATCGCCCTGAGTTTTAAGTTCGCAGCCTGCTTTGACGGTAATTTATGAACTTTTCACTGTAAACTTTACACTGTCAGACCTAAATCCTGTAACTAGGATTTTCCTAATTCTCCACACGGCGATACTGTAATACTACTTCTTGGCTACTCTTTGTGGATGCACGTTGGTTATATATACCGCGACGCTCTGGGCTGTCGGATAATGTCTATGCGGTGATACAGCGTTTCCCCTCGAGGAATACTTGTAGAGTCTTCGGCGTGATGTAGCACTATAACGCCCCCTGGGCTATCGGAAACTGCCTGATGTGATGTAGCATCTCCCCTCTAGGAGTACTGGTAAACTGCATGTACTGATACAGCGTGACGCCCCCCTCGGGCTGTCGTAATACTGCATTCGATGTAATACAGCGTGACGCCCCCTCACGGGCTCTCGGAATACTGCATGATTGGTCTGGCTTGGCCTGGACTTTTATACTATTTAGTCAAAAATAAATAAAATCCTAGTCCTTTTCGTGACCAACTTTTGAAATAATTGTCGCACAATTATAAAAATTATATCTCCAGAAAGCTCGTCTTCCAAACGTAAAATGATCTCTCTGCGCATGAAAATCGATCGTGCATTTCTGAGATATTAATTAATTTTTAGTCTTCAGCTGTGTGGGTGTTGCTGTTGATTTTTAAATTCCCCACTCCTCGGGTCTCAGTAATTCCCCGATGACGTATGCTGCGTTTGCAATTCTTTCCTGGGCAATTATTAAAAGCTTTTTCTCTACACAAAAATCTCTAATCCGAAGTGATTCACAGTACTGTATTTACTTACTTACTTTTAGGTAGATTTCTTTAGAAAGCTAACTATTGCAATGGGTCCCATGTTTCGACTTCCGGAAAATTTTGACATATCTTCGCGTTTCACATCCCCCAGACCCCAAAACCACCGTCAGTTCAAAAGTTTATATATAATTTATGTATATATGTATCTATCTATCTATCTATCTATATATATATATATATATATATCAGTTTTTTGTGGACACGATAACTGCCGTAATTTTGCTCCAATCACTTTGAATGTTTTACATAATATGTATCCCTATAAAATCTCGGTCGAGTTCGTTAATGGGCAAAATCGGTCAAAGGGGGTAAAAATGGGGGGCTTTTTTCGAAAAAGTGAAATATCGCTATAACTCTCTTAATACATGAAATATCGAATCCCTTCAAAGTTCATAATATGTGTCGGATAAGTGCCAAAAATTTATGTCAAATAAGTTTTTTGATAGCACCAACCATTGACCAAAGGGGTGGGAAAAAGTGGGTTTTTCGGGAAACATTAATCATATCTCTGTTAATAGGCACAATATCAAAACCGCACAAAATGGACAATATTCCTCCAATAATTACCTAAAACTTTTGTCTGAAAGAATTTTTGATATGACCCACCATTACGCCACGGGGTGAACAAAATGATTTAAATTATAAGAAAATGCCAAGTGCCAAGAGAGGTTGCCATGACAACTTTACTTTTAATTGATAAGGGATGACCATCAGCAGTTGCTATGACAACGCCACTGCACGAGATCACATTCAGTTTTCATGTCAGTGGGAAGCGACTTCGGTATCGGAACTGGTAGCATGCTGAACTTCTATGCCCAAGGTCGCGGGTTCAAACCCGGTTGAAGTCGTCGGATTTACTAAGAGCGCTAAAAAACCTGAGTTTGCTTTCCTTCGGAGGGGAAGTTCCAACGTTCCTTGCGAGTTGCTGATTGAGGTGGCATCTAGTAGCCAAGTTCACAGCTAGGTGTCGTTGACGGCAGTATTTTAGGTAGATTTCATTAGAAAGCTAACTATTGCAATGGGTACCATGTTTCGATTTCCGGAAAATTTCGACACATCTTCGCGTTTCACATCCCCCAGACCCCAAAACCACCGTCAGTTCAAAAGTTTATATATAATTTATGTAATATATGTATATATGTATATCAGTTTCTTGTGGACACGATAACTGCCGTAATTTTGCACCAATCACTTTGAATTTTTTACCGAATATGTATACCTATAAAATCTCGGACGAGTTCGTTACTGGGCTAAGTCGGTCGAAGGGGATGAAAATGGGGGACTTTTTTTTTCAAAAAAAAATGAAATATTGCTATAACTCTCTTAATATGTGAAATATCGAATCCGTTCAAAGTTCATACTATGTGTCGGATAAAGCTCAGAAATTTATGTTTGAAACGTTTTTTGATAGCACCAACCATTGACCAAAGGGGTGGGAAAAAGTGGGTTTTTCGGGAAACATTAATCATATCTCTGTTAATAGGCACAATATCAAAACCGTACAAAATGGACAATATTCCCCTAATAATTACCTAAAACGTTTGTCTGAAATAATTTTTGATATGAGCCACCATTGTGCCAAGGGATGAGAAAAATGATTTCGGAATTATAAGAAAATGCCAAGAGCTATCAGTGGTTGACATGGCAACACTACTAAATTGATGAGGGATGAGCCATCAGACGTTGCCATGACAACGCACTTGCGCGAGATCAGATTCAGATTTCCATCTGACTAAGTGTGCAGCGGCTTCGGTGACGTAACTGGTAGCATGCTGAACTTATATGCCCAAGGTCGCGGGTTCAAAGCCGGCCAAAGTCGTCGGATTTTCTAAGAGCGCTAAAAATCCCTCAGTAAGCTTTCCTTTGGAGGGGAAGTTCCAACGTTCGTTGCGAGTTGCTGATTGAGGTGGCATCTAGTAGCCAAGTTCACAGCTGGGTGGCGTTGACGTTAGTATCTGGTAGCAACATTAGTAACTACTGCTTGAAATTTAGCGTCTGCATTCCTTACCTGAATTACAGACTAATACAGTCATCACAATTCACACCGTTTATCAGACAGATTCTACACTCACACAAAGTACACGGGGTTATATGACCGCGTTGTCGCAGCCCCTAAACTGAGGAACCAACCAACATCTCTGCGGGAGATATAATTTTGCGTGAAGAAGTAACAGACCGTTACATAGTTACACATCTGTGTCGAAACCTTGCATAAGGACAGTGTGACCACAAGTATAACAAGTAGTTCCGTGAAGAACTGTACAGCCTATTTTCATATATCCTGCTCATGTTAATTGCCTCTATCAACATACAAAATTTCAGTTTAATTGCTGTAACAGATTCGTAGATATTGAGAACCGTCTAAATATTTCAGATGGTCGCCAGGTTGGATTTTTATTTTTGTACTATTATATTAAGATTATTGTGTAAGTGTGGTATTTAAACTTCAATCGCATGATTAGAACACAAGAAGTAAAAACGAGATTTTAAAATTACGCACAGCAGCCATCTTGTGATTATGCAAACAATTGAAATAAATTAGATGTCAGTGGATCAACATTTGTGTAAGCATTTAAAACGTGCAACGTTTCACGGCACTCGGATAGTTAATTCGCGAGAAACGTCCATTTAAATATTTATACTTCGCGTCGCCGCCATGTTGGATTCGTGCTCACCAGGTTACTGAAAGTCCTATAGGTGAACATATGTTCATAGTCTCTATGAACATAAAAATTTCAGTTTGGTTGCTGTAAAAGATTCATATATATTGAGAACCGTCTAAATATTACGGAAGCTTGCCATTTAGGATTGTTATATGTATAGGCCATAGAGTTATGTACCATTCAAGGTCACTTATTGCCTAGGTTCATTATTCAAACTTTCACTTCGATCGCATGATTACGAAACAAGAAATAAAAACTTAATTTTAAAATTTCGCACAGCCGCCATCTTGAGGTTATGTAAACAATTGAATTAAATTAGATGGCAGTACATTACAATCTGCAAAATCATTTACTGTACCACATTTCACTGCGCTCAGAGAGTTAACTCACGAGAAAAGTCTATTAAAATATTTCAAATTCGCATGGTCGCCATGTTCGTTTTGTACTTTACAGGTTTATGAATTATACATAGGTAAACTTGTATCAGTACCCTTTATCACCGTACAAAATTGCAGGGTGATATCTGTAATAGTTTCGGGGATATAGAATGTCAGTGAAATATTTCGCACAGCCGCCATTTTGAGGTTAAGTAAACAATTGAACTAAATTAGACTCCAGTGCATTGCAATGTGTATAAATATTTGCTGTACCAAGTTTCATTACGTTTGGATAGTTAAATCGCGAGAAAAGTCTATTTAAAAGTCTCCACTTCGCTTGGCTGCCATGTTGGTTATGTAGTAACCAGGTTTTTGAAAGTTTCATAGGTGAATTTCTAGTAGTACCCTTTATCACCGTACACAATTTCAGGGCGATATCCGTTATAGTTTCGGAGATACTGAATGCTAGTGAAATATTTCGCACAGCCGCCATGTTGGATTGGTGAGACGTAACAAAATTCGATGGGCACGGTCGACGTCGCCGGGAATAGTGCTATGAACTTACCGAGTTTCACTGAAATCGCTCCAGCCGTTTAGATTTTATTAGGGACACACACACACACACACACACACACACGAGTAGTGGGGTAGTGGGGGAGCTGCTTACCTTTTTATTGAGCCACCCTCGTAGCTGCCCCGAACCTGATATCTCGCTAACAAATCATGGGATTTAAACATACAGGGTGTCCTAGCATTGGTAGAAATGCCCCCTACTTTCCTATAGGCTCTTTATTTGATTAAAAGACCAAAACTAAAAGGTCATTCGCGAGTAGTGGGGTAGTGTTGGTTTCCTGAAGTCGCGCTCGTGCTTGAATATGTATGCCTATGTTGGCAAAGGGTTAGGTGGTGGGGGAGGAGTAGGGTCGAGTGAGGGGTCGTTTAGATGGTATTTTTTCCGCTCTAGGTGATGGTGAGGTTATTTTTTAAAAATGGATGGAATTTGGAAAGGCCATTTGGGGTAAACATGTTGTTTTTTAACATTTTGGCGATGAATGTTTTTTATACGCATGCGCACTTGAGGAGTTTTGTAAGAGGGCGGGCTTTTTAAATGATGATTTACCAATGAGTGTTTTTTTAATATGTATTGAAATAAACCAAAAAAAACTAATAGGTCATCGGCTTTTTACTATCTCGCTAACCAATAATCGGACTTAAACGTATGAGGTGTCGTAGGACTCGTGGTGAACTCCCCTTTTCTATGGATGGGGTATATTCACCCCAAAATAAAAACTACCCTTACCCGGGGGTTGAAATAGTAATATTTTTTGTATGTGCGCGCACGGTCGGCCTTTGTCAAAAGGACCTAACTATACGTTTGTTAATATTTTCTGAACCCCTCATGGGATTTTGCCATAGGCAGTATCCTAACCCTCGGGGTGACACCCCGTTTTTGAATGTAGGATTCATTTTTGTCGAAAGGGCCTAACGACACTTTTGTTCATATCTCGCGAACCAATCATGCTAGGGACTTGTATGAGGGGTCCTAGCACTTGGGGGCAACATTCCCTGTTTGGGGATGAAACTACCCCCCAAAATTGAAAAATCCATATCTTGGAAACGAAGAAGCCTAAAATTAGGTGTGATAGCTCAAAAAATAGGGGATGATATAGGCGTTTACCTCGATGGATCATTTCACCCCTAAAACAGTAAATAGTCATGTTATGGGAGAAAAACGTGTTAAACACCTAAAAATGATAAATGAACCTAAGATCTTTTGTTTTTGATGAAAAATAGCAGGGGGGTGAAACTACCCCCCAAAATTGAAAAATCCATATCTAGGAAACGAAGAAGCCTAAAATTACGTGTGATAGCTTAAAAAATAGGGGATGATATGGGCTTTTACCTCGATGAATCATTTCACCCCTAAAACAGTAAATAGTCATGCTATGGGGAAAAAACGTGTTAAACACCTAAAAATGATAAATGAACCTAAGATCTTTTGTTTTTGATGAAAAATAGCAGGGGGGGTGAAACTACCCCCCAAAATTGAAAAATCCATATCTCGGAAACGAAGAAGCCTAAAATTAGGTGTGATAGCTTAAAAAATAGGGGATGATATGGGCTTTTACCTCGATGGATCATTTCACCCCTAAAACAGTAAATAGTCATGTTATGGGGGAAAAACGTGTTAAACACCTAAAAATGATAAATGAACCTAAGATCTTTTGTTTTTGATGAAAAATAGCAGGGGGGTGAAACTACCCCCCAAAATTGAAAAATCCCTATCTCGGAAACGAAGAATCCTAAAATTAGGTGTGATAGCTTAAAAAATAGGGGATGATATAGGTTTTTACCTCGATGGATCATTTCACCCCTAAAACAGTAAATAGTCATGTTATGGGGGAAAAACGTGTTAAACACCTAAAAATGATAAATGAACCTAAGATCTTTTGTTTTTGATGAAAAATAGCAGGGGGGTGAAACTACCCCCCAAAATTGAAAAATCCATATCTCGGAAACGAAGAAGCCTAAAATTACGTGTGATAGCTTAAAAAATAGGGGATGATATAGGTTTTTACCTCGATGGATCATTTCACCCCTAAAACAGTAAATAGTCATGTTATGGGGGAAAACCTGTTAAACACCTAAAAATGATAAATGAACCTAAGATCTTTTGTTTTTGATGAAAAATAGCAGGGGGGTGAAACTACCCCCCAAAATTGAAAAATCCATATCTCGGAAACGAAGAATCCTAAAATTAGGTGTGATAGCTTAAAAAATAGGGGATGATATAGGTTTTTACCTCGATGGATCATTTCACCCCTAAAACAGTAAATAGTCATGTTATGGGGAAAAACGTGTTAAACACCTAAAAATGATAAATGAACCTAAGATCTTTTGTTTTTGATGAAAAATAGCAGGGGGGTGAAACTACCCCCCAAAATTGAAAAATCCATATCTCGGAAACGAAGAATCCTAAAATTAGGTGTGATAGCTTAAAAAATAGGGAATGATATGGGCTTTTACCTCGATGGATCATTTCACCCCTAAAACAGTAAATAGTCATGTTATGGGGAAAAAAGTGTTAAACACCTAAAAATGATAAATGAACCTAAGATCTTTTGTTTTTGATGAAAAAATAGCAGGGGGGTGAAACCACCCCCCCCCCCCCCAAAAAAAAATTGAAAAATCCATATCTAGGAAACGAAGAAGCCTAAAATTAGGTGTGATAGCTTAAAAAATAGGGGATGATTAGGGCTTTTACCTGGATAGGTCATTTCACCCCTAAAACAGTAAATAGTCATGTTATGAGGAAAAAATGTGTTATACACCTAAAAGCATAAGCATCTTTGTGAAACCATGCTTTAATGGACATGTGTATGGAGGATGATTTTTGTTATTATTATTATTAGGTAATTATGGATTAATGTGTGTATAGATAACTAACCTGTGGGGAGCGTGATGGCGCAGGTGCTTAGCTGCTCGTCTTTACCCGGACGGCTGGGGTTCAAATCCCGGTGACAGCGGAGGTTGGAATTTTCACTTGAAAAATCACGTGGCGTCAGGAAGGGCATTCGGCCTTAAATCCCCGGCCAAAATCAAAATGAGCCTGGTTGGCTCCGGCGACTCAAACTAATAGGGAAAAGCCGAAGAAAGAAAAAAAATGGTAACTCACCAGTAATAGTAAACATTGGTTGGAGGTGTTGAAGAAGTCAGGATGGCCAACCCTTGCCATGGTTCACGAATGCACCCCAAAAAGTTTTACCTGTCAAGACACAGTCTACCCTGTTGCAGCCTTTAGAAAAAAAAATCGAACCGGGGCCTCTGTGGTGGCAGTGGACTTATTTTCATGATGATTTTTAAACAAACATAGCCTTGCATACTACCGCTGGCTTGAATCTGCACAGAGACACTGGCTTTGGTTTGCGTAGTGTGCCTTGATGATAACAGCACAGCGACCTTGTCAGGAAGTTTCATATTACTCATTTGCTTGATAGCGGACGTGCTCTGCACATGACTAGATCGTTGTTAGGTTTGACAAAGGCTTAGTGAACCTTATGGCAACCTTGAAATGAATGTCATGGTATAGTCGGGCTTGGAAGCCAAGACCTTAGGGTTGACAACCAAGTAGGTTAACCACTACACGGTGAGATGGTCAAATAATAATGTAACAGAACATATAGAAACGTTTTCTATAGTTTAACGAATTGGCATACCATGAGAGGTGTAGGTAATGGAAATTGAATCCTTAGCTGATGATTATACTACTTTCCATGCGCACGTTTAAGCTATCATGTTAGAAAAAGAATGGTATGGCTTGTTTTAAACGGAGAATAATCATTGTGTTTACTGTGAAACACAAATCTGAATTTAAAATTAATTTAAAATAATTAATTTAAAATTAACTAATTTAAAATTAGTTTAGTACGCTGAAGTTAAAATGAATAATGATCACGTTACAGACAGCCAGTTTCAAAGCCATGAGAACTAAGTGAACAAAGTATAAAATTCATGAGCCAGTGAGGAATTCAACATGCTGTCCTTTGGACAAGAGAGAAGCGTTCTACAGCGACCCTCAATGGTTTGGGACATCGTAAAGATGAAAATTAAATCTAAGCTACTACACTCTTATATACTAGAATAAGAAATGGAAAACAATTGGTCAAATAAAGGACAGAAGGAATAAAAAATGGCCCTCAACCCTCAAGCATAAGGATTGAGGGAGTTGGAAGGAAGGAGAGCCATGAAAGGCAGATAAAAAAGTATACTAGGAGTGGCTTTGCCCCAGAGGTAATGGATAAAGAGGAGGAAAACTGGACTCAGCTCAGAAATCCCTTGGGGTTGCCAACTTCCAAACTGATCAGCCCTTGAGGGTGTAGCCATAGGCAGAGTGCATCGCAAGTCGTGGGGCTAAATACACCCTACCTTCTTGAGGGGGCTTGGGCAAAAGACAGGAAATAACATGAAAATAAAAAAGCAAGGCTGCCTCCTCAGGATATCAGAAAAAATAAATAAACCAGGGCCAATGAAGTTGCAAAAGGAAGAGACTCCCTAGGGCTCGGATACCCTAATCATGTTGGGGTCGGTAGAGAACACGAGATGAGCAAGTGTGGTCGACAGGAAATAAGACAGAGAGGAGCCTAGCACAAGTTAGTGGAAGCAATGACGGTCTCAGCTGGGACTCCGTGATCGTCAACCTACATGACACTAGATATAACGCCCAGGGGTGGAATTAAAGACCTCTATTGTTTTATATCACATGGCATGCCTTATAATGCAATACTGGTCCTAGGGTGTGCAAAATTGTATTAGAAACTCAGCTAATAATAGTGTGCTTGCCCATGATTATTTTCCCAAGGACTGATAACCATGATTTCCAAGCCCCTAAGTAAGACAAAAAAACAAATGATTTTCATTTTCCAATGAGTTGGCCCCTTGGTGGTGAAAGGCACACTCTAATACAACCATTATAGTGACAGGTTATCTGTTAAATACCTAACTATCCCCAGATTTACCTTAAATTTTCCTAAAATCCACTACATTTTCCGAAAATTGACCAAATGACACAACATTCCAGCAAAATTCAACAAATGACTACCAGATTTATTGAAATTCCATTGATTTACCTAAGCATGGTTTAAACTACCTCAAATTCATATAAAATTAGACGAATATAGATGAAAATTCACTAAAATTTACCGAATTTAGCCAAGTGGTGTACAAACCATGAAATTTATCCAATTTTTTTAAATTAAAATTGACTACATGTACTCGAAAATTTCATAATATTCCCTTTATATGTATGCTTTTTGTTGTTGTTGTTGTTTCGTTTACCATACTCTCTGCAGACAAATACCTCAACATGACTTTCTCCTAGACTAGGAGCTTCACATTCGACATGATAGCTGAGTTTCATTTCCCATAAACTTGTCTCTGAGGTGGGTGTCAGGAAAAGGCATCCAGCTGTAAAAACCACACCCTCACGTAGACTTTCATAACCTCTTACGTTGAGGTTCCTTACACTAACGACATTAAATGATTGAACGGTTTCCTTTTCACAATTCCTGTCTATACTTTCCTCTTTAAGGTTGCAAGATGTTTGCAAGATTCCTAAAATGCAATTAAATGTAATAAATACCTTAAGATGGTTTCATTTGTTTAATGATATGGTGTTGATGATGGATATATACGTTAAGACTAATTTTTGTTAGGTCTTGACTGGCCTTGCAATTAGAAATTGACAAACCAAACATGGGTTATCTACCAGGGGAACACTTTGACCTCTATGTTGGTTATTGACCAGTAAGTACAGTTCTAGTAATGAGACAGAAATCCAACACAAACAATGAGCGCGCAATGCGGCGGAGATTGGTACCACGATGTACTGTTGGTTATGTAGCTATGTGGAATGTACATCACATATGGTTTACTTAAAGGTTTGGATATTCCATTAAAGATATATCTACAATAAACCATTTTCAAATGGTCATTCGTTGGTGTGAAAATATTTATTAATTGGTATTTTATGAAAACAATTATGATTTATAAAAAATTTATACTTTTACTGTATTCTTATTTAATGTAAGCACTGGAGGCACTATCGACCAAAATACAGCACTATCTGGAATGTATATTGCATACTTGAAGGTTTGGTGATCCCATTAAAGATATTCCTACAATAAATGATTTTCAAGTTGTCGTTCTATGGCGTGAAAATATTTAATATATGATATTTGCTAAAAGGATTTACCACTGGAATTATTTTACAAGTAGTTATTTTAATGACCAACAGAGTTCACTGTTAAGAAGGTAGAGCCCTATGTGGAATGTAGGATAACATGATATACATGATACGTGACAACTGTAAGGCTTGTGATTTTTAAGATGCCTTTATCCCTATATTAATCACCCAGTTTGCAATACTGATAACTGCAATGTTACTGAAAAAAAAATTGAAACAAAACAAAAATCAGCATTGAAAAACCAAAAAGTGGTTGAGCATATATATAGTGGGGAAAAGAAAAGTTTTGTAAACACTAATGTCCAACAATATTAATTAAATCAGTAACTGTCAGGGTGGCCGAGTGGTTAAGGCGTTTGACTTAAGATCAAATTTCCAAATATATAAGGAAGCAAGGGTTCGAATCCCTTCCCTGACATAACTATTGCTTGAGCATGCAAGAAAACAAGAAATGTACACAAACTATGTTTATCAATTTAATCATTTTTTTTTACAAGAGATAGACACACAGAATACAGGTCTTTTGGTTTATCAGTTCTTTTAAACATAACACTTGTTGAAAATTATTTTTTAGGGGATGGGGGGTGTTGCTACGTTGACCCATTACACAATAATAGCAGCTTTACGAAGTTCATTTTCTATATTTAATAGCTCTTTCTCATAACCAATATGACCAAGCTGTTTACAGGCATGCAAGAGCTGTAGACGTTCGACTAATATATTAGGATCGTTCCATTTACTATTTTTTATGAATGGTTTCAGAATCTCGGGAAGCAGTTCATCATTATCACCATCATTATGATTATCATCCTCATTATTATAATCATTTTCATAATGATGATCATTATCATCGTTATCATTACCATCATAATTTCCACTTTTGTCCACAGACTGTTCAATGGATTGAGTTGCCTTTGATAGTGTTGAAAGCTTCTTTTTAGATGTGCTAGAATGCTTTAACATTGTTATGTTATTATTACCACTATTACCTTTCCCCACTAACTTCTTGATGGGGTATATTGTCTCTGATAGGGTTGAGGGCTTTTGAGATGTGGGTGCATGTCTGAACATGGGTTTCACAGGAGGTGTCGAAGGTTTCTCATTAAACAACTCGCTAACAGTATGAGTGCGTTGTAGTGTATTAAACTTGAGGTTAATATTATCTTGAGCAGTACTATTTTTCTCTTGGACTTGGTTTCTTGCTTTGGTTTGGGTTTTCCTTACATTTAGACTAGCGTGATTATTAAGTTTACATTCATGATTGTTTGAAGAAAGTACGTCGAATTCTTTTGTTTTAAGCATTCCTCGACACTGTTTCGATCGTTGCTTTGAACAGCGCCAAATAATAGTTCCATTTTTATTGCTTCGTTTCACAATATATGAATATCCTTTATAGTATGCATAAGGCTTACCATACCTAGTCACTGATACTTCCATATCAACTGTCAAGCACAAACTAATCTCTAGTAAAGACAACTCGGTAATAACAACAATAGTTTAATGTGGGAGCATATATACATGCAAAAAGTGGGAGCAAAGGTGGGGGGTAAAAAGTGGGAGCAAAAGTGGTAGCAAATGTGGGAGAAAAAAATAACTGTGAGCAAAAAGTGGGAGCAAATATGGGATCAAATGTGGGAGCAAAGCAAATATAAAAAGTGGGAGCAAATATGCTAAGAAATATGTCAACAAATATACCAGCAAAAGTAAATACACAAGTCAAGATAGATTAAAGTGCAAAGAAAATATGGAAGCAAATATGAGAGCAAAAATTGTGTTTTTCTAAAACAACTAGACATAACAAACTTAGTCATAACCTAACCTAACCTAACCCAACCTAACCAAACCTAACCTCACCTAACCTAACCTAACCTCACCTAACCTCACCTAACCTAACCTCACCTCACCTAACCTCACCTCACCTAACCTAACCTAACCTAACTTTACCTAACCTAACTTGACTGAACTTTACCTAACCTAACCCATCATAACTTCACCTAACCTAACTTTACCTAATCTAACTTCACCTAACCTAACGTTCAACTCTCAGATCAAAATTAAATTCTAGGCATAGTTGAGTTGGAACCCAAGACTTCAGGGATAACACACAAGTATACTAGCCACTACACCGCAAAATGGGCAAATTATCATGCAACACAACATAAAGTAAAAGTTTCCTGTAGTGTAACTCATTGGCTGTCAACCATAGTTTGGGAATTCAAACCCAAGACCTCAAGACTTTTGTTTTGAACATTATCAGAAATATTATTCCATTTACATTTTGCTGCTGCTTATAGTTATAAGAGTTGGCATTAATATGGGAAGCAAAAAAAAGTGGGAGCAAATGTGGGAGCCAATATGGGAGCAAATATAGGAGCCAAGATGGGGGCAAAAGTGGGAGCAAATGTGTGAACTAATCATCTCACCTCGGATATCGCCAGTGAGTACTCATATCCACCGCAAGGTAGCGGAAACATACTTTGTGTGTTGTATGTATCTATCTTACAAAGTTTGACTGCATGCAAAACGTCCTTGTATAAGCTGTGCATATAATTTTCATATACAATTAAGACCAAGTGTTCAGTACTAACATGTATAGCCTTGTCTAGGGTATATAGAGGATCGTTAGCAAGAAAGACTGACTAACCCAGGAGTGTAAAGCCTTGCCATATGCAGTAAGCATCTGTTGGCAGAAATGGTTCCTAATAATAACGGACTTAATGAATATGAAACGTGTTTTGAGTGTCGTCTTAAATCCTATTTTATACGTTGTGATACGTGTAAGGATTTAAGACGACACACAAAAGACAACACCCAAAATACGTTTGTGTCGTCTTAAATCCTTACACGTATCACAACGTATAAAATAGGATTTAAGACGACACTCAAAACACGTTTCATATTCATTAAGTCCGTTATTATTAGGAACCATTTCTGCCAACAGATGCTTACTGCATATGGCAAGGCTTTACTGGTTCCTAATAATAACGGACTTAATGAATATGAAACGTGTTTTGAGTGTCGTCTTAAATCCTATTTTATACGTTGTGATACGTGTAAGGATTTAAGACGACACAAACGTATTTTGGGTGTTGTCTTTTGTGTGTCGTCTTAAATCCTTACACGTATCACAACGTATAAAATAGGATTTAAGACGACACTCAAAACACGTTTCATATTCATTAAGTCCGTTATTATTAGGAACCAGTAAAGCCTTGCCATATGCAGTAAGCATCTGTTGGCAGAAATGGTTCCTAATAATAACGGACTTAATGAATATGAAACGTGTTTTGAGTGTCGTCTTAAATCCTATTTTATACGTTGTGATACGTGTAAGGATTTAAGACGACACAAACGTATTTTGGGTGTTGTCTTTTGTGTGTCGTCTTAAATCCTTACACGTATCACAACGTATAAAATAGGATTTAAGACGACACTCAAAACACGTTTCATATTCATTAAGTCCGTTATTATTAGGAACCATTTCTGCCAACAGATGCTTACTGCATATGGCAAGGCTTTACACTCCTGGGTTAGTCAGTCTTTCTTGCTAACGATCCTCTATATACCCTAGACAAGGCTATACATGTTAGTACTGAACACTTGGTCTTAATTGTATATGAAAATTATATGCACAGCTTATACAAGGACGTTTTGCATGCAGTCAAACTTTGTAAGATAGATACATACAACACACAAAGTATGTTTCCGCTACCTTGCGGTGGATATGAGTACTCACTGGCGATATCCGAGGTGAGATGATTAGTTCACACATTTGCTCCCACTTTTGCCCCCATCTTGGCTCCTATATTTGCTCCCATATTGGCTCCCACATTTGCTCCCACTTTTTTTTGCTTCCCATATTAATGCCAACTCTTATAACTATAAGCAGCAGCAAAATGTAAATGGAATAATATTTCTGATAATGTTCAAAACAAAAGTCTTGAGGTCTTGGGTTTGAATTCCCAAACTATGGTTGACAGCCAATGAGTTACACTACAGGAAACTTTTACTTTATGTTGTGTTGCATGATAATTTGCCCATTTTGCGGTGTAGTGGCTAGTATACTTGTGTGTTATCCCTGAAGTCTTGGGTTCCAACTCAACTATGCCTAGAATTTAATTTTGATCTGAGAGTTGAACGTTAGGTTAGGTGAAGTTAGATTAGGTAAAGTTAGGTTAGGTGAAGTTATGATGGGTTAGGTTAGGTAAAGTTCAGTCAAGTTAGGTTAGGTAAAGTTAGGTTAGGTTAGGTTAGGTGAGGTGAGGTTAGGTGAGGTGAGGTTAGGTTAGGTGAGGTTAGGTGAGGTTAGGTTAGGTTAGGTGAGGTTAGGTTTGGTTAGGTTGGGTTAGGTTAGGTTAGGTTATGACTAAGTTTGTTATGTCTAGTTGTTTTAGAAAAACACAATTTTTGCTCTCATATTTGCTTCCATATTTTCTTTGCACTTTAATCTATCTTGACTTGTGTATTTACTTTTGCTGGTATATTTGTTGACATATTTCTTAGCATATTTGCTCCCACTTTTTATATTTGCTTTGCTCCCACATTTGATCCCATATTTGCTCCCACTTTTTGCTCACAGTTATTTTTTTCTCCCACATTTGCTACCACTTTTGCTCCCACTTTTTACCCCCCACCTTTGCTCCCACTTTTTGCATGTATATATGCTCCCACATTAAACTATTGTTGTTATTACCGAGTTGTCTTTACTAGAGATTAGTTTGTGCTTGACAGTTGATATGGAAGTATCAGTGACTAGGTATGGTAAGCCTTATGCATACTATAAAGGATATTCATATATTGTGAAACGAAGCAATAAAAATGGAACTATTATTTGGCGCTGTTCAAAGCAACGATCGAAACAGTGTCGAGGAATGCTTAAAACAAAAGAATTCGACGTACTTTCTTCAAACAATCATGAATGTAAACTTAATAATCACGCTAGTCTAAATGTAAGGAAAACCCAAACCAAAGCAAGAAACCAAGTCCAAGAGAAAAATAGTACTGCTCAAGATAATATTAACCTCAAGTTTAATACACTACAACGCACTCATACTGTTAGCGAGTTGTTTAATGAGAAACCTTCGACACCTCCTGTGAAACCCATGTTCAGACATGCACCCACATCTCAAAAGCCCTCAACCCTATCAGAGACAATATACCCCATCAAGAAGTTAGTGGGGAAAGGTAATAGTGGTAATAATAACATAACAATGTTAAAGCATTCTAGCACATCTAAAAAGAAGCTTTCAACACTATCAAAGGCAACTCAATCCATTGAACAGTCTGTGGACAAAAGTGGAAATTATGATGGTAATGATAACGATGATAATGATCATCATTATGAAAATGATTATAATAATGAGGATGATAATCATAATGATGGTGATAATGATGAACTGCTTCCCGAGATTCTGAAACCATTCATAAAAAATAGTAAATGGAACGATCCTAATATATTAGTCGAACGTCTACAGCTCTTGCATGCCTGTAAACAGCTTGGTCATATTGGTTATGAGAAAGAGCTATTAAATATAGAAAATGAACTTCGTAAAGCTGCTATTATTGTGTAATGGGTCAACGTAGCAACACCCCCCATCCCCTAAAAAATAATTTTCAACAAGTGTTATGTTTAAAAGAACTGATAAACCAAAAGACCTGTATTCTGTGTGTCTATCTCTTGTAAAAAAAAATGATTAAATTGATAAACATAGTTTGTGTACATTTCTTGTTTTCTTGCATGCTCAAGCAATAGTTATGTCAGGGAAGGGATTCGAACCCTTGCTTCCTTATATATTTGGAAATTTGATCTTAAGTCAAACGCCTTAACCACTCGGCCACCCTGACAGTTACTGATTTAATTAATATTGTTGGACATTAGTGTTTACAAAACTTTTCTTTTCCCCACTATATATATGCTCAACCACTTTTTGGTTTTTCAATGCTGATTTTTGTTTTGTTTCAATTTTTTTTTCAGTAACATTGCAGTTATCAGTATTGCAAACTGGGTGATTAATATAGGGATAAAGGCATCTTAAAAATCACAAGCCTTACAGTTGTCACGTATCATGTATATCATGTTATCCTACATTCCACATAGGGCTCTACCTTCTTAACAGTGAACTCTGTTGGTCATTAAAATAACTACTTGTAAAATAATTCCAGTGGTAAATCCTTTTAGCAAATATCATATATTAAATATTTTCACGCCATAGAACGACAACTTGAAAATCATTTATTGTAGGAATATCTTTAATGGGATCACCAAACCTTCAAGTATGCAATATACATTCCAGATAGTGCTGTATTTTGGTCGATAGTGCCTCCAGTGCTTACATTAAATAAGAATACAGTAAAAGTATAAATTTTTTATAAATCATAATTGTTTTCATAAAATACCAATTAATAAATATTTTCACACCAACGAATGACCATTTGAAAATGGTTTATTGTAGATATATCTTTAATGGAATATCCAAACCTTTAAGTAAACCATATGTGATGTACATTCCACATAGCTACATAACCAACAGTACATCGTGGTACCAATCTCCGCCGCATTGCGCGCTCATTGTTTGTGTTGGATTTCTGTCTCATTACTAGAACTGTACTTACTGGTCAATAACCAACATAGAGGTCAAAGTGTTCCCCTGGTAGATAACCCATGTTTGGTTTGTCAATTTCTAATTGCAAGGCCAGTCAAGACCTAACAAAAATTAGTCTTAACGTATATATCCATCATCAACACCATATCATTAAACAAATGAAACCATCTTAAGGTATTTATTACATTTAATTGCATTTTAGGAATCTTGCAAACATCTTGCAACCTTAAAGAGGAAAGTATAGACAGGAATTGTGAAAAGGAAACCGTTCAATCATTTAATGTCGTTAGTGTAAGGAACCTCAACGTAAGAGGTTATGAAAGTCTA